>OU015767.1:36785494-36968389 GCA_907173295.1 Fagus sylvatica
TATTATGCCTGTATTTTTATTCAATATTTCAGATTTACATATACTACTTTGTAATGCATTTTCTTATGAAAGCATTTTTTATTTGTTTTAAAGAAAGGAAAGAAAGAAAGAAAGAAAGAAAATTTACCTGCAACAGTGACTGGGATCTAAGTGATCTCTCTTGGTATTTCTTAAATTTAACAAGAAATTTGTTGTATTTTTAATTGATGATTGTATGGTATCAAGAAATTTACAACTAACAAATTTGATAGAAAAATTTCAATTATAAGAAAGTACATCATGACACGTAAAGTCAAACTTTTCCCCCAAAAAGGCAAAATAAAGTTTTATTCTAGCATATAAATATTTCTAGATGCATATAAATGGAGACAACGACCTTAACCAAATTCTACTTACATAGGTAAACTGAACCAAAAACAAAACAGAATAGGTACTATTACATTTCAACATATAAATAATTAATTGTAGCTTCCATAAAGCACTAGCGAGGATATAGCTCAGTAATTGAAACCTCATTTGCTGAGTGTTGTGTCACCTCTAAATTATGCTCCGAAATTGATGACATTTCTGATTCAATGTTGCTGTGCATAAAGAGTGCAGGTTGTGACGGTACATGAAGAGTGAAAGAATAGCTATTAAGCATGAGAACAATCAAAGCCATGGTTGGTCTTTCAGCTACATTTTCTTGAACGCATAGTAAACCAATGTGGATGCATCTCATTATTTCAGTTGTTGATATATGCCTCAATGTAGGATCTATAATATTTGAAGTATTTCCCTCCTTCCAATTTTTCCATGCCTGTACGATATAATTAAATTGGGAGACATAATATCAGACAAAAAATTATTTCTGGAGCAAATTTTACTTTTTCTTCAGTATATGTTACAGTTGCAATGTCTAGCCCCCTAAACTACAAAACTAAGCTATGGCCCCCATTGACTATTGGTGATAAGCATTTTGTGGCATGTTGTTAGGATTTTCATTAATTTTAACGAAAAATTCAATTCAATTTTCTATTTAATACTTACTTTAAAAAAAAAAAAAAAATTGGCATTTCCATAAAATTTGACCGAAATTCTAACAAGAATAGGTAAAGTGCTAATTACCAAAGTTAAAATTTAGGGACAACATTACAACTACGCCATAGTTAAAATGGGGAAATGCAATTGATCAACCACTATTTTTATTTTGCCAATTTCTCTTGGATTTACCAGTGCTACACTCACAAGAAAAGGGAAATGTACTAAAAATGATTGTACTTACATAGCTTATAAGGTCCTCCACATTCTCTCCACTTTGGAAGCAATTGTTCTTCTGTCCACTCACTATCTCCAACCTTAATATACCGAAGCTAAAAACATCAGATTTTACTGAAAAATGTCTATGCATTGCATATTTTGGAGCCATATATCCACTACATAGCGGGCATTAATAATATTAGTTTGCTTTGAATGGTAACAAAACTCTTGATAATATATATTATCTTTAAAAAAATTAGTGTCTTGAGAAAGGGTTAAAATCAATTAGGACTTTCATGTTATTTGTAAGAAACAAAGTAAACATTAATTAGCTCTTCCTGCTTAGGATACTTACTAGGTCCCAACAATTCTACTTGTATTCCCTTGAGTTTTATCCAATAAAAACAATCTTGCCATACCAAAATCTGAAATCTTGGGATTCATTTCTTCATCTAAAAGGATGTTGCTAGCTTTAAGATCACGATGAATAATACGAAGTCGCAAATCTTCATGAAGATAGAGAAGCCCACGAGCAATACCTTTTATTATTTTGAAACGCTTTTCCCAAGTCAAATGTGCACACTTGATTGGATCTATATATCAAAGCAAGCGTATGATTTAGTTAATTAAAATGTGTGTGGACGCCTTTTCTGAGAAGACAATTAACCCAAAAGAAATTTATGAATACAGGTTGAAAAAAAAAGTGCAAGCATACCAAAAAGGAAGTGATCAAGGCTTGTCTTTGGCACAAACTCATATATCAAAAGCCTTTCATTCCTTTCCAAGGAGAAGCCAAAGAGTCTAACTAAATTACGGTGCTGAAGTTTGGCCACGAATAAGACCTCATTCTTAAATTCTAGATCTCCTTGTCCAGAATCTCTTGATAGTCTTTTAACCGCTATAACTTGTCCATTATAGAACGTACCCTGATGATATATAAAAAGAATAAAATTCATGTAATCATCAGGGCTGGCATTTGAAGTTTAACATTTTTACGGATTACAACTTCTGCATAAGATTATATAAAAGTACCTTGTAGACAGCACCGAATCCACCTTGTCCAAGCTTATTTGTATCAGAAAAGTCATCTGTTGCAGCTCTAATAGTGCTAAAGTCAAATTGCAAGGATTCCACGCTTCCAATTTCATCAACATCTTTACATGAGGAATAATTCAACGCTTAAATGAATCAATCAAGTTCATTATTTAAGAGGAATAACACAAGTTAAAATATGTGCATACAAAAGCAATGAGCTCACATCTTGCAATAGATGGGAGCTCAATACATTACCATTTGATATAGAATTACTTGCCAAATTATGTAACGTCGTTATATGCTAATAAATATTGTGCAGTTGTGGGAAGCTGACCTAATGATATCAATGGAATCTTAATCCCCAACATTAAGATAAATTACAATATGCCAAAGTTTAAGCTATTAGGAAATTGTGAATTCAATTATTTAACTATTATTTTTACACTTCCTCTCATGTGTGGACATTAGACTGAACACATGAGAATTTTAATTTTTTTTTTTGTTAAATGGGAGGTAGAGTGGATACAGGTTCAAAGTCAAGTTCACTTGCTTTTATACTATCATAAATTGTCGATTGTTCCAAAATTTAATTATTTAATCATTATTCTAACACATTGTGTTGAGTATTTATATATAGAAGCACAGGCATCGATCACTAAGGTATGCATCCTCTCATTTGTTAGTTCCTTAGTGATATAGACAAAGCCTAGGCCTCGCTACCTTTTTAAATAACAGATTACAAAACCAATTTTTCTCTTACCTTCTGCTTTATCCCTTGGCTTCCTCACTCTTAAATAGATACAGAAGGAGACGATCAGTACCACAAAGGCAACAGTTGGCACAACTATAATGATGACAGTCCGTGATGTGCTGGTTCCATTTCCTGCAAAAATAAACCATAAATCTATTATCATTAGAACATTATGAGGGATAAGATCCTGAATTAGCATTAATTTACAATGACTAATAGTAATACATAAAATAGTCCAATTGTTCAAGTGCGAGCGACATATCATATGACCACATAATTTGTAGTATATTTTAAGTTTTAAGCATAATGGAATGGGGTACCTTTGGCTTTGGAAGTAGTGGAATAATTGGTTGATAGTGGAGCTGTAAAGTCAAAGAAGGAGTAGACCTCAAACCTAATATTACAGGAGTAATTATACTATACTCTGGGAGTACATTAAATGCGTACTCCTTCCTCTCACAGAAATTATAGATCCCGCTAATTAAAATTATGGTGGGACCCACCACTTCTGTGAGAAGAGGGAGTACGCATTTAATATACTCCTGGAGTATTATATAATTTTCCATATTACAGCTGGGCATAATTACTCTCCCACCTTCCTTCCCAGCACAACATTGTGGAATAGCTTTAATAGCATCATCTAAGCAACCAATGCATTGTTGCTCAGACAAATCCGGTTTGCACTGGACAAGTGCATATAATGTCATGAAGTTTGGTGCGCTTGCATTTCCTGCTGCAAACTTACGAAGAGAAGCACCTGCTGCAGCTTCATGTTTTAGGCTTTCCAAACAATATCTGAAGATCACCATCGAATTCGTTCACATAATTGGCGGATACGTTCTCGGTGTTTAAGAAAGACATTTCAGGACTAAGTTCCACGATGCCTAACATGGAGCTGTTAGAGTAGTGTAGCATACATTGGTCGTACCATCCTATTGCCTCCTTTTCATTGGGACAGAGCCGTGTGAGAAGATCTGAAGAGTTCTTGAGGCAATTACGGCAAACATCTGTCTTAACATCTCCTCTACAAAGCCCAATTGCATATACTTCGTCAGAGTTTTGGCCATAAGAGGAATTATAGAACTCATAATCAATTTCTGTGTTGGAGTAGAGGGAGGAGAGGAGTTGATTGAGGTTTGTCTCAGTTACTGTTATTGGTGTAGTTACCCGTGTCCAAGCAAGAATAGTATAGGAAGCTGGGTGGCTGCGCAAGGGCTTGAACAATGAGTATCAAAATGGCAGGGAGAAAGAAGAGACTGAAGAGTAATCTTGAGGAAACCATTGCCATATATGTTGTCTGAAATGGAAGTTAGGCCTAAAGCTTACCATAGGATTTTATTGAGAAGTGTGAGGGTGGCTTGGTGACTTTTTTGAAGTCTAGGAAGTCCATGATTGTTAATAATCTAATGTTTAATTGAACAATATTCAACCTTTTCTTTTTCTCAATAGTTTGGTTCATAAAATAAGTAGCGGTTTCTAAATAACCTCTATATAATATGAAAGTTGCGTATGGAATCAAAAGATTAAATACAAATTACACCATATGACTCTGATTGTTTTTTTTAATATTATATGGGTTGAAAAATCCGATGAATAGTCACGCTAGCTAATCCTGTTGGCTTTCCAGTCGAGTCCAGAAGCCTAAAAACTAAAAAATCGATTAATTAATCCCTTGGCAATTAAAATAGGAGTATTCTTAATTCTTATACATGCAATTGACGAGGAGATTAAACTAAAGTGAGCACATATAATGTTATCACATGTAATTGTTTAAAAATTTATGATACTCTCCTACGTTGTTCATGCAAGTGTTGTTTGCTTCAATATTAATTGTGCCTTGAGTTGACCTTTTAAAAAAAAAAAAAAAAAATTGTGCCTTGAGTTGACCGAGGGGTTTCACATGCTTTCAATAATCATCTATTTGACTGGTTGACACCATTTTCTTTACATCATTATTTCGCACTTAAATTGTAAATATTAATGTTTTTGTTTTAGACACTGATATCCACGTTTAAATAGTATATAATGGAGTTAGTATGAACAAATAAATTCCCACTAATATACGCACTTGGACAGTTGATTGAGACAGAGTGGTTGAGGATAAGCCACGATACCGGAAGGTAATTTCCTCGCTGCGGTCCATGCACGACAAATACCGCCGTAATTTGGGCCAAACACGTTTATATATTTCAATTTGTATGTGTTATGATTTTGTCATGTAATGTAGTGAGGGAGTATTATCTATAATTTATCTATTATATATAAAACAAGAGTGAATAGCATAAGAGGCCCTGATTTTCTTTTTCTTTTCGTCATTTTTGGAATTGTGTTCGCAAAATACCACTGTCATGTACTCATGGTTCTATTGCGCATGATTATATAAGATATATCCAGATATTCAACTTTAATTTAATGTTGAATTGAAACCTTCAACCTTTCTCGTTTTCTCTATGGTTTGAAATTATAAGCAGTTTCTAAATTTCCTCTGATATGAAAGTTGGTCAATGCAAGACACGAGAAGTTACAATACCCTTGGATACTTTTCTTCCTGTCTCCCATGTTCATGCTCATGTTCCCGTTTAGACAATGAGAGTAGCTACAAAGCAAACCTCAACAATGTCCTCTCCTCCAACAAGGAAAATGGAGACGGTTTTTACAGTTTCTCTAGTGCTTGCATCCTAACTTCTTAAAAAAATAGGAAAAATAATTAAATATATTATATAGATATATCTTTCTTTCTTTCATTTTTTTCTTTTTTTTTCTTTTTTTTGTAATTCATGTGTTACTTACCTTCAAATAAAATATTGAACACTTTTTGACTTGATATCCTAATACATCCAACTTACTTTAGACTTTAGTTTTGTACTACACCACTTGGTCCACCAACTCCGCCCCTCAAATAAAATATTAAATATTTTTTACTTGAGATTATAAAGACCCATACCACTTTTATTTTATTTTATTTTATAATGCAATAATTGGGAGGGAGGGGGGGATTTAAATCCTGTATATATTTGATTTGGAGATTACCAATAGATGCTAACTAGTTGAAAAAGTCTAGGGCCACATCTTTCATGCCACAACTTTTGACACAATTGTGATGTGACGAATTGTAAGTGATAGAGACAAGGTGATGGGTCCATATGAAAATGATGGTTCACTACTCATAATTTGTCATCTCATAATTGTAGCAAAAGTTGTGGCAAAAAAGTTATGGTAAAAAAGTTGTGGTCATAGCAAAGCTTGAAGAATTTTATTAGAGAAGAGTAATTGTTGCAGTCAACCTTTGACTACTTCTTTAAATACAAGAAGGCAAAATTTAATTAGATAGTGGAAGCAATAGCTTAGGTTATTATAATATATATATATATGAGAGCAAATTTCACTTCATTCTTTGATATTTCTGCACTATTGGTGTGAAAATATAAGAAATGGGTGTGAAAATAACACCACCCAATTCAATTTTGTGATTGGATTGACCAATTAGTTATGTAGTTGAATTTAATTATTAATAAGGTTAATTAGAAGATAAAATCATTTATGTTTATATTTCGTCAATGAAATTACATGGTTGAATTTAATTAAAAAATCGAAAATATATTATGTCCGTCCCATATTGAGCTCCTTGTAATAAGTAATGAGTAATGACTTCACTTAACTGGAGAGCGATGGTCGTGTGCGTGCATTCTTATTATTGGCAAGCTAATTAATCTGTTGATACCTTAGGTTTTGAAGAGAACTTCCAGGCTTAGTTACTGAAACTGTATTGGGTTCCGTTACTTAGAAAAGGGCCGAGTCTTAGGGTCTTAGACTCTTAGTACAACGGATTGTATTTTCTTTGGGTACAACAAAATCAATCAGTTTGTTGCTGGTTGAACAATTGGTTAATAGAAATACTTATATTTCTTTAATAAAAAAAATAAGTTATGAACCATATTACTACTACATTTCAAAAACATAAAATTTTATTTGTAGCTTCCATAAGGCACTAACGAGGATATAATTCAGTAATTGAAGCCTGATCATTTGCTGAGTATTGAACAGAGTTACCTTTGGATAGATACGAGCCTAATGCCTATCACCTCGAAATTATTCTCCCGTCTTGATGTGTATGATTCAATGTTGCTGTGCATAAAGAATGCAGGTTGTGACGGTACCGAAAGAGTGATAGAATAGCTATTAAGCAAAACAACGATCAAAGCCATAGTTGGTCTCTTAGCTACATTTTCTTGAACACATAGTAAACCAATGTGGATGCATCTCATTATTTCAGTTGTTGAGATATGCCTCAATGTGGGATCTATAATATTTGAAGCAGTTCCCTCCGTCCAATGTTTCCATGCCTGGAATGCAAGATATAATTAAATGGGCAGACACGATATCAGAGAGAAAATTATTTTATGAGTTTTTTTTTTTTTTCCTTGGCTATGGTACAGTTGCAATGTCCCCTAAACTAAAAAACCAAACAATATTCCACCTTAATAATTGGTCTTAGAAGTTTGGCTTTGGTTGGCAAAATGGTTCATCCATTTTTTATTGTTGATAATTTGATAGTTGGGTATGAGGAATTTTGAACCTTAAATCTTCTCATAAAAGAGAACAATTAATGTCAGTTAGGTTACAAAATTCTTGACAAATGATTTACCCGTGTACATGACCTGTTAGCTTATGCGTGTTTAATAGTTAATAACAATGGATGTTACAAAGGGAATTGCAACCATTTATATTAGTTGGCTGACTTCTTTGAACAAGTAGAGTGTAGTGGTGAACGAATAATCTCTCTTGGTCATTCTCTTTGAGGAGGTTTTTTGGTTGTGGAAATAGTGTGCCTTGCTGAGAATGTTTGAAAAACCACCACACTTGTAAAGTGGTGAGTATATTCTATTTATAATCATTTACAGTATACAAATCAATTAACATAAAGACTGATTACAGAATGTATGGAAAGTATGAGTGATTTGATACAATGAAATATTCCTAGAATTAGGGGTCAAATGTCACATATGGTAAGCATACAATAAGCCATAGAGTGAGGCTAAGTATCCTCAACACCCCCCCGCAAGCTGAGCGTCGGATTTGAATGGACGTGAAGCTTGGATCGAAAGAATTCAAAAAGAGAGCGAGAGACACTTTTGGTGAAGATGTCAGATTTAAATTTCAATGGATAAAGCCAAGTGAAACGAGAATAATCATCAATGAATAATACATAGTAGTCAAAACCAAAATTTGATTTTACAGGGGAAGGACCCCAGAGATCACAATGAATAAGGTCTAAAACATTAGACGATCTATGTTCATTGCGAGAATAAGGCAAATGATGACTTTTTGCAAGTTGACATGTTTCACATAATGTAGGAGATGGCAATAAAGAGGTAAGATAAAGCTGTCCTTTTTTATTTAAAAAAGAAATAATAGAATGATTCACATGTCCAAGGTGAGAATGTCATAAATCATACGAAGCATGAAGAGATTTATTTTTAAGGACAGAAATAAAAGCGGGAATTCCGCGCTCTAGCACATATAAGCCTCCATCTCTTTTACCGGTTGCCACCACCCTTCCCGTTCGACAATTCTGAACAGTGAAGAAATTATTAGTAAATGTAACGGATAGTGGAAAATCACGCGTTAATTTACTAATGGACAAAAGATTTTTAGTGAGGTGAGGGACAATCAAAACATCTAATAGATGGAGATCTGGGGAAGGGGAAATTTTACCAATGTGAGTGATGGGTAGGAACGCACCATTCCTACAATTACACAATCCTTACCCGTATAAGTAGTGGATTGATCCAGAGTGGCTTGGGCCGGAGTCATATGGGCCGAAGCCCCAGTGTCTAAATACCAATCAAATGGATCGGTTCCAGAGAGAGAGCAAGAGGCGTTGAATGCCTCGGCAAGGTGAGCAAAGGAATCAGTTCGAGCATACCGTTGGTAGCACCGATCAGCATAATGGCCCTCCGTGCGGCAAATTTGGCAGCGAGGTGGGCGACGTCCCTGTCCAGAGTTGGATTGCCCACGGTTGGAAGAGTGGTTGCCGTGGTTGTTGGAACGACCTTGCTGGTTGCCTCGGTTTGAAGAGGAATGACCATGATTGGTGGCTCGGCCTCGACTGGTGGCGGTGAACGCCGCAGCAGTGGTGGCAGATGGCTCAAGGGACCGCTGGAATATCTCAAAGCTTTCGGCTTTGGAGACTAGATCTACAAAACAGGGGAAAGGAGTGAGAGCCAGCTGCGCGATGGAGAAGCTGGAGAAATCGAAACCGAGACCGCGGAGGAACCAGTGGGTTTTGTCGGTGTCGTCGACGGGTCTTCCGATCGCATGAAGCTGGTCACACAGGGCCTTAAAAGCACGGGCGTAGACAGTGACGGGACAAGTGCCGCGCTTCATTAGTTGGAGGTCATCTTTGAGGCGGATCTCACAGGCTTTGGAGCGGTGGCTGAAGGTGTTTTCGAGGGCGGTCCAGACCTCGCGGGATGTGGAGAGGCCGACTACTTCAGCCATGGCTTCTTCGGTGAGAGAAGAGAGAAGAAGGCTGAGGAGGCACTGATCAGTGGCTTTCCACGCCAGGTGTTTGGGGTCTGGTGTCTGAGAGGTTGGGGGATCAAATGGAGGTGGCGGCACAAGGGTACCGTCCACATGACCCAGCAAATTTTGGCTCTCGAGAAGTGGAAGAAGTTGGCTCTTCCATAATAGATAGTTGGTGGAGGAGAGTTTGATGGTGACCATGTGAATCATGGTGTTGAAGGGAAGGAGGGTGGGAGAAGAATCAGAGGCCATTGGGGATCGTGGGATGTTAATCCAGGTATAGCTCTGACACCATGAGAATGTTTGAAAAACCACCACACTTGTAAAGTGGTGAGTATATTCTATTTATAATCATTTGTAGTATACAAATCAATTAACATAAAGACTGATTACAGAATGTATGGAAAGTATGAGTGATTTGATACAATGAAATATTCCTAGAATTAGGGGTCAAATATGACACATATGGTAAGCATACAATAAGCCGTAGAGTGAGGCTAAGTATCCTCAACACTTGCTCTAGTAGCAAGCACCACCGTCAAGCTTACTCTCAGTATGGAGGCATTAAATAATGTAAAACAACTGCTCAACCTTGGCTCAAACTTCTGCTATTTGGTATATTCTTATTAACGCCATTTCCTTTCAATTGGTAATAAGCATTTTTCCCTTCTGTTAGGATTTTTGTCAATTTTAATGAAAAATTGAAATTTCTATTAAATTTTTATTTTTTTGAAAAAGAAAATTAATTTGACTGAAATTCTAACAAAAATAGATAAAATGAAATGCAATTTAAAGGACAACATTACAACTGCACCATATACATATAGTTACAGGGAAATGCAATTAACCGCTATATTTATTTTTCCAATTTCACGTGTGTATACTAGTACTATACTCACAAGAAAAGGGAAATGTACTAAAATTGATTGTACTTACATAGCTTAGAAGGTACTCCACATTCTCTACATTTCGGAAGCAATTATTCCTCCGTCCACTCACTATCTCCAACACTAAAACACCGAAACTAAAGACATCAGACTTTATTGAAAATTGTCCATGCATTACATATTCTGGAGCCATATATCCACTGCATAATAGACATTAATAATATTAGTTTGCTTTGAATGAACAAAACTCATGATGATTATAAAAAAATTTAGTGTCTTGAGAAAACGTTAAATCAAGTAGGACTTTCATGTAATTTATATGAAACAAAATAAAAATTAGTGTCATCCCCATTCAGGATACTTACTAGGTCCCCACAATTCTACTTGTATTCCTGTGAGTTTGATCCGCTGAAAACAATCTTGCCATACCAAAATCTGAAATTTTGGGATTCATTTCTTCATCTAAAAGGATGTTGCTAGCTTTAAGATCACGGTGAATAATATGAAGCCGCGAATCTTCATGAAGGTAGAGAAGCCCTTGAGCAATTCCTCCTATGATTTGGTAACGCTTCTCCCAATTCAAATCTGTACGCTTGATTGGATCTATGTATCAAAGCAAGAGTACGATTGAGTTATTGAAATATGTGGAGGCATTTTCTAAGAAGACATGTAACCCAAAAGAAAATTTATGAATACAGCTTGAAAAAAAGGAATGCAAGCATACCAAAAAGGAAGTGATCAAGGCTTGTGTTTGGCACAAACTCGTATATTAAAAGCCTTTCATTCCTTTCCAAGCAGAAGCCTAAGAGTCTAACTAAATTGCGGTGTTGAAGTTTGGCCACCAATAAGACCTCATTCTTAAATTCTAGATTTCCTTGTGCAGAATCGTTTGACAACCTTTTCACCGCTATAACTTGTCCATTAAATAACGTACCCTGACGATATATAAAAAGAATAAGGTTCATGTAATGATCAGGGCATTTGAAGTTTAACAATTTTATGTAGTACAACTTCTGCTTATGATTATATAAAGTTACCTTGTAAACAACACCAAATCCACCTTGTCCAAGCTTATTTGCTTCAGAAAAGTCATCAGTCGCAACTCTAATAGTGTCAAAGTCGAATTGCAAGGATTCCACGCCAATTTCATCAACATCTTTACATGAGGAACAAGTCAACTTAATTACATGACTCAATCAAGTTCATTATTTAAGAGGAGTAACACAATATAAAATATGTGCATAACAGCAATGAACTCTCTAATACTAATGATAGAAATAAGCTTTTTTCATGTTTGTTTAAATGGAATCGTCACTTCTTGACAGATAATTTTGATTCAGCCTTACTATGGGAGCTCAAATTATTTGCCTAATTATGTAACGTTACTTAATTATATGCTAATAAATGTTATAAGGTTGTAGGAAGTTGTCTTAATAATAATAATATATATATATATATATATCAATGGAATCGACCCCAACATTATCTATGCCTAGCTAGTGCTTATTTGCACATGCATCAGTCATTAATATACTAATTTTGTTAGCGAAGCCTAACTTTTGAAAAACAGATTAAAAAACCAAATTTTCACTTACTTTCTGCTTTCTCCATTGGCCTCGTCTTTCTTAAATAGATGATGAAGATGGAGACTATTAATACCACAAAGGCAACAGTTGTGACAACAATAATGATGACAGTCCGTGATTTGCTGCTTCCATTCCCTACAAAAATAAATCATAAATCTATTCTCCTTAGAACATTCTGAAAGAGATCGTAAATAACTTTAAAATGTTGTATATAGCATAAACAAGGACATCTTATATATGACCACATAATAAGCATATATATGGGGTTCAGCTCTTGGCTCAATAGTTGTTTGGTGCTAACCACGTGGACAGGGGTTCGAATCCCACCAACCGCCTTCTGGAGAGGTGACTTAATGGAATGAAACCCTCGTGACCCATCACACCTGCGAGTCCGGGAGTTGTGGGTTCGGGTAATGGTACGCCCTATTATTGCCCATATGTGCCCCACGCCATGTCAAAATCGGGTTTAAGTGGGTCGGAACAATGAATGCACCTGCATGGGTATCTTTCGAAGTAGTGGTATTCGTTGGTGGTGGTCTGGGTGAAACTATTCTCCCACCTTCCCTCGCATCACAACAATATGGAATACGATTAATGGCTCCATCAACGCAATCATTGCAATCTTGCTTAGACAAATCTGGTGTGCACTGGACGAGTGCATATAATCTCTTAAAGTCTGGTACGAATGCATTTCCTGTTGCAAACTTAAGAAGAGAATCACCTGCTGCAGCTGTACTTTTTAGGTTTTGAAACAAGGTCCGAAGAGCATCATTGAACCCATTCAAATAAATGGATGGTACGGTAAACTGGTTCGGCTGAACGTGTTGAGGATTAATTTCCATGGTGCTCATAATGGAGGAGCGATTTGAGTAGCGTAACATACATAGGTCGCTAATTCCTATTGCCTCCTTTCGATTCGGACAGATCTGTGTAATAAGTTCCGTAGCGTTCTTGACACAACTACGACAAAGATCTGGCTTAAGATCTCCTCTACAAAGTACAGTTGCATATACTTCGTCAGGGCTTTGGCCATAGGAGGATTTATAGAACCCATCAATTTCTGTGTTGGAAGAGAGGGAGGAAAGGAGTTGATTCAGGTTTGTCTCATAGGTACTGTTATTGGTATTCTTACCGTCGAAACAAGATTCGAGTATGAGCCTTTGCTGCGCAATGACTTGAAAAGTGAGTATCAAAATGGTAGAGAGGAAGAAAAGTAATCTTGAGGAAGCCATTGCCATGTCAATGTGCTCCGTGAAGTTAATGGCAGGATTTATTTCGAACTAGAAGCTTAATTTTATAGGCTTTTTTTATTGACAATTCATGAGGACCTTTTCGAAATCTAGCCTCGTCGCGTCCATGATCTTGAAAATTCTAATTAATGTTGGATTGAAACGTTCAACGTCTTTTTTCGTTTTTTCTATTGTTTGCTTGATAAAATAATCAGAAGTTCCTAAATATCCTCAGTAATGACGTTGGTTGTCGTACACAGCATAAGAAATTAAAATACTAAAGTATAAATTATGGTTGAGTAGTTCAACACTTACTAGTGTAACTTTAAGTGTTACACACCACTCAATATCCACTATTTGATTACATTTTCTTCTTATACAGTTCATGCCTGCAAAATTTCAATACAATTAAAGATCAATAACCATGTCATCTATCAAATGTTTAAATTTTAAGTTTTTGTATTTTAAAATTATAGATAAAAGATGAGTTTATGGATTGAATAAAGACTATACTATTAGCATGAAATTTGGCATGCATGTTAAAAAAACATACCGATCGAACATGTAATCTAATAAAAGTGATTAGGTGGTGTAATATTGTTGATCACCAAGTGTAACTTGCAAACAAATGTAAGTTAAAACGATTGAAGTGAACAAATGAAACAAAAAAGAATGAAAATAAAAACTAATCAAAGTTAAAAAGGTGTAATTTGTAATTTAGCCAAACTAAAATATTAGCAGGTGGAGGGATTTTCTCAAACATGTCCACTTAAAAATATAGTTTATACAAAGATAATACATAGGCATTATCTATTTTTTTTTAAAAACAAATCGTTCTATATATGTATCCTACATAGAGTTTCAAGAGTGGAAGGAAAAACTTTTATCTCAGGCAGGGAGGGAGGTTCTCATTAAAGCAGTCATTCAGGCAATCCCAACTTATGTCATGAGCTGCTTTAAGTTTCCTGCTGGGCTTTGTGAGGATCTTTGCTCTATGACTAATAGGTTCTGGTAGGGTCAGAAAAGGGGTGAAAAAAAGATTCATTGGCTGAGTAAACAAAAGCTAAGTCGACTCAAGAGTGAGGGTGGCATTGGGTTCCGTGATCTCAAACTATTTAATAATGCACTATTGGCAAGGCAAGGATGGTGGTTATTGCAAAATCCCTCTTCGCTAGTGTTCAAAATGCTCAAGGCCAAATATTTTCCCAGTTCTTCTTTTTTGGATGCATTGATTCCGGTCAATTCCTCTTTTATCTGGCGGAGTATCTGTGAGTCCAAGAGAGTTTTGGAGGAGGGGTTGAGGTGGCGTGTGGGAACTGGTGAGAAAATTAAGATATGGGGGGACAAGTGGTTGCCCAACTGTAGTACGTATCAAGTCATTAGTCCGAGATCTTTCTTGGATGATTCTGCTACGGTAGATAAGTTGATTTGCAGAGATATAATGACGTGGGATGTTGATCTTTTAGATCAATTTTTTCTCCCTCGAGACGTAGAGGCCATCAAATCAATCCCATTAAGCTTACGTAGACCATCTGACATCTTGATATGGACGAGGACTAAGAGAGGTGACTTTTTAGTAAAAAGTGCTTATCACATGCTGCTTAAGCAATCACATGCGGCCGAGGCTACTTCATCATCATCTTCGAGGGGTCAAATTCAGAGGGGGTGTGTTACGTGTGAAAGTACCAAGGCATGAGATGTGGAGGTTTGGTAGCAGCATGGTGGATGCCAGCAGGAGTGTTAGTCATTTGCATGTATTTCGGAATAAGTTGTGATTTGATTTGATTTGGTTGTACGAGTCTTTTGGTTAGGTCTTTGTTTTTAGGCCAGCTTTATTCCTATAAATAAACCAACAATGTATGAGAAGGCATTGAGAAGTAATTTTATGAATTTTAAATTCATTGGAGGCCCGGATTACCTCGAATCAATCCATATCTTGTCTTTTGTTAATCTTTTCAGCAACAATTGGGAAGGACAGTACCCATTACGTAACAATTGGTATCAGAGCCACCGTTCCTTTCCACCACTTCATGCCAAAAAGAAAACCCAAACACTTGTAAGCATATCATCCAAGCATGGAAGAACAATTGTTAGGGTGTATGGAGAAACTGAAAGAGATACGTTCTCTAGTCATTGATCAAACGAAAATGATCAAGGAGATGCAATTGAACTGTCAAGTTTTACGTTTGGCTAGTCGTGGCTATGAACAGGGGAAGCCAACTGAGGAGGGTGCTGAGCAATGCAAGCTTGAAGATAAAAAGACCATGGGAGAGTTACAAAATCAAACCAATTTAACTTCCCACAACTTCAGCAAACAATAATATTGGGTTGAAGAAATTTTTGCAAATCTCAAAAATTTACCACCACCATGTTTGCTTGATTACATTCCTTTACCACAAGGCCTTGGTAAGATTAGGTGTATTTGCTTCAAAAATTTTTGGATTATGCCCTTGAGGACAAGAGCCGACTTTAAGGGGGGAGGAATGATACGATCATACATGGTGCTTGTAATACATACAAGGGTAGCCCACTATTCTTGTTATGTACATGATGTAGAGAACCAAGAACATGGAAATGCATTTGTTTTATTTACATTGATTTGGTTGTTACTTATTAGTGTTTACCTAGTCTTTTGTATTCAGTTATAGTGGTCCACTTTATGTGCATGTTATTTGCAAAGTGGGTCCTAGGTTTGTGTTAGTTGGTTTATGGGTCCTATTATTTTGGTAGTGGAAGTTGTAGAATTTTGTATAAAGCCAACATTTGGCTTTCAAAATAATTATCTGATTAATCATAAAAATATTTGTAGTCTTTAAGACTCTTGGGAGGTTGGGTTTCCTCGAAAAACCTATATCTAGAGGTCAGGATTTCCTCAGTTAAATCCATTTGAGGTCAGGATTTCCTCAATTAAATCCATTTCTTTTCTTTTAATTCCTTATTTGTTCTAATTCCATTTTCCTCCTTTATCCAAAAATTGTGAACGTAACAATTGGTATCAGAGCCTAGGCATGGACCAGCGCGTGGAGCAATTAGAGCAATCTGTCAGTTCACTTCAAGCCAACCAGCAACAAATATTGGAGAGACTTACTGAACTATTCAATAAGTTCAGTACCTTCACAGCAAGGTGGGATGAAGGCGAGACTTCGCAGGGACAATCAGGACGACGGAATGAACAAGGAAGCTTCCACAGTGGTGCTCACACCAACGGAACCAACCAAGCTTATGCTCACCGTGTTAAACTCGACTTTCCTCTTTTCAACGGAGGAGAAGATCCAACGAGTTGGATTTGCAGAGCTAAGCAATTCTTTTAGTTCCAAGATACACCAACAACAGACCAAGTGGGTCTAGCCTCCTTTCACTTGGAAGGTGAAGCCCAGTTATGGTATCAGCTTCTTCAGCAAGAGAATAATGTGGTGACCTGGGATGTTTTTAAAGCAGGATTGTTGGCTAGATATGGGCCGACACAATTCTATGATTATTTTGGGGAGCTTACAAAGCTACAGCAAACCGATTCCGTAAGGGACTACCAGTCCGGATTTGAGAATCTCCAAGCTAAGGCAGGCCACTTACCACCAGCCCGACAAGTGAGTTGCTTTATCAGTGGTTTGAAGGAAGGAATCAAGGCTGATGTATTGGCTGGGAGACTGGGTGGACCTATGGACCTATCTACTGCAATAGGTTTGGCCAGGTTGTATGAAGCTCAGAATCTTTCTCAAAGACGTCACATCCTGCAAGTATCGGCAAGTACAAATGTCTCTCAAAAGGTGAATAAGGAGGAGAGTAGCTTAGCTTCAAGGCACCCATCAGCAATCCGACGCATGTCTCCAGCCGAACTTAAGGAGAGACGAGATAAAGGGTTATGTTACAATTGTAACGACAAATTTGCACCAGGACACAAGTGCAAAAAGCTATTCTTGATCGAAGCATGCAACGATGAAGATGATGGTGATGTCGTCATGGATGTGGAGTTAGTTGAAGAAAATGAAGTTCCTGGAATATCATTACACGCTATGAGTGGTTCAGATGCTCCTGAGACCATGAGAGTGCATGGTGCCATTGGTACTGTATCCACAGTGGTGCTACTCGATTCAAGAAGTACTCATAATTTTGTGAGTGAACGTCTCGCCACCAAACTGAATTTACAACCTGCAACGAACAAGAAGGTGACAGTGGAGGTTGCATCCGGCGAGAAACTCAGCAGTAAAGGTAAGTGCAATGCAATATCCATTAAGTAATGCAGTATCCATTAAGTTGGGAGGGTTCGTTACGCATGTAGATTGTTATATTCTTCCTTTAGAGGGTTATGAAGCAGTGCTTGGTACTCAATGGCTACAGACATTGGGGGAGATAATTTGGAATTTTTCTAAAATGACCATGAGATTCAACATCTCTGGTAAGGAAATATTGTTCAAAGGATTGACAAGACCCAAGGATAAAGTAGTGGCAGACACGAGTTTGTGGCATAATACCAAGAAGCCAGCTACTGGGGCATTTTTGCAGTTGGACGTTGTGAGAGAAGTAGCAGTTGATAAAAGCCAACTTATGCCAGAAGTGCAAGAGCTCCTAGATGCTTTCAGTGACCTCTTTGAGGAACCTATTGGGTTGCCTCCAACACGATTTCAAGATCATAGAATACCCCTTCAACCTGGAAGTGGTCCAGTTTGCACTAAGCCTTACCGTTATCCGTATTATCAAAAAATGGAAATAGAGAGATTGGTGACTGAAATGCTCTCTACTAGGGTGATCCGTCCTAGCAACAGTCCCTTTTCCTCTCCAGTAATTTTGGTTAAGAAAAGCGACGGTTCTTGGCGGATGTGCGTTGATTATCGATCTTTAAATCAGATGACTATCAAGGATAAATTCCCCATTCCAGCCATAGATGAATTGCTTGATGAGTTACATGGGGCATGTTATTTTTCGAAGCTTGATTTGCGATCAGGATACCATCAAATCCAAGTACTGCCTGAAGATGTACCAAAGACAGCTTTTAGAACTCACCACGGTCATTTCGAATTTCTGGTAATGCCTTTTAGGCTTACAAATGCACCATCCACCTTTCAAGCATTGATGAATGGGTCTTCCAGCAATATCTGAGAAAGTTTGTTTTAGTGTTCTTCGATGATATTTTGGTTTATAGCACTACCTGGCAAGAACATGTGCAGCATCTTCAAGTGGTTTTGGAAACTCTCCAAAGGCACCAACTCCATGTCAAAAGGAGTAAATGCGAATTTGGCCAGCAACGAGTTCAATATTTGGGTCATATAATATCTCCAGAGGGTGTATCAGTGGATCCTGACAAAGTGGTAGCCATGGTTCAATGGCCTAAGCCCCATAATCCAAAATCTATGAGAGGCTTTCTTGGCCTAACTGGATATTACCGTAAATTTATACAAAGTTATGGTAAAATAGCCGCACCTCTCACCCAAATGCTAAAGAAAAACTCATTTGTATGGTCACCTAAGGCTGAGGATGCTTTCCAACGTCTTAAAGACGCCATGACAAAGGCACCAGTATTAGCTCTTCCCGATTTTACTAAGGTGTTTATAGTAGAGTGTGATGCGTCCGGATCGGGAATTGGCGCGGTGTTGCAACAAGAACGTCCAATTGCATTCCACAGCCAAGCCCTTCATGGTAAGAATCTGCTCCTCTCTACTTATGAAAAAGAAATGCTTGCATTAGTAATGGCTATTAAGAAGTGGCGGCACTATCTTTTGGGGCGAAGATTTGTGGTTAGAACTGATCACCGTAGCCTACAATACCTCTGGTCACAGAAGATAACCACAGAAGCTCAACAAAAATGGCTTCACAAACTTATGGGCTTTGATTTCAAGATTGAGTATAAGCAGGGGAGGTATAATTGTGTGGCTGACGCGCTATCCAGGAGGTTTGAGGACAATGAGGAAGGTCAAATATGGGCCATTTCAACTTCTATTCCACATTGGTTAGAAGCCAATCAAGAGGAGCATAAAAATAGTAGCATGGTGCAAGAAATACTACAGAGGACGCTGGCTGGTGAAGCTATGGGCCCATGGGAGGTTCAGGATGGAATTCTTATGTTCAAGGGCCGAATTTTCCTTGCACCTGACTCGACAGTGAAACAAGATATCATGATACAGTTTCATGATAATTTTCATGAGGGGTTTCATTAGACCCTCTATCGAGTAAGAGCTAATTTTTATTGGAAGTACATGAGAGAAGATATCAAGAGGTTGATTCGTGAATGTGAAGTGTGCCAAAAGAACAAAGTGGAGCAGCTACAACCAGCAGGACTTCTACAACCATTACCCATACCTACTCAAATTTGGGATGATATCTCAATGGATTTCATTGACGGACTACCAGCTTCCCAGGGAAAATCGACCATTCTGGTGGTTGTGGATCGGTTGTCTAAGTACTCCCACTTTATTCCTATATCTCATCCGTACACCGCTGTGAGTATAGCCCAGATCTTTTTTGAGCATATTTTTAAGCTTCACGGCATGCCTAAATCTATTGTTTGTAATCGTGATGTTACATTCACAAGTTCCTTTTGGAAAGAACTATTTAGGCTTAATGGCACTAGCTTCAATTTTAGCTCTTCTTATCATCCTCAAACGGATGGCCAAAGTGAAGTGGTTAACAAAACTCTTGAGATGTATCTGCGTTGTTTTTCAAGTTCTAATCCCAAGCAGTGGGTTAAATGGTTACCTTGTGCAGAGTTCTGCTGTAACACTAGTTGGCACTCAGCTATTAAGCGTATCCCTTTTGAGGTTGTTTATGGACGTGATCCTCCAAGTTTGTTGACATATGTCACCGGCACTGCCAAGGTAGCCGCAGTTGAAGAGGAGTTGGTTAGGAGGGATCAAATCTTAACTGAGTTAAAGGAGCATATCAAGGCAGCCCAAGTGCGAATGAAGAAATACTACGACTTGGGACATCGGGACAAGGAATATAAAGTTGGTGAATGGGTCTATGTTAGATTGTTTCCATACAGGTAGACATCGGTTACTCGGCGACGGGATTCCAAGTTGGCTCCACGTTACTATGGTCTGTTTCAGATCCTACAAAGTATTGGCAAAGTTGCGTACAAACTCGCGTTGCCAGCAGATTCACGCATTCACCCGGTGTTTCATGTGTCTGTACTCAAAGAAAAGTTAGGTGCAATGGTATCCTCTCAACCTCAACTTCTAGTCACCTTGCAAACTCAAGATGGTATTTCGGTGAGACCCCAAGCTATTCTTGAACAACGCAAACGAAGAGGACAGATAGAAATTCTCATTCATTGGCAAGGCTTATCACCTTCTAAAGCAACCTGGGAAGACTTGCGTAACATGAAGCTGCAGTTTCCAAATCTTGCCCTTGAGGACAAGGGTCCTTGTTAAGGGGGAGGGAAATGTTACGTGTGAAAGTACCAAGGCATGAGATGTGGAGGTTTGGTAGCAGCATGGTGGATGCTAGCAGGAGTGTTAGTCATTTGCATGTATTTCGGAATAAGTTGTGATTTGATTTGATTTAGTTGTACGAGTCTTTTGGTTAGGTCCTTGTTTTTAGGCCAGCTTTATTCCTATAAATAAACCAACAATGTATGAGAAGGCATTGAGAAGTAATTTTATGAATTTTAAATTCATTGGAGGCCCGGATTACCTCGAATCAATCCATATCTTGTCTTTTGTATCTTTTCAGCAACAATTGGGAAGGACAGTACCCACTACGTTCCAGGGTGGTCGTCTATTTGGGCTGTGCCAGTGCAACCCAAAGTCAAGCTCTTCATTTGGCGTGCTTGTAAAACAATTTTGCCTACCCAAACCAAGTTGTTTGACAAAGGGGTTTCACACACATATTCGTGCCTATGGTGTGGGGATGAAGCCGAAACAGTGGACCATCTGCTCTGGGGTTGTGAGTTTGCTCAACGGGTGTGGAAAGCAAGCCCAGCAATGATCCCTCCAAGTTATCAAGTAAATATGCCATTTACAGAATTTATTTCCGGCTGTATTGATGATTTGGGGTCCCTGGCATTGGAAATTACTTTCACTACAGCATGGGCTCTCTGGAAAGCACGAAATGATCTGATTTGGAATGCTAAAAATTCAACTGTGTCAGAGATATGTCAGTATGCAGCAAAGTTAGCTTTGGATTTTCTGGAAACTAGAAAGCAGTGTGAAATCCCTTCAGTGCCTAGCTCAAGCATTCTGAGATGGATGCCGCCTGCTGTGAGAAATTACAAGTTGAATCTTTCATGCCGTGTGGGGAGCGCCTGTTCGCAGACTAGATTGGGGGTGCTAATTCGGGATTCTTTAGGTTTGGTTATGGCGGCAAAGTGCTATAGGTTCAGTGGTGATGCGTCGCTGTTGTAGATTCATGCCAGGGCAGTGTTACTTGCACTCGAGTTTGCTTTTAATATAGGCATGAGGAGATTGGAAGTAGATGTGGGCAATCAAGAGCTTCTGAGGTTAATAAGTCTGGCTTCTCCTTCTCTAGCTCCGATTGGGGTACTTGTGGATGATATTTGCAATTGGTTTCATTCATTTCATTTTATCAGTTTTTCATTTATTCGGAAAACTTGTAACCAGGCTGCTTATGCCTTGGCTACAGAGGCTTTGTCCTCAAATTCTGGAAGATTATCCTGCTTGTATTACTTTTTTTGTTTAGTTTGATTCTATGCAATAAAATATCACGCTATCGTTTCTATTCAAAAAAAAAAAAAAAAAGTTTAGCTTTGCAGTACTATAAATTTCTAAACAAAACTTCATTTCCACATTCAATGACAGTTAGAACTAACATTATACTGGTTGAGATAATCAACTGATGAAAGTTTTTTTTTTTTTAAAAAAAGACCCGATGAATAAGCACACTATATATAGCTCATCGTGTTGGCTTTCCACTCCACCATCTTATACACTAAAATGGCCATTAATCAATCCCTTTTCTTTTTATTTTTTGATAAGCGCCATTAATCAATCCCTTGGCAATTAAAATATTAAGTATTCTTATACGTACAATTGACGAGGAGATTAAACTGAAGTGTAGCACATATAATGTTTTCACATTTAATTGTTCATTACTTTATGATACTTTCCTTTCTTTTACCTACGTTGCCCATGCAAGTCTCTAAAATAATTATACCCAGTTGACTGAGACATAAACGAGGACAATTTCTTACCTTTCTCTTTCAAAAAAGAATAAAAAAGAACAGTGGTTGAGGAAAAGCTGAACGGTACCGAAAGTGATTTCCTCGATGCACTGCCTTTGCGTCTTGATTGTGGGCGTCTATTATATTTCAATTTGTATGTGTTTTATGATTTTATCATGATTTTTATCTTGGTATAGAAATCATCAACAAAAGGCGGTTGCATCAAGGGCTTCAAATTTCAAACCGATGGCCAAGTCAAATGCGAACCACTCGATAAATTGAGTGTCTGTTTTGAACTTTCACCGGTTCCTTTTTGGTATGTAAATCATGCGGTCAGGGAAGGTAACTCCCTAACCCATAACATTGCCTGCTGGGTCCCCTGTTTCCCAATTTCATAGAATGATTCCAATCTCGTTAGTCCTCCCTCTTTGCTGGGTAAGCATGGCGCAAGAGATAGCCTTTCTTTCTCGGATTTTTTTGTTAGTTTCTTTCTTTCTTTTTCTAAATAATACTAATATTATTAAGCAAAAAAAAAAAAAAACAGAGTACTTTGATGCTGTCAAGGGATTATTACTATAACCTAAGAGCTAGAGAGATTGCTAAATTGCTAATTATATGCCCCCTAGGCCATAGTACTGCTTAGAGATTGAAACCCCCATCTGGCACAAAAGATCGACTTTCTTCTGTTTTGTTTTATAACAACCCTTCTATTTGAGGATGTTTCAAAATATAGTTCACTTTAAAAATTTAATAGAGACAATTTGCATATCTTCTCTAATTAATATACCATTAATTTTTTTTTAAAGTCAATAGTACTAATTTTTATATGTTTTATTTGAGTTTAAACTAAGAAATGTAAATTTAAAAGCTAATAAATTTTTATTTAGAGACAATGCAGAGTCCATGTTATATGACTTTTGTTGAAATTGATACACAATTAATTGGGCATCTTTCAATGCTAAAATAAATATAGTGTATAATTAATGCTATTTTTTTTCTTTTTTTAAAGAAAATTTTGTAGTAAGTAAATCATGAACCACAATTGAATATACTCATCATAGTGTGCTGCTGCATATATAACATCACATAGTAGCAGCCCAGACCACTTAGAGAAAGGCCGGTGGTCCAGGCCACAAATATTTAAATTTATTCAACGTGGTTATTCTATAAACTCTTTTTCAAGACTCAAATAAAGAACTCTTGTTACTCCATCAAACGTTAGCGAGGATATAACGCAGTAATTGAAGTCTCATTTGTTGAGGCGAGGATAGATTGAATTGAGGCCGTGTCTGACTCAACTTTGCTGTGTATAAAAAATGCAGGCCGTGAAGGTACTGATAAGGTGATAGAGGCGCTATTAAGCATAAGCATGACTGAAGCCATGGTTGGTCTATCAACTACATTTTCTTGAACACATAATAACCCAATGTGGATCCATCGGATTATTTCGGTTGTTGAACCAACCCCTAATGCGGGGTCTATAATATTTGAAGCTGTCATGTTCCTCCAATATGTCCATGCCTGCAAAATGATTTTTTCCCACACAAATTTTTATCATAAAACTTATTTTATTTTGCCAGTGTCACCTGCCCAAGTAGTGTGACACTTAAGTTAAGAATAAGTTAGAACCACAATATTTTTCACAATTGCTTACATAACTTCTTGTGATTTGAGAAACATTACTTTCACTTGAGTCCACTACTGATGCCATTTTTATTATACACCAATCACATCACGTTATGTCAACGATTGTAAGAAAATTTGTAAAAAAATGTTTTGCTTCTAAACTTTTTATCAAGTCAAAAGGGTATACAAAGATGTACTTACATAACTAAGAAGATCCTCCCCATTTTCTCTATTACGGAAGGAACCGTTTTTCTATCCGTTTATCATTTCAAGTACTAACACACCAAAACTAAAGACATCAGACTTTACTGAGAAGTGCCCATGATATGCATACTCTAGAACCATATATCCACTGCATGAGAAAATAAGTAATATTAATTTATATAACCACTGCATATGGAAAGGAGCTAGTAACATTGGTTTAGTTTGAATGATAATACAGCTCTTAACAATCATTTTCAAATTCTTTTTATTTGTCTAATTTATAACAGTTGGTTAAATGTTTGTTTGGAATTATTTATTTATTTTTATTTTTTTTACAATGCAACTTAATTCCTGTAATTGACAATACAAAACATGTAATCATATGCTAATTATTAGTTATAATCTCATAAAAAATTATTAGCTATAACCCACTACGATACTTACTATGTCCCAATGATTCTATTTGTATTGATGTGATGTCCCAAATTATGATAAGTGTGTGTGTTTGCTGAGTCCCACATCGGGCAATTATTGGGTCGAACTGGGCTTTATTAACAATTGCAAGGAGCCTCAATTGTAACTTGACTAGTTCTTTTGGGGTATAAGCACAGATGTGGCTAGCGCTTTCCTTGAGTTGTTACAAATGGTATCAGAGCCAATCCAGTAATCCTGTGTGGGCTCGGACATATGGGCCCTAACGAGGATGTTAGGGATTTAAGTGGGGGAGATTGTGATGCCCAAAATTCTGATAAGTGTGTGTGTTTGCTGAGTCCCACATCGGGCAATTATTGGGTCGAACTGGGCTTTATTAACAATTGCAAGGAGCCTCAATTGTAACTTGACTAGTCCTTTTGGGGTATAAGTGTAGATGTGGCTAGCGTTTTCCTTGAGTTGTTACAAATGGTATAAGAGCCAACCCAGTAATCCTGTGTGGGCTCGGACATATGGGCCCTAACAAGGACGTTAAGGATTTAAGTGGGGGAGATTGTGATGCCCCAAATTCTGATAAGTGTGTGTGTTTGCTAAGTCCCACATCGGGCAATTATTGGGTCGAATTGGGCTTTATTAACAATTGCAAGGAGCCTCAATTGTAACTTGACTAGTCCTTTTGGGGTATAAGCGCAGATGTAGCTAGCGCTTTCCTTGGGTTGTTACAAATGGTATCAGAGCCAACTCAGTAATCTAGTGTGGGCTCGGACATATGGGCCCTAACGAGAACGTTAGGGATTTAAGTAGGGGAGATTGTGATGCCCCAAATTCTGATAAGTGTGTGTGTTTGCTGAGTTCCACATCGGGCAATTATTGGGTCGAACTGGGCTTAATTAACAATTGCAAGGAGCCTCAATTGTAACTTAACTAGTCCTTTTGGGGTATAAGCGCAGATGTGACTAGCGCTCTCCTTGGGTTGTTACAAATATAGTTTTGAGCATCAACTAGGCAATTGCTACAATCCATCTCTGACAAATCAGGATTGCACTGGCAGCACTGCATAAGTCCATAGATCGTATAGTTTTGGAATTTTGCATTTTGATTCGCAACCTTGTGAAAGATGCCTCCAGCTGCAGCTTTAACTCTTAAGTCATAAAACAAGCTGCTTAGCACCTCGTTGAACTCAGTCAAGTTCGAGACAAGACCACTGGTAAGAGATCGAATAGGTGTCGATTCCATAACACCAAATATAGAGTTGTTCGAGTATCGAGCTGTACAATTCATGTACCACATGATACCCTCTTTCTGTGTTGGACACAACTGTAGGAGCTCGTGAGCTGACATATTGACACAACTACGGCAATCAGTTGGTGTAAGATCAGCTCTACAAAGTCCGGTGGCGTAAACTTTGTCGGTGTTTTCTCCGGCGGAGAAATTGTAGAAGCCATAATCGATTTGGGTGTTGGAAGTGAGAGTGGAGAGGAGGGTGTTGAGGTTGGCTCTTTAGGTACTGTTACTGGTAACGTTACTAGAATAACACTTGTTGAGCACGTAGGGATCTCGCTGAGCAATAATGGTGGGATTATTAACAAGGTGTATGAGGATGGGAATAAAGAAGAAAAGTGATAATCTTGAAGTTCTCATTATTTTTGTGCCTTTGTATTATGGATTATGGGAAGATTTTAATATAGGATCCCACATGATGATAATGGTTGTCGTGGAAAAGAGTAAAGTAATGATGAATATGTGGTATTGATTAGAAAGTACGTACTTTTAACGCGTGGTGCAACTTGCGAGTTGAGGCTAGGTGCCAATTATAGAAAGTCCATGGTTATTGAAAGAAAGTCCATGGTTTCAACTTTAAATCCGAATCCTATGGTGTTATAATTTTTTAATGGTTGAGATTGAAACTTATATTAAAAAATTAAAGAAATAAATAAAGTGAAACTTTTTTTGTAAGGAAATGATGATACGTATTGAACAGTTTCTCAATATATCCTTCAACTTTTGGCTTTTATTAAATATTTTATTTTATTATTTTAATGAAGCATTAATCATTTTAATTAGAAAGGTAGGCAAGTTGATAAGTTGATGCTTATTAATTTCAACTTTTGGCTTTTGTCATATATTTTTATTAAAAATCTATTGGCGTGGTAGGATTGGAAAAATTAATTGATTTGAAAAGAAATTCATTCACTTAATCATTTGATTATTTTTCTCTCAATCTTTTGTTCAAATTAGTGATCTCTCAAAGAATTAGGTTCAATTCATCATTTCATTGTGGATGTAAGATTTGTACAAAATTTAAACAAAAAAAATGTGGGGAAGGACCTGCTTACTTTACTCTACTAGGCATGCTCCAATGGCTGCTGTTGCCATTGAGAAGACAGCAGCCTCTAATGTGATGAAAGAAAAAGCTTAAAAAAAAATTTCTTAGGAGAGTAGGCCTTTTTTTTTTTTTAATTGTCACCGGATGTCTTCAAGACTAAGGCCTTTACCATTTGAGTCACCCCTTGAGGTTAAAGTATACCTTGATTGGTTTGCATTAAAATATGATATTTACAACAAAAATGGGCTATTTCTATGTTACTTGAATTTATAGAAATAATCGTTTGAGGAAACATGTGATATAGATTGGAAAATAGTTTTATACCTGCTTCCTGCAGCTTGCTTGGTAATTAATTGCAGAATATAATTGATACTAATCAATTGAAAAGAGACCACAAAAAGAAACACGACCTTTCTCCAATATTCGTTTTTTGTTTTTTGGTCTTTTATATTTGATTTTGACTAGAAGTTCTGCGACACCAAGACAAATAGACTATTAGTAAAAGATTTTTATTTTTTATTACCGAATAGTAAAAAGATTAGCATTAAACTAAATTGTAATTTGCACTCTAAAAGTTTTTGGTAATTTCATTTTATCCACTAAAAATTTAAAATTTGGATTCATATATACCCCTAATGTTGCATAAGGTTTGAAAAAGGACCTTTTCGTCTATATCCTTAAAAATTTTAAAACTTTAATATATGGAAAAAATCAAAATTACCTCAAACTTTTAAGGACTAAATTAAGACGGTCAAAATTTAAAGTACTAAATTGAAAATGACCAAACTTAGAGAGAATAATTTGTAATTTAGCCTATTCTTTAAGACTTACTACTAAAAGATAAAATTATTTGTACATTCGTCAATGAAACTACATGGTTGAATTTAATTAAAAAATTCTAAAATATATTTCATTCATCCCATATTGAGCTCCTTGTAATGAGAAATGGCTTCCTTAGTTGGAGAGTAGTGCTTTGTATGCAATTATTATCGACAAGCTAATTAATCAGTTCATACCTCTGGTAAGGGAAATTATTCAGTATTTTCGGAACACAATAAATACATATCTCGTCATCTCACATGAATGGTAGGTCTTACCATAAATTTAATTAGTAAGACTCACCATTCATGTGAGAATGGGTAGTATTCATTTATTATATTTCGAGAGTACTGAATAATCACATAATTCTTCTATAGTAGCAAATGAACATAATCCAAAATCATCAGGGTACTTTAACCTAGCTTTAAAACAACTACTCAAGTGGGTTTCCAAAAAATAATAATAATATTAAAAGAAAAAAAAATTACCTGCGCAATCCTGGAAAATTGTATTTAAAAAATTTAACGAGAAATTTGATGTAATTTTAATAGATGATTGTATGGCACCACAAGATCTCACAACTACCAAATTTGATACACTTTTCAATTAAACCAAAGTACATGACATGTATGGTCAAACTTTTCCCCAAATAAAAGTAAAGAAAGTTTTATTCCACAAACAAATATTTCTAGCTGGATACAAACAGAGACAACAAACTTAACCATTACATAGGTATACTGATACAACCAAAAACAAAATTAAACATGATCATACACTTCCAAGCTTAGCTATTGAAACCGTATTGTGTTTAGTTACTTAGACAAAGGGTTTAGTTGCCGGTTGGACAATTGGTCAATAGAAATATTTTTGATAAAAACATAAGTTATGAATCATATCACTATTACATTTCAAAATATAATTTTTTCATTGTGGCTTCCATAAAGCACTAATTAACGAGGATATGCTTCAGTAATTGAAACGTCATTTGCTGAGTGTTGAACAGAGCCGCCCTTAGAATGATCTGAGCCTGTCACCTCTAAATTATGCTCACAACTTGGTGTGTCTGATTCAATGTTGTTGTGCATGAAGAATGCAGGCTGTGACGGTACCGAAAGAGTGATAGAATCGCTATTAAGCAAGAGAACAATCAAAGTCACGATTGGTCTATCAGCTACATTTTCTTGAACACATAGTAAACGAATGTGGTTGCATCTCATTATTTCAGTTGTTGAAATATGCCTCAATGTGGGATCTATAATTTTTGAAGCAGTTCCCTCCCTCCAATGTTTCCAAGCCTGCAAGATATAATTAAATGGGAAGGCATAATATCAGAGAGAAAATTATTTTATGAGCAATTTGTACTATTTTTTCCGCTACTTTGGTAAGTTGCAATGTCCCCATAGACTATGAAACTAAACAATATTCCACCATAAATATTGTTGTTAGAAGTTTGACCTTGCTTGGCAAAACAGTTCGGCCATTAGTATACACGATTTCTTAGCCAAGTTGGCCTCATTAATGCTTGTTTAATACCTTGGATGTTATAAAAAAAAAAAACTTGGATGTTACAAAGGGAATCCCAACCATTTATCTTGGTCAGCGGACTCCACTGAGTAAGTAGACGCGTACTACTGTATTAGTATCTCTTGGTCATTCTCTTTGAGGTGGGTTTTGTTAAAGTCCAATAGGTCTAACTCAATCTCAAAAGACATTTTGAAAGATGAAGGATACTCATGGCTTGGTCAATGTGGGATAAGACTCTTACTTTAATAGGTTTTAGGTCGTGGAAATAGTGTGTCTTACTCTAGTAGCAAGAACCACCGTAATGATGGCTCAGTTTGTTGGAGACTTACTCTTAGACGATGGAGGCAGTAAATACCATATAACAACTGTTATTGGCTCAAACTTCCACTACTATTCGGTATATTCTTAATTATTAAGATCAATTTCTTCCAATTGGTAATAAGAATTTTGCCCCATGTTAGGATTTTTGTTAATTTTGACGGAAATTTCCAATTTCTATCAAATACTTAAAAAAAAAAAAAGAATTGGCATTTTTATTATTCTTTACCGAAATTCTAACAAAAATGGGGCTGGAGTGCTTATCACCAATTGTTAAAGGAGAACATTACTTAGTTTTGAAATTTATGAACAACATTACAACTACACCATAGTTAAGAGGGGGAATGCAATCAACCGTTAATTTTATTTTGTAAATTTCACATGTTGCTACACTCACAAGAAAAGGGAAATGTACCAAAAATCATTTTTGTTACATTGTACTTACATAGCTTAGAAGGTCCTCCACATTCTCTCCCTTTCGGAAGCAATTGTTCCTCTATCTACTCACTATCTTTAACACTAATACACCAAAACTAAAGACATCAGACTTTGTTGAAAACTGTCCATGCATTGCATATTCTGGAGCCATGTATCCACTGCATAGTGGGCATTAATAATATTAGTTTGCTTTAGATGGTAACAAAACTCTTGATAATATGTTATCTTAAGAAAATTTAGTGTCTTGAAAAAAGGTTAAATCAATTAGGTCTTTCAAGTTATTTATATGAAACAAAATAAACATTAGCTCTCCCCTCTTAGGGTACTTACTAGGTCCCCACAATTCGACCTGTATTCCCTTGAGTTTGATCTAGTAAAAACTATCTTGCCATACCAAAATCTGAAATCTTGGGATTCATTTCTTCATCTAAAAGGACGTTGCTAGCCTTAAGATCACGGTGAATAATACGGAGCCGTGAATCTTCATGAAGGTAGAGAAGACCTCGAGCGATACCTCCTATGATTTTGTAACCCTTTTCCCAATTCAAATTTTCACGCTTGATTGGATCTATGTATCAAAGTAAGTGTATGATTTAGGTGATTAAAATATGTGGAATCATTTTTTGAGAAGTCATGTAAGTTATAACCCAAAAGAAAATTTATGAATACAGCTTGAAAAAACGGAGTGCAAGCATACCAAAAAGGAAGTGATCAAGGCTTATGTTCGGCATAAACTCATATATCAAAAGCTGTTTGTTCCTTTCCAAGCAAAAGCCTAAGAGTCTAACTAAATTACGATGTTGAAGTTTGGCAACCAATAAGACCTCATTCTTAAATTCTAGATCTCCTTGTGCAAAATTTCTTGAGAGCCTTTTAACGGCTATAAATTGTCCATTAAAGAACATTCCCTGACAATATATAAAATGAATAAGCTTCATCAGGTCATTTGAAGTAAAATTTTTTACAGAGTACACTTCTGCATAAGATTATATAAAGTTACAACTTAACTACAATTTCCATGCACCATCCAAAGCAATGTCCTTCCTCTCTAACTCACTTCCCTCTTTGTCTCAACACATCATTAATTTAATTCATTAATTTTGCTTTGATATTCATCATGTTTATATAATTTTACTGTAGAATTTTATGCTACTTTGCTATATATATATATAGATATTTATGTTTTTGTGTACTAATCTTACTTACATCACATTGTTGGACACTCCTCATTTGACTATGAGAAATATTCAATTTTGTTATCGCTAGATATGTAGACTTAACTTTGTTAAACTTTATTTATATTGATTTGCTAAATATGCCATATAATGGGTTTCTAGTCTTAAATAATACATGTGATAGTATTATAAGTTATCACATAGTTAGTTTGTAGCTAAACTTTATCATTCTAATTTTAGGGTATGACAATACATAAGGAGTTCAATATATATATATAGTATTTGAGATATACATGAAAAACTTACATTAATCGTACTAAATGAAATACATTTAACATAGCCCTGATTCACAAGGCACTATCTTGGACATAACTCGGTCATTGAAGCCTCATTGTTGGTTACGCGGGAACCATTGTCATGTTGTACTGATGTGTATGATACAACATTGCACCGCATAAAACTTGCTGGTTGTGTTGGTGTTGGGATAGGATCTAAGTTGCCATTAAGCATGCTCACAACAGAAGTCATGCTCAGTCTGTCACTTACATTTTCTTGAACACATAGTAGCCCAATTTTGATACATCTTGTCATTTCAGTTATTGGACCGTCTCTCAATGTGGGATCCATGAGATTTGAAGTTGTCTCCTCCCTCCAATTTTTCCATGCCTGCCGAAATATTTTAGTATGCACATATAAACTTACAGAGAAATAGCAATTAAATACTTTCCAATTCATCAAAATATATATAGATATATATTTTAAAAAAGGAAACAGACAAAAGAAAGGAAATGTATATTTTGTAGTCAAACTCACATAGCTTAGAAGGTACTCTATTTTTTCTCCATCATGGAAACAAGTAATTTTTTGACAACTCACAACCTCCAAAATTAACACACAGAAACAAAAGACATCTGACTTTATTGAAAACTGTCCAAGCATTGCATACTCTGGTGCCATATATCCACTGCATATCAATATCAAGAGACCTATTTTCAATTTGATTTGTAATAAAGCAAAGATTATGTACAAATTTAATTTCCATTGTTTTGGATTCCTGGTATAACCCGAATAAAATAAAGAGCTAATTACATTTTACCCACTTGTAGTTAGATCCATGGTATGAAAAGTGTTACTCTACCCACCTGAAGTTGACTCTGTTATACAATTGTTGCCCACCTCACTCTCCTAAACCCAAGCTCTCCCAAATTAACCTAAGCTCGCCCGTGTCTATGAAAACCTAAACCCATTTGCACCAAGACCCATTTCGATCAGGTCCTCCCTGAGGCTCACGAGCTCGAGCACTCGCTCATGGAGCCATGGGTGGAGGCCACTTCCATCGTTTGGTAACTTTTTGATTCCATTGGTGGGGTTCATGGCAACCATGGAGCAATGGGTGGAGGCTGACGGTGGGTTTGATATTTCGAGCCAAGGGTATGTGTGAGTGGGTTTTTGTATGGCATTTGTGGCTGGGTTGTCAAAGATAGGTTGATTGGGGGGTTGGGGTATGGGTTGCCGTTTGTGGCTTGTGAGGTTAATCTAATTGTGGACATGTTTGAAGTGAAGGTTCTCAATGCTTCTTAAATACTGCAAGCACGTGGTTGATTTGTCAAGAAGCAATGGTTGAGAATCATTCTAGAAGATGCTATAAGACTCCTTTGTGCAATTGGATACGATTTGTTGATTGTTGGGTGTGGCAAGTCTTGATCTTAGTGGAAGTTAGTACTGAAGGAAAGAGTTGCTGATGAGGTGCAAACTTTGTCAAGCAACATTAAAACGAGAATAACTACAAGCGGGTAAAGTGTAATTAACCCTATTGTTAGCCTCAAGGTTTCAATAATTATTAATTGGCTAATTAATCCAAGGACATTCATGTAGTTTTGATGATAACCATGATTTTAAGTTATTCATAAATGATATTTTCATATGAACTAATGATTTATGTTTAAAGCATAATGTTGACTATTAAATTGGACCAACATGGCCAATTCAAATATCAAGCAAATGCAAAGTCGACAAGTTGCTGAAGATCAAAGTAATCAAGTCTCAAGACAAAGAAATCAAGCTCAAAGAATCATGCTCTGAGACATATGAGAAGTAAGAGTTAGGTTTTGTAAAGTTTATTAAGATTTGATCTTTAAGGCTCAACTTTAAAACCAACTTAAATTGATTTTCAAAAATATTGACAAAGTCAACATTAATGGCTAGATTGATATTTAAAGACAACCATGAAATCAATTACGGATGAAAAATTTCTTAAACATAAAAGTTTTTCAAAATATTGACAAAGTCAACATTAATGGCTAGATTGATATTTAAAGACAACCATGAAATCAATTACGGATGAAAATTTTCTGAAACATAAAAGTTTTTCAAAATATTGACAAAGTCAACATTAATGGCTAGATTGATATTTAAAGACAACCATGAAATCAATTACGGATGAAAAATTTCTAAAACATAAAAGTTTTTCAAAATATTGACAAAGTCAAAATTAATGGCTAGATATTTTTGAAATTCAAAAACAGCAATGTGAACGCAAACATATCAATTACGGCTAAAAATTTTCTTAAGCAGAAAAGTTTTTCAAAAGATTTCAAAATCAAAAAAGACGGTTTGATTGATTGAATTAAGTCTGTGTCCGTTGGAGAATCAAAGCTCTGCCAAAGACTTGCAGCAAAGTTTGGTGCAGAAAAGCGATGAATATAAGCTGGCATACATTGGCACCGTTTATTTGAATTTTAAAAAGTCATGCCAATTATTCAAAAGGATGATTGTCATTTTCAATTATCGGTTAAAGCCATCTTCTGACATTGGCACCGTTTATTTTAAAAAGTCATACCAATTATTCAAAAGGCTGATTGCCATTTTCAATTGTTGGTTAAAACCACCTTCTGACATTGGCACTTTATTATTTAAAATTATATAGAATCATGATTGTGTTTTCTAACGAACAAAAATTTTCAAATTCAAATTTCCTTTAGTCAGTTGATTGAACTATATATAAAGAGAATAGAAGAGAGAAACAACACAACAGAGCATACAAGAGAAATCAAAGAAAGAAAAGAAAATATCTTTTACATCAATCCATCCTTTTCAAGCTTATATTTTCATATCATTCAAAATCCTTGATTGAAAATCAAATTTCTTTAAACACTTTTTGAGCCATATTGATCAAATCTTTGATATACTATTAAAGTGAGTATATTGTGTACAACTACTCTTTGAGAGAGCCATATTTTGTACAACAATCCTTTGTTGAAATTATTGAGTGTTTTTGTTAGGGTTTTGGTATAAATCCTAAGTAGTGAAAAGGATTTTTCACTGGGTGGTTACTCTTCATCGTGTAAGGAAGATTTGTGGGTTTTGGTATAAATCCTAAGGAGTGAAAAGGATTTTTCACTCGGTGGTTACTCTTCACCGTATAAGGAAGATTTGTAACGGTTTTGATCTTCACCCGAAAGAAGATTGTCAAATAATGGATTTGGGAATCCTCAAGAAGTGTTCTTGAGGCGGGGACGTAGGCGGGGAAGCCGAACCTCGATAACAATCATTGTGTTTGATTTTCTCTATCTCTATCTCTTACTTATTCAATTGCTTATATATGCTTGTGTTTAATTTTCTATCATATCTATATTGCAATTGAATTGTGTTCTTAAATTTGTTTAATCAGTTTTTGCTAATTGAAAATAGTTTTTAATTCCGCATTTAAATCGAAAAAGTTTGCCTCAACCTAAATCACCCCCCCTTTTAGGTTGATATTTGGGTAACACCTATAATTAACCTACTTTTTAAAATCAATTATGTAAGGCATGCATAATTATTTTCATCAACTCTAGCTTGTTTTGATACTTACTAGGTCCCCACAATTCTGTTTGTACTACCTTCTATTTGATCTAGTACAAACATCCTTGCCATACCAAAATCTGAAATTTTAGGATTCATTTCTGCATCTAAGAGAATATTGCTAGCTTTGAGGTCACGATGAATAATTCGAAGTCGAGAGTCCTCATGAAGATATAGAATTCCTTGAGCAATGCCTCTTATGATTTTGTAACGCATTTCCCAATTTATATGTGCACGCTTCATTGGATCTACATATTCATGAAATCATATTATTTATTCATATATCATGAAATTTAGAAGAATTTATTATAATCACAAAATATAAATTGAAGTAAGAATTAATGTAACATTACCAAAAATGTAGTAATTAAGGCTTTTGTTAGGCACAAATTCATATATAAGAAGTCTTTCTTTTCCTTCCAAGCAAAATCCAAGGAGTCTAACTAAATTCTGGTGTTGAAGCTTGGCTACTAATAGAACCTCATTCTTAAACTCCAAATCTCCTTGTTGAGAGTTTCTTGACAGCCTTTTCATGGCTATCTCTTGTCCATTTGAAAGCTTACCCTAAAATTAAATGAATAATGTGAGAATTAAACAATTCAAGTCACTTTGATTTAATTAAGAATTAGTTTAACAAATTAGATAATTGATAACCTTTCCATAACATAATGTTTCCTACCTTGTAAACTACCCCAAATCCACCTTTCCCAAATATATTTGTATCAGAAAAGTTGGTGGTTGCAGCTCTAATACTGCTAAAGTCGAATTGCAAGGATTCCACACTTTTTAACTCATCCACAGCTTCAAAGAGGAAACAAGATATACACAACAATCAAATGATTTAAGTACATTCTTTAAATGATAACATTTCTTCGAAGAGTCAAACTTAAAGAAAATGTGTCTCCTATGTAAATTTCTTGCAAACTATATATTCTAACTATTTGGCTAACTCACTCTTCTTTTTCTTTTCAAACCTTTTGTTTGAAAGACTTTATACAATCATGAGGGTTACCACAAAAAGTTTGTTTCACAAAATAATATATCTTTAGAAACATGCATGGTTCAGTATTAACAATAATACTATAAATACATCATCTCTGAACAGTGAACTGTTTAATATAGGAGAACAACTTTCGGATAACAAGCTAGCAACATTGAAACTAATTAATTGTAACTTACTTTCAAAATTATCCGTTGGCTTCCTCACTCTTAGAAAGATGCAAATACTGATGGTAAGCATCAAAGCAATAACAGATGGAACAACAATGATGATGGCAGTTAGAATTTTCTTTCTCTCATTTCCTGAGAAAACCAAAAGCATCATGTGAACTATGTTGTTGAATTTCAATTATTCAGCTGTCGGCACATTGGTCCTACTTTACAAAATCACACCATACAAATAAGAAATAAAATAAAGAAGAGAGAGACTATGAATTCTGCGGGTTTCCCCTATAAAAGGTATGATAATCCTCATATATACGCTGCTCCCTCATATATATTCCTTACAGCTTATTCTCCATTTTTCTATTTGAATATAGACTTCTGTCAACTTCATAAGGATTAGCATATGAATTTTCATTTAGTTTCATAATTTTGTCTTTTTGTGGCAAATCAAAGTATATGTTTCATAGTCTCTCTCTTCTTTATTTCATTTCTTATTTGTAGGGTGTGATTTTGTAAAGTAGGACCAATATGCCGACGGCTGAATAATTGAAATTCAACAACATTGTTCACATGATGCTTTTGGTTTTCTGTTACGAGCATGTTGCATGTAGGCATGTTGCTGAGTTAAACTCACTGAGTCAACTCGGTGGTTATCAAGTTTTGTGGATAGCTACATGTTTTAGAGGTTAAGTATTTGATGTTACTGAATGGTTTAGGATTGCTTAGGATTGTTGGCAATCAAATAAACTCTGTTTTGGGCTCTGCCAACAGAGCAATTGTTTAGGGATTATCTTTAGGAATTGTTGTTTGTTTAGGAGTTGTTATTTACTTAGGCTAGTTGCACTCAATCTCTTTTGGATGAAGTTGAGTTATTTTATACTTTTCTTTCTGTAAATTGCTTTGGCTATTTAAAGCCCACCTCTAATGAAAATAAAATGAATTAGAATATTTATCAGTAAAATTAAGCATTTGTTTGTTTAGGAGGTTTGGACTCCCTCGAAGTAGTCCATTATCAAATTAGGAGGTTTTGGTTCCCTCGAAGCAATCAACAAAAATTGGGATCGTAACATTTTCTCAGGAATTGAGAGAAAGAAAATTCCAACTGCCATCATCATTGTTGTTCCATCTGTTATTGCTTTGATGCTTACCATCAGTATTTGCATCTTTCTAATAGTGAGGAAGCCAACGGATAATTTTGAAAGTAAGTTACAATTAATTAGTTTCAATGTTGCTAGCTTGTTATCTGAAAGTTGTTCTCCTATATTAAACAGTTCACTGTTCAGAGATAATGTATTTATAGTAATATTGTTAATACTGAACATGCATGTTTTTGAAGACATTTTTTTTGTGAAAAAAACTTTTTAAGATAAGTCTTTTTTTTTTTCTTTTTTTTTTCAACCTTGGCTGTTCGGGTTAGTGTTGTGTAGATACGCACACCTCGACTTATCCCAGGGGAACACCCAACATCTTACTAGCACGTGTATCATAATAGACGTAAGGTTTTAGCTTGGGTAGGTGGCCTTGAAGAGACTCAAACTAGTAATTATTGGGAAGCACACCCAAGGCCGAACCAATTAAGCTACCTTTCATGGTTGTATAAAGCCTTTCAAACAAAAGGTTTGAAAAGAAAAAGAAGAGTGACTTAGCCAGATAGTTAGAATATATAGTTTGCAAGAAATTTACATAGGAGACACATTTTCTTTAAGTTTGACTCTTCGAAGAAATGTTATCATTTAAAGAATGGACTTAAATCATTTGATTGTTGTGTATATCTGGTTTCCTCTTTAAAGCTGTGGATGAGATAAAAAGTGTGGAATCCTTGCAATTCGACTTTAACAGTATTAGAGCTGCAACCACCAACTTTTCTGATGCAAATATACTTGGGAAAGGTGGATTTGGGGTAGTTTACAAGGTAGGAAACATTATGATATGGAAAGGTTATCAATTATCTAATTTGTTAAACCAATTCTTAATTAAATCAAAGTGACTTGAATTGTTTAATTCCCACATTATTCATTTATTTTTAGGGTAAGCTTTCAAATGGACAAGAGATAGCTGTGAAAAGGCTATCAAGAAACTCTCAACAAGGAGATTTGGAGTTTAAGAATGAGGTTCTATTAGTAGCCAAGCTTCAACACCAGAATTTAGTTAGACTCCTTGGATTTTGCTTGGAAGGAAAAGAAAGACTTCTTATATATGAATTTGTGCCTAACAGAAGCCTTAATTACTACATTTTTGGTAATGTTACATTAATTCTTACTTCAATTTATATTTTGTGATTATAATAAATTCTTCTAAATTTCATGGTATATGACTAAATAATATGATTTCATGAATGTGTAGATCCAATGAAGCGTGCACATATAAATTGGGATATGCGTTACAAAATCATGAGAGGCATTGCTCGAGGAATTCTATATCTTTATGAGGACTTTCGACTTCAAATTATTCATCGTGACCTCAAAGCTAGCAATATTCTCTTAGATGCAGAAATGAATCCTAAAATTTCAGATTTTGGTATGACAAGGATGCTTGTACTAGATCTAACAGAAGGTAGTACAAACAAAATTGTGGGGACCTAGTACGTATCAAAACAAGCTAGAGTTGATGAAAATAATTATACATGCCTTACATAATTGATTTTAAAAAGTAGGTTAATTATAGGATTAATTACACTTTACCCACTTGTAGGTATACTCGTTTTAATGTTGCCTGACAAAGCTTGCACCTCATCAACAACTCTTTCCTTCGGTACTAACTTCCACTAAGATCAAGACTTGCCACGCCCAACAATCAACAAATCGTATCCAATTGCACAAAGGAGTTTTATAGCATCTTCTAGAATTATTCTCAACCATTGCTTCTTGACAAATCAACCATGTGCTTGCAGTATTTAAGCTTGAGAAGCATTGAGAACCTTCACTTCAAACATGTTCACAATTAGATTAACCTCACAAGCCACAAATGGCAACCCATACCCCAACCCCCTAATGAACCCATCTTTGATAACCCAGCCACAAATGCCACACAAAAACCCACTCACACATACCCATGTCTCGAAATATCAAACCCACCGTTGGCCTCCACCCATTGATCCATGGTTGCCATGAACCCCACCAATGGAATCAAAAGGTTACCAAACGATGGAAGTGGCCTCCACCCATGGCTCCATGAGCAAGTGCTCGAGCTTGTGAGCCTCAGGGAGGACCTGATCGAAATGGGTCCTGGTGCAAACGGGTTTAGGTTTTCATAGACATGGGCGAGCTGAGGTTAATTTGGGAGAGCTTGGGTTTTGGAGAGCTTGCATTGGCAGCATTAGTTAACTGCTGGATCTCATTGGCTGTGCTGTTGTGCACAAAGATCCTTTCTCTTTTCCGCTTCCCTGTCTCATACCTCAATGGCTTCCAAGAGACAAACTTCTCTCTCTTTGAAGCCTCAATGGTTTCAATGTGACCTCAAAATCCTCATTGCTTACAAGAGAGAAAGAAAAGAGAAAAATAACATGTAAAACGAACTATTTATCCTGATTTTTAATGGAAAAAGAGTGAATGAACTATTTATCTTGATTTTTAATGGAAAAAGAGTGAGGTGGGCAACGACTGCATGATAGAGTCAATCTCAAGTGGGTAGAGTAACACTTTTCATACAACGAATCTAACTACAAGTGGGTAAAATGTAATTAGCTCTTTATTTTATTCGGGTTAAACCAGGAATCCAGAAATAATGGAAATTAAATTTGAACAGAATCTTTGCTTTATTACAAATCAAATTGAAAATAGGTCTCTTGATATTGATATGCAGTGGATATATGACACCAGAGTATGCAATGCTTGGACAGTTTTCAATAAAGTCAAATGTCTTTAGTTTTGGTGCGTTAATTTTGGAGGATGTGAGTGGTCAAAAAATTACTTGTTTCCATGATGGAGAAAAAACAGAGTACCTTCTAAGCTATGTGAGTTTGACTACAAAATATACATTTCCTTTCTTTTGTTTGTTTCCTTTTTTAAAATAAATATAAATAAATATATATATATATATATATATATATATATATATATATATATTGATGAATTGGAAATTATTTAATTGCTATTTCTCTGTAAGTTTATATATGCATAGTAAAATATTTCGGCAAGCATGGAAAAATTGGAGGGAGGAGACAACTTCAAATCTCATGGATCCCACATTGAGAGATGGTCCAATAACTGAAATGACAAGATGTATCAAAATTGGGCTACTATGTGTTCAAGAAAATGTAAGTGACACACCAAGCATGACTTCTGTTGTTCACATGCTTAATGGCAACTTAGATCCTATCCCAACACCAACACAACCTGCAAGTTTTATGCGGTGCAATGTTGTATCATCCACATCAGTATAACATGACAATGGTTCCCGCGTAACCAACAATGAGGCTTCAATGACCGAGTTATGTCCAAGGTAATGCCTTGTGAATCAGGGCTACGTTAACTGTATTTCATTTACTACCATTAATGTAAAAGCATGTTTGGTAATAGGATTCAAAAATAGTTTTTTGTGTTTGAATCCAAAAAATGGTGGGCCTGGGTTAAAATTTTGTTGTTTGGCAATTGTTTTCATCCTTTGTATTCAAATACAACCACTGTTGAAACAACACTCAAATGTCAATTTTAGAGAACAACTAATAGTTCTTTTCGGGTGAATTGAGAATGCTGGTGGCATTTTTGCAATTATATGCACAAATGACCGGTGGCATTTTTGTAATAAAATTCACCTCTTTTTTTTTTTTGGATGAACATCAACGGCCATCTCATCTCATCTCATTCGGTACAAGCATTTCTACTCTCTTTCTCTCTCTCAATGAGTCCCTCCACCCAATGAAATCGCCAACGAATTGGAAGATCGAGATCGAATCGCCAACAAAGTGAGGCGCGGCGCGGCCAATTGGCTTTTGGGCTTCTTCTTCTTCTTTTTCTTTAGATTTATCAGATCTATCGTGATGGGTTTTACTGTTTTGGTGTTGCCGCTTCTGAGTTCACTACACCAAAATACATCCATTACATCAAGTGTTATTGCAACAAAAAGATTTTAGTGGTATTAGACATTCCTATTACTTCTACAAGTTAAAAGTCATTGCGATAGTAACTTGAAAATTGGTAAGTTATTGCAACAACATAAACTCGTTGCGATAACTTATAATAGTTCATTGCATTAGCCTATCGCATCAAGAAAAGTTGTAATAACATATCTATGATATTGCAACAAGAAAGGTTGAAGCAATAAGGTACCCATCTTATTGCTTCAAAGAAAGTTCTTGCGATAACAAAATGCCATTTTTCTAATTATGATATTGCATCTAGAAAGTTGTTGCAATAACCTAAACACCTTATTGCATCTGGAAAGCTTGTTGCAATAGCAAAATCTAAGAATCCCGCATCAATTTTCGACCTTTACCGCGATTTTTCTAATTCCATTTTCCCAATTCCCTCCATCTCTTTCTTTTACATCCGCTTTACCTCCTCAATCTCTCTCCAAAACCCTCTCCTATCTCTCCACAGAGTGCCAAAAGCTTCTTAGATGACCATGGCAAATTGGCAATTTTCAGAAATTGCTTGGGCTTTTCCAGATCTAGAAGTCAAGTAAACAATTGTTGGCTTGTTTTCTCACAAAATTGCAAACCCCAAACTGAGTATGTTTGGTATTGCAATTCAAACACAGTTTTCTGTGTTTGAATCCAGAAAATGGTGAGCCCGGTTTCAATTTTGTTTGTTTGGCACTTGTTTTCAGCTTCAGGATTCAAATACAAATACTGTTTAAATGATACTCAAATGGCAGAAATTGAGAACAACTTAGTGCGTGTTTGGTACACGCAACTGAATCCATGATTCTGGATTCAAATCCAGAAAATTGCGGGTCCCACGGCAAAAAATCATGTTTGGTACAAAGGATTTAAATGAGGATTCAAATCCCAACTTGAATTTTATGTGGGTCCCATGGCAAATTTGAGTTCACCCCTTCAGCTGTTTTTGAATCCAAGCCGGATTCAAATCCGGACTCAATTTTTTTATGGGTCCCAATTTTTACCGTTGCTGGGCCCACCAAATTCATTTCTCCCGTTTGCTCTCTCTCTCCTCCACTGCTTCTCTGCCTCTCTCTCTCTCCTCTCGGCCATTACAGGTACAGCCTCCTCACCAGATTATCTCTTCTCACTTCAAATCACGGGCCGGAGGAGGAGGTGTTGAGCCTGTAGCTTATTATCAGCTTCAAGATGGAACAGTACCTCCTGTACCTGTTGTAGTTAGTGGTGTTGAGGCCTCTTTGTTTCAGAGTGAGGCAGCTTCTGTTAAAATAAAAAATAAAAATTTAAATGTCAATATTTCTGCTGTTGAAGGACAAGGAAGAAGAGAAAAGAAACCGGGTTTAAGTTGGATTGAGATCTGGCTGGAGGGTGAGATCTGGGCAGCAGATAAGAAGAGAAAAGAAAAAGAAAGGGGGGGGGGGTATGTGGGTGGTGGGGGAAAAAAGAAAAAGAAAGAAAAAAGAAAAAGTAAATAAAGTGGTGTAATACGAGGGTGGTGGGGATAAAAGGAAAATATAATAATAATAAAAACTGAATCTAAAAATTAAAACTATGTACCAAACATAATTTTTTTTTTTAAATTATGATTTCAGTTGTGAAACTAAAACTATGTACCAAACAGAATTTTTTTTACAATCTTGAATTCAAATCAGGATTAAAGTTCCAACTTCAATAAAGTAAAAAGTCACGAAACCAAAACAAAAAACGAAAACACGTATCAAAGTGCGTGTTTGGTACACGCAACTGAAACCGTGATTCTGGATTCAAATCCAGAAAATTGCGGGTCCCACGGCAAAAAATCATGTTTGGTACAAAGGATTGAAATGAGGATTTAAATCCCAACTTAAATTTTATGTGGGTCCCATAGCAAATTTGAGTTTACCCCTTCAACTGTTTTTGAATCCAAGCCGGATTCAAATCCGGACTCAATTTTTTTGTGGGTCCCAGTTTTTACCGTTGCTGGCCCACACGTTTCTCTTTTCTCCCAATTTTCTCTCTCTCTCCTCCAGATGCTGTGCTGCTCCTCACTCTCTCGGCCATTACAACTTCTTCGAGAACACCACATACGGCCACCATGGCCGATTGTTCAAACTTACCCATGGAAAAACCCAATTCAAGCTAACAAATCACCCAAAAGCCAACACAACAACACTAAAAAAAATCTAATCCATATCTCTGTAATGATCCAAAAAACACAACAAAACCCAGCACAACACCATCAAACCTTTCTGCTTGTACTTGGCAGTGGTACCGCCACTCTTCTTGGTCTGGGTTATTGTCCCAGTGAGAAAGAGAAGAAAAGGGGAAAAGAAAAAAAAATAGAGAAAGAAGAGAAGTGAAGAGAGAGACGGTGAGAAAGAGAACAAAAGGGGGGGAAAAAAAAAAAAAAAAGAAGAAGAAAGGATAGTTCAGGAAGCAACAAGAAGAAAGGAAGAAAAGAATAGAGAGAAATGGGGGAGGGGGGTTGTATGTCTGGTGGTGGGGGGAAAAGTAAAAAGAAAAGGAGGGTGGGGGTACGTGGATGGTGGGGGAAAAAAGGGGAAAGAAAAAAGAAAAAAAAAAAGAAGAAGAAGTGGTGTACGTGGGTGGTGGGGAAAAAAAAGAAAGAAAAAAAGAAAAAAAAATAATAATAATATAATATTAAAAGCTAAATCTAAAAACCAAAATTATGTATTAAACACAATTTTTTTTTTAAATTGTGATTTCAGTTGTGAAACCAAAACTATGTACTAAACAGAATTTTTTTTACAATCTTGAATTCAAATCAGGATTAAAGTTCCAACTTCAATAAAATAAAAAGTCACGAAACCAAAACAAAAAACGAAAACACCTACCAAACAGGCCAAACAGGCCCTTAAAGGTTATTTCGGCTGAATTCAGATACTGTTCAAATGACCGGTGGCATTTTTGCAAATTTTTGCACGAATGACCAGTGGCATTATTGTTATAAAACCCATCTTTTTTTGTCTTTTCCTGACACTCTTAACAACCACTCTCTCTCTCTCTCTCTCACCATAGCAGCTCCTCCTCCTCCTCACACTCCTCTCTCTCACTCTTGCTGGCTTGGCTTATCTTCTCCAATGGCGTCGTGGCATCACTGACCCCTCCACCCACGGTAATTTCTCTCTCTCTTTCGTCGTGGTTTTTGTTCTCACCCACGGTAATTTCTCTCTCTTTCGTCGTTCTCCTCTCTATCTCGCCGCACGATTTGTGCTTGATTTTTGTGAATTTGTGGTTGTATTTGTTGGATTTCTTGTGATTTGTGTTGATCGGTGTGGGTTTGTTGGATTTTCTGTTGTTGAAGTGGGTTTGCTGGGTTTTGGGTTTTTTTTTTTTTTTTTTAGATTTGTCTGATCTGCCGTGGTGGCTCTTGGTTTTACTGATTCTGGCTTTGTGGGGTTGCCGGTGATGGCTTTTAGGTGTTGCCGGTGGGCCGGTTTGGTTGATTTTGTCCTTGGTTGTGGGTTTTGTGCAGTGGGTCTCAGTGGGTTACGAGGTGGGTCATGGTGGGTTTCTGTGGGGGGTTTGGCTCGCAGTGGGTCGGGGTGGGTTACGGGGTGTTTCTTGGTGGGTTTGTGGGGTGGCTCACGGTGGTGGAGCAACTCACGGTCTGCCTTAGGTGGCTCTGAAATGTCTGTGTGGGTGTGGTTCTGTTTTTGGAGGGAAGGAAATATGTGTTAGTTATTTGTGAAAACACTTGTGTGAAAACAATTGCCAAACAAAAAAAAGGATTAAAAACAGTATAAAACTTGAATTTGGATTCATTAATTGAAAACAGTTCAAATACAATTTTTGAAAACAAAAACCGAATTCAATCACCAAATATACCCTGAAACTCCAGGAACTTCACGAACCAAAACACAAGAAGATTTAACAAAACCCAAAACCTCTCTCTCTCTCTAAAACCTGTGACATCAGAAATTTGTGACATCAGAAATTTGTTGAAGCCAAAACCTCTCTCTCTCTCTCTCTCTATGTGTGTGTGTTGTGATAAGTAAAACTTATCTCTTTTTTTTCTCTCATAATCAAAACCATCATGTAGTGTTGCAATGCATATGAAGCAATTTATACTTGAGATTGTTATTCAAATTCCTTTTTTTAGCTCCTCACACCTAAACACAGCTTGTCATCTTTTGTATATCATGCCTTACCTGTTCATATCTTTGCAATTGTATCATGTGGTTGGAGCATTTGTTAAGTGCTGATTTTCTTGGTGGACAAGCTCACCACTTACAACAAACAGTTGAAGGTTGAACATAGTTGCTCAAATGAAATTGCTTCGATCCTGGGAAACAAACTCCCTCTGCTGGAATTTTTATCAGTGTATTATATTTCTCTACTGTGAATATCGTTGTTGTTCTGTAATTACATATAGATGATGCCTCTCTTGCAGCATGTAAATGATTCGGCACACTTTTTATTGCACATATAATAGGCAATGCCTCTAGCTTTTGTTTGTTATCATATTTCTAAATCTTAGCTTTTATACCTCCCTATTTATATAGGTTTGTGCAAGCCTTTTTTTCCATCTGTTCGTTCATGGTTTATAAGTAGATTACCTAAACTGTATATATCATATACCTTTATTGTGAATTCAACCATGCAATTCCTTTATATATATATATATGTTTTGTGTCTAGAAAATCAGCAATGAGAGAGGTATGGTGGCTTCTTAATTTGCTACAAATTTTGTAAATGTCTCCAACTTATCTCTTTATAATTTGTCTCAAAATGGGCTAAAGAAGTTTGAGGTGCATAAGGTCTTCTTGTTTGTGGAACCTGGGGTTGTTCTCAAAGTAGGAATTGAGTCATCTTCTGAAATGATTAGCAGGGTTTTGCACCAAAGTAAGCTAAAAGAAACATACAGGAAGTCTATAGTTTCCACATTGCAGAAGGCTAGCAAGTTTTGCTGGAAATTTCTCTTACTGTTTCACTTTGAGCATGGTTCTCATGGCTGATTGGACCAATGAGGTTGATCCTCCCCATCTTACTTGGTACATGGCCGAGGTGGGTTTTCTTTCATGGAGCAGATTGTTGAGGTTTTTTGCATAGAGATTGTTACTGCATTGTACCTAGTTGAAATACGAATTTTGGGGGTAGCTGCCTTGCTATGCCAGTGGCAGTGGAGTTTCTATCCTGCCATTGGGAATTCATATTGGAGTGGCATGTTTTTGTTTTTGAAGACTTGGGTTGTGTATTGCCAAACTTGAGTTGGCTAAGGTTGTATCATGGATAGTAAGTGTTATATTTTGGACTTTAAGAGAGTTTTGAAGCTTTGAAAGGGTCTGAGTGATGTAGTTTTGCCATTCACAATTCGCTTTATTCACTGATGATTTTGAGCCTTAGGAAGTTTTAATGATCATATGGAGTTTATCCTCATATAAAATTGTCAGTCTTTAGGTTTTAACAGCTAAGCTGCATAGAAATGTCAGGAATTTGTATAGAGTTGAATGCTTCAACTTTCCATACTCCCAAGTATCATGTTCTCTTCTCTTCGTCATAATTGTGTCATAGCTTAGAGTATGAAACGCCCAATCAATTTTATGGGCTGTAAGCCTGCAACTATTTAATATCATATGGACTGCCATGTTTGTATGTTCTGATTTGAATTTAAATCTTCTTATTTTTCAACTCTTTAATTATATATTATATAGATATATAACAATAGGCTTGCTGCATGGATAATCACACCCTAAATATTAGTGTCAGCTTGGACATAGCCAATAATAAAAAACCAGTATGGACACAGCAACATTCATTCAGCTTGTTTGCTTATGGTCAGTAAATGCTAACATTCCCTCTAACTATAGTTTCACTATCATTTTTGTCTCTTAAGTTTTGAAACTTACAATTGACACCTTGAATTTTTAAATTACTGTCAACTTGAGGGATCAAAATAACTGCAATTCATAACTTAGGGGGGTGGACTGTAGATTTTGAAATTGAGGGACCAAAGTGATAAAAATTTGAAAGTGTAAGAGATTAATTGTAAGTAAATATTGAAAAAGGACTCAAAACATAAAATAAGACTTTAGGGCTTTGGTATTTCCTATAACAGCCCATTTTAGAAAATTTGAAATTACCAGATTGCCTTTACCCAATTGGAACTTAATTAGAACTGATCCAGTAGCAAATAAACAAAAATACACATTAAACGAGATCAATTCAACTTAGATTAACTAAGCAAGGTCCCAAGAGAGCTCCCCATTATCCGAAACATCCCAAATTAATGCTTGACCACTAGAACCAGGCTTACTTCGCCTCTTATAAGTCTTCAGAGGTGGCTGCCAATTATGTTCCCCATCAACCATATTCAGTTCCTTTCATGGATTGGATTTTTATTTTTTGTTTTGTGGGAAATTTCTCTTTAATTAGTATAATATTTTGTTGAAGTTGAGATTAAAATGTCTTTCTTTTGTTGACTTATTCTGTTTGGTGAACCCTTTAAGCATTTTGTGAAGCTGCATTTTCTCTTTCATACATTGACATTCTGAAGCCTCTTTAAGTATATTTGATAACACAGGTGGAGCAATAACAAGTTGCAAGTTATCGTTGGTACAGTAAGTATGACTGCAATTCTCAAATCTTTATTAGCTTAATGTTGGTTTACCCTTTTAATACCTTCACTTGCATTTCCAGGTAGCATTTGGTATGGGAATCAATAAACCAGATGGTTAGTATTTTGGAATTACCTGTTTCTCAGGGACATCCTACTACAGATCATCTTATTGCGCTACTAATGATGAGTTGAATTAGTTCATGAAACTAAAATACTGCAGAGATATTATTTGAAGTTTGAGAATGAACTGCAGTCAACCATATATTACCATGCATATCTCCAAATGCACATACATACATACATACATTCAGTCATTCATGCTCACACATTCACAACGGGCACGCTAGTTACATTGCAAAATATATATTTTTTTTTGATAAGTATAAAAGTTTTATTAAAGGTCAGCCCAGGTATACTAGATGTATACTAAGTGAAGTTACATTGCAAAAATATGAGTCAACAAAGCCTTAATTCCCATTATATTCTTTTTCCATCAGGCTATATGTAAGGCCATTGGGCATAGCTAGAGTTTAATCATTGGTAATCATGTTTTTATTACCACATCGAGCCATTTTGGCCTTCATGATGTCCTTTTAGTACATTCAGTTTAGGTTCAGTTCTACTTACTGGTATTTTTTGACTTCATGTGATCAAATAGACTTCCCTTCTCTTCTCATCAATTGGTCTCACAAATTAAAAAAAAAATTCTTCTTCTTTGCATTCCCAAATCCCAATTGTCTAATTTTACAATCTAAGTATGATTTTGCCCATTTATACTAGGTCTTGTTTTATGAAATTAGTAGCTCTTTTTGTTTCTTGAGAACCAACCTGCTCATTAGGCCTTGTGCTAAGTGATGAGCCCCTGGACATTGGCACAGCTTACGAAGGGCTTGGTGAGGGTTACACTAGGCCTTTTGTTCAACTTGTTTCATATAAAAAAGGGGAGTGCTAGTGCGAGTGATGTTTTACTTCTTTTTTATATATATAATTCACCTACCATTCTGTTAGGAACCTGGCTGGCTATGCTTTGAGGAGGCTACGGTTCATGCACATGTGACTAGAGACTAGGCATGCATTGTGACAGCTTACCTAAGTAAGCCTGTGCTTAAGTAATTGGCCATGTGTGTAATTAGGAGGTTGTTAGTTAGTTAAGGCCAGCTGTCCAGTTAGTTAGAGAGTGAGTTAGGCCAATCTTGGCCATTGTAATCGAGCAGCCCTTGAATAAATAGGCTGCCAATCATTCTAATTCACCATCCAGAAAGGCAATACAAATTAGTCTCTCTTTTCTCTCAATTCTCTCTAGTTTCTCAACCCCCTTCTCAAGGAGGCCTGGGCTACCTCGAATTAGCCATTCATCTATTCCCCCACAAGCAGGTTCCTAACACATTCATATATAAATATTGCATTAGTGTTAATGGAGTTGTGGTATTTAATTCGTCATAGCTGCTTGTAGTCAGGTTTGTCATCCATCACAGCCTGAGTAAATCAATGGAGACATACTATCAGGTTATTCCTTTTTAAAAATAAAAATAAAAATAAAAATAAAAATCTTTATTTGACTATGTTCACCTCTTCCTATTCTCTATTCTTTTTGTAACCTCTCTTGATGCAGGAAAGTGGTTGAGCTGGACGAGATGGACTCCCTTCTGAATGCCTAGTCTACTTCAGGCCTGGTAATGTTTCTAGGCAGGTAGTGAAATTTAATAGGTAGATTTGCTTTGACATTCTGTGTTTTTATATATACATTGGTAGACTATTCTCTAATTTTTGAATTTGAAATTCTCTTGACTTAACAGAGTTCTATGGTCTTCTATGAGAATTCTAGATTGTGGAATCTCTATGACATTGTACGATATTGTCAGGTATTGTTCTCTTTATTATAGAAATAAGATTTTGCTGGTCTTTAGCTTCTGAACAGCATTAAGTTAACCTAAATTTTGGAATCTTTTAAACTTAAAGATCTCACTTTTTTTCCCCACAGCTAGAGCATTCAAAATTTGCTTAAGCTTTACTGTTTGGTTAAAGATCAATTTGACTGGATAACTATAATTATTTCTTAAATAGATCATTTCTATGATTTTTGCTTCTAATGATACTTTTTTTCTTTTAATGGTAGGGTAGATGCTCACCCAAAACTTCACCGTCCATCTCCTTAGGTTAAAATATGATTTTAGTCCTCGAATTACATGTTAGATTTCAATTTCATCCTTGAACTATTGATTGGGCCAATTTTGTTTGTGATTTTTTGAAAACGTTTTATAGTTGTCCTTGCCTTGTCTTGCTGTGATTGTGAAGGTGAATTGTTGATGAGGTAGTCATTTTTTTTCCCACCTGTCATTTTATTAGTCATGTGGCATGTTAAGCCTCAACATGGTTCATAAAATCAGTAAAGATGGCATCTTGTGACATACACGTGAGGCCATATCACTTAACAGCCCTAAGTGAGCCAAGTGCGTGTGACACAACTCCTGTCTGATTTTTTGAGCCTTATGGTGGCCTAACATACCATGTTAGCTGTTAGCAACACAAGGATGGACGGGAAAAAGGTCGCAATGTCAACAATTACTGTTCACATAATAATGTAAAGACAAAACAAGGCTTCTCAAAGCATTAAGGACTGAATTGACACAATCATTAGTTGAGGAACGGAATTGGAATCTAGCACATTGTTCACAGACCAAAATTGTATTTTGAACAATATCTTACATTGTTAAAGATTAATTTAGCATAAGATTTGCTTCTAGTTCATCGTTGATTCTATATTTAGTAATGCTTTGAAGCTTGGATGAAGTTCAAACACTTATTGACGCAGGACAAACTAGAAAAAATGAACAATAAATTGAAAGAACAGGAAATTAAAGGGGATATGACCTAGAAGTCAGCATCTAAGCCTTACTTGGAGTCAGCACCAAGCAAGGAAACCACTAGGAGTCAGCACCAGGCCGTAAAAACAATTTCAAAAGAAATCTTTTAATTTATCAATAATAATCTCCTTGTCCATAGGACTACAATGCTCTTATATAGGAATACTAAACCCTAATTCTAAATTGACATAGGAAACCCTAATTCTAATGGGCTTAGGGAAGCCCACTTATTTAATTGCAAAACTAACCTTGACTTTAAAGAAAAATACTATTAACTCTAAATACTAGAGTTTCTTTCAAGAATGACTTAGAAACAAAAAGTGAACTCAAATTTTCAGGTTTGGGAGCTTTAGACAACAACCAAAACTTTCTAGGATCCTCTTGCCATGAACCTCCCAACCCCTCCCCCCTCCCTTGCCCCCCACCCATCCCCTCCCAACCCCTCCCTACTCTCAGCTCCCTCCTTGCCTCCCTTTCATTGCCCCCCACTCTACACATAGATATCCTACCCCACTTCCATTCCATCACCACCATCACCACCACCCCCACCTCCACCAGAAACATACTCTATCCATACCCAAATCCCCTATCCAATCTACCCCTCTTACCCTTCTTACCTCGCATTGGTGAATCCAAATGTTGCACCTAAGATACCTACTATGGAATCGCCTGCCACCCATTCCAATATATCTTAGAAACCACCCTCTCTAATTAATAAAACACACCAAGACTCTAAACACACCAAGATTTTTTGGCAGTATTTGATATATACTTTGCTTTTTAGGGAGTTAATTTAGCTTTTGCACTTGAATTTCGAAAAGCACTGTCCAAGTCCCAAACATAGAGCGGCTGCTTGCACACGTTTTTGCTAGCAGGTAGATCCAATCCGACTAGGTGCACGAATTTGTATTTATTAGAATTTATATTATATAAATAATCTACTGGTGGTTACGGACATTAATTCAATGCAGTGAAGCTAATGGAAGGAATGCCTACAAAGTGGTTCTACATGAGATGAGGATGCAGGAAAAAAACAGCTCCTAGAGTTTATATCAACTCTACGTGGTTGTGAATTAATGGCCTAATCATATTGCATTGTGAAGTTTAATGTATAATTCAAATGAAGCAATCTGTCATGTTGACATGGCATAGTTAGAGTAATACCAGAAATTATTTATTCTTTTGGTTACGATTTTATTTTTGCCATTATTAATCCATAGTTAAAGTTAATTCTAAAGTGCCTTATTAGCAGAACTTTAATTTGAGTCTTATATCTCAACTAATTTTTATTTTGCTTCTTGCCTAACATTTCAGGGCTTCTTCAGGTATTGGACTCCCAACTATCAAGAAATTGTTGGGAGAGCTTTTGCATGCTGAATCTGAAAAAGAGTTCATGCTGAAAAGCATTTTACAGAGGCTAATTGGACATTTGTGTGAGCATCATAGTAAGTGGAGACAATTAGAAAGAATGGAGTATGTCACGCAAATCATGGTCCTCTTTTTGGGTAAGGAACTTTATATATTTTCTTAGAATTTTAAGACTACAAACCCATTTTTTGTCACGCAAATTTTATATTTTCTTAGAATTTTATAAGTTGCCGGTAGTGGAAGTTGATTTTTTTGGTTGATTTTGTGATTGGTTATGGGTTTTTAGCAATGGGTGTCACTGGGTTTTTGTTCTTTTGTTTTTTTTTTACTAGAGAAGATTTTTTGTGGATGGTTTGTGAATATTTAGTGTGACTTTTCTTTGGATTGTGAGGATTTTCTTGTGGGTTGTTGATGTTAGTGATGGGTGGGTTATGGGTTTGTATTTTTTGTGTTTGTCGTGGGTTGTGGTTGGCTAATGGTGGTTGTTATGCTATTATGGGTTTTGTCGTGGGTTGTGGCTAACGGTGGACAGTGGTGAGATGATCTAGGTTTTGCGTGGCTATGGTGGGTTTGCAGTGGGGTTTGTGGTTTTTTTTTAGGCAATGGTTGATGGGGTTTGGTGTTTTTATGTGAAATTGTTTGATCTTGTACCAGTTATGGGTTTTGTGCAGTGGGTCGTGGTGGGTTTGTGAAGGCTAGTGGAGGATCTAGTGGTGGTGGGTTTGGGGAAAATGTAAGATTGTGAGGGTTGGGTCAATTTATGGAGGGAAGGTTTTCCGGTTAGTTATAAGTGAACAATTGTATCCATATTGCTTTGAAAACAATGGCCAAACAAGAAAAAAGGAATGAAAACAAAGTAGAAGTTGGTTTTGGATTCAATTTAAGAAAACAATAAAAATACAATTTCTAAGAACAGAAACAAAATACAATGACCAAACATACCCTAAGTTTTTCATGTATATCTCAAATACTATATATATATATATATTGAACTCCTTATGTATTGTCATACCCTAAAATTAGAATGATAAAGTTTAGCTACAATCTAACTATGTGACAACTTATAATACCATCACATGTATTATTTAAGACTACAAACCCATTATATGGCATATTTAGCAAATCAATATAAATAAAGTTTAACAAAGTTAAGTCTACATATCCAGCGATAACAAAATTGAATATTTCTCATAGTCAAATGAGGAGTGTCCAAACAATGTGATGTATGTAAGATCAACACAAAAACATAAATATCTATATATAGCAAAGTAGCATAAACACAAAAACATAAATATCTATATATAGCAAAGTAGCATAAAATTCTACAGTAAAATTATATAAACATGATGAATATCAAAGCAAAATTAATGAATTAAATTAATGATGTGTTGAGACAGAGGGAAGTGAGTTAGAGAGGAAGGACATTGCTTTGGATAGTGCATGGAAATTGTAGTTAAGTTGTCTTCTCTATTATCTGATTGGAAGGGTATTTTGTTCTCTTAAGCATGTAGAGAGGGGCAAAGCGAGCGGGTTGGGGGGAGCCATGGCTCAACCTAGCTTTTACAATTTGTCCCCTTCTCTCGTATATTTTTTGTAAAAAAAGAAAAATCTCAACTTATCTATAAAATTTAATTAATGCCACCCCTAGATTTTTTAATAAAAAATTGTATTGCATTCATGTAAATGACTAATACATCATATTTTTTTTTTCTCCTTTTATTACTCTTATACTATATGTAGCTCATTAAATATATCCAAAGTATATTTTCTAAAAAATAGATAAGTTTATATAAGTGATTAATGCATTATTTTTTCCTTTATTACTCTTATATCATACATAGCTCATTAAATCAAAATATATTTATGATATATGTTTCTATAAATAGATAAGTAAATCTCTTTAATAGAAGTTTTCTTTATTTTCCAAAAAAAATTATGATTTTTTTTATTATTATTATTTTCGCATTTGGAGAAATTAGCAATATAGATACTATTTTTTTTTTTTCTTAAGAATAAAGGAAAATTACAAATTTCGTGAAGAATTAGCAATATAGACACTATATATATGATAGGTTATTTTTTGGATTAATTTTTTTTTTTTTTTAATGTTTATCTTGGTTCCCCCTAAAAATAAAAAATAAAAAAATCTAACTCCGCCACTACATGTAAACAATGACCACAAAGGCCAATAAATTAGGAAGAGCAAAGAGTGATGGAGAATGAAGTAGGTATAGTGAACTCTGGTAGTTGTCCCTTTGATATAATCTTGAAGTTATGGAGTTTTTGGAACATTTCAATGGAGCTATTGAAAGCATAAGAAATTTTCTTAGTTGGAATACAAAGGCGAATTGAGAGAGAGAAAGAAATAACATTTGATATTTGGTACATGTTAAAATTGTTAGAGTGATTGATGAGAGGGAAAAAAAAAAAAAGCTATAACAAAATTTAATGTGGTTCAATTTAATGGTCTATGTATAAAATGAAAAGTCCTTAATGATTACTTTTTACTATTTAGGTGTGTGTTACAATAAAACTAATCTAGGATCTATATACTAGAGAATCTTAGTCTAATCCTATACAAACTCTTATGTTAGTTTATTTACTCTACAAATATATGAACTTACAATTGGAGCTTTTTTATTTTATTTTTTTATGAATTAGACTTGAGCTTTTTTGACCATAATATCTTTAGTCGGTCATCACTATAGAGGAAGAAGGAAAAAAAAAAAAAAAAAAAAAAAATCTCTGTCTTTGAAACGCGATCACATGTACATGGCCCACGAAGGAAAACACCTTTTTGATTTCTATTCTGTCGTATCACTCACATCTTAATCAACCTTATATTTTTGATAAGTAATAAGAAGTTTATTGAAGATCAATGAAAAATAAATACAAATGGATATACAAGATGTACATCCCTGGTTACACCTGAAAAGAGCATAGGTCAAGGAATTCTAGAAAAGTTGTACAGGGAAAATGGCATGAAGCTGACACCCACTTGAATAATGTTCTAAGCACTAGAAGTTTCAGGTCAGCCACATTCTTCTCAATTCCTTCGAAGCTTCGACTATTACGCTCTCTCCAAAGACACCACATCAAGCAGTGAGGAATACATTTCCAAATCTCAAAATGCTGGTGTTGCCCAAAGCTGCCTTGCCAGTAGGCTAGCAGATCAATGGTCTTCCGTGGCATCACCCAATGAACACCAAACATACCAAAGACCATATCCCAAACCTCCTTTGCATAAGGGCAGTGTAAGAGCACGTGGTTAGTTGTTTCCCCATTAATTTTACATAAGTAGCACCAGCTCACCATAATAATATTCCGATGCTGCAAATTATCTGCAGTTAAAATTTTGCCAAGGGATGCTACCTAAACGAAAAAACAAATTTTGGATGGAGCTTTAGACTTCCAAATGCTTCTCCAGGGGAAACAAACAACTCCTCTTCTGGTTAGAACTCGATAATAGGAGCTCACTTGAAACCCTTTTTGCGTTTTAGGCATCCAACAGATGGTATCCACTCCACTACCTTTCACCTTAGTGGAATAAAGGAGGTTCAAGAGCGAAGATATAGAATCTATCTCCCAATCCTGCGACTCTCGAATAAAATCCAAATTCCAGAGGGTTGTTGCATTACAAACCTGCATGTGATTAGCAACCAATGCATCCTTATCGCAAGCTATACGGTAGAGATCAGGATAGACCTCACGAAGAATAGTTTCCCCACACCAAAGATCATGCAAGAATCGAAGTTGTCGACCCTCTCCAACCTCAAATCTGATATATTTCGAGAATTTATCCCAACCCTTGCTGATATGCTTCCACAGGCTTACCCCATAAGGTGCCCTAGAATGAGCCGTGCACCAGCCCCCCACCTCGGAACCATACTTCATCTCAATCACCCTCCTCCACAAAGCGTCTCTCTCACACCCATATCTCCATAACCATTTTCCCAATAAAGCGGCATTGAACATAGTTAAGTTTCTTACAGCCAAGCCCCCATTCTGAATTGGTTGACAAATTTGATCCCATTTCACCAAGTGGAACTTAAACTCGTCCCCCAAGCCACCCCATAAAAAGTCTCTTTGAAGCTTCTCCATACGTTGTGCCACTGAAACAGGGATGGGGAATAAAGACAAGAAGTATGTGGGTAAGTTTGATAAAGTGCTCTTTATCAAAGTGAGGCGACCCCCTTTGGACAAATACATTCTCTTCCATCCAGCCAATCTTCTCTCCATTATTTCCAACACCCCATCCCATATAGTTTGCGCCTTAAACTTAGCACCCAAAGGAAGCCCCAAATATTTCAGGGGGAGACTAGCATTGCGACACTCCAATATAGCCGCCAAATCCTCAATGTGAGGAACATCACCCACAGGAACTAACTCAGACTTGGCCAGGTTCACTTTTAGGCTGGAAATAGCCTCAAACCAAGTTAGAAGGTATCTCAAATTAAGAATCTGATTTGGTTCAACAGCGCAAAAGATCAATGTGTCATCAGCAAAGAGAAGATGTGATACCTGAAGAGTACTCGACTCCTCTGTGCCCACAGTAAAACCCGAGAGAAGACTTCCACTAATCGCCTTGTCCATCATTCTACTTATGGCCTCCATGATAAGAACAAAAAGTAAGGGAGATAGAGGATCACCTTATATTATGGTTCAAAGCTTTTGAATTGGTCATAAAACTAAATCAAGGTCCAACGCCCAGTCAATTTAGAAAGTAGATACCTGAACGTATAGAACAAGAATGATATCATATAGGACTATATTGCTAAACGTGATCACATGAACCTACAACTACAGAGGAAAAATGAAAATGGACTGTTCGAGAGTAGTGTTATTCTTCTATTTTGCTCTCATTTATGCTGTTTTTCCCACAGCTGCCCAATACTGTTATGATACTGGAAACTACACCCGTAATAGTACCTACAGAACAAACCTCGAAACCCTGCTGACTTCCATGTCTTCCAACACCAAAATCGATTATGGGTTTTACAATTTCTTTGTTGGTGAATCTCCAGACAAAGTAAGCGCGGTTGCACTCTATAGTCCAGACATTTCACCCGACGAATGCCGAAGTTGTATCAATGAGTCAAGTTACTATCTCTTACAGGCTTGTCCATACCAGAAGGAGGCAATCATTTGGCCTGATAAATGTTCTCTTCGATACTCATTCAGATCAATATTTGGTATTATGGAAACTTACCCAATAGTAGCCTTTAAAAACACTGCAAATTTCTCAGACGTGGAAGAATTCAACAAGGTGCTATACTCCTTGTTAGATAGCCTAAGAAACCGTGCTTCATCAGGAAATTCTACTCACAAGTTTGCTTTTTAGATTGTGCCTTTCCCAAACTACTTCCAAACAATATATGCACTTCTCGAGTGCACCCCTGATTTGAGCAAGACGAATTGCGACAATTGCCTATGGCAGGTTCAGAAAATTGTTCCACAATGTTGTTACGAAAACGTGGGAGGGAGATTTGTATCACCCAGTTGTGATTTAAGGTTTGAGTTATACCTTTTTATCACGCTTCAGCTGAAACAGCACCACCACCGTTATCACTAGTCCCACCAGCATCCCCACCACCAGTACTATTACCTCCAACTACACAAGGTATGCCTTTATGGCACTGATGTTTCATATGCCTTCACAAGTGGACATATTTTCTTGGTTTATTCATTTATGGATTTTGTTAACAGTCCCTTCATTTATTTGTTTGCTTGTTTTTGTGCAAAGCTGGGTGGTACGTACACGGTACACGTATTATTAGTCCTCGAGAATCATGCTAGCTATGAATACAAACAAAATTTTATAATCCTTCTGACAACTGTTGATGCAGTAAAATATAATTGTTTTTAGTTTGAAGATGAACAAAATCATTGAAACGCCATATTAATAAAGAAAAAAAAAATTCTTAACACAGTTTTTGAGCTACTACTTTTAGACAACACAAGCATACATCATACATGCCTTTGATAGGCAAAACAAAAATAATAACACTAGTAACATAATAAAAATTGTATCAATGATGGACCCAAACTATGTTACTCTAACATTACTCAAACGCAAATTAGTGTGAGGTATATTGGTAAATTAGAAAAACAATAATTACTTACTGAAGTTATTAAGAGTTTAGGATACAAGAATGAGAAGTTTATAATACAAACGATGAGTTAAGTGATATCTTGGATTTTGAGATAATTACATACCCTCTTAAATATTCTCCATGAATCGATCCAGTTGGTGTGCATCTTGATTGGCTTATTTCCTAATTTTATTATTTACTATTTTTATTGAAAATAGATAAAAGTATAATTATAGTTTAAAAAAAAAAAAAAAAGAGTGAGGTTTAAAAAAGTTGAAATAAGTTTAAGTAGCTCAAGAAAAAACTAAATCAAACACACACTGATTTGAATTTGACCATATTCATGATCTCACGTATGCTATTATTTCTGGCTGAAAATGTAAAAACTCATTCCCCCAAAGAAAAAGCCTTACTTTGCCTTCCTCGCTCGCAAGTTCAACGAAGGTCACTTTTATTTTTTCGGTAGGAATTAAGTCCATCTAGTCTAGAAGGAAAATGGCCAAGTGGGAGGTGCCTTAGCACTTTTCAACTACTGCGCACCTAGCTGAAAATCACACCTGTGTATCTAGACTTAGTACACCTTTATAAATCCCTGTAACGCGTAAGAAAATATGAGCCTCTAGCATGTATACTTCAAAGACATTATGTGGTCCATTTTGGCACACATTCTTAGTTTCGGGGCATGCCCTAAGACACTCACATCTCGATCTGCCATTTTCGTATCTTAGAAATTTGATTAGTGTTCAAAAGTATATAGTGTGAACTCCTTGGTCAACGTAGAAAGAAGAAACTATATATATTTCTGAGAATTGTTACCTTGGCACCACTTTCGATCTCTTTCCTATATCAGAATTAATTAGTAGGTTGTCTTAAATAAGAAAAGGTTTCATTAACTTATTGAAATTGAACCATATATATAATAGATGATAAAATATATATATATATATATATATATATATATATATATATATATATATATATATATATATATATATATATATATATGTTAACATAAGCAAATAGTTTAGTATATTTCTATTAATTAAACGCGAAGTTCAAAAAACAATAAAACCACAATATCAGGAGGAACTGTCTATAACCAAACATCAAGATCATTACCAAATTTTGCTCTTCGCGCCAATGCATGTGTTGTCTTATTAATTACCTTCTCTTCGAATGCGCCTGAATTCATACCACTGGAGGATTGGGCTAACTTTTTTGTTTCATCAACAATATGACCATAGGCCGAGTTGCAGAAATCTGTATCTTGTAATTCATGAACTGTATTTTCATCAACAAATATGGCTATCCCAAGTTGCATGTCTTGAAAAGACATAGTTATTTTGTGTATTTTCATTTGATGATATTTTGTTAATGCAAAATTGATACTTATAGTCTAGTATTCTACTTTAGATTTAACGGAAATTATGTGTCCGTCCCTGGTTAACAATACTACTTATGCATCCTCACCACCGTCTTCTCTTCCTTTGCTGCGGGTAGGGGTGGCGCCACTTGTTGCTCATGGTGTTCAGATGAACACCCTGAGTTCTTAAAAAACATGCTTGAGTTCTTAAAAAAGTGCCAAAAAAAAAAAATTATGAGTATATATTGAACACCTTAGGTTGAGATCCTGAACACCTTGCCTCTTTTTTTCCTTCTTCATCTTCTTCTTCTCCGCTTCTCCACACCTTCTTCTCTGCCCCATCTTTCTTCTTTCCTTTATTGCCTAGACCCATCTGTTTCTATTCTTTTTCTTTGTTTTATATGCCTTTTTTGTTTGTGGCTAATGTCCCTCCACGTGTGAGGAACTTGATATTTGAAAAAAGTTGAAAGTAAATGTGGAGGTGGTCACGTGGAGCTTGAATGTTTTGAGAATTACCTTTTATTTATTTTTAATGTGCATTCTTGTTATTTTTCTTTGTTTAATGTGCCGTTTTTTGCTTTTGTTTTTTGAATTTTTTTTTTCTTTTCTGAATGTTCTGGGAAGTATTTACTCAAATATTAAAGTGAATTTTGGAGTTCTATTTTTTTCATTACACAATACAAGTGTTGATTATTATTACTGGGACTAACATTTAAAATTAAAAATGACATGAAATATGAGTTTATAATTTAAAGAATCTCAATATTAATTGATACCGATATATTTTATTTTTCTTGGTAAACCAAAATGGCTCTCGATATGATATTGACAACATTGTCAATTTGTCACTGACTCCACTCTTTAAATAAAATATTAAATCGTTTTTACTTAAGATTCCAAAGACCTAGTCCTATTTAATATTTCACTTCACTGTTATTTTATTCTGTCTTTGGAACCAAAACATTTCACAGTCTAATTCTCATTAGTTTTTATTTGATTCAAATAAAGCAGTTCAAGCAATTCAAACTTGGTTTTATTGTTTATGATTAGGAAGAAATTGTAAAACTTCATGTATTTGATTTTTTTTTTTTTATGATATCAGTATATTTAAGTTATCAGTTTATTAAATCTTGTATAATTTAAGTTTTTAATTACTTAAAAAATTTTAATGAAAAATTAAGTATTTCAATGACCACCCTGAAAAATTTTTCTAAAGCCACCACTGCTATGAAACATATACTTTGATTTGCCACAAAAAGACAAAATTATGAAAAGTAAATGACAATTCATATGCTAATCCTTATGAAGTTGACAGAAGTCTATATTCAAATAGAAAAATGGAGAATAAGCTATAAGGTATATATATGAGGATTATATATGAGGGAGCAGCGTATATATGAGGACTATCATACCTTTTATAGGGGAAATCCACGGCAGAGGAAGAGAAGACGGTGGTGAGGATGCATAAGTAGTATTGTTAAACAGGGACGGAACATAATTTCAATTAAATCTAAAGTAGTATACTAGACTATAAGTATCAATTTTGCATTAACAAAATATCATCAAATGAAAATACACAAAATAACTATGTCTTTTCAAGACATGCAACTTGGGATAGCCATATTTGTTGATGAAAAAATAGTTCATGAATTACAAGACACAGATTTCTGCAACTCGGCCTATGGTCATATTGTTGATGAAACAAAACAGTTAGCCCAATCCTCCAGTGGTATGAATTCAAGCGCATTCGAAGAGAAGGTAATTAATAAGAAAACACATGCATTGGCGCGAAGGGCAAAATTATGTAATGATCTTGATGTTTGGTTACAGACAGTTCCTCCTGATATTGGGCTTTTATTGTTTTCTAAACTTCGTGTTTAATTAATAGAAATCTACTAGACTATTTGCTTATGTTAACATATATATATATATATATATATATATATTTTATCTTCTATTATATGGTTCAATTTCAATAAGTTAACGAAACCTTTTCTTATTTAAGACAACCTACTAATTAATTTTGATATAGGAAAGAGATCGAAAATGGTGTGAAGGTAACAATACTTAGAAATATATATAGTTTCTTCTTTCTACGTTGACCAGGGAGTTCACACTATATACTTTTGAACACTAATCAAATTTCTAAGATACGAAAAATGGCAGATCGAGATGTGAGTGTCTTAGGGCATGCCCCGAAACTAAGAATGTGTGCCAAAATGGACCACATAATGTCTTTGAAGTATACATGCTAGAGGCTCATATTTTCTTACGCGTTACAAGGATTTATAAAGGTGTACTAAGTCTAGATACACATGTGTGATTTTCAGCTAGGCGCGCAGTAGTTGAAAAGTGCTGAGGCACCGCCCACTTGGCCATTTTCCTTCTAGACTAGATGGACTTAATTCCTACCGAAAAAAATAAAAGTGACCTTCGTTGAACTTGCGAGCGAGGAAGGCAAAGTAAGGCTTTTTCTTTGGGGGAATGAGTTTTTACATTTTCAGCCAGAAATAATAGCATACGTGTGAGATCATGAATATGGTCAAATTCAAATCAGTGTGTGTTTGATTTAGTTTTTTCTTGAGCTACTTAAACTTATTTCAACTTTTTTAAACCTCACTCTTTTTTTTTTTTTTTTTTTTTAAACTATAATTATACTTTTATCTATTTTCAATAAAAATAGTAAATAATAAAATTAGGAAATAAGCCAATCAAGACGCACACCAACTGGATCGATTCATGGAGAATACTTAAGAGGGTATGTAATTATCTCAAAATCCAAGATATCACTTAACCCATCGTTTGTATTATAAACTTCTCATTCTTGTATCCTAAACTCTTAATAACTTCAGTAAGTAATTATTGTTTTTCTAATTTACCAATATACCTCACACCAATTTGCGTTTGAGTAATGTTAGAGTAACATAGTTTGGGTCCATCATTGATACAATTTTTATTATGTTACTAGTGTTATTGTTTTCGTTTTGCCTATCAAAGGCATGTATGATGTATGCTTGTGTTGTCTAAAAGTAGTAGCTCAAAAACTGTGTTAAGAATTTTTTTTTTTCTTTATTAATATGGCGTTTCAATGATTTTGTTCATCTTCAAACTAAAAACAATTATATTTTACTGCATCAACAGTTGTCAAAAGGATTATAAAGTTTTGTTTATATTCATAGCTAGCATGATTCTCGAGGACTAATAATACGTGTACCGTGTACGTACCACCCAGCTTTGCACAAAAACAAGCAAACAAATAAATGAAGGGACCGTTAACAAAATCCATAAATGAATAAACCAAGAAAATATGTCCACTTGTGAAGGCATATGAAACATCAGTGTCATAAATGCATTCCTTGTGTAGTTGGAGGCAATAGTATTGGTGGTGGGGATGCTGGTGGGACTAGTGATAACGGTGGTGGTGGTGGCTCAGCTGAAGCGTGATAAAAAGGGTATAACTCAAACCTTAAATCACAGCTGGGTGATACAAATCTCCCTCCCACGTTTTCGTAACAACATTGTGGAACAATTTTCTGAACCTGCCATAGGCAGTTGTTGCAATCCGTTTTGCTCAAATCAGGGGTGCACTCGAGAAGTGCATATATTGTTTGGAAGTAGTTTGGGAAAGGCACACTCTGAAAAGCAAACTTGTGAGTAGAATTTCCTGATGATGCACGGTTTCTTAGGCTATCTAACAAGGAGTATAGCACCTTGTTGAATTCTTCCACGTCTGAGAAATTTGCAGTGTTGTTAAAGGCTACTATTGGGTAAGTTTCCATAATACCAAATATTGATCTGAATGAGTATCAAAGAGAACATTTATTAGGCCAAATGATTGCCTCCTTCTGGTATGGACAAGCCTGTAAGAAATAGTAACTTGACTCATTGATACAACTTCGGCATTCGTTGGGTGAAATGTCTAGACTACAGAGTGCAACCGCGCTTACTTTGTCTGGAGATTCACCAACAGAGAAATTGTAAAACCCATAATCGATTTTGGTGTTGGAAGACATGGAAGTCAGCAGGGTTTCGAGGTTTGTTCTGTAGGTACTATTACGAGTGTAGTTTCCAGTATCATAATAGTATTGGGCAGCTATGGGAAAAACAGCACAAATGAGAGCAAAATAGAAGAATAACACTACTCTCGAACAGTCCATTTTCATTTTTCCTCTATAGTTGTAGGTTCATGTGATCACGTTTAGCAATATAGTCCTATATGATATCATTCTTGTTCTATACGTTCAGGTATCTACTTTCTAAATTGATTGGGCGTTGGACCTTGATTTAGTTTTATGAACAATTCAAAAGCTTTGAACCATAATATAAGGTTGATTAAGATATGAGTGATACGACAAAATAGAAATCAAAAAGGTGTTTTCCTTCGTGGGCCACATACATGTGATCGTGTTTCAAAGACAGATTTTTTTTTTTTTTTTCCTTCTTCCTCTATAGTGATGACCGACTAAAGATATTATGGTAAAAAAAGCTTAAGTCTAATTCATAAAAAAATAAAATAAAAAAGCTCCAATTGTAAGTTCATATATTTGTAGAGTAAATAAACTAACATAAGAGTTTGTATAGGATTAGACTAAGATTCTCTAGTATATAGATCCTAGATTAGTTTTATTGTAACACACACCTAAATAGTAAAAAGTAATCATTAAGGACTTTTCATTTTATACATAGACCGTTAAATTGAACCACATTAAATTTTGTTATAGATTTTTTTTTTTTTTTTTTTTCCTCTCATCAATCACTCTAACAATTTTAACATGTATCAAATATCAAATGTTATTTCTTTCTCTCTCTCAATTCGCCTTTGTATTCCACCTAAGAAAATTTCTTATGCTTTCAGTAGCTCCATTGAAATGATCCAACAACTCCATAACTTCACGATTATATCAAAGGGAAAACTACCTGAGTTCACTATCCCTGCTTCATTCTCCATCACTCTTCCTAATTTATTGGCCTTTGTGGTCATTGTTTACATGTAGTGGCGGAGTTAGATTTTTTTTATTATTTTATTATTTTTTATTTTTAGGGGGAACCAAGATAAACATTAAAAAAAAAAAAAAATTAATCCAAAAAATAACCTATCATATATATAGTATATTGCTAATTCTTCACGAAATTTGTAATTTTCCTTTATTCTATAAAAAAAAAAAATAGTGTCTATATTGCTATTTCTCCAAATGCGAAAATAATAATAAAAAAAAATCATAATTGTTTTTAGAAAATAAAGAAAACTTCTATTAAAGAGATTTACTTATCTATTTATAGAAACATATATCATAAATATATTTTGATTTAATGAGCTATGTATGATATAAGAGTAATAAATGAAAAAATAATGCATTAATCACTTATATAAACTTATCTATTTTTTAGAAAATATACTTTGGATATATTTAATGAGCTACATATAGTATAAGAGTAATAAAAGGAGAAAAAAGAAAATATATGATGTATTAGTCATTTACATGAATGCAATACAATTTTTTATTAAAAAATCTAGGGGTGGCATTAATTAAATTTTATAGACAAGTTGAGATTTTTCTTTTTTTACAAAAAATATACGAGAGAAGGGGACAAATTGTAAAAGCTAGGTTGAGCCATGGCTCCCCCCAACCCGCTCGCTTTGCCCCTCTTTACATGTTTAAGAGAACAAAACACCCTTCCAATCAGATAATAGAGAAGACAACTTAACTACAATTTCCATGCACTATCCAAAGCAATGTCCTTCCTCTCTAACTCACTTCCCTCTTTGTCTCAACACATCATTAATTTAATTCATTAATTTTGCTTTGATATTCATCATGTTTATATAATTTTACTGTAGAATTTTATGCTACTTTGCTATATATAGATGAAGGAACATAAAATGTAACAATAAAAGAACCGCAAATAAAACCTTGGCGCATGATGAATCTCAGTCTATTTTGGACTGTTTGGATGATAAAACAGAGCAAGAACTGATCCAAATAAGAAGATACAACATCCATAATTTTAGGTGGTTCGGCAACTTGCCTACGTCCATATGGAGATTTGTAATATATCTGGTATAGCTACAAATATAGTAAAATCCTTTGTCCGGAGCACCTGAGAGACCCCTCTCTCAAGTCTTTTTTTTGGTTTTCAGCCTTCTTTTTTCCGTCGTCTTCACGTTTCCTTTCCCTTCCCTTTTATAGAGTTTTTTGTGCCTAGAATATTTTAGAACCTAGTGGACATATTCAAGATATTTGGTGGGATATTTATGAGATATTATGTGGGATATTTGTGGGATATTTTGTAAACAAATTATATTTACCAAGTTATAAAATGCATGTGGTGTGGGCTATAAAGTAGAGATCAAATCTAATTTTGCTTCCTATTTTATTCCTACCCCTATACTTGTCTTAATTATAATTTTTGTCCCTCCAATAGCCCCCAGTCTTTGTTTTCCCAAGCGCAACCGAGGAAGTGAAGACTGGACTTTACTTTGGGACAAAGTAGATTCATGCTTTTGTGATGATAGCAGTTTGAGATAAGACCCTTAAGACGTTTGTTATTTCGACCTCATCTCTTGCGGTGGGGATACGGAGATACGTTTGGTATTTTGAACTCATCTCTCGTGGCAGATATATATTCGGTATTTGGAACTCATCTCCCGTGGCGGAGATACGTTCGGTATTTGGAACTCATCTCCCGTGGCGGAGATACGTTCGGTATTCGGAATGCATCTCCCGTGGCGGAGATACGTTCGGTATTTGGAATGCATCTCCCCTGATGGAGATATGTTCGGTATTTTGAGCTCATCTCCCGTGGCGAAGATATGCTTGGTATTTTGAGCTCATCTCCCGCGGCGGATATACGTTTGGTATTTTGATCTCATCTCCCGTGGCGGAGATAGGTTTGGTATTTTGACCTCATCTCCCGTGGCGAAGATACATTTGGTATTTTGAGCTAATCTCCTACGGCGGAGATACGTTTGGTATTTTGACCTACCCTCGCCCCTAGATGAGTTAGGCTTGTTACTTTGACCTCATCTCCCCTGGTGGAGACTCGGCTTGTTATTTTGAGCTTATCTCCTGCGGCGGAGATAAGTTTGTTTTTTTGAGCTAATCTCCTGTGGCAGAGATATGTTTGGTATTTTGAGCTGATCTCTTGCGACGGAAATACGTTCGGTATTTTGAACTCATCTCCCGTGGCGGAGATACGTTCGGTATTCGGAACGCATCTCCCGTGGCGGAGATACGTTCGGTATTTGGAACGCATCACACTTGGTGGAGATATGTTCGGTATTTTGAGCTCATCTCCCGTGGCAGAGATATGCTCGGTATTTTGAGCTCATCTCCCGCGGCGGAGATACGTTTGGTATTTTGACCTCATCTCCCGTGGCGGAGATAGGTTTGGTATTTTGATCTCATCTCCCATGGCGGAGATACATTTGGTATTTTGAGCTGATCTCTTGCGATAGAGATACGTTTGGTATTTTGAGCTAATCTCCTGCAGCGGAGATACGTTTGGTATTTTGACCTACCTCGCCCCTAGACGAGTTAGGCTTGTTACTTTGACCTTATCTCCCCTGGTGGAGACTCGGCTTGTTACTCTGACCCACCCTCGCCCTCAGACGAGTTAGGCTTGTTACTTTGACCTCATCTTCCCTGGTGGAGACTCGGCTTGTTACTCTAACCCACCCTCGCCCCTCGGACGAGTTAGGCTTATTACTTTGACCTCATCTCCCCTGGTGGAGACTCGACTTGTTACTCTGACCCACCCTCGCCCCCGGACGAGTTAGGCTTGTTACTTTGACCTCATCTCCCCTTGGTGGAGATGGGCTTGTTACTTTTTGCCTTCAATCCTTATTATGAACTAGGCGATACCATGCATGTCCCGTGCTAGGATTTTGTGCTCCAGATAAGAGATTTTTTGCCAATATGTCAAATTTTGAATATTTTTGTTCCCTGATGACAAAAATAAACCAGAAGAGAACATAAGTATACATCAAGTTATTTGAAGTGTTATGCTTACCATCCAGTGATGAATGTCCATTATGTTGGGACAACGGAAAGCTTTTGACACTACTTAGTTAGGCCAAATTACCGTCTATGTGTGAATTAAATTAAATAACCTTCCAAACAATAAAGAGATAAATAATCACGTAATAATCAAGAAAATTAACCACACAAGAACACACCAAATTTACGTGAAAAACCCTCCAGTGTAGAGGGAAAAACCACGGGGCAAATCCGATCAATCCACTATAATAAAATAGAGATTACAACACTCAAGTTTATGCCCAAACTTGAGTTCACAATAAATTGAGAAATCACTCTCTAGGGATAAATACAATCTCACCACAAAAAAAACTGGAATCCAGTGAAACCAATAACGTAGTAAGATGTCCCTTGAATACTTCAACTTCTCTGTGGTTGTAGCACCCAAAACCTCTCCTAGAGAAATCCCCAATTTATCTCCTTGTGTGTGTCTTGATCCATCCTCACTTCAATAATTCTAACCTCCTAGTGAGAAAAATAAGAAAGAAATTTCAACCCCCCCCCCAAAAAAAAAAAAAAAAAAAGTTTATCCAAAGATGCTAGCAAATCCTGAAATGGGAGAACAATATTGCTTGACGGACTTAAATCAAAGATAGAAAGGATGTGTTGTCACTAACAAGCCAGCAACAACAATTAAAATTCAGTACCAAGTGCGGTATCTAGTCAGGCAAAAAAGCTATATAAATTGTTCTGTATAACAACTAACAAGAAGATCACACACGGCAAATTTTGGAAAGTTCCTACACGACAATTAATATTGAGTAAAATTAGTACAATGATTTTCCATTCAACGTGTATTTGTCATAGTTAGAAGAATTTGTAATGTATTAATTTCAAGAAATAGAGGAAATTTTAAAGAAAAAATGAAACCTTGTAATTATGAACTTGTGCCCATCTGATTAATTGTATTGGTATTTAAAGTTGATTATCTATTTATCTTCATCTTTAGCGTTGCCGTTTAGGACTTGAAGAACTTCTAAAGAAAAACCACAAAACGATATTATTTTTTTATAAAAACAATTAGAGTAGTGAGTGACATAATTTTTTTTTTTGACTATTTTCACTTTCTAGCCTCTTTCAAATAACTTTTATAAATGCTTTTGCCCTTCACAGCCTTGCAGGGACAGGGACACGTGCTCTAGACATTAAAAGCAAAAAGATCTAGTAGTGCAAATGGTTACCAGTATACTAATGCGTTAGTAAATTAGTAATGCGAATCATTATATCTTTGAAAGATTCTATGACACACACGGAGGCTACACAACAGAAGCAACTTTATTATGCTTATGCCCTCCCCTTATTTTTTTGGGGGTTATTTAGATGCCTATTTTCGTAGCTTTTTCCTATCATGCAAACGACTCCAATCTGTTAATTCTATTCTTTTGGCAGGTAGAACGCGTAAAATCTTGGAATTCCTAGTAATGCCTAGAATTATCAACAAAAAAGAAAGATAGTAATGTCTAGCTAGCATCCACCTTCCCCAAGTGGCTTCAGCACTACTATGGCAATAAAGATTGCAATAATCGATCTTTTAATAACAAAACAACCTTCTATATATCCTGGCATCAATACAATTCTTAATAAATACAACAACAATAATTGGTTTTGGGGTTACATTTCTTTTGTTAGACGCAAACACCTACTCCTACCATTAATTGGATTTTGGTAATAGTTTGCCCTCCTTTACAGGAAAAATAAAATGGTACAGACGCAATTTAAAATACTATAATTTGCATAACCCCTCCAAAAACAAAAACACAATGTAAATTAAGAACATGCATCAAAGAATTTGAAAGTTTAAGATTGATTGGGTTCAAGGATCCATTAACTAAAAAGAAACAAACCTAAGCACTCAAAAAGATAGCACTTACTTGTAGCATGTAGAGATCTCTTTTTTTTTTTTCTTAAGAAATCTTGAAGAAATATTTGGCTTGAGATGAGTGCCTGTTGTGGCTATGGCTGTAGGAGAGGAAGGTTTGGTTTTTGGGATGTTTGGTTTGGACTTTGCAATAGGAAGGTAGAACTATAAACTAGGAAGTAGAAGCTATTGCCAAATTGCTTCTACTTTAGTAAGGTGTCATTGTCTTTTAGTAAGGTCCAACGTGGCCGCAAGTCATTTACTTTCAATTTTTTTTTTTCTAGGGATAATAATGCTATCCCCACTTTACTTGCTTTGATTACTATCTCACGGTCCAATCATAAAGAGGGAAAATGTTATGCTTTTATATTCCGGAAAGTATGTGGGTCCCAAATTCAACATCATTGAAAAATTGAATACCACGTAATTGGTTCTCAGGGGGAAGTGTGCACGTGAAACCCAGGTGCGGTGGCGGAATGCTGTTACTCACTATTTGTTGTTAGTGAATGACTGAATTCAAAATTCTTCACGTGAAAATATCAGAAATTGGAAAATTTTGGAGGCATTTCTATGATCCAAGGAAACTTAACAGCATATTTCACGCAATTATTCAGAACGTGGCAAATTTCATATTCCAGGTGGAATTCATGCACGTCAAAAAATGTTTTAATATTCACACACACACACCAAAAAATAAAAGATTTTAATTGGGTAATTCTTGATTTGTACATTAATTAACTTCATGAAGTGTTATTAGGATTAAGATTTAGGATAATGGTTAATAATAAAGTTCGAGATAAGATTGACTGATTGAGATTTGATTTTTTTTTTTTTTAATTTTTTTTAGCATTAAAGGAAAAATAATAGCATTAATTGGAATGAATAAATATAAATTAATGATAGACAATATTCTCTTTTTCCTAAAAAAAAAGAAGAAAAAAGAAGAAGAAGATAAATAAGAAAGAAAGCACAATGTGCAGTTGATTAACTCATCATTTTCTACGCAGGAGATTATGGATGCGAATAGATTGACGTAGATACATATTCATATATGATATACAGGTTAGTTGTGCAAGTTAAGATTTTAAAGGACGTATAGTGTCATGTCTATGTTGGTCGGTGTGGCTGGTACCATTTTGAGACGAAGACTTCCGAGTGCACCGCCCAAGAACAAAAAGGGGGAGAAATATCAAATAAATGTCACCTAATTCTTAAATGGAAAAAGCAACCTAACCATTTAGAAAAAGCAACCTAACTATAGTTGTTATTGCCACTAGACTATTAGTGCATATTGATCATACTCATGAATTGAACGATAAATCAGATGATGTATAAATACGTGGATTTAAATTAGATTTTTGCTAATATCAAAGCTTCTACTTGAATCAAATAACTTGTTTTAACACATATTTATTGGACTTTTTTTTTTAGCTAAATACACAAATTTATTGAACTACAAGCTTTTATTTCTACTCTCTCCCTAGAAAATTTTAACCACACGCGTGAAAATGTGAATGTTATAAATATAATCTAGATTCTTTAGTTAGATTTGTTAATTATATTATATAAGTGATGATTAAATTATTTATTTATTGAATATGTTCCAATTTTATAAACCCCAAAAAAACCGCCCATAAACAAATAATAATACAAAATAACAATACTGATAAAATAAGAGAGGAAAGGAAATTACTATTTTATTTGCAAAATAATAAAGCATAAAGTACATTCTAGCTTTATTGCTTATTTTATTTTCTCTCATAGTTATAATCTTCTTAATTAATCATATTTATAAAAGCTTCGAACTCCTTTTTTGTCAACGGCAGCAAAAGAAGTCGGCATGTCGTATCCAACTTAGACGTAGACAGATCAACATTGAATTAGTCCACTGAATTGTGGATGGTTTCTTGTAGGTGGAAGTATTCAATTAAGGAACTTATGAAGGATGTGAAGGAACAAGCATTGTTCGCACAGATATATCTTCCGAATGGTGAGAGTCATTTTGTACATACTTTAATATGTTGAGAGAAACACCCTGCAAGCTTTGGCTACCACTCAATTAGTCCACTCCTAAAAGATTTGGTAACGACACCCCAACCAGCTGAGCTTTTGGTTCTTTCAAAGAGAGGTCAGCTTTATCTACTATTAGATGACATTTATTGGCCTTTTTGGTCATTGTTTACATGTAGTGGCGGAGTTAGATTTTTTTATTATTTTTTATTTTTTATTTTTAGGGGGAACCAAGATAAACATTAAAAAAAAAAAAAATTAATCTAAAAAATAACCTATCATATATATAGTATATTGCTAATTCTTCACGAAATTTGTAATTTTCCTTTATTCTGATAAAAAAAAAAAAAAATAGTTCCTATATTGCTATTTCTCCAAATACGAAAATAATAATAATAAAAAAAATCATAATTGTTTTTGGAAAATAAAGAAAACTTCTATTAAAGAGATTTACTTATCTATTTATAGAAACATATATCATAAATATATTTTGATTTAATGAGCTATGTATGATATAAGAGTAATAAAGGAAAAAATAATGCATTAATCACTTATATAAACTTATCTATTTTTTAGAAAATATACTTTGGATATATTTAATGAGCTACATATAGTATAAGAGTAATAAAAGGAAAAAAAAAATATGATGTATTAGTCATTTACATGAATGCAATACAATTTTTTATTAAAAAATCTAGGGGTGGCATTAATTAAATTTTATAGATAAGTTGAGATTTTTCTTTTTTTTACAAAAAATATACAAGAGAAGGGGACAAATTGTAAAAGCTAGGTTGAGCCATGGCTCCCCCTAACCCGCTCGCTTTGCCCCTCTCTACATGCTTAAGAGAACAAAATACCCTTCCAATCAGATAATAGAGAAGACAACTTAACTACAATTTCCATGCACTATCCAAAGCAATGTCCTTCCTCTCTAACTCATCTCCCCTGGTGGAGATATGTTCGGTATTTTGAGCTCATCTCCTGTAGCGGAGATATGCTCGGTATTTTGAGCTCATCTCCCGCGGCGGAGATACGTTTGGTATTTTGACCTCATCTCCCGTGGCGGAGATAGGTTTGGTATTTTGATCTCATCTCCCGTGGCGGAGATACGTTTGGTATTTTGAGCTGATCTTCTGCGGCGGAGATACGTTTGGAGATACGTTTGGTATTTTGACCTACCCTCTCCCCTAGACGAGTTAGGCTTGTTACTTTGACCTCATCTCCCTTGGTGGAGACTCGGCTTGTTACTCTGACCCACCCTCGCCCCTGGATGAGTTAGGCTTGCTACTTTGACCTCATCTTCCCTGGTGGAGACTCGGCTTGTTACTCTGACCCACCCTCGCCCCCGGACGAGTTAGGCTTGTTACTTTGACCTCATCTCCCCTGGTGGAGACTCGGCTTGTTACTCTGACCCACCCTCGCCCCCGGACGAGTTAGGCTTGTTACTTTGACCTCATCTCCCCTGGTGGAGATGGGCTTGTTACTTTTTGCCTTCAATCCTTGTTTTGAACTAGGTGATACCATGCATGTCCCATGCTAGGATTTTGTGCTCCAGATAAGAGATTTTTTGCCAAGATGTCAAATTTTGAATATTTTTGTTCCCTGATGACAAAAATAAACCAGAAGAGAACATAAGTATACATCAGTTGATTTGAAGTGTTATGCTTACCATCCAGTGATGAATGTCCATTATGTTGGGACAACGGAAGCTTTTGACACTACTTAGTTAGGCCAAATTACCGTCTATGTGTGAATTAAATTAAATAACCTTCCAAGCAATAGAGAGATAAATAATCACGCAATAATCAAGAAAATTAACCACACAAGAACACGCCAAATTTACGTGGAAAACCCTCCAGTGTAGAGGAAAAACCACGGGGCAAATCCGATCAATCCACTATTATAAAATAGAGATTACAATACTCAAATTTATGTCCAAACTTGAGTTCACAATAAATTGAGAAATCACTCTCTAGGAATAAATACAATCTCACCACAAAAAAACTGGAATCCAGTGAAACCAATAATGTAGTAAGATGTCCCTTGAATACTTCAACTCTCAGTGGTATTAGCACCCAAAACCCCTACTAGAGAAATCCCCAATTTATCTCCTTGTGTGTGTCTTGATCCAAAGAAAAAAACCTCACTTTTTTTTTTCTTTCTCACTAGTGCCACACAGTGCACTATTAGGTTTTGCTCTCTCACTGATTTCACGCACACACACTGCTTAAATAAAAGCCAAAACCTTGCCGCCTCACTGAATACTCTTTCTCCTAGAAATAGAAGTATTGTCGTGGCTTAAAAGGCAAGCCCTTAATGGACTTTAATCATGTGTGGGCTGGCACCACTTGGTGCGGTGCACCCAACACATTAAGCCTAGAGAAGGCCGAACACACCTTTTCCTTGGTGAAAAGTTTATTCCTAATTCAAGCGAACATGAGAGAATGAGGAAGCCATGTACATGTTCGGCCAAAAATAATTTCTCTATCCTCTCCTTTTCATATGCCTTGGTAGGTGAACCAAGAAAAATAGTTAATCTTGTACCCACAACCATTTAGTTATTCTCGAGCAAAAAAGAGACTTCTCCCTTTTCCGAACAATTAACCAAGTCCATCCTCCTCCCTTTTTAGTTAATGTGGGCCACTCATTTTTATTGTATCAGGAACCAACCCACTTGGTTCCATTTTCTATTGGGTTTTACTTTTCTTTACCAATTTGTTGTTTAAGCTTGACTGAGAGTTAGCTACGTTCCTCCATTGGCTTACTTCAAGCAATTTATATGGTAGCTCATCTCAACTTATCACCTCTCAATTTCTTATCTTTTCTTTGTCAGAAGATTTTTTGTTTTTTATCAAAGCCTTGACCGAATATCTCTATCTTTTTTCTAAGATGTTTTTGTCTTTTTCCAAAAAGACTACCAGCACATGCCATCAAAGCTTGACCATCTCTCTCTTTTTTTTAAGATTTTTTTTTTCCTTTTCCCAAAATACTATCAGCACAAGCCACTTAGCTTGACCAAAAGTCTACTCTCTTCTTTAAGATTTTTGTTTTTTTCCAAGAAGACTACTAGCACATGCCGCGTGCTGCCAATCTGCCACCACAAATATAAGCCATATCATTTGTTTTTGCTGGGCTTTGCTGGAAAGCATAAAAAGAAAGTGGAAGTTTTTCTGTCTTTTTCTAAAAAGTATTACACCCTTCTTGAATGAAAGCATAAAAAGAAAGTGGAAGTTTTTCTGTCTTTTTCTAAAAAGTATTACATCCTTCCTTTCAAGAACGTGGGGGACTACTATCACCCACTTCTCAAAAACCGTGTGATAACATATAAAAATATATATGTATACCTGGTTGCTGTGGGACCGAATCCCATGATGAGCCAATAAACACAGGCTCTACTGAGCCTTTCAGCAAAATTTAGAAGCATACCTGTTTACTTTTCCTGCAAGTTGCGTCCTCCCCGCAACATGTATATATATGCTGGCTTTGGGACCGGCTCCCATGGTGAGCTAAAAGACATAGCTTTAGTGAGATTTTTCTTTACCAATTTGTTGTTTAAGCTTGACTGAGAGTTAGCTACGTTCCTCCATTGGCTTACTTCAAGCAATTTTTTTTTTTATTATTATTATTTTTTTATGGAAAGCTAATTAGCTTGACCGAAAGTCTACTCTCTTCTTTAAGATTTTTGTTTTTTGCAAGAAGACTACTAGCACATGCTGCGTGCTGCTAGTCTGTCACCACAAATATAAGCCATATCATTTGTTTTTGCTGGGATTGGTATCCCAGGCAATACCAAAACCAATTGCAGGGCTGCAATTAGTTTAATCCAAGCCGTCCAATTAATCCAACCACTCCAGCCCTTGACAGCTCACCAAATAGCAAAAATACAATTTTACCCTTAAAACTATTTTAGCACCCGCGTGTTTTCATTCAGCCATTTCCAAAAAAAAATTCAAATTTCTCTCTCTCTCTCTCTCTCTCTCTCTCTCTCTCTCTCTCTCTCTTTCCCTCCCAAGTCTCTGTTTATCAGTTCTCAACCACCGACGACGCTGGTACGCCGGCAAAATCGCGCCCCCTCCTTGGTGGCCAACGACCCTCACCTCGGCGGAAAGCCCCAAGCTTTGAGGTACTCTCTCGTTCTCTCTCTATCCCTTGCTGCCTCACTCTTTCTCTCACCTCACCTTGCCGGCATAGCTGTGCCTCTATCTTTTCTGCACTGCCCGATTTCAGTCTCCCTCGCAACCACCAGCCACCGCCGTGACAGCCTCCCTCAAATATTCTCACATACACGGGTTTTGAACGAAAAAGAGGTACGTATAGTTTCTGATACTTGATTTTGTTGGGGATTGTTTGATTTTGAAGTATTAATTTTGTAGGGAGATTACAAAATTGAATGTTAGGGTTTGTGACTCCTCTATTTTGGGGATTGAATGTTAGCTAAAAGATTACAAATTTTTCAGTTGCAGAATTTTTATAGGGTTGTGGCTGCTCTGTTATTCTCATTAAATGGAAAATGGGTGAATCTGTCTACAGAGATGTTAAGAAATCAAAGACTTTTTTTTTTTTTTCTTCACTACTGTAGTAAAATTTTGAGTCTTATGACCTTAGGTGTGCTTCTATAAGTGAGTTTTATGTTGTGTGTTTGTGATAAATTCTTAATCTATTTTAAATCGAGTGATATTTTGCAATTGGGGGAATCGATTCTGCTGTGAATGTTCATAAAAACTGCTATTGGCTTAATCTTCTGGTGTATCAGGTCAGCCTATGTTCAGTTTGCTTGTTGGCTTGGATCTTCTGTTATGCTGCCAAGATTAACGAGTTTCTAGTTGCTGTTTGAAGACGTGTTGGTCATATGCTGGCTAGATTTACAGTGTTTTGAGGTGTTTTTTTGGTAGTATTGCTCTCTTTTTTAGCCCTTACAACTTTAGGCTTTAGGCACTCATTTATTTTATAGTAGTTTGGCGTTAGCTTTGTTTTCTTAGGTTGGCTTACTTATTTGTCTTTGATGTTATGGCTTTTTTGGTTGAATACAATTCTGATTCATCAAAAAAAAAAAAAATCAATCCATGTTTGCCCTTAAACAGTTCTTTGTTTATTGAAAAATGATGTGGAGGCCTTATTATGAACACAAAGCAAACGCCTTATTTCGAGCAAGCAGGTTTCATTTGTTTGTGGGTTGAAACTTCAATTTTTATTAGCAAGCCTACCCGAGTATAAAAATTTATAATCCTAGCTGGTTAATCTTCTTTGATTCTATTTGAATAGGAAGTCTTCTAATAATGACCCGCTTAACAACATAATTAGTTATTCAATTTTTTTTTTTTTTAAAGCTTCTTTTGGCTGGTTTTAATTAGATGGAGTTGTAATGTTGTCTTTTATGTTGTGGATGATTAGATAAAACATGTCTTCTTGTTTAGGAAATGGATCTGTTGAAGCAAACTTCTTGTTTAGGAAAATTTGTTCCGTGTGACATGCTGTGGGATAACATATTTTGGTTCAATATTTTCAGCCTGTGTGTATCCTTGTAATCCATTTAGCTTTTTTGTAATGCTAATTTAGACATTTGTATTATGTTATAATTTAGAAAGGTTCCCTACGTTGTAAAAGAAAATAATCTTGAAATTGTTGATCTTTCATTTTATATATTAGAGAAATAATTTTACCTCTTTAGATGACATTGTTGCAGTTTTTTTTTTTTTTTTTTTTTTTTAAGTCACTTGATTATGGTGGGGTTAAATTCATGACTTTGTGCTTGTTTACAGGATGTCAAAGATGAATGTGTTTTATCACTAGTTCAGCCCTTTTTTCAACCAATCATCTATTACAAGATATCAAAGATGAGGCAGAAGTCTTTTGAAGTGTTGGACAATGTTTTCGGACACTTTTCTAATGAACTCCTCTATTTGTAACCATAGCAAGAAATTATTGTAAACCATTTTCTAATTTTTATTACAAGTTGTAATGGCCTTAAGATTTAGTTGTAGTTTTTTTTTTTTTAGACAAATTTATGGGATCAAATGTGTTAAAAGGTTGTGATGGTTATATGTACAAATTATACTCGAAATTGTATATTGTGTGATTAAGTGTTCAACCTTAATGGTATAAGGATTATGTAATGATAGTTAAGTATTCAATGTTTATAAGAGGTGCAAGGATATGTAATAGCTTTCATCTATGTAATTACTATTTGTTTGTAATATAATTGTTTATTTATGAAAACAAATCCAAACCTACTTATAAATGAAAGGATATATAATGTGACCCTATTCGTGTTAATTTGTCCACAACTATTGAATGCATGCAAATTTCTTGTTGATGATAAATGACACAAGTTACACAATAAATCGCATGTAGGTGCACAATTTATTAATGACAAAAAGTGGATCATAATTTGCATAAATTACATGTAACGGCAAAATTTTAATTAATGACAAGAAATGAGGATCATAATATACTTGTGATAACATCACACAAAACACTTTTACATCATTACTAAACCAATTGGCAATATTTGGCATATAAATAACCATTAGAGCACTCAACATGTGCCAAAGATACAGAACATGATCCTAAACTACAAAAATTGATCGACTGTGTGAAACATATCATTCCCTCCACTTGCAACACTTCCTTGAGTTGAGGGACCCCTGATAACATCAATTTTGTGGAGCCTACAACACTTGATCTCCTCTCCTGAGTTGATGCTAATGCAACACTTGCAGATGAGCTTCCTTGACTTGATGCAACACTTGTAGAAGCCATCTACAAGAAAACATTACACATTACACAAAGAACCATATCAAGCATTTCTAGAAAATTTAAAAGAAAAAAAAAGTGTAAAACACCAATGAACCATATAGCAAGCTTAGTATTAGATGAAGTAAATTATCCAAACCGTTGCCCATCAATCATAACTCAGAAGCCGATAAAAATTTGATTATCTTATATTACAATAACAAAAGCTTATTCTAAATAATGGTTTATTCTAAAAAGTTTATCACTCATTTACAACACTAACATTAAATTTGCATGTTAGTCAGAATTCACAAGGAACATAAGAGTCATGATGGTTCATATGCATACCATAGAAAAAAAAATCATGTCACCTTAAAAAGAGATTCATAATATCAGGAGATAGGAACAATCAACACAAACAAATCTAAACATTGGTTGAAGATTTTTTCTTTTTTCTTTTTTCTTTTTCCCTTTTTTTAGGGGGGTGAAGAACTAACATATGCAGAGTAGAACCCATGCATCAACCTTATTAGTGAATTGCTGGGAGCATAAGCATTTAATCCAATGTTAGCGAAATTTTGAGAACTTAAGCAATTAATATACTCGACAATGAACATGAAAATGCATGGTCTCTAACTAACACACAGCTCTAATCTTCAGTATCATAGATTACAATTTAAGGGATAAATCTCCCACAAAAGAAAATAAAATTACAGCTATCAATATAGAAGTTTCTAGCTGTGAAAGTTCATAAATCTCCCACAAACAAAAGAAACAACCTGCTTGCTTGAAATAAGAAGGTGATTGCTTTGTGTTCATAATAAAGCCTCCACATCATTTTTCAATAAACAAAGAACTGTTTAAGGCCAAACATGAATTGATTTTTTTTTTTTTTATGAATCAGAATTGTATTCAACCAAAAAAGCCATAACATCAAATACAAATAAGTAAACCAACCTATGAAAACAAAGCAAACACCAAACTACCATACAATAAATGAATGCCTAAAGCCTAAAGTTGTAAGGGCTCAACAAGAGAACAATACTAAAAAAAAAACCTCAAGACACTGTAAACCTAGCCAGCATATGACCAACACGTCTTCAAACAGCAGCTAGAAACTCAATAATCTTGGCAGCATAATAGAAGACCCAAGCCAACAAGAAAACTGAACACAGACTGACCTGATACACCAGAAGATTAAGCCAATAGCAGTATTTATGAACTTTCACTGCAGAATCAATTCCCCCAATTTAAGCTATCACAAATCCATACACAGCAGTGCAGTGCAGTCAGGCCTATTTCTACAAAACCTGGCCTTACTAGAACATTATAATCTCAGAAAAGGATCCAGCCAAACCCAGCACAAGACAGAAACCCCAGAACTGGGGGAGGGTAACAGCTCTCAATACTGTACAGACCAAACCAACAACAAGCTATTTCAGCAGACCTTTTCATCTATAGCCAACTAAACACGTCACTAATTCAAGTTATATGATGTAACATTCCACATAAAAAATTGTCAAACATTAAATTATTATCCCTCTACATTCAACCAAAAATTCCCAAAATAAGGTTTGGCAAGGATCAAGCAACTTTAAGACCAAATGGTACCCAACAAATCCCATTCTCAAACCATTTCATAAACTTTAAACATCAAAATTCTTATAAAATCAAAAACCAAAATAAACTATAACAACAAAATAAAACATTTATAAACATACTGACAGTCAAATTAAGTCCCAAAAACAAAAACAAAAGCATTTTTGTGTAGACATATTCACCCATTGCTATTTAATGTGAATAACAGAGAAGTAAAAACCCTATAAGTTTTTTTAATGTTTCAGCTAACATTCAATCCCCAAAAATGAGCAGTCACAAACCCTAACATTCAATTTTGTAATTTCCCTACAAAATTAACACTTCAAAATCAAACAATCCCTAACAAAATCAAGTATCAAAAACTATACGTACCTCTTTTTCGTTCAAAACCCGTGTATGTGAGAATATTTGAGGGCGGCTGTCACGGCAGTGGCTGGTGGTTGCGAGGGAGACTGAAATTAGGCAATGCAGCAAAGATAGAGGCACAGTTATGCCGGCGAGGTGAGGTGAGAGAAAGAGTGAGGCAGCGAGGGATAGAGAGAGAACGAAAGAGTACCTGAAAGCTTGGAGCTTTCCGACGAGGTGAGGGCTGTTTTCTACCAGAGAGGGGGCGCGATTTGCCGGTGTACTAGCGTCGTTGGTGGGTGAGAGAGAGGAGTTTTGGGCAGAACTGAGAAAGAGAGATGGGGAGGAGAGAGAGAGAGAGAGAGAGAGAGAGAGAGAGAGGAATTTGAATTTTTTTTTGGAAATGGCTGAATGAAAACACGCGGGTGCTGAAATAGTTTTAAGGGTAAAATTGTATTTTTGCCATTTGGTGAGCTGTCAAGGGCTGGAGTGGTTGGATTAATTGGACGGCTTGGATTAAACTAATTGCAGCCCTGCAATTGGTTTTGGTATTGCCTGGGATACGGATCCTTTTTGCTGGGCTTTGCTGGAAAGCATAAAAAGAAAGTGGAAGTTTTTTCTGTCTTTTTCTAAAAAGTATTACACCCTTCCTTTCAAGGACGTGGGGGACTACTGTCACCCACTTCTCAAAAACCGTGTGATAACATATAAAAATATATATGTATACTTGGTTGCTTTGGGACCGAATCCATGATGAGCCAATAAACACAGGCTCTACTGAGCCTTTCAGCAAAATTTAAAAGCATACCTGTTTACTTTTCCTGCAAGTTGCGTCCTCCCCGCAACATGTATATATATGCTGGCTTTGGGACCGGCTCCCATGGTGAGCTAAAAGACATAGCTTTAGTGAGATTTTTTACCAAAAGTTAAAAGCATACCTGGTTGTTTCTCTTGCAAATTGTATCCTCCCTGCAACAATTTTCTTTTCTCTTTTTTTTTTTTTTTAAAGAGTCATGTGGGCGTGCCACCCATTTCTCCGAAAGTTTTATGCTCTGCACCCAAATACCACTGCACCTGTCCTCTTTTCATTTATTGCCCTGTTCTTTTTGTTTTTCTTTCATTTGACCGAAACCCATTTGAAGACTAAGACCAAGAATAAGCTTTTTTCTCTATTCAATCCTCTCTTAAATACCAATAGCCCGTACGGTTGAGACTTATGAGGGCCGAGAATGGTGGAATCAGGCTGAGATGGCTTGTTGGAGAGTCCAATTTGGGCTGGAAGAGGCTGAGGAGTACCTTGATTGGCCATAGAGGTGCCGAGCACGCCATAAAGAGTCATAACGAAATCAGACCAGGTTCGAGGAACTGAACAGCTCGAGGCCATTCCAGATCGGGCTCGAAGGAGCCGAGATGGGTCTTGACGAGAGCATGGGGGACCGAGAAGGTTCATATTGTTGAACGACCGAACAAATATGTCATAAAGAGATCAGGCCGGGTTCAAGGAACCGAACAGATCGAGGCCATTCCAGATTGGGCTCGAAGGAGCTGAGATGGGTCTTGATGAGACCATAGGGGACCGAGAAGGTTCATATTGTCGAACGACCGAACAGATATGCGATAAAGAGATCAGGCCGAGTTCGAGGAATCGAACAGATCGAGGCCATTCCAGATTGGGCTCGAAGGAGCTGAGATGGGTCTTGATGAGACCATGGGAGACCGAGAAGGTTCGTATTGTCGAAGCCGAGGAGATGCTTGATGTAGCCGAGGTGCACTACATGTGCTTTGGTAAGTTTCTTTCCTTTCTGCTCTTGTTGAATCAATTGAATGAACAAAAGAGACCAAAAACTACGGTGTTGCTCTGATTTTCCTTTCCTTTGTTCTGCCTGAACCTAATGTGATGAAAATATCTGAGATATTGAATGGTTGTTTGACATACCTGATATGTGAACTCGGTGAGTTTTTCTGTAAAGAATTCTTGAGCTCGGCATGTGGCTTGATGAAGCCGAGACATGGCCGAGCTAAGCCTTGGGGATGCCGAGAAGATCCAAGACGAGGCCGAGGTGGCCTTCTACCACCAATGGATGTGCCGAGCATGCCGAGAAAGTTCACAGTGAGACCAGATCTATGCCGAGGAGGGCTATGAGCTTAATCAGACTACAGATTGAAGCTTGGAGTCATAAAAGATCACAAGAAGCCCATGCTGAACTGAGCTTTGATCGAACAAAATGTGCGCCAGTGTGTTTCCTTTCCTTTTCTCTTTGTTGAGCTTGCTGTAATGAGCAAGAATATCATCTGTTGCTCTTGGTTGAATCTCTGAGCTCTCTGATGAACTGAGACATCATAGCGCCGAAGCTTGAAGTGCAGCTTCCCTCAGACGGTGCCAATTGAAGGAACATAAAATGTAACAATAATAGAATTGCAAATAAAACCTTGGTGTATGATGAATCTCAGTCCATTGGAGACCGTTTGGATGATAAAACAGAGCAAGAACTGATCCAAATAAGAAGATACAACACCCATAATTTTAGGTGGTTTGGCAACTTGCCTACGTCCACATAGAGATTTGTAATATATCTAGTATAGCTACAAATACAGTAAAATCCTTTGTCCGAAGCACCTGAGAGACCCCTCTCTCAAGTCTCTTTTCTGGTTTTCAGCCTTCTTTTTTCCGTCGTGTTAACGTTTCCTTTCCCTTCCCTTTTATAGAATTTTTTGTGCCTAGAATATTTTAGAACCTAGTAGACATATTCAAGATATTTGGTGAGATATTTATGAGATATTCTGTGGGATATTTGTGGGATATTTTGTAGACCAATTATATTTACCAAGTTGTAAAATGCATGTGGTATGGGCTATAAAGTAGAGATTAAATCCAACTTTGCTTCCTATTTTATTCCTACCCCTATACTTGTCTTAATTATAATTTTTGTCCCTCCAATAGATATTTATGTTTTTGTGTTAATCTTACATACATCACATTGTTTGGACACTCCTCATTTGACTAGGAGAAATATTCAATTTTGTTATCGTTGGATATGTAGACTTAACTTTGTTAAACTTTATTTATATTGATTTGCTAAATATGCCATATAATGGGTTTGTAGTCTTAAATAATACATGTGATGGTATTATAAGTTGTCACATAGTTAGATTATAGCTAAACTTTATCATTCAAATTTTAGGGTATGACAATACATAAGGAGTTCAATATATATATATATAAGTATATGAGTTCAATATATATATATATATAGTATTTGAGATATACATGAAAAACTTAGGATATGTTTGGTCATTGTATTTTGTTTTTGTTCTTAGAAATTGTATTTTTATTGTTTTTTTAAATTGAATCCAAAACCAACTTCTACTTTGTTTTCATTCCTTTTTTCTTGTTTGGCCATTGTTTTCAAAGCAATATGGATACAATTATTCACTTATAACTAACCGGAAAACCTTCCCTCCATAAATTGACCCAACCCTCACAATCTTACATTTTCCCCAAACCCACCACCACTAGATCCTCCACTGGCCTCTGTAAACCCACCACGACCCACTGCACAAAACCCATAACCGGTACAAGATCAAACAATTTCACATAAAAACACCAAACCCCATCAACCATTGCCTAAAAAAAAACCACAAACCCCACTACAAACCTACCATAGCCACGCAAAACCTAGATCATCTCACCACTGTCCACCATTAGCCACAACCCACGACAAAACCCATAATAGCATAACAACCACCATTAGCCAACCACAACCCACGACAAACACAAAAAATACAAACCCATAACCCACCCATCAGTAACATCAACAACCCATAAGAAAATCCTCACAATCCAAAGAAAAGTCACACTAAATATTCACAAACCATCCACAAAAAATCTTCTCTAGTAAATCTTAAAAAAAAAAAAAGAACAAAAACCCAGTGACACCCATTGCTAAAAACCCATAACCAATCACAAAATCAACCAAAAAAATCAACTTCCACTACCGGCAACACAAAAACACAGAAGTGGCAACACCAAAACAGTAAAACCCATCACGATAGATCTGATAAATCTAAAGAAAAAGAAGAAGAAGAAGCCCAAAAGCCAATTGGCCGCGCCGCACCTTGCTTTGTTGGCGATTTGATCTCGATCTTCCAATTCGTGGGCGATTTCATTGGGTGGAGGGATTCATTGAGAGAGAGAAAGAGAGTAGAAATGCTTGTACCGAATGAGATGAGATGAGATGGCCGTTGATGTTCATCAAAAAAAAAAAAAGAGGTGAATTTTATTACAAAAATCCCACCGGTCATTTGTGCATATAATTGCAAAAATGCCACCGGCATTCTCAATTCACTCGAAAACAACTATTAGTTGTTCTCTAAAATTGACATTTGAGTGTTGTTTCAACAGTGGTTGTATTTGAATACAAAGGATGAAAACAATTGCCAAACAACAAAATTTTAATCCGGGCCCACCATTTTTTGGATTCAAACACAAAAAATTGTTTTTGAATCCTATTACCAAACATGCTTTTACATTAATGGTAGTAAATGAAATACAGTTAACGTAGCCCTGATTCACAAGGCATTATCTTGGACATAACTCGGTCATTGAAGCCTCATTGTTGGTTACGCAGGAACCATTGTCATGTTGTACTGATGTGGATGATACAACATTGCACCGCATAAAACTCGCAGGTTGTGTTGGTGTTGGGATAGGATCTAAGTTGCCATTAAGCATGTGAACAACAGAAGTCATGCTTGGTTTGTCACTTACATTTTCTTGAACACATAGTAGCCCAATTTTGATACATGTCATTTCAGTTATTGGACCGTCTCTCAATGTGGGATCCACGAGATTTGAAGTTGTCTCCTCCCTCCAATTTTTCCATGCTTGCCGAAATATTTTAGTATGCATATATAAACTTACAGAGAAATAGCAATTAAATACTTTCCAATTCATCAAAATATATATAGATATATATATATATAATATATATATATATATATATATATATATATATATTATTTTAAAAAGGAAACAAACAAAAGAAAGGAAATGTATATTTTGTGGTCAAACTCACATAGCTTAGAAGGTACTCTATTTTTTCTCCATCATGGAAACAAGAAATTTTTTGACCACTCACAACCTCCAAAATTAACACGCCGAAACTAAAGACATCTGACTTTATTGAAAACTGTCCAAGCATTGCATACTCTGGTGTCATATATCCACTGCATATCAATATCAAGAGACCTATTTTCAATTTGATTTGTAATAAAGCAAAGATTATGTTCAAATTTAATTTCCATTGTTCTGGATTCCTGGTTTAACCCGAATAAAATAAAGAGCTAATTACATTTTACCCACTTGTAGTTAGATCCGTTGTATGAAAAGTGTTACTCTACCCACTTGAGATTGACTCTATTATGCAGTCATTGCCCACCTCACTCTTTTTCCATTAAAAATCAGGATAAATAGTTCATTCACTCTTTTTCCATTAAAAATTAGGATAAATAGTTCGTTTTACATGTTATTTTTCTCTTTTCTTTCTCTCTTGTAAGCAATGAGGATTTTGAGGTCACATTGAAACCATTGAGGCTTCAAAGAGAGAGAAGTTTGTCTCTTGGAAGCCATTGAGATCATGAGACAGGGAAGGGGAAAAGAGAAAGGATCTTTTTGCATAACAGCATAGCCAATGAGATCTGGCAGTTAACTAATGCTGCCAATGCAAGCTCTCCAAAACCCAAGCTCTCCCAAATTAACCTCAGCTTGCCTGTGTCTATGAAAACCTAAACCTGTTTACACCAAGACCCATTTCGATCGGGTCCTCCCTGAGGCTCACGAGCTCGAGCACTTGCTCATGGAGCCATGGGTGGAGGCCACTTCCATCGTTTGGTAACTTTTTGATTCCATTGGTAGGGTTCATGGCAACCATGGATCAATGGGTGGAGGCCGACGGTGGGTTTGATATTTCGAGACATGGGTATGTGTGAGTGGGTTTTTGTGTGGCATTTGTGGCTGGGTTATCAAAGATGGGTTGATTAGGGGGTTGGGGTATGGGTTGCCATTTGTGGCTTGTGAGGTTAATCTAATTATGAACATGTTTGAAGTGAAGGTTCTCAATGCTTCTCAAGCTCTTCAATACTGCAAGCACATGGTTGATCTGTTAAGAAGCAATGGTTGAGAATCATTCTAGAAGATGCTATAAAACTCCTTTGTGCAATTGGATACGATTTGTTGATTATTGGGCATGGCAAGTCTTGATCTTAGTGGAAGTTAGTACCGAAGGAAAGAGTTGTTGATGAGGTGCAAGCTTTGTCAGGCAACATTAAAACGAGTATAACTACAAATGGGTAAAGTGTAATTAACCCTATAATTAACCTACTTTTTAAAATCAATTATGTAAGGCATGCATAATTATTTTCATCAACTCTAGCTTGTTTTGATTCTTACTAGGTCCCCACAATTCTGTTTGTACTACCTTCTGTTTGATCTAGTCCAAACATCCTTGCCATACCAAAATCTGAAGTTTTAGGATTCATTTCTGCATCTAAGAGAATATTGCTAGCTTTGAGGTCACGATGAATAATTCGAAGTCGAGAGTCCTCATAAAGATATAAAATTCCTCAAGCAATGCCTCTCATGATTTTGTAACGCATATCCCAATTTATATGTGCACGCTTCATTGGATCTACACATTCATGAAATCATATTATTTAGTCATATACCATGAAATTTAGAAGAATTTATTATAATCACAAAATATAAATTGAAGTAAGAATTAATGTAACATTACCAAAAATGTAGTAATTAAGGCTTCTATTAGGCACAAATTCATATATAAGAAGTCTTTCTTTTCCTTCCAAGCAAAATCCAAGGAGTCTAACTAAATTCCGGTGTTGAAGCTTGGCTACTAATAGAACCTCATTCTTAAACTCCAAATCTCCTTGTTGATAGTTTCTTGACAGCCTTTTCACGGCTATCTCTTGTCCATTTGAAAGCTTACCCTAAAAATAAATGAATAATGTGGGAATTAAACAATTCAAGTCACTTTGATTTAATTAAGAATTGGTTTAACAAATTAGATAATTGATAACCTTTCCATATCATAATGTTTCCTACCTTGTAAACTACCCAAAATCCACATTTCCCAAGTATATTTGTATCAGAAAAGTTGGTGGTTGCAGCTCTAATACTATTAAAGTCGAATTGCAAGGATTCCACACTTTTTATCTCATCCATAGCTTCAAAGAGGAAACCAGATATACACAACAATCAAATGATTTAAGTACATTCTTTAAATGATAACATTTCTTCGAAGAGTCAAACTTAAAGAAAATGTGTCTCCTATGTAAATTTCTTGCAAACTATATATTCTAACTATCTGGCTAAGTCACTCTTCTTTTTCTTTTCAAACCTTTTATTTGAAAGACTTTATACAACCATGAGAGGTAGCTCAACTGGTTCGGCCTTAAGTGTGCTTCCCAATAATTACTAGTTTGAGTCTCTTCAAGGCCACCTACCCAAAGTAAAACCTTGCGTCTATTATGATACACGTGTTAGTAGGATGTTGGGTGTTTCCCTGGGATAAGTCGAGGTGTGCGTATCTACGCAACGCTGGCCCGGAACAGCCAATGTTAAAAAAAAAAAAGAAAAAAAAAAAGACTTTCTTATCTTAAAAAGTTTTTTTCACAAAAAAATATGTCTTCAAAAACATGCATATTCAGTATTAACAATATTACTATAATACATTATCTCTGAACAGTGAACTGTTTAATATAGGAGAACAACTTTCGGATAACAAGCTAGCAACATTGAAACTAATTAATTGTAACTTACTTTCAAAATTATCTGTTGGCTTCCTCACTCTTAGAAAGATGCAAATACTGAGGGTAAGCATCAAATCAATAACAGATGGAACAATAATGATGATGGTAGTTGGAATTTTCTTTCTCTCAATTCCTGAGAAAACCAAAAGCATCATGTGAACTATGTTGTTGAATTTCAATTATTTAGCCGTCGGCATATTGGTCCTACTTTACAAAATCACACCATACAAATAAGAAATAAAATAAAGAAGAGAGACTATGAAACATATACTTTGATTTGCCACAAAAAGACAAAATTATGAAAGTAAATGACAATTCATATGCTAATCCTTACGACGTTGACAGAAGTCTATATTCAAATAGAAAAATGGAGAATAAGCTGTATGGTATATATATGAGGATTATCATACCTTTTATAGGGGAAACCCGCGGCAGAGGAAGAGAAGACGGTGGTGAGGATGCATAAGTAGTATTGTTAAACAGCTACAGAGACATATTTCAATTAAATCTAAAGTAGTATACTAGACTATAAGTATCAATTTTGCATTAACAAAATATCATCAAATGAAAATACACAAAATAACTATGTCTTTTCAAGACATGCAACTTGGGAAAGCCATATTTGTTGATGAAAAAATAGTTCATGAATTACAAGACACAGATTTCTGCAACTCGGCCTATGGTCATATTGTTGATGAAACAAAACAGTTAGCCCAATCCTCCAGTGGTATGAATTCAAGCGCATTCAAAGAGAAGGTAATTAATAAGACAACACATGCATTGGCGCGAAGAGCAAAATTATGTAATGATCTTGATGTTTGGTTAGAGACAAATCCTCCTGATATTGAGGTTTTATTGTTTTCTGAACTTCGCGTTTAATTAATAGAAATCTACTAGACTATTTGCTTATGTTAACATATATATATATATATATATATATATATATATATATATATATATTTTATCATCTATTATATATATGGTTCAATTTCAATAAGTTAATGAAACCTTTTCTTATTTAAGACAACCTACTAATTAATTCTGATATAGGAAAAAGATCGAAAGTGGTGCGAAGGTAACAATTCTCAGAAATATATATAGTTTCTTCTTTCTACGTTGACTAGGGAGTTCACACTATTGGTCTGTTTGGATGGAGTGGATTTGGGCTCATTGATTTGGATTTGAGAGTCCAAATCTAAATTCTTTGTTTGATGACTTAAAATTATTAGGATTTGGATTTGAAATCCATCAAGGATTTTAAAGGCCCAAATCCATGGATTTCAAATGACTTCTTAAGGTAGGAATTTCACAAATCCTCTCATTGGATGCCAACACTCAAAATGACTAAAATATCATTGGACCCTCTAAAATACATTTAAAGGCTCTAGAATGACCAAAATGCCCTAAAAATACCAAATGACCAAAAAAAACCTCAAAATGACCAAAATACCCACAAAACTACCAAAATGATAAAAAAAAAAAAAAAAAAAAAAAAAAAAAAAAAAAAAAAAAAATACTCATGGAATCATCAAAGCGACCCAAATACTTCTAAAATGACCAAAATAACATCAATACCCTAAAATGACTGAAATAAATTCAAAAATTCAAAATTTCCAAAATAATCCCCAAAATACACTCAGAACACCTAAAATAACTAAAGTAACTCCGAAAACTCCAAAATAACCAAAATAATCCCGAAAACTCTAATATGACCCAATTCACCCCAAAAAATACCATAATAACCAAAATACACTCAAAACTCCTAAAACGACCAAAATATCAGTGAACCACCAAAATAACCTTGAAAACTCCAATGTGACCAAAATAACACCATGTGAATTGTGATGTAATCCTTAGAGAAACAAATTATCTTATTGACGTGATTAATTGTCGTTTTCATTACAAAGATTTTTATCCAAATTGACAGTTCATCAAGTTGTTTAACTTAATCGTATGTTTCCTATCATATATACTAGTAGTATTTAGTACTCACATCATACCTACAACATTATTATTATTTTTTATCTCCAAGTCAATGTGGAAAATGTAACACGCAATTGGCTGACAAATGAGTAATAGTCTGAAGTCTGACTTTATTGTGGGAATAACACGCCAATTGGGTGTTGTTCTCTTCAAAAAAAAGTAAAAGTCCAACCAGTTGTAATGACACATATTGCTGTAAAAGGGTTGATGTCTCAGCAACTACTCGGAATTTCATTAGTTAATGTGCAATCATTGATACCTTAAATTTATTGAATTAAAACTTTAAAAATTCAGAGTAATATTTAGGAAAAATAACAAAGTTCTGTCATGGATGTGAAAAAAAAAAAAAAAAAAACCACATATAGGAGTTCAACAAAATCAACACAAAGTTCAAGGATTATGCAATCTACTCGTGAGTTTATCGGAATTAGTCTCTACTCCTCTTCTTCTCTTTCTTTCCTCCCTCACTATCCGCTCAAAACCTATTGAAATTATTGGTGAACACGGTATACTAAGTCTACCTTTCCCGTTATTATTGTAACGATCGAACTAAAAGAAAAAAAAAAAAAAAATTCTCATATTTGGTGGATTCCGCACATAAAACCCATAATACTAATGTATAATGGTATATCAAATAATTTCTCACAAACCCCTCTCTCACCTACCACCATCTTACCCAAGAACCAAACTTTGCTATTCCAAAATTTCCATCCACAAATCAAACGAAGCCTTCACTTTCAACTTCCCAGCTGCAAACCCTTCCACTACACACTTCAACCACAACGCCAAGATAAATCATATATGAATTTCAATTCCATGATCCACGGATTAATTTTGTTTGTCAAATCAAGTTATCCCAAGTCCAAAACACCCCAGAAAAAAATGGTTTCCAATTATTATTAGTCCCAAATTTCAGTTTAATAACACAAAATATGCAGAAGGGGGAATTTCCATGAAAATACCAAATCTACCTATCTTACCAGTACCAGGCGGCGTCACTGTCGCTGTGGCTGTGGCTGGAGCTGGAGCTGGAGCCAAACTGGAAGTGTATTGCTCATACCTCAGATTGCAATTTGGGCCTGCCATCCGCCACCCTTTTTGGGATTGGCAACAGGTCCAGGTTAGCAAGTTATTTAAGCACTCGCCGCAAGGACGACTATCGATATCTCTAGTACACTGCACCATCCCATAATTTTGCCCTGACCCATCACTTGCTGCCAGACTACTAGTATTAAACAACGTATGCGTTGCTGTGGCACCCGCTACTAAAATGTTCAATAGACCAGTTGCGTCAAACTTAGTTTGGTCAGGTCTAGAATTATTTTCTTGATTATACATGAAGAACCTTGGCAACGTAGCTAGTACTCCGAAGAAATTGACATCGCTATACCGTAACATGCAGTATTCGTACCATATGATGGCACTTTTATCAGATGGACACCAGTTTGCGATATCTTTTGTCGCAACGATCAAACATCTTTGGCAGGTATCACTAGAAACATCACCTCGGCAGAGGAAGAGGCCGTAGATGATAGTATAGCTTTCGTTGTAGATGCTAGTATAGCTTCCATTGTAGAAGCTGTAGTTTTGGGAAGCTTTAGAGGAAAAAGAATCTAACAGGACTGTGACGTTGGATTTGTAATCGACACTGGCGTTTTCATTTTATGGACCTAAACAAGCGTGGAAATTGTAGAATTGATTTGTTCGATCTAATAAGCGCAAAGACTGCAAATATTAGCAAAACAAAGGCTCTGGAGTTGTGCACAGAAAACATTATTCCTTCTAAGCTTCAACAGAAAATTCGTCCGTAAGAACAAATTTTATCAACTACATAAATAAAACAGCAATTTCTCAAGTATTACAACTTTAAAGAAAATAATTGTTACAGCCAGCCTTTGACTACTAGTCTACTTAAATTCTACAAGGCAAAACTTGATTAGACAGTGTAAGAATGCCCTTACCAATTTGGAAAATTCAAAAGTTAAATAATAACGCATCTAAGGTCGCAAGTTAATAATCTACCAAAAACCAATTCAATTGTCGCGTTATCTACTGGGGAAGGGGAATTCTGCGCTGCGTGGAGAAAATAAAATCAAAATTTTTTTTTTTTTAACAAGGTCAACTACAAACTATTTAATTCTAATAAGTACATGGCTACAAATTATCTTGTTACATCTCAATACTTAACAATGTAGTTGGTAACTTAGTATCAACAAATAATTTCCGAATAATATACGGGGTTGGGTGGTTGATTGAGACAAAATTGGTTGAGGACAAGCCAAGATACTGAAAGGTGATTTCCTAACCTTGAAGTGTAATTTAACTTATGCGACCTTAGGTGTGCTCCTTAATGATCATTATAGTTCAAGTCCTCTCAGGGCCACCTATCCAAGACAAAGCTTTACGTCTATCGTGGTACACATGGCTAGTTGGGTATTACGTACTTACGTATCTCAGCCTATGGAATTAGTTGAGGTGTATGTATTTACGGAACGCTGATCGAACAGCTAACTTTAATCTAACGCTGAATTGAAACCTTCAACCTTTCTTGTTTTCTCTATGGTTCGCTTGAAAAATTATCAGCAGTTTCTAAATATCCAATGTTATGAAAGTTGGTCAATGCAAGGCACATGAAGTTAAAAGACTAAATTATAAATTTCACTCTATAATTTTTATATGTTTTCATTTTTATCTCTATAGTTTTTTTCTTTCTTTCTTTAACTTGCCTTAATTAATTTATTTATTTTTGAAAAATGTTATTTCTACACGGGTTTTTTATATTTCCGCACTAATAGTGTGGAAATATAAAAAAACTGAAGTGAAATATCACTCCTCTTTTTGATATTTTCGCACTAATTAAAAGAGGATGTAGAAATATCAGCACCCTTATTTTTTAATTAATGGAATCCTTTGGTCCATTTTCATCCTAATTATGTCGTTAGGGGATTAAAATGATAACTCACCTCTAAATTTAGAGGTGTAATTTGATTTATTCTAAGTATATAAGGGTATTGTAGATTAGGAACATCCCAAGAAGCTTCCTCTCAACTTAAATATCCAATCATTTTTTTTCATCTTCACCGTGCCCTCTTGGATTCTCTCTTCTCATCTTAATCTTATTCTTCTTTTTTTTTTTTTTCTTTGTTTTCCTCAAGGTGCCTCTCTAAAACTCCCTTCAGCTTCTTCATCTTCCTTCGGTTTTCATTTATTGGTGATCAACTCCTTTGTGAGTCTTACCCACCAGCTCCAATGATTATTCTCTAGGGTATAACAATTTGTTTTCCTTGAATGCATACTGGCCAAATATTACGTTCCGGCCAAAAATCCATGAAACTAATCAGAATGAGTGGAATGGGCCAAAATGGTCCAAAATTCAAATTGAGATGGAACATGAGGGTGTTCATACCGGTTGGCTTAATTATACGAAATTTTCCGAATGTCCCGTTTGGAACTGAATGGAATAGAACACTATGCCCCAACCGTGTAATATTATTATTTTTATTAAAGAAGTTGTATATATCCTAATCTTTGGACAACTAAATCTATTCTTTGTCCATGAGACACTTTGAAAACCCCATGAGTCGATATTGTTGCGAATTGAACTTAAGTCCTTCAAATTTAAGTCACATCCTAGACCAATGAACCTATCACCTGGGTACCCTTTTATTTTTCAATTTGTAAGTGTGTTATGATAATATTTCAATTTGGTTTATTTCATAAATAATATTTTGTCATTTAAGTTTTTGAAACCATATAATTTTACATGTTATTATTTTATTATATATTTTAATTAATTTTAAAGTCTATTTTATATTTAAACTCTCTATTAAAATCTTGTCAATTCTACGTATTGATATCTCTACTACACTTGCACCAACCCATATCTTTCCTCAGACCCATCACTCACGGATGGCAGTTTACTCCTATCATAGAAGACCTTCAATGTCTTAAACACCAATATGGTCTCTTTCTCCATATCAGATCAGCACCTCCAATGATCTTGACACAATTGAAAGAAATGGCACATACGGCATCCCAGTTTTTCGTAAACGTTTTCCAAGTTATTCCCTCCTTATCTTTGTAACTCAAGCAGACTTATGTTTATCTTTGCCAAGTATTAAAAAAAAAAAAAGCACATCTTTTTTTATAGCTTGATCTATTAGTCCATTCATTAGAGAACGTGCTCCAAAATTAGTGTCATCAGGTGAAGTCGAATTCTGGAGATTCCACGCGAGCACTCTTGGCCATGTTTGTTCCTCTTCAAAGAAACTAACGTTGGAGTAACGTAACATGCACTCATCGTACCATATGATGGCAGTCTCATGAGATGGATATAGAGTTGTGATATCTTGGGTCGCATAGCTCACACACCTTTGGCATGTATTATTAGAAACATCACCTCGGCAGAGAAGGAGACCGTAGATGCCAATATTAGAGCTTTCATTGTAGAAGCTGTAGTTTTGGAAAGCTTTAGTGGATAAAGAATCAAACAGGACTGTGAGGTTGGATTTGTAATTGGTGTTGGCGGTTTTATTTGATTGATCTAAACAAAAGAGGTAATTGTAGGTAATTGGCTGGGAATTAATGGAGCTGCTAAGCACAAAGACTACAAGTAATAGTAAAAGAAAGGCTCTGGAGTTGTGCAGGGAAAACATTTTTACCTCTTGGTTAACCTGAGCAGAATATACATTCATCAAGGGTTAAGGATCCTCTTCATTTCTCTTTGAAATGGAGAGTCTCCATTTTATGGTCAGGATTGATTTAAATTAGCTTTAAGACTTAGAATATGTCACCTCATTTAAAAATCATTAACTTAACTCTAGCATTAGGTTTAACATGGTTAAGAAATCAAACGTTAACTTTTTATTTTATTTTTTTTAGCTACCACTGTTACCTCTAACGTTAACTTAGTTTTGGAAAATAAAAACCCCTAACCAAATTGACGCTAACAACTCAGTAAAGAGAGAGGCAAACCGTCGGGGGTTGAAATGAGGACTAGAAGAGTTTCTATTTGAATCTAGAGAAGGTACTGGTAGTGAAAGAATCCTTTGTTTCTATGCCCCAAAGCAGAGCTATCAAATTGTTAGCACCTGCAGAGTGAAGTATGCTTAATTGCTTATAACTATGAATTCAATGAGGTTCCCAAGTCCCAACCCAACCATGTTTTTATTCCCTCTCCATTAATTATCCTCTGAAAAATATGAAAAGAGCGTACCTTTCCTACCACTTAAATAAAATCAAAATCAAGTCAGTAACTAGATTGTTAACCAGAAATTGTCAAAATATTTATACTAAACTTTGACTGAACTACGTGTTATATTTTTTTCAAATTAAATTATATGAAAAATGACTAATCCCTACATTAAATATTAGTAATGGATAGACACGGATTGAAACATTCAACATTGAAATGGAATCGTTTTGAATACCATTCCAATATTGTTAAGAAAATTTCAAGAAAAGAACAAATAAGTTCAAATAATTTTGAAAAAGATATGTTCAACCCACTCTTCGCCACACCGCCGCCGCCCGATCATCACCACAGATTATCAGTCTTACCATCGCCGCCTCCAGCCTCTGCCACTAACCATGGCGCCATTCCTTTTCTGAGCACTGGTTAAGATTCTGAAAATTTGGGTTTTTATTTTTTGAAGTAAATCTATTAAATCGTTGGCCTCGTGGGTTTTGGTAGGTGTTGGCAACGCAGATTTAGGGTTTCTTTCGATGGTGACGACGACGTACAGCAGAGGTGAGGGGTGGATTTGAGACTAAATTGGCAGAGGTTGGGGTTGATCTGAGACTGAGTTAACAATAGGTTTTGTTAAAATAAAATAAAATAACTGACGTTAACATTATGTTGTTTAACCAGAGTTAAATTTGCTATTAGGTTAAGTTATTAAATTTAAATGAGGTGGCATATTCTAAGTCTTAGATCTAATTTAAATCGATCTTGACTATAAAATGGAGACTCTATTTTAAAGGGAAATAGAGAGCATCCGGATCCTCAAGGATTTTCTTAAGTATTATTATTTAAAAAGAAAATTAATCTTTAAACAACCTTATCTGGAGTTAACCTTTGCCCACTTTAACTTCTAGAACTAGTATTAATTATTTGGCTTGTTTATATAAGTAGATTAGTTTTTTTTTTTTACTTTCTTTATCTCATATATAAGTCCAATATGGACTAGGGAAGATTTAAAAAGTTTAAGAATACGACGATATTTGTGCCGGCTATGGTCGGCAAGATTGTCAGTGTCAGCAAGAGCACACATTATTTATAGGTATTCCTTTTTAAGAAGTTAAATTGTAAAAAATGAAAAAATAAAATAAAATCTGTTGACTAATTTACTGAAAATTTTATTCCGTTGAAAATATTTGGTTCCAAGGAAAAAAGAAAAGAAAAATTATCTTTGTTGTGGTCATTTAACTCAATAAGATATTCACGTATCTAAAAAAAATTTGAAAATGATCCAACCCAATAAGATATTCATATTTCCACTTATTAATTAAAAAGATGAGTCATCTAAAAGGCAATTGAAAAGTCATCATTGAATGGGAATTGATTAAATTCTCTATCCACTAGGAAAGGGAAAGTAGAGAGCATGCCTATCAAAATTAATCTACAACAAACTTCTAAAGAGGACCCAAACCAAATAAGAATTTGAAACAATTTCTAACAAATCTCCACATTTACTCAGATTCCACAAATAATCTTTAATTATTTTTTTTTGAAAAATTCGGACTGTAAATAATGAAAAAGAAAGACTCCGGACATATGCGTGTAGGCTTCTAGCCCACCACCCCAATTGCAAAATGAAGATGTAGAAAAAGTTCTTGGCTGTTATTAATTTCTTTCTCAAATAAAAGTCATATTTGGTAACACAAGCAGGCTTGAGGATTATTTCCAGGCCCAAGATTTCCTGAGTGAGCCCATTACTGAAATTGTTTTGGACTGGAAGAAGCGTTTCCTTCAGCCCAAAGATGTTAGGACGATATAGTGAAAAATGATGTCTTTATTGTTTTTGTTTTTGTTTTTTTGGCTTTAGCATTTAATAGTTCTTTTTATGATCATTCGTTGTTGTCGATGAAAGAAATTTGTACAAGGTATTTCAGGTCTTAGGCATTTAGGAATTAAAAATAATCTCACCAAAAAGGAATAAAAAGATTTGTACTTTTAACTTTTAAGTAATTCCATCTTTACAAAGCCTAATGTAGAGGTTTAAAACTCTTTTTAATGTATGAGCGTGCTACATTGTACAAATCCTTCTATAGAACACTTTCAAGTGAAACTGAATCGTTGTATTCTTTGTTTATTTGGGAATCTTAGTGAGATTTTGACATTTCATGTGGACCAACATTATTACCACGTAGTTAGCAATATAATAGCCTTGATCTGGTAGAACTTGTTTAGGGAAGCACTAATCCTTTATTTTCAAGAGGGACCTCATTACAAACATTTGATTCATTATAAGATTCGCATGTCTAAAGTTGAATCATGAGTCAGGGTCTAGGTCCAAATGCATAGAAATCAAATCTCACTATAGAGGCTACTTACATATACAACAATGCATCTAGCAAATTTGGGACAATTCTAGTCAAAAGTCATATAACATGATTCAGCCCTCCCTTCACGACAGAGGTCTATTCCTTCGTCTGTGTGTGTGAGAGTTTGTATTCCACAATTTGGTATAGTTGCTAATTCAATCTAATTCCAGTGTGGATGTAGACACATTTGGATTGTAAGATCTTGTACAAGAATAGAAGTATGGTATGTTTGTACAAGTACTACTATTCAAAACCTGTCGCATTTGCATGAAGATGATGCATCCCCTGCTTAAAGAAGCTTCTAGCAATGGAATTTGTAATAAAAAAGAAACACTTGTTGAATAATTTGCTCCAATTAATCTCTTCACTAGCCAGAAGCACTCGTTGAAGATTGATCAGATGTGGCAAATGCTGTTCCAGTCCCAATTGTTGAAGATAGATCAAACAGGATAAGTCTACCTACAGAAAATGGAGGTGCTGATGGCTGGGGAAGGTTTATCGATTTGCTTGCAAGCATGAGAATGACCATTGACATAGTAGGCCTTTCATTTGGATCTTCTTGAACACATAACAAGGCGATATGTATCAATCTCAAAGCCTCACTTATAGGACAAGTATGAACTATGGTCTGATCTATCAACTCCAGTCCTTTGCCTTCATTCCATAGTTGCCATGCCTATTTAGTAATTTTTGAATTAGTGCACAATAATAAGTAAAAACTTAATTTAAGACCAAGATACAGATAAGGAAGAGAGACATACATATGACAGAAGGCTTTGTTCATGCTCTGGATGATAGAAGCCACTGTTCTTTTTCCCACATACAATTTCTAGCATTAGAATTCCAAAGCTATAAACATCAGACTTTATTGAAAATAGTCCCTCCATTGCATACTCTGGCGCCATGTATCCACTATTGGAAAAAGATATATTATGATATAGTATGGTTTCAATCACAGTAAAAGAGAATGAAAGCAAAATTTTCCTAAATGTAATTCACCATCATTAAGAGCTTAAGTTACATGGACAAAACCATGACTAAAGGAAAGTTTGGCTTTCTTCCTTTGCAATTCCTCCTTCTTACAGTTCTTACTTAATTAAACATTGAAATTGTAGAGTTTTCCACTTGATTTTATAGCAAAATTTTTAATGTGTGCTCAAAACATGTTATGTAAAACAAAGAGGTGCAAATGGAATGAACCAGCCCTCTCCCAAAACATGTACACAAGGGGGTCAAACTTTAGTTTGATTATGTCTGAAAATTTTTTCTATACAAAGCTGCATCAGTCATTTTATGGAAATAAAATGCCATGAAGAGAATGCTTACTATGTACCCACAACTCTGTTAGTGTTGGCTTCAATTTGATTGCCCCCAAAAATCCTAGCAGTGCCAAAATCTGATATCTTTGGGTTCATCTCATTGTCTAGCAATACATTACTTGCCTTCATATCCCTATGGATGATTTTGAGCCGAGAGTCCTCGTGTAGATATAGAAGGCCCTTTGCAATCCCATTGACAATGTTTGTGCGTTTAGCCCAGTCTAGTTCTATAGATTTTTTTGGATCTACATTGTAATAATGATGCAGATGATTCTCTCAGATAGGAAACTTTTCCCAAAGAATTAGCCTATAATAAATTGTGCTAAGTGTGTTGAAAAAGAGAGCAAACCAAACAAGAAGGCATCAAGACTAGTGTTGGGCATGTACTCATAGACTAGAAGCTTTTCATCTCCTTCCAAGCAGCATCCCAAGAGCCTCACTAGATTTCTGTGCTGAAGTTTTGCAATTAAAATCACTTCGTTCTTGAACTCGCAAGACCTTGATTGGATTTCATCGAAAGCCTTTTAACTGCTATTTCCTTTCCATTATTCAACTTCCCCTATAAGCATTTTAAACTTAATCAGGGAAAATTGATCACATTGTATTTGGTAGACATACTTTGCTACATGTTAAAATTTACAACACTATGGTTTACTGATTGCTCATTTCTCCTAAAGTAAAATGACCAAAACAATCTTTTAGTTCTCACATATCCTTACTGTTGCTATCTATTAGTTTCAAATGGAAATGATCCAATAATTTCCACAGATGCCTAATGTATAAGAAAAATTAATTTGTTTTTTCAACCTTGTAAACTGGGCCGAAACCACCTTCTCCAAGCTTATTTGCATCAGAGAAACTGTTTGTAGCAGTCAGTATGGTACTTAAATTGAAGTAATGAATTTCTGCTCCGTTATCATGATCACTTTCAAAGATACTACCGTCCTTTAAGTGCATTGAAAGTGAACCAGCTAAATTCCTTCGTAATGGAATTTCTTGGCTCATTTCACCATCTGAGTGACAAATTAGATAAAACAAAAATTAATGGCGGTCTAGAAAAACAAATTTTAATAGAACTTATTAAAAGAAAAAAGACAAATTTGAATCGATATGCTAAACTAAACTTACCTCTTTGTCTTTTCCACCTGCCAAATGATGGATAATACCAGAAACCCAAGAGAGCTGCAACTACAGCAACTGATGCAATTGATGATATAGTAATGATTATTGTCTTGTTTCCTCCATCCCCTGTTGCTCATCATACAATACATCTTAAGTTTGCTTAAAATAACTTCAGACAACAAATCAATGATATCTCAATAAATGCAAGGACATAGGATAGGCTGACCAAACTGTCACAGGTATAGACAAACCTATTAGCAACCCTTATGATCATTATTATCATTTAGCAGAGACAATGGATTAAGTATTTAATGAAGGTTCCTAGTAGCCTATTGGGATTGCCACTTAATTCGCTAGATGAATGCAATTACTGAAGTAAACATAAGGAAAAACTCCTTCAGTTGTAGACTAAAACATTCATGTTTGTGAGTTTTAGTGGATGTTTACCTAGTTTCTTTATTACAATTACTCCCCAGCAGTTCTAAAACTGCTATTATCCTTAGGCTTCTCACTTCTTTTTAGAAATTTCTTTTTCCTCCAATAAGGTCCGTCATGATTTTCTTAGATTTACTCCAGCTTTTATCATTTGATTTTTTTTTTTAATCATATTGATATAATACTAATGCTTTACACCCGTTTGGCACATAGCAGGACTGCTAGATTAGATTAGATTGGATTGAATATCTGTTATCACAATTGATATGCCTAGATATTAAAATTTTCATTCAAAGTATAAAAAAATTTCTTTTGAAAATTCAATATATATAAAATAATCTCAAAAGCATTTTTTTTTTTTTTAATAAAATCATTAATAATTTTTTATTAGTAAATTATACACGAAATCAATAGGGTCTTTAATTCATAAGTCATAACCTTCCCTCCACCTTCAACTTACTAGAACTTATTATAAGGGCAAGGTGTGCTAATTATTGACCCAAAACTGCCATTATACTTTTAAGATTTTTGAGTTAGAACTTTAAAAATTCAGAGTAATATATAAGAATAATGATATGATAAAAAAATTCACATTTTGGAGTTCAACAAAATCAACACAAAAATCAAATTTTGTACATTGTCTTCTCTCTTTGTGAGCAGAACCTAAGTTTAAATTTTCCTTCTCCTGTTTTGTATCTATCGAATTATCAAAAAATAAAAGATAAAAATCCACCCCTCATGTAAATTGTAATGGTGAATCCCAAATTTTGATTCCCTCCACATAAGACCTATAATATCATATGGAGTAAAACTCAAGTATAGTTCCTTAAGATAGGTACATTAGGTTTCCCATTTGAATTCAAATACATGGTTGTATTAACCAATTAAACACAAACAATGTTATATTTTCCAAGAATATTTAAATTTAATACAGTTATATGTTGGAATTTAATTAAAGAATCTAATGTAACTAATTTAAATAACCGTATTTAATTTTTATCCTCACAGTAATACCATTGTATAATGGTATATCCAATAATTCATAAACCACTCCCTTACTTCACGCTACCCTCTCAAAACTGTGGATTCCAAATGTGGATCCCGCACATAAATAATTCATAATAGCAATGGTAAACCAAATAATTTCTCAGGTTAGCACAGAGGGTCACACCTACTACCCACCACCTTTCCCAAAAATCAAACTTTGCTCACAAAACTTTCAAATTTTCCATCCACAAATCAAACGAAGCCTTCACTTTCAAGTTTCAACTTCCCAGCTGAAACACCCTTCTACACCACTCTTCAAAATAGTTCTATTTCATCCACAACGCCCAAGAAGCTCACCTATTCTTCCTTCCATTCTCTTCAGGTTTCTCTACGTGCGTGTCGCTAGATTCCCCGCATGGAAAATAGTCCAAATGGAGGAAGGAAGAGAGAGTGAGGGACCGGTACTTATCTGGACCCTTTAATACGAGAAATTATTCAGTCAACCAGGTGAACCACGTCATCCGTCCACCATTCCAATAATTAAATGACACGTGTGATAATTAATATAGTCAACTTGGGGCTATTTGGTCATTTTAAAAGTATGGGGTTAATGGTTAAAAGCTGACTGTATTAATTATCAAGCTGACTGTATTAATTATCAGATGTGTCATTTAATTATTGGAATGGTGAACGGGTGAACCATGTTACCCGGTGGACTGAATAATTTCTCCTTTAATACTCACAAGACCAAGATAAATGAATCTCAATCCCATGATACTAGGAGTAATCCCAACTCTAAAACGCCCAAAAAAATGTTTTCCAATTATTTTTAGTCCTAAATCCAAATCATGTGCACCAAAAGGGAGGATTGATCTACAAATCGGCCTAAATAAATGCACAGTTTAATTACACAAAATATGCAAATGGGGTGGGGTGGGGTGGGGGGGATTTCCATGAAAATACCAAATCTACATGTCTAATTACCTGGTGGTTGCGGCGGTGGTGGCACTGCTGGTTGTTGAAAGAAAGAGTAGTTCTCATACCTTATATTACAACTTGGGGCTAAGATACGCCACCCTAGTTTCGAATTGCAACAGAGATCAGCTGCGTCCATCAGCTGGGTAAAGCAATCGCTGCAAGAGCTCCTATTGATATCTCTACTACACTGCACCAACCCATATCTTTGCTCAGACCCATCACTCAGAGTCTTATTATCTGCCCTGAAAAACACATCTTTTTGTAATGCTTCATCTATTAGTCCATACATTAGAGAGAGTGCTCCATAATTAGGTTCATCAGGTGAAGTCGAATTCCGGTTCAGGTTCTGGACATTCCACATGAGCACTCTTGGAATTATTTGTACTTCTCCAAAGAAACTAACGTTGGAGTAACGTAACATGCACTCATCGTACCATATGATGGCAGTCTCATTAGATGGACATCGAGTTGTGATTTCTTGGGTAGCATAGCTCACACACCTCTGGCAGGTATTATTAGAAACATCACCTCGGCAGAGGAAGAGACCGTAGATGCCAATATTAGAGCTTTCATTGTAGAAGCTGTAGTTTTGGGAAGCTTTAGTGGATAAAGAATCCAACAGGACTGTGAGGTTGGATTTGTAATTGGCATTGGCGGTTTTATTTGATTGATCTGAACAAACGTGGTAATTGTAGGTAATTGGCTGGGAATTAATGGAGCTGCTAAGCACAAAGACTACAAGTAATAGTAAAAGAAAGGCTCTAGAGTTTTGCAGGGAAAACATTTTTACCTCCTTAGCTTAAAGAGAAAATTCGTCCATAAGAAATAATTCTATCAAGTACATAAATAAAACAGAAATTTCTAAAGTATTACAACTTTAGAGAAAGTAATTAATTGTTGCAGCCAAATTTGACTACTTAAAATTCTAGATGGCAAAACTTAATCAGATAGTGTTGGAATTTCTTTAAAAATTTGAAACATTAAAAAGTCAAAGAAGGACGCATTGATCTAATTAATTGTCGGGGAGGGGATAATTATCGCCGCGTGGCAAGAAAAAAAACTTCAATTTTTTTATTTTTTTATTTTTAAATAATTAAAAAAGAAGATGCCATAAGCTCTGTGTTGAGTGTTTATTATTATTGAAAAGCTAAGCTAATTAATCTGCTTATACCTTACGTAAGATGGATTAGGATTCTCTCCATTTGTCATCTAAAAGATTGCTTGTAGTTAATGATCATCGATTGGAACTTATTATGCCTGTATATTTATTCAATATTTCAGATTTACATATACTACTTTGTAATGCTTTTTCTTATGAAAGCATTTTTTATTTTTTATTTTTTAAGAAAGAAAGAAAATTTAACTACAACAGTGACTGGGATCTAAGTGATCTCTCTTTGGTATTTCTTAAATTTAACAAGAAATTTGTTGTATTTTTAATTGATGATTGTATGGCATCAAGAAATTTACAACTACCAAATTTGATAGAAAAATTTCAATTATAACAAAGTACATCATGACACGTATAGTCAAACTTTTCCCCCAAAAAAGGCAAAAGAAAGTTTTATTCAACATATAAATATTTCTAGCTCCATATAAATGGAGACAACGAACTTAACCAAATTCTACTTACATAGGTACACTGAACCAAAAACAAAACAGAATAGGTACTATTACATTTCAACATATTCATAATTAATTGTAGCTTCCATAAAGCACTAGCGAGGATATAGCTCAGTAATTGAAACCTCATTTGCTGAGTGTTGTGTCACCTCTAAATTATGCTCCGAAATTGATGACATTTCTGATTCAATGTTGCTGTGCATAAAGAATGCAGGTTGTGACGGTACATGAAGAGTGAAAGAATAGCTATTAAGCATGAGAACAATCAAAGCCATGGTTGATTTCTTACTTCACATATTGGATTAAAAGCTTCCAAATTAAACTAGTACTAAGCTATGGCCCCCAGACTATTGGTGATAAGCATAGGCATACAGGATTTTCATTAATAACGAAAAATGAATTCAATTTTCAATTTAATACTTTAACTGGCATTTCCATAAAATTTGTAAATTTTAAGAATAGGTAAAGCTAAACCAAAGTATCTAAAATTGACAACATTACAATATTAAAATGGGGAAATGCAATTGATCAAACTATTTTTTCATTCCAATTTCTATGGATTTATAAATTACACTCATTGACTATTTCAAAATGATGGTACTTAAAGCTTAGAAGGTGCTCCACATTCTAGCATGGAAGAGTTCTTCATGTCCATCAGTCCAACATTAATGACACCGAAGGTAAAAAAATCGAATTTTACTGAAAAATGTCCAAGCATGTTGGTTGGAGCCATATTATCCACTATATTAAGTAATGTGAATTAATAATATTCAAAGCTGCATTTGCTCCTTTCAGCTAATTTTCTTAACAAAACATGGATTCATTATTTCAGTTGTTGATATATGCCTCCTTTCAATTTTTATGATATCTAAATTGGGAGCATAAAGAAAAAAATTATTTTAGATGCAAATTTTAGTCTTCAGTTAAATATGTTACATTTGCAATGACTAGCCCCCTAACAAAGGTTAAGCTATGGGTACATTGAAATTGAGGACTAGTTCATTTTGTGATGTTATTTAGGATTTTTTATTTTAACGAAATTCTCATTTCTAATTAACATTAATTAAAAATTGGCATTTCCATAAAATTTGACCAAAATTCTAATAATGAAAGGTAAAGGTGGTACCAAAGGTATTTAGGGACAACATTACACAATACGCCATAGTAAAATGGGGAAATGCAATGATCAATGCGCTCATTATTTCAGTTTTGAATATCTCATGGATTCAACTATTGCATGCACTACAATTGTATTCCGGAGACATAAGGGATCAATGTGCTATTTTAGGAGCAAATTTGACTCTTCATAGCTTAATATGTTACATTCTCAATCCACTAGCTGGAAGCAATTGTTACAAAATCTCCAAAAAGCTCACATTGACATTGATAACATGTGGATGGTAAAAACATCGAATTTTAACTGGGAAAAATGTCCTTGCATTGCTATTTTGGACACCATAATATCCACTAAAAAAGGTATTGGGCATTTCCATTAATTTGATATTCTATTAAGATTTACTTTGAATGGTAACAAAACTCTTGATAATATATATTACTTAAAAAAAATTAAACTGTCTTGAGAAAGGGTTAAAATCAATTAGGATCTTTCATGTTATTTGTAAGAAACAAAATAAACGTATTAGATTAGCTCTTCCTGGTTAGGAGTACTTACTAGGTCCCAACAATTCTACTTGTATTCCCTTTTTGTTTAACAATCCAATATAAACAATCATTGCCATAGTCAAATCTGCACGAAATCTTGGGATTCATATTTTTCAATAGCTAAAAGGATGTTGCTAGCTTTAAGATCACGATGAATAATACGAAGTCGCGAATCTTCACGGTAGAGAATACACGGTAAAATATTCCCACGATGTGTGGAGGTTCTTTTAAAAGTCACAATTTCCCACAGTCAAATGATTGCAATTAACTGATTACCAAAATCTTAATCAAAGCAAGCGTATGATTTAGTTAATTAAAATGTGTGTAAAAGCCTTTTTCTGAAAGAGCAAGACAATTAACCAAAGCAAAAGAAATTTTATTGAATATGGAGCTTTTTTGAAAGGAAGAAAAAAAAAACCCAAAAGGCATTTAAGAATATAGGTAAAAAAAAAGTGCAAGCATACCAAAAAGGAAGTGATCAAGGCTTGTGTTTGGCACAAACTCATATATCAAAAGCCTTTCATTCCTTTCTAAGGAGAAGCCTAAGAGTCTAACTAAATTACGGTGCTGAAGTTTGGCCACCAATCTTCCTCATTCTTAAATTTTAGAACTCCTTGTCCAGAATCTCTTGATAGTCTTTTAACCGCTATAACTTGTCCCTTATAGAACGTACCCTGATGATATATAAAAGAATAAAATTCAAGTAATCATCAGGGCTGGCATTTGAAGTTTAAAATTTTTACGGATTACAACTTCTGCATAAGATTATATAAAAGTACCTTGTAGACAGCACCGAATCCACCTTGTCCAAGCTTATTTGCTTCAGAAAAGTCATCTGTTGCAGCTCTAATAGTGCTAAAGTCGAATTGCAAGGATTCCACGCTTCCAATTTCATCAACATCTTTACATGAGGAATAATTCAACGCTTAGATGAATCAATCAAGTTCATTATTTAAGAGGAATAACACAAGTTAAAATATGTGCATACAAAAGCAATGAGCTCACATCTTGCAATAGATGGGAGCTCAATACAATACCATTTGATATAGAATTACTTGCCAAATTATGTAACGTTGTTATATGCTAATAAATATTGTGCAGTTGTGGGAAGCTGACCTAATGATATCAATGGAATCTTAATCCCCAACATTATGATAAATTACAATATGCCAAAGTTTAAGTTATTAGGAAATTGTGAATTCAATTATTTAACTATTATTTTGAAACTTCCTCTCATGTGTGGGCATTAGACTCAACACATGAGAATTTTAATTTTTAATTTTTTTAAATGAGAGATAGAGTGGATACAGGTTCGAAGTCAAGTTCACTTGCTTTTAAACTATGATAAATTGTCGATTGTTCCAAAATTTAATCATTTAATCGTTAATTATTCTAACACATTGTGTTGAGTATTTATATATAGAAGCACAGGCATCGATCACTAAGGTATGCATCCTCTCATTTGTTATTTCCTTAGCGATATAGACAAAGCCTAGGCCTAGTTATACCTATTTTACAGGCATAACAGATTACTAAGGTATGCATCCTCTCATTTGTTATTTCCTTAGCGATATAGACAAAGCCTAGGCCTAGTTACCTTTTTAAATAACAGATTACAAAACCAATTTTTCTCTTACCTTCTGCTTTATCCCTTGGCTTCCTCACTCTTAAATAGATGCAGAAGGAGACGATCAGTACCACAAAGGCAACAGTTGGCACAACTATAATGATGACAGTCCGTGATGTGCTGGTTCCATTCCCTGCAAAAATAAACCATAAATCTATTATCATTAGAACATTATGAGGGATAAGATCCTGAATTAGCATTGTAGAAGACCTAAATCTAATGATAATGGAAAATATAAAAGAGATTGATAGAGAGAGAGGGAGAGAATGGAGGCTAGGGTTTTCAAGTGGTTCGGCTATGTGAGCCTACGTCCACATGATGTAGCCAATGGGCTACATCTTTATTAATATTCTTTCTTTAATATTTTTGGGTGATTACAATGTGTTGTGAGGTATCTTATTTATACATAGAACTACTAACACAACTCTTCTATCTAACCTATGTGGGATTCCTTAACATTCCCCCTCAAACTCAAGGTGTAATTTTAGTGAAACCTTGAGTTTGGTTACAAAAGAACAGCTTAAATATCTTGGCTCAACTCGGCTTGACTCGTATCTCGGCTCGATGCTCGATGGCTCGGATCTCGGCTCGATGGCTCAGTGGCTTGGATTTTGGCTTGGGGACTTTGATCTCGGCTTGGCTTGGTCGGATCATGGCTCGATGGCTCGGATCACGGCTCAGTGGCTCAGAGGGCTCGGATCTTGAAATGGTCTTGGCTCGGGATCTCAGCTCAGTGGCTCGATGGCTTGGCTCGATCTCGGCTCATGAAAATAGAATCAAAATATATCCTCACATTTTTTTTTTTTTTTTTTTTGAATTTTGAGATTCAAAATTCAAAATTCAAAATTCAAAATTTGATTTTTGATTTTTGAATTTTTTTTTTCTTACTGGTCAATGCCAGTTTTTTTTTTTTTTTTTTTTTTTTTTTTTTTTTTTTTTTTTTTTTTGATTTAGAAAATAGAATAAGAAATTAAGATTGAAATGGAAAGATAAAGATAAAATTTACTACATTCCGTGATTGTAGCCGTAACATTAAGATATTTTTTGAACAAACTTTTCAATCCAGTTTTTTTAAACTTTTAGGTGAGTTTGTACTGCAATTCTTTTGGTCAAAGCGTGAATGGAATTGCAGTTTCCATTTTTCCACGATATTTTTTTTTTTTTTTTTTTTTCATCTTCATTTTTTTTTTGAATATCTCTCAAGTGCTCCATGGGCAAGAAAAAACTAAAAAGAAATAAAGCAGACTGTGAAAGGAGTAGATACCAGCTCAAACTTTTTCAAGTGTTGCTGGGTAATGTACAAGAGTTTCCAGAGTATCCACGAGTGGCTTTCATCTTCAAATATCTCTCAAGTGCTCCATGGGCACTAAGATGCAGACTGTGAAAGGAGTGCTCAGTGTTGCTGGGTAATGTACAAGACTTGCGGCGGCGGCAGATGTTGGACCTTGCGGCGGCGGCAGTTGAGAGATGGGCTTTTGACAGATCTGAGTGTGATGCAAAGTCTCAGTGACAAACAGACTTTTACGGTGATGAATAAAGTCTTGCTATGATCGGCTCACCGCCTCACCGGTGGTGTTCTATGATGAAGACTATTGTTTGTTGTATGGTATTTTTTTTTTTGATAGGATGATGGTTGCGGAAACGAAAAAAGAGGATCGAATTTGCTCGTGTGAGCTTTAAGGCTCTGATACCATGTAGAAGACCTAAATCTAATGATAATGGAAAATATAAAAGAGATTGATAGAGAGAGAGGGAGAGAATGGAGGCTAGGGTTTTCAAGTGGTTCGGCTATGTGAGCCTACGTCCACATGATGTAGCCAATGGGCTACATCTTTATTAATATTCTTTCTTTAATATTTTTGGGTGATTACAATGTGTTGTGAGGTATCTTATTTATACATAGAACTACTAACACAACTCTTCTATCTAACCTATGTGGGATTCCTTAACAAGCATTAATTTACAATGATTAATATTAATACATAAAATAGTCCAATTGTTCAAGTGCGAGCGACATATCATATGACCACATAATTTGCAGTATGTTTTAAATTTTAAGCATAATGGAATGGGGTACCTTTGGCTTTGGAAGTAGTGGAATAATTGGTTGATAGTGGAGCTGTAGAGTCAAAGAAGGAGTAGACCTCAAACCTGATATTACAGCTGGGCATAATTACTCTCCCACCTTCCTTCCCAGCACAACATTGTGGAATAGCTTTAGTAGCATCATCTAAGCAACCAATGCATTGTTGGTGAGACAAATCCGGTGTGCAGTGGACAAGTGCATATAATGTCATGAAGTTTGGTGCGCTTGCATTTCCTGCTGCGAACTTACGAAGAGAACCACCTGCTGCAGCTTCATTTTTTAGGCTTTCCAACAATTTCTGAAGATCACCATCGAATTGGTTCACATAATTGGCTGATACGTTCTCCGTGTGAGCTGTTAGAGTAGTGTAGCATACATTGGTCGTACCATCCTATTGCCTCCTTTTGATTGGGACAGAACCGTATGAGAAAGTCCGAAGAGTTTTTGAGGCAACTATACGGCAAACATCTGGCTTAACATCCCCTCTACAAAGTCCAATTGCATATACATCGTCTGAGTTTTGACCATAAGAGGAATTATAGAAGCCATAATCAATTTCTGTGTTGGAGTAGAGAGAGGAGAGTAGTTGATTGAGGTTTGTCTCATAGGTACTGTTATTGGTGTAGTTACCCGTGTTCAAGCAAGAATGGTACAGAAAGGGTGGCTACGCAAGGGCTTGAACAATGAGTATCAAAATCGCAAAGCGAAATAAAGAAGAGTAATCTTGAGGAAACCATTGCCATATGTTGCGTGAAGTGGCAGGATTTAGGCCTTGAAGCTTACCATAGGCTTTTACTGAAGAGTGTGAGGGTGGCTTGGTGCCTTTTTTGAAGTCTAGGAAGTCCATGATTGTTAAGATTCTGATGTTTAATTGAACAATATTCAACCTTTTCCTTTTCTCAATTGTTTGCTTAATAAAAACATCTAGCAGTTTCTAAATAACCTCGATAATGAAGGTTGCGTATGAAATCAAAATATTAAATACAAATTACACCATATAACTCTGAAAGTTTTTATTTTTATTTTATATGGGTTAAAAAATCAGATGAATAGTCACACTAGCTAATCCTGTTGGCTTTCCAGTCGAGTCCGCAAGAGTAAAAACTAAAAATGCTATTAATAAATCCCTTAGCAATTATAATAGAGGAGATTAAACTAAATTGAACACATATAATGTTATCACATGTAATTATGTAAAAATGTATGATACTCTCCTACGTTTGTCTATGCAAGTGTTGTATACATTTAGCCAAAAAAGAAGAAGAAGAAGAAGCAAGTGTTGTATGCTTCAATATTAATTATTGTGCCTTCAGTTGACCGAGATGTTTCATACGCTTGTATTAATATTTCACATCACTTAAATTATGGACATTAATATTCACAATTTATGAATATTTTTTTTATAAAAATTTATGAACATTAATATTTACACTTTTTGAACACTCAAATCCAGATTTAAGTGATATATAATGTTGTTGGTGTTAACAAATAATTTCCCAATAATATACGCAGTTGGGCGGTTGATTGTGACATAAGAACAGCTCCAATAGCTCTCTATTTTGGGAATGTGGAAAGCCAAAATGCAAAAATGATGCTCCAACAGCTCTCTATTTCACTCTTCATATTGTCAAATTTCTACAAAAACTTTTCACAAATGAAAAGCTACTGAAGCTCTGATCTCAGCCTGGTGTGGAGTGCCAATCTCGGCCTGGGGTGGAGCTCGATCTCGGCTTGGGTGGAGCGTCGATCTAGGCCTGGTGTGGAGTGCTGATCTTGGCCTGGGGTGGAGCTCGATCTTGGCCTGGGGTGGAGCTCGATCTGAGTTTCATGATTTGGTTGGATTTTGGATGATTTTTGGTTGATTTTACTGGTAGATTGGAGTGAGTTGATGGGTTTGGGAGATGGGTTTTTTGAGTTGTTGGATTTTGAGTTGATTTTGGAAGAAGAGTGGTAGATTGGTGGTGATTTTTGTTGTTTTTCGATGAGGGCTGTGGATCTGGTGGATTGAGGAGGGAGGCACAGTGTGGCCTGTGGGTCACTGGAGGGGAGAAGAGAAGAAGAAAAGACAAGAAAGAAATATGAGGAGATGCGATTTCTTTAGATAAGAAGGAATAAATGAGGAGAGAGAAAAAAAGTTCAAATAAAAGAATGAAAATATTATTTAAAAAAATAAATAAAGAAAAAATAGCGAGTTTATTGGAATGTAGTTGAAAAAGTGGCTCTCTACATGTGGAGAACTCTCTACATGTGAAGAAAAACATAAAGTCTCTTGAAGATACTGTAAATCGTTGAGGACAAGACAATACTGAAAGATGATTTCCTCGCTGCGGTCCATGCACGACAATTACTGCATTTGTCATGTACTGTAGTGAGGTAGTGTTATCTTGCTATAATATATCTATTATATATAAAACAAGAGTGAATAGCATAAGAGGCCCTGATTTTCTTTTTCTTTTCGTTATCTTAGGAAATGTGTTCGCAAAATACCACTGTCATGGACAGATGGACTCATGGTTGTATTGCGCGTGATAGAGAAGATATATTCAGATATTCAACTTTAATCTAATCCATATCAGTAATGTTAGCTACAGTTACAATGTTTTCATAACAGATGATAAGTTGTTATTAGTTTTCACATGGATCCTCCACTAATACTAATTTAGTTTTTACTATTTACAATTTGTCATTTAAACAATGTTATGAAACCGTTGTGTCCTTAATTTTATTGTATATGTTTTTGTTTCACTATATGACTGCGTTTAGTTGTTGTAAAATTTATAAAGACAACAGGGAAAAGTTTACGACATGATGACAATCATGTAATCACAGCTGTTCACTATATATTGGCTAAAGGCCTTGTTAAGTGCGGCTCATATTTGATGAAGTGTACAAGAATAATGACTAGTTGCACTAAATTACGGACCCTATTAAAAGTGGTAGTTCCACGTTAACACGAAAAGTATTAGAGATGTGTAGTAATTCTTATAAATAGATCACTAGCCTTGTAACCTTAGTGAGTTTAAGAGTTAAATACAAAGTATTGTCTAAAGAGAGTTAGAGATTAAACTTTGTTTAGTGTTTAGTGAAATGGATCCATTTCAAATAAAAAGGATTTGGATACCTTTAAGTATATATATTAGGTTTTTGACATAATCTGAATGATTGAGACTTTGACAGTAGATGAAAAAAACAGTACCTAATTCATATTTGAGCCACATGTCCATAAGTTCGCTTTATTCATTTAATGTGTTAGTGTTTGTGTTACCTTATAAACACTTTCGAGATTTTGCATGTTTTCAATTTGGAACAAATATACAAGCTTTCAACTCCTACTTTTATATCACTATATAAATAATAAATTTACAACATATTATACTTTTAGCCCTATATTTACAAAGCATTGTGTATTGGTTCATATTCTTATTACTATATACGAGTGGGATCAGGATCCTCTAGAGTTCTTAGGGTACTCTATCACATAGAGTTTTCTAAATCCTAATCTTTCTTTTTATAATAAATGGTTCAGATTATGCCACGTCATTATTCCACTAACAAAATCCCTCAAATATTGGGTTTTACTTTTTATTACTTTAACGTGTTAACACTTATCCATTAACCCTAATATTTGAGGGATTTTGTTAGTGGAATGATGACGTGGTATAATCTAGACCATTTATTATAAAAAGAAAGATTAGGATTTAGAAAACTCTATGTGATAGAGTACCCTAAGAACTCTAGAGGATTCTGATCCATATGAGCGGTGCTACTATTTATAAATAATGTTTCTGTTAACTGATGAATGACACATTGTAAGTATGGGAAAGAATCCCATGAGTTTATTGTGTGTCAGCCAGAGTTTGGCTCGAGAGGCAATTATAGTCATTTGAAATTTAAAAGATATAAGGATATGAATCATAATAGGCAACCGTTCCAAAAATCAAGGAGAGCTTGACACTGCATCTTGACAAATGTCTCAAGGATCAGGGTTGCAAAGACGCGTGTCCTACAACAACTGATAGTAACTACCAAGACACAAGTATAAATAAAGGCTTCAATTAAGAGGAGGACACAATTCAACTCCATACCAAAACCCTATTTGTTTATCATTTTTAATCTCCCTTAGATGTGCTTGTAGTTAAGTTTTGTTACCTAAATATATACAAGTTTAGCTCTCAATTTACTTTTAAGCTTTGTTATTTCTTGTACAAATTAGTTTAATTACACAATTGATAACGGTTAACTTAGTCTTGCTTGATCACATTTAACTATGCACACATTATCACGTACGCCTTGACTTAAGCCTCTTAATTGAGACATTACTGAACTCTCAATTCTTGAACGCCGTTATCTAGGAATTCAATCTCATGGCACAAGCTACTTACTTATGCATCAATTCAGTAGCAAATTTTGGGACGTTTCTTATCAAAACTCATATCGCATAATCCGACCCTCCTTTGAGGATAGATATCCTTTCTTTTGTGTTGACATATGTTGTAATTCAATCCAATTAATTCCTGTTCATATGCAGATATATTCAGACTTTAAGAATTAATACAACAGTAGAAGTAGGCTATGTTTGTATATGTACTATTGTTCCTCACTTGTTGCATTTGCATGAAACTGACGCATACCCTGCATCTGCATGGAGAATCTTCTAGTAAGGAAACTTTTGCAATCAAAATGAAACAATATTCATGTTTTCAAGTAGCTGGAATAGTATACTCCAGTACTCAATCTCTTCACTAGCCAGAAGCACTTGTTGAAGATTGATCAGATGTGGCAAATCCTATCCCAGCCTCAATTAATTGTTGAAGATTGATTAGATATGATAAATCTACTGACAGAAAATGGAGGTAGTACTGACGGTTGGGGAAGGTTTATCGATTCGCTTCCAAGCATGAGAACGACCAATGACATGGTCTATTATTAGGGTCTTCCTGAACACACAATAATGCGATATGGATCAATCTTTGAGCTTCACTTATAAGGCAATTGTGGACTAAGGTATGATCTATCAACTCCAGTCCTTTGCCTTCATTCCATAGTTGGTATGCCTGTTGTGTATTGTTTTTTTTTAGTTCATTATAATATGAGAAAAAAAAAACCTCATATTTGAGCTCAAGATATAGATAAAGAGGAGAGAACCACATAGGACAGAAGGCTTTGTGCACGCTCGGAATGATAGAAGCTACTATTCTTTTTCCCACATATGATTTCTAGCAATAGAACTCCAAAGTTGTAAACATCAGATTTAATTGAGAATAGTCCCTCCATTGCATACTCTGGCGCCATGTATCCACTATTGGAGAAAATATTGTGACACACTACTATTTCAATCACGGTTAAAGAGAATGAAAGCAGAATTGCTCAAGCTGTAGTATACAATAATCAAGTGAAAAATGATTGAGATAACCATAGCTTATGAAAAATTGATATTCTGCCCTTCCAAAGTGACATTGTTTGCATTGAAATTGTACAGTTTTTCATTCAAACAGGATTTGCAAAATGAAGTGCAAAATAAATGAATGTTGGGATGAGAACTCAAACTATAGTTCAATCATGTCTTAACAAATTTTCTTTATAGAGATGCATCAGTATATGGAAATGAAATGTCATGAAGGCAATGACTTACTATGTACCCACAATTTTGTTAGTGTTTGCTTCTATTTGATTGCCCCGAAAAATCCTAGCAGTGCCAAAATCTGAAATTTTTGGGTTCATCTCTTCATCTAATAATATATTGCTTGCTTTCAAATCCCTATGGATGATTTTGAGTCAAGAATCCTCATGCAGATATTGAAGGCCCCTAGCAATTCCATTGACAATGTTTACACGCTTAACCCAGTCTGGTTCTCTGCATTTTGTTGGATCTGCATTTTAACAATAGGAAGCAAATAATTCTCTCATAGAGGAGATTTCTGCCAAGAAATTGGCCTATAATTAATTTTTGTTAAATGTTTGTTTGTGTGTGTATAGGAGAGAGAGAGAGAGAGAGAGAGAACCAAACAAGAAGGCGTCAAGACTTGTGTTGGCCATGTACTGATATACTAGAAGCTTTTCATCTCCTTCCAAGCAGCATCCCAAGAGCCTTACTAGATTTCTATGTTGAAGTTTCACAAGTAACACCACTTCATTTTTGAATTCTTCAAGACCTTGTTTAGAATTCATTGAAAGCCTTTTAACTGCTATTTCTTTTCCATCAGTTAGCTTGCCCTGGAAGCATTTTAAACTTTCTTATTATAATAATAATAATAATAATAAAATTATCACACAGTAATGGTAGACAGATTGGTGGAACTGGTGTGACCCCACCCCCCACCCACCCACCCCACCAATATGAAAAATGTATATAATTATAATCCTTTTATAAATATAATTAAAAAAAAAAAATTGTTCTTTGGCCTCCAAAATTATGAGCTCCCCTGTCTCAAAAGGGAAAGAAAGAAGATATTTGTTAAAAAAAAAAAATTTGAGATTAGTGCTATAAATATATTATGGAGACAATATAAATATTTAATTCACATAATCACATTCATCTTTTTAGCATAAGCGTTTTGTTAATAGATTTTTAGAGTAAGAGTGAACTCTTTAAAAAGTTCTCAATATTGTATGACAATTTTCCATTGAACTTGATACAATCTTATAAGAAAATGTTGATCTCTAATTAACACTTATAATGTTAAAAAGTTCAAAACTGAATTTGAAAAAAAAATAAAATAAAAAATCTTCCCTAAGATATCAGTTTATTCATTTCTCAAAACACTTTAAATTCACTTACATTTTTTAATAGAACACCCGCCCACACACAATGTTTTTGTGTATGTATAAATAAATAAATAACTAAATAATTAATTACATATTGATACAACAGTGGGACCCTTAAAAGACAAATTTCTAATTATGCCCCTAATTATACATATATTACTGTTTTTTATTTTATTTTTTATATTTCAATAGTTGAGAAATAGAGAATTTAAACTATGAATGTCTTATTTAGAGAATATCAGAAAATGCAACTAAGTTGAGTTACACAAATTTTGATATATTACTGTTGTTGATTGTTCATCTTTCCTTCTAAAATCAATTTTTCATAACAATCTTTAGATGTTGGTGATCCTAACTATTGCTTAATTTTCAAATGCAAGGATAACATAATGGCATGCGTAAAAAAAAAAAAAAAAAAACACAAATCTATTTTTTAACCTTGTAAACAGGACCGAAACCACCTTCTCCAAGTTTATTTGCATAAGAGAAATTGTTTGTAGCAGTCTGTATGGCACTTAAATTGTAATAATGCATTTCTCCACTGTTGTCATGATCCATTGCTTGCATTTCTGCGCTTGTTTGCCCCCCTTTGAGTAACAAATTAGGTTAATAATTAATTAGTGACAATTTATAAATACGTACAAAATTTAATTGATAGGTAAATTAAATCTACCTCGTCTTTTCCTCCTAGATGACTGATCATACTGATACCAAATACCGAAGAGAGCGGCAACTACTGCCAATGCAATTGATAATACAGTGATGACTACTATCTTTGTTGTATGCTTTCCTCCCTTTCCTACTGTCTCATCATAAAAGAAAATGGTCAGTTTGCTTACAATATTTTTCAAAATAACAATATATTATAGGCTACTCAAACTGTCACAAAAGGGGAATGGCACTGAATTCGCTGGATGGATGCAAGTAATAAAGTAAACATGTTGGGGAAGAACTTCTACAACCTTAATGTTTGTGAGCTTCAGTGGATACTTTTTTTAGTCGTACTTCAGTGTATAGTTTATCCATAGTCTGCTACTTTAGATTTGTAATTTTTTCCCAATTACGCTCCTCTTACCTGATTCTCCTAGATTTATCACACAGCTTATCATTTGAAAAAGAAAAATGTTAAATTATTATCAATTTTATTATACTTAAAAAATTGAAGTGACAATAAATATGATATCACTTCATGTATAATAAATAAATGTCAATGTATTATTTTTTTTTTATTACTACCATATTAGTTTGTATAGTTCATGTAATAAAATTTATAATATCTTTAATATCACTCTTTGACAAATAAAAAAATTAATAATATAATATTAATACTTTATATAACATCTAAAAAAAATACTTTATACCGGTTAGGCACACCAAGATTGCTGACTAAATTGGAAAAAAAAAAAAGAAAAAAAAGAAAAAAGAAAAGAGGACCAACAAAGTTATCAAAAGCAAGAAGAAGAAAGTTTGGGGTCAACACAAGCTCAAGCAAGTTGTTTGTTAGAAATGTCCATCACCTTACTCTCTCACTTTTCATTCCAAACTCCAAATAACCCCTCGGTCTCGTGAACTCACGTCACCTTACCTCTCACTCTCTCCCACGACAATCATCTCGGACTACAAAAACATCCTAGAAAACAGAACTCTCAAAATTTTCATCTTTCACAGTAAACCAAAGTTTTGAATTCCTTTCCGTTTTGGTTGAAATATTTCATTTCAGTATATAAATAGGTACACAAAACCCCCTATTCCATCTTGGTAAAATTTTGGCCTATATCATTTAGAAAAAATTCCGACATTTCAGCTGGAACATGCATTTTAGAGCGAAATTACTTTTATGACGTTCTTTTAATTTTTTAAAGTAAGAAACCAACTTTTATGAACTTGTTGGATTGTTTAATTATGAATGAGATTTTATCAATTTTTTGTTTGATTAATTATGTATGAGATTTTATATATGAGCCTTGTTTAAATGTATGAGATTTTGTGAGCATTTGTATTTGTTTTTTAAAATGTTATATATTTTATGAATTTATGTTGGTTAATTAGACGACATGAAAATATAAATTGTGCACACTACCAATGCATATTATTACATATAAGATATTTCTATAAATTAGGAATATTTGTAAATATTGATGTTCATAATTTGTGGATATTGATGTCTATAATTTGAGAATGCATTTGAAAAAATGCTAGTTTCATTAATATATAAGTCCAACTCCAAATTTTCCGGCGAAATTTATAAGAGAAATCAAAATCTACATGTCTTACCATTACTAGACCGTATCCCTGTAGGTGAAGGCACGAGATTGGGTGACGACGACTCCGGCGGCAGCAACTGTATCCCTGTAGGTGAAGGCACGAGATTGGGTGACTGTGGCTCTGGCGGAAGCGACCATATCCCGGTAGGTGATGGCATAGCTGGTTCTTGTTGAAAGAAAGAGTAGTTCTCATACCGTAGATTGCAACTTGGGGATAAGATACGCCACCCCTGTTTCGATTGGCAACAGTCTTGGGCTTTCTGCATCAACTGGATAAAGCAATTTTTGCAAGCGCTGTGATCCATGTCTCTACTACACTGAACCAACCCATATCTTTGCTCAGTCCCATTACTCACTGTCACTGGCGGATTATCTGCCCTGAAAAACACATGTATTTGTAAAGCTTCATCTATTAGTCCATACATTAGAGCAAGTGTTCCAAAGGGACGAAAACTAGGTTCATCAGGTGAAGTCGTATTAGTATTTCCGCTCAGGACATTCCACACGAGCACCTCTGGCCTTGTTTGTGTTTTTCCAAAAACATTAACGTCGGAGTACCGTAACTTGCACTCATCGTACCATATGATGGCACTTTTATCAAATGGACACCGAGTTGTGATATCTTGGGTCGCATACCTCACACAGCTTTGGCATTTGTTATTAGAATCCTCACCTCGGCAGAGAAAGAGACCGTAGATGCCAATATTGAAGCTTTCATAGTAGAAGCTGTAGTTTTGGGAAGCTTTAGTGGATAAAGAATCCAACAGGACTGTGAGGTTGGATTTGTAATTGGCGTTGGCGGTTTTATTTGATTGATCTGAACAAACGTGGTAATTGTAGGTAATTGGCTGGGAATTAATGGAGATGCTAAGCGCAAAGACTACAAGTAATAGTAAAAGAAAGGCTCTAGAGTTGTGCAGGGGAAACTTGTTTACTATCTAGGTCATGGGCAACCTGAGCAGAATATTTGTTTATGAACACATGCATTGTCCATTAGAAATAATTTTCTCAAGTTTTCTTATTTAAAAAGAAAATTAATCTTCTTTTTTTTATTGATATAAATTAATCTTTAAATAACCTTATCGGAGTTAACCTTTGACTACTTCTTACTTTCTTTATCTCACTTATAATGCCAATATGGAAAAGGCTATTTGTGCTATTTGTGCCGGTTTAGGTCGGAAAGATTGTCAGTGTTGGTGAAATAAATGCCGCTTGGCAAGAAATCACATTATGGAAAAGGCTAACCTTTTTAATATGTAAAATTGTAAAAAATAAAATTAAAAAAAATCTGTTGACTAATTTACTGAAAAACATATTCCGTTGAAATTATTTTGACTATATCACATTAGTTAGTAATCATCCAACCTAATAAGACATTGCCACTTATTTTTTTATTTTGAACCAAAAAAAAAAAAAAAAAGTTGAGTCAGATGGTCAAGAAAATTTTAACTTCTCTTGATGTTGTCTAGCTAAGGCATCTAAACGGCAATTGAAAAGTCATCATTGTACCGGAATTGATTAAATTCTCTATCCACTAGGAAAAGGAAAGTAGAGGGCATGTCTATCAAATTAATCCTGAAAACACTTATAAAAAAGATCAATAGAGGACCCAAATGGGCCAAACCAAATAAGAATTTGAAGCAATTTCTAACAAATCTCCACATTGACTCAATTTCTACAAATAATCTTCCACATATATATATATATATATATATTTTAAGTTTACTCTAAATAATGAAAAAGAAAAAATAAAATAAAACAAGATAGACGAATATGTCCAGGCTCCTAGCCCACCACCTAAATTGCAAAATGAAGATGTGGAAATTGTTGGTATTTGGCAATACAAGCCGGCTTGAGGATTATTTCCAGGCCCAAGATATCCTGAGTGAGCCCATTACTGAAATTGTTTTGGACTGGAAGAAGCGTTTCCTTCAGCCCAAAGATGTTTTAACGATACAGTGAAAAATTATGTCTTTATTGTTTTTGTTTTTGTTTTTTTGGCTTTAGAATTTAATAGTGCTTTTTATGATCTTTCGTTGATGAAAGAAATTTGTATAAGGTATTTCAGGTCTTAGGCATTTAGGAATTAAAAATAATCTCACCAAAAAAGTATAAAAAGATTTGTAGTTTTAACTGGTCTAGTGTAGTGGTTTAAAACTCTTTTTTACGTACGAGCGTGCTACATTGCACAAATCCTTGTATAGAACACTTTCAAGTGAAACTGAATGTGTTTACTTGTTTAGAATCTTAGTGAGATTTTGACATTTCATGTGGACCAACATTATTACCAAGTAGGTGGGAATTTAATTGCTTGATTTGGTTGAACTTGTTCAGGGAAGCACTAATCCTTTGTTTTGAGGAGGGACATCATTACAAACATTGGATTCACATCTCTAAAATTGAATCATGAGTCAGGGTCCATGTCCAAATGCATAGAAATTAAATCTCATTATACAGGCTGCTTACATTTACATCAATGCATATAGCAAAATTTGGGATAATTCTAGTCAAAAGTCATCAGTATATCACATGATGCGGCCCTCTCTTGACGATAGTCGATAGAGGTCTATTCCTTCAAGTTTATATTCAAGAATTTGATATATGTGCTAATTCAATCTAATTCCCGTGTGGATGTAGATACAAATAGATTGAAAGAACTAGTAAAAGAATAGAAGTATGGTATGTTTGTACAGGTACTACTATTCAAAACCTGTCCCATTTGCATGAATATGATGCATCCCCTACTGAAGCTTCTAGCAATGAAATTTTGTAAAAAAAAAGAAACACTTGATGAATAGCATGCTCCAGTTAATCTCATCACTACACTAGCCAGAAGCACTTGTTGAAGATTTATCACATGTGAGGAATTCTGCTCCAGTCCCAATTGTTGAAGATTGATCAGACATGATAATAAGTCTACCTACAGAAAATGGAGGTGCTGATGGCTGAGGAAGGTTTATTGATTTGCTTGCAAGCATGAGAATGACCATTGACATGGTAGGCCTTTCATTTGGATCTTCTTGAACACATAACAAGGCGATATGGATCAATCTCAAAGCCTCACTTATAGGACAGGTATGAACTATGGTCTGATCTATCAACTCCAGTCCTTTGCCTTCATTCCATAGTTGCCATGCCTATTTAGTAATTTTTGTATTAGTTCACAATAATAGGTAAAAACTTAATTTGAGACCAAGATACAGATAAGGAAGGGAGACGTACATATGACATAAGGCTTTGTTCACGCTCTGGATGGTTGAAGCCACTGTTCTTTTTTCCACTAACAATTTCCACTAACAATTTCTAGTATGGTTTCAATCACAGTAAAAGAAAATGAAAGTAGAGTTGTTCTGATTGTAATTACTATCATTAACAGCATAAGTTACATTGACAAAACATCTTAAGAAAGTTTGGCTTTCTTCCTTTGCAATTCCTTCTTCTTACAGTTCTTACTTTAAATAAACATTGAAATTGTAGAGTTTTCCGCTTGATTTATTGTTAATTTTTTAATGTGTGCTTGAAAAATGATTTGCAAAACAAAGAGGTTCAAATGGAATGAATCACCCCTCTCCGAAAACATGTACACAAGGGGATCATACTTTAGTTTGATTGTGTCTTAACAATTTTTCATGACAAAGCTGCATCAGTGAGTTTTTGGAAATAAAATGTTATGAAGAGAATGCTTACTATGTACCCACAACTCTGTTAGTGTTGGCTTCAATTTGATTGCTCCCAAAAATCCTAGCAGTACCAAAATCTGATATCTTTGGGTTCATCTCATCGTCTAGCAATACATTACTTGCTTTCATATCCCTATGGATGATTTTGAGCCGAGAGTCCTCATGTAGATATAGAAGGCCCTTTGCAATCCCATTGACAATGTTTGTGCGTTTAGCCCAGTCTAGTTCTATACATTTTTTTGGATCTGCATTGTAATAATGATGCAGATGATTCTCTAAGATAGGAATTTTTTTTTCGAAAGAATTGTATGTTGAAAAAGAGAGAGAGACAGAGAGCAAACCAAACAAGAAGGCATCGAGACTAGTGTTGGGCATGTACTCATAGACTAGAAGCTTTTCATCTCCTTCCAAGCAGCATCCCAAGAGCCTCACTAGATTTCTGTGCTGAAGTTTTGCAATTAAAATCACTTCGTTCTTGAACTCTTCAAGACCTTGTTTGGATTTCATTGAAAGCCTTTTAACTGCTATTTCCTTTCCATTATTCAACTTCCCCTGTAAGCATTTTAAACTTAATCAGTGAAAATTGATCACATTGTATTTGGTAGACATATTTTGCTACATGTTACAAGTTACAACACTAAGGTTTACTGATTACTCATTTCTCCTTAAGTAAAATGACCACAACAATCTTTTAGTTGTCACATATCCTTACTGTTGCTATATATTAGTTTCAAATGCAAATGATCCAATAATTTCCACAGATGCCTAATGTATAAGAAAAATTAATTTGTTTTTTCAACCTTGTAAACTGGGCCGAAACCACCTTCTCCAACCTTATTTGCATCAGAGAAACTGTTTGTAGCAGTCAGTATGGTACTTAAATTGAAGTAATGAATTTCTGCTCCCCTGTCATGATCACTTTCAAAGATACTACCGTCCATTAAGTGCATTGAAAGTGAACCAGCTAAATTCCTTTGTAACGGAGTTTCTTGGCTCATTTCATCATCTAAGTGACAAATTAGAAAAAACAAAAATTAATGGCAGTCTAGAAAAACAAATTTTTATAGAACTTATTAAAAAAAAAAAAGACAAATTTGATTCGATATGCTAAACTAAACTTACCTCTTTGTCTTTTCCTCCTGCCAAAGGATGGATAATACCAGAAACCCAAGAGAGCTGCAACTACTGCAACTGATGCAATTGATGATATAGTAATGATTATTGTCTTTTTTCCTCCATCCCCTGTAGCTCATCATACAATACATCTTAAGTTTGCTTAAAATAACTTCAGACAACAAATCAATGATATCTCAATAAATGCAAGGACATAGGATATAGGCTGCCCAAACTGTCACAGGTATAGACAAACCTATTAGGAACCCTTATGATCATTATTATCATTTAGCAGAGACAATGGATTAAGTATTTAATGAAGGTTCCTAGTAGCCTAGCTATTGGGATTGCCACTTAATTCGCTAGATGAATGCAAGTACTGAAGTAAACATAAGGAAGAACTCCTTCAGTTGTAGACTAAAACATTCATGTTTGTGAGTTTCAGTGGATGTTTACCTAGTTTCTTTATTACAATTACTCCCCAGCAGTTCTAAAACTACTATTATCCTTCAGAAAGGATCCCCTCCCATTACATCCTCCAATTTTTTGCTAGAATTATAACATGTGACACTTATTTGATTTTGTGTGGTTTGCATGAGTGTTTTAAGACCGATGAATTTTTTTAAGTACCACATGTCATAATTCTAACTAAAAATTGGAGGGAATGAGAGGATATCAATGGGAGGGGATCCTCTCCCATTATCCTTAGTCTTCTCACTTCTTTTTAGAAATTTCTTTTTCCTCCAATAAGGTCCCTCATAAAATGATTTTCTTAGATTTACTATAGCTTTTATCATTTTTTTTTTAAAACATATCTATATCTATATCTATAATCTATAATATAAATTAAAACTTGAAGTAGAGAGAAGTTTTTTCCCTCCTCCAAACACCGCCACGTCATGATCCCTGCACCCACAAACGTCCATGTCATCCTATCCTCTTTTTTACTTTCTCTCTCTCTCTCTCTCTCTCTCTCTCTCTCTCTCTCTCTCTCTCTCTCTCTCTCTCTCTCTCATCTTTCATCTCTTCATCTCCCATTCTCTCTCCCCCTCACCTCTTCATCTCCCACACTCTCTCCCCCTCGCCTCTTCATCTCCCATGGGTTTTTTCCCCCTTGCCTCTTCATCTCCCTCACCTCTTCATCTCTCATGGATCTTTCCCTCATCTCTTCATCTTCCCAATTGATTGCACCCTCAATCTCCTATTTAAACTCTCCACTACCCACTGCTCTAACAATTGGTGATGCTATGCTCGAATTTTGTTTTTTGCCCCTGTGCTCCTGTGGTGGTTTGTGTATGAAAGATGCATTTTTTTCCCCTTTTGCTCTTTGATTCGATTTGTGGATTTGGTGGTATGTGTTATTACTAGGTTTGTAGTTTTTATTTTTAATTTTTTTATTGGATTTGTGGGTTCTAAACCTTGGGTTATAGTTTTGTGGTGGTTGATATTTTTTTTTTCCCTTGGTTTTCTAATTGGAGTTGTGTGTTTTATGTTATGGTCAAATTGGATTTGTTTTATTTTGTGGTATGGGTTCTTTTATATATATATATATATTTCATTGCATAAATTTGATGATAATTGAAACTATTAAAGAAGTTGATACTACTGGTGTTCACAGATCTACATTATAAATAAATTTCTTATATATTTACACATAAAATTAATACGTTTTCGCGCATCACGCGGGTTTGCGACTAGTAATATATAATAGTAGAAGACATAAGCGTTAAAACCAAGAGTGTCTGACATCATGACAAGTGTCATGTCTATCAATTGTTTTTATTTCCCAAGTGATATATTGTTTTAATAATTTGACTTAATCTAGTTTATTTATCAAACTGTAAACACAGAATATCTTAAAAAAAAAAAAATTGAACAACATGTATTTTTTGTTTGTATGTTTTTATTAATTTTAATTCATGCCAAAAACCTTTTAAATAAAAAAGATAATTACAAATTCTTTAAAATAAATTTCCTACTACTAAAAGACATCTTAATAAAATATACTTATCTAATTTTTTTTTTTTTTTTAAAGAAAGGATTAGATTAGTTCAATTTAATGATCAACACCAATTTTTTTTTTCTTTTTAAACGTGTGTTTTATATATATTTTTTTTAATGAACACAGAATATCTTTAAAAAAAATTTGAACAACGTGTATTTTTTGTTTGTATGTTTTTATAAATTTTAATTCATGTCAAAAACCTTTTAAATAAAAACAGATAATTACAAATTCTTTAAAATAAATTTCCTACTACTAAAAGACATCTTAATAAAATATACTTATCTAAAATTATTTTTTTTTTTTTTTTAAAAAGAAAGGATTAGATTAGTTCAATTTAATGATCAACACCAATTTTTTTTTTCTTTTTAAACGTGTGTTTTATATATATTTTTTTAAATATGTTTTAACGTGTGTTTTATTTTTTTTTTTTTAAATTAACAATCTTTGTGTTATACGCGTGCGTTTTATTATTTGAAACGCTACGTCTGTTTTATTATTCATTCACTTCTTTTGCAAATCAGTTACAGAAAAAACAATTGTTTTATTATTCATTCTCTTCCCTTGAAAATTAGTTACAGAAAAAACAAAGATAGTCTTCTCTGCAAAACCAATTTACTCAAGAAAGCAAGTCCTTTGTTTTTCTACAAGCAGAGTTAGAATAGATCCAAACAAGTTCAAATACTCAAGCAAATTGAAAGGTTAGGAAAACTTATTTTCTTTTCTAATGTTTGTTAATGCATGTATAATTAACAGAAAAGAAAAGAAAAATCTAAGTCAAATTATAATTAATACATTTGTTGTTCTTTTTTCTCTGTTTTAAAATTTCCATGGTATGTGATTATACTATTCTATAGACCAAATACTGCTTTACAAAAAGCCTTTATAATAAAAATATTTCTATTTTAAATTTAAAACAGATAATTACAAATTCTTTAAAATAAATTTCCTACTACTAAAAGACATCTTAATAAAATATACTTATCTAAGATTATTATTATTATTTTTTAAAAAAAAGGATTAGATTAGTTCAATTTAATGATCAACAACACCAAATTAAAAAAAAAAAAAAAAAAAAAAAAAAAAAAAAAAAAAAACGTGTAGAATAAATGTCCTTTCCTGCCGATCATTTTTTGAAAAATATGCGTTTGACTATTACTATTTTTTATGGAATTAAATTTGTTTAGGAACTCTTTTAATAATAGGCCAATTAATTTTTAAAAAGAAGTCTTTTAGTAGAATTATGATTAGGACAATGAATTTTTTAAAAGAAGTCTTTTAGTAGAATTATGATTCATACAAAGTTGAGTATGAGTGTATGACACATATTGATAGTCATTGAAGGTATTGAACGTTTGATTTTTTTTTTTTAATACATCTTAATATAGTATCATAATTAATTTGTTTGATGACTATCAAGTTTAAATAATTCTCTTATAGAAACAGATAATAAATTTTTTTTTTTTTAAAAGTCTCCTACAACTAAAAAGACATCTTCATAAAATATCATAATAAATACCTACTACTAAAAGACATCCTCATAATTCTAATAATAATAAAAACTTTTTAAACGTGTGTTTTATTATTTTTTTTACAAAAAAATTAACAATCTCTGCGTTATACGCATGTGTTTTACTATTTTATAGACCAAATATTGCTTTACAAAAAGCCTTTATAATAAAAATATTTCTCTTTTAAATTTTTCATCTTTCAAGTGCAAAGTGGTTTCTTGAAATACATTTCTTAATTTATATGATTTCTCTTTTATGTGATTACACGTTAAATAAAAATATGATGCTTTGTATTATTTGATTATATTCTTTACGTGAAGTGGTTGAATTAATTTATACTGTATAAAAATCTCTTGTTTTCTCTTTTATATGATTAAGATACTCTTTTGTTAAAATATGATGCTAATATTATATTATGTTTGTATTTGATTATATTCTTTACTTGAGTAATTAAATTGGCTAAATTAATATAGATGATCCCGCGCTTTGCGTGGGTTATATGCTAGTTAATATAATACTAATGCTTTACACCCGTTTGGCGCAAAGCAGGACTGCTAGATTAGATTAGATTAGATTAGATTGGATTGAATATCTGTTATCTCAATTGATACGTCTAGATATTAAAATTTTCATTCAAAGTATAATTCCAAATGTGGATCCCGCACATAAAAAATTCATGATAGCAATGGTAAACCAATTAATTACTCAGGTTAGTACGTTACCACTCAGAGGCTCTCAAGTCTCACCTACTACCAATCTCCTTCCCAAAATCAAACTTTCCTCAAAACTTTCAAATTTTCCGTCCACAAATCAAACGAAGCCTTCACTTTCAACTTTCAACTTTCAACTTCCCAGTTCTATTTCTCCACAACGCCCAAGAAGCTCACCTCTTCTTAAAGGTTTCTCCTCGCGCGTGTCGCACCCTTCGAATAGAGGAAGGAAGAGAGAGTAGTACACCACCCTTTAATACACACAAGACCAAGATAAATGAACTTCCCAGTATGGATTAATTTTGTTTGTCAAGTTACGTAATCTTAATTCCAAAACGCCCAAAAAAATGTTTTCCAATTATTTTTAGTCCTAAATCCAAATCCTGTTCACCAAATTGGGAGGATTGATCTACAAATTGGCCTAAATAAATGCACAGTTTAATTACACAAAATATGCAAATGGGGTGGGGTAGGGGGGGATTTCCATGAAAATACCAAATCTACATGTCTAATTACCTGGTGGTTGGGCCGACGGCGTCAGTGGTGGCACTGCTGGCTGGGGGGGTTGCAGTGGTGGCGGCACTGCTGGTTGTTGAAAGAAAGAGTAGTTCTCATACCTTATATTACAACTTGTGGCTAAGATACGCCACCCTAGTTTCGATTTGCAACAGAGATTAGCTGCGTCCATCAGCTGGCTAAAGCAATTGCTGCAAGCGCTTTTACTGATATCTCTACTACACTGCACCAACCCATATCTTTGCTCAGACCCATCACTCACAGTCTTATTATCTGCCCTAAAACGCATTTCTTTTTGTAATGCTTCATCTATTAGTCCATACATTAGAGAGAGTGCTCCATAATTAGGTTCATCAGGTGAAGTCGAATTCCATTCCCGGTTCTGGACATTCCACATGAGCACTATTGGAATTGTTTGTACTTCTCCAAAGAAATTAACGTTGGAGTACCGTAACATGCACTGATCGTACCATATGATGGCAGTCTTATGAGATGGACATCGAATTGTGATTTCTTGGGTAGCATTTCTGACACAGCTTCGGCAGGTATTATTAGAAACATCACCTCGGCAGAGGAAGAGGCCGTAGATGCCAAAATTAGAGCTATTGTTATAGAAGCTGTAGTTTTGGGAAGCCTTAGAGGATAAAGAATACATCAGGTCTGTGAAGTTGGACTTGTAATAGGAGTTATGGTTTCGAATGACTGATCAAAACAAACGTGGGCATTGTAGGTTTGCTGAGAATTAATGGAGCTGGTAAGTGCAGAGATTGCAAATATTAGCAAAAGAAAGGCTCTGGAGTTGTGCAGGGAAAACATTATTCCTCCTAAGCTTCAACAGAAAATAATTTTATCAAGTACATAAATAAAACATAATTTTCTCAAGTATTACAACTTTAGAGAGTAATTAATTGTTGCAGCCAACTTTGACTACTTCTTAAAATTCTAGATGGCAATACTTAATTAGATAGTGTAGGAATTTCTTTAAAAATTTGAAACATTAAAAAGTCAAAGGACGCATCTATCTAATTACTTGTCGGGGAGGGGATATTTTTCACCGCGTGGCAAAACAAAACTTCGATTTTTTATTTTTATTTTTAAATAATTAAAAAAAGAGGATGCCATAAGCTCTGTGTTGAGTGTTTATTATTATTATTGGCAAGCTAAGCTAATTAATCTGCTGATACCTTAGGTAAGATAGGCTGTCAATCTAAGAAAATTATTTAGTAGTTCAGTGCTACAAATAAATACGTAGTTCCCCCTCTTACAAACTGGTGAGTCCTATCATGAATTTCATTGGTGGGACCTACCATTTATGTGAGAGAGGGATTACGTATTTATTTGTAGTCTTGGACTGCTGAATAATCACTCAGTTATCTAAGCGATTGCTTTGTAACTAATGATTATCGATTGGATCTTATTATGCCTGTATTTTTATTCAATATTTCAGATTTACATATACTACTTTGTAATGCATTTTCTTATGAAAGCATTTTTTATTTGTTTTAAAGAAAGGAAAGAAAGAAAGAAAGAAAGAAAATTTACCTGCAACAGTGACTGGGATCTAAGTGATCTCTTTTGGTATTTCTTAAATTTAACAAGAAATTTGTTGTATTTTTAATTGATGATTGTATGGTATCAAGAAATTTACAACTACCAAATTTGATAGAAAAATTTCAATTATAACAAAGTACATCATGACACGTATAGTCAAACTTTTCCCCCAAAAAAGGCAAAAGAAAGTTTTATTCTAACAAATAAATATTTCTAGATGCATATAAATGGAGACAACGAACTTAACCAAATTCTACTTACATAGGTAAACTGAACCAAAAACAAAACAGAATAGGTACTATTACATTTCAACATATAAATAATTAATTGTAGCTTCCATAAAGCACTAGCGAGGATATAGCTCAGTAATTGAAACCTCATTTGCTGAGTGTTGTGTCACCTCTAAATTATGCTCCGAAATTGACGACATTTCTGATTCAATGTTGCTGTGCATAAAGAATGCAGGTTGTGATGGTACATGAAGAGTGAAAGAATAGCTATTAAGCATGAGAACAATCAAAGCCATGGTACGTAGGTCTTTCAGCTACATTTTCTTGAACGCATAGTAAACCAATGTGGATGAATCTCATTATTTCAGTTGTTGATATATGCCTCAATGTGGCATCTATAATATTTGAAGCATTTCCCTCCTTCCAATTTTTCCATGCCTGTACGATATAATTAAATTGGGAGACATAATATCAGACAAAAAATTATTTTAGGAGCAAATTTTACTTTTCTTCAGTTAAATATGTTACAGTTGCAATGTCTAGTCCCCTAAACGACAAAACTAAACTATGGCCCCCATTGACTATTGGTGGTAAGCATTTTGTGTCATGCTAGGATTTTCATTAATTTTAACGAAAAATTCAATTCAATTTTCTATTTAATACTTACTTTAAAACAATTAAAAAAAAAAATTGGCATTTCCATAAAAAACCGAAATTCTAACAAGAATAGGTAAAGTGCTAATTACCAAAGTTTTAAAATTTAGGGACAACATTACAACTACACCATAGTTAAAATGGGGAAATGCAATTGATCAACCGCTATTTTTATTTTTCCAATTTCTCATGGATTCACTAGTGCTACACTCACAAGAAAAGGGAAATGTACTAAAAATGATTGTACTTACATAGCTTATAAGGTCCTTCACATTCTCTCCAATTTGGAAGCAATTGTTCTTTTGTCCACTCACTATCTCCAACATTAATACACCGAAGCTAAAAACATCAGATTTTATTGAAAAATGTCCATGCATTGCATATTCTGGAGCCATATATCCACTACATAGTGGGCATTAATAATATTAGTTGGCTTTGAATGGTAACAAAACTCTTGATAATATATATTATCTTAAAAAAAAATTATTTTTTTGAGAAAGGGTTAAAATCAATTAGGACTTTCATGTTGTTTGTAAGAAACAAAATAAATATTAATTAGCTCTTCCTGCTTAGGATACTTACTAGGTCCCAACAATTCTACTTGTATTCCCTTGAGTTTGATCCAATAAAAACAATCTTGCCATACCAAAATCTGAAATCTTGGGATTCATTTCTTCATCTAAAAGAATGTTGCTAACTTTAAGATCACAATGAATAATACGAAGTCGTGAATCTTCATGAAGGTAGAGAAGCCCTCGAGCAATACCTCCTATAATTTTGTAACACTTTTCCCAAGTCAAATGTGCACACTTGATTAGATCTATATATCAAAGCAAGTGTATGATTTAGTTAATTAAAATGTGTGTGGAGGCTTCTTCTGAGAAGAGAATTAACCCAAAAGAAATTTATGAATACTACTTAAAAAAAAGAAAGTGCAAGCATACCAAAAAGGAAGTGATCAAGGCTTGTGTTCGGCACAAACTCATATATCAAAAGCCTTTCATTCCTTTCCAAGGAGAAGCGTAAGAGTCTAAGTAAATTACGGTGCTGAAGTTTGGCCACCAATAAGACCTCATTCTTAAATTCTAGATCTCCTGGTCCAAAATCTCTTGATAGTCTTTTAACTGCTATAACTTGTCCATTAAAGAACGTACCCTGATGATATATAAAAAGAATAAAATTCATGTAATTATCAAGGCTGGCATTTGAAGTTTAACATTTTTACGGATTACAACTTCTGCATAAGATTATATAAAAGTACCTTGTAGACAGCACCGAATCCCCCTTGTCCAAGCTTATTTGCTTCAGAAAAGTCATCAGTTGCAGCTCTAATAGTGCTAAAGTCGAATTGCAAGGATTCCACGCTTCCAATTTCTTCAATATCTTTACATGAGGAATAATTCAACGCTTAAATGAATCAATCAAGATCATTATTTAAGAGGAAAAAATATGTGCATACAAAAGCAATGAGCTCACATCTTGCAATAGATGGGAGCTCAATACAATACCATTTGATATAGAATTATTTGCCAAATTATGTAACGTCCTTATATGCTAATAAATATTGTGCAGTTGTGGGAAGTTGACCTAATGATATCAATGGAATCTTAATCCCCAACATTATGATAAATTACAATATGCCAAAGTTTAAGCTATTAGAAAATTGTGAATTCAATCATTTAACTATTATTTTGACACTTCCTCTCATGTGTGGGCATTAGACTGAACACATGAGAATTTTTATTTATTTTTAAATGGGAGGTAGAGTGGATATAGGTTCGAAGTTAAGTTCACTTGCTTTTATACCATCATAAATTGCCGATTGTTTCAAAATTTAATCATTTAATCATTATTCTAACACATTGTGTTGAGTATTTATATATAGAAGCACAGGCATCGATCACTAAGGTATGCATCCTCTCATTTGTTATTTCCTTAGTGATATAGACAAAGCCTAGGCCTCGCTACCTTTTTAAATAACAGATTACAAAACCAATTTTTCTCTTACCTTCTGCTTTATCCCTTGGCTTCCTCACTCTTAAATAGATACAGAAGGAGACTATCAGTACCACAAAGGCAACAGTTGGCACAACTATAATGATGACAGTCCGTGATGTGCTGGTTCCATTTCCTGCAAAAATAAACCATAAATCTATTATCATTAGAACATTATGAGGGATAAGATCCTGAATTAGCATTAATTTACAATGACTAATAGTAATACATAAAATAGTCCAATTGTTCAAGTGCGAGCTACATATCATATGACCACATAATTTGTAGTATATTTTAAGTTTTAAGCATAATGGAATGGGGTACCTTTGGCTTTGGAAGTAGTGGAATAATTGGTTGATAGTGGAGCTGTAGTGTCAAAGAAGGAAGTAGACCTCAAACCTGATATTACAGCTGGGCATAATTACTCTCCCACCTTCCTTCCCAGCACAACATTGTGGAATAGCTTTAATAGCATCATCTAAGCAACCAATGCATTGTTGCTCAGACAAATCCGGTGTGCACTGGACAAGTGCATATAATGTCATGAAGTTTGGTGCGCTTGCATTTCCTGCTGCAAACTTACGAAGAGAAGCACCTGCTGCAGCTTCATTTTTTAGGCTTTCCAACAATTTCTGAAGATCACCATCGAATTCGTTTACATAATTTGCGGATATGTTCTCCGTGTTTAACAAAAAGATTTCAGGACTAAGTTCCACGATGCCTAACATGGAGCTGTTAGAGTAGTGTAGCATACATTGGTCGTACCATCCTATTGCCTCCTTTTCATTGGGACACAGCCGTTTGAGAAGATCTGAAGAGTTCTTGAGGCAATTACGGCAAACATCTGTCTGAACATCTCCTCTACAAAGCCCAATTGCATATACTTCGTCAGAGTTTTGGCCATAAGAGGAATTATAGAACCCATAATCAATTTCTGTGTTGGAGTAGAGGGAGGAGAGGAGTTGATTGAGGTTTGTCTCATAGGTACTGTTATTGGTGTAGTTACACGTGTCCAAGCAAGAATAGTATAGGAAGCTGGGTGGCTGCGCAAGGGCTTGAACAATGAGTATCAAAATGGCAGCGAGGAAGAAGAGTAATCTTGAGGAAACCATTGCCATGCATATATGTTGCCTGAAATGGAAGTTAGGCCTAAAGCTTACCATAGGATTTTATTGAGATGTGTGAGGGTGGCTTGCTGACCTTTTTTGCTAATCTAGGAAGTCCATGATTGTTAATAATCTAATATTCTAATGTTTAATTGAAAAATATTCAACCTTTTCTTTTTCTCAATAGTTTGGTTCATAAAATAAGTAGCAGTTTCTAAATAACCTCTATATATAATGAAAGTTGCGTATGGAACCAAAAGATTAAATACAAATTACACCATATAACTCTGATTGTTTTTTTTTAATATTATATGGGTTGAAAAATCCGATGAATAGTCACGCTAGCTAATCCTGTTGGCTTTCCAGTCGAGTCCAGAAGCCTAAAAACTAAAAAAGCGATTAATTAATCCCTTGGCAATTAAAATAGGAGTATTCTTAATTCTTATACATGCAATTGACGAGGAGATTAAACTAAAGTGAGCACATATAATGTTATCACATGTAATTGTTTAAAAATTTATGATAATCTCCTACGTTGTTCATGCAAGTGTTGTTTGCTTCAATATTAATTGTGCCTTGAGTTGACCGAGGGGTTTCACATGCTTTCAATAATCATCTATTTGACTGGTTGACACCATTTTCTTTACATCATTATTTCGCACTTAAATTGTAAATATTAATGTTTTTGTTTTAGACACTGATATCCACGTTTAAATAGTATATAATGGAGTTAGTATGAACAAATAATTTCCCACTAATATGCGCGGTTGGACAGTTGATTGAGACAGAGTGGTTGAGGACAAGCCTAATTATCTGTCTCTTATAAATACCACCGTAATTTGGGCCAAACACGTTTATATATTTCAATTTGTATGTGTTATGATTTTGTCATGTAATGTAGTGAGGGAGTATTATCTATAATTTATCTATTATATATAAAACAAGAGTGAATCGCATAAGAGGCCCTGATTTTCTTTTTCTTTTCGTCATTTTTGGAATTGTGTTCGCAAAATACCACTGTCATGTACTCATGGTTCTATTGCGCATGATTATATAAGATATATCCAGATATTCAACTTTAATTTAATGTTGAATTGAAACCTTCAACCTTCAACGTTTCTCGTTTTCTCTATGGTTTGCTTGAAAAATTATAAGCAGTTTCTAAATATCCTCTGATATGAAAGTTGGTCAATGCAAGACACGAAAAGTTACAATACCCTTTGATACTTTTCTTCTTGTTTCCCATGTTCATACTCATATTCCTATTTAGACAATGAGAGCAATGTCCTCTCCTCCAACAGGGAAAATAGATACAGTTTTTACAGTTTCTCTAGTGCTTGCGCCCTAACTTCTTAAAAAAAATTCGAAAAATAATTAAATATAATATATAGATAAATTTTTATTTTTTGTAATTCATGTGTTACTTATCTTCAAATAAAATATTGAACACTTTTTGACTTGATATCCTAATACATCTAACTCACTTTAGACTTTAGTTTTGTATTACACCACTCGGTCTACTGACTCTGTCCCTCAAATAAAATATTAAACATTTTTTACTTGAGATTATAAAGACCCATACCACTTTTATTTTATTTTATAATTAAATAGTTGGGAGGGAGGGAGGGATTTGAATCTTGTATATGTTTGATTTGGAGAACACCAATAGATGCTAACTAGTTGAAAAAGTCTAGGACCACATCTTTTATGCTACAACTTTTGACACGATTTTGATGTGACAAACTGTGAGTGATAGAGGCAAGGTGATGGGTCCATATGAAATGATGGTTCACCACTCACAGTTTGTCATCTCACAATTGTGGCAAAAGTTGTGGCAAAAGATTTATGGCAAAAAAGTTGTGGTCATAGCAAAGCTTGAAGAACTTTATAAGAGAAAGTAATCGTTGCAGTCAACCTTTGACTACTTCTTTAAATACAAGGCAAAATTTAATTAGATAGTGGAAGCAATAGCTTAGGTTATCAAATTAAATAATAATAATAATAATTATAATAAAATATGAGAGCAAATTTCACTTCATTCTTTGATATTTCTGTACTATTGGTGCGAAAATATAAGAAATGGGTGTAGAAATAATACCACCCAATTCAATTTTGTGATTAGATTGACCAATAAGTTATGTAGTTGAATTTAATTATTAATAAGGTTAATTAAAAGATAAAATCATTTATGTTTATATTTCGTCAATGAAACTACATAGTTGAATTTAATTAAAAAATCGAAAATATATTATGTCCGTCCCATATTGAGCTCCTTGCAATAAGTAATGAGAAATGACTTCACTTAACTGGAGAGCGATGGTCGTGTGCGTGCATTCTTATTATTGGCAAGCTAATTAATCTGTTGATACCTTAGGTTTTGAAGAGAACTTCCAGGCTTAGTTACTGAAACTGTATTGGGTTCCGTTACTTAGAAAAGGGCCGAGTCTTAGGGGCTTAGACTCTTAGTACAACGGATTGTATTTTCTTTGGGTACAACAAAATCAATCAGTTTGTTGCTGGTTGAACAATTGGTTAATAGAAATACTTATATTTCTTTAATAAAAAAAATAAGTTATGAACCATATTACTACTACATTTCAAAAACATAAAATTTTATTTGTAACTTCCATAAGGCACTAACGAGGATATAATTCAGTAATTGAAGCCTGATCATTTGCTGAGTATTGAACAGAGTTACCTTTGGATAGATACGAGCCTAATGCCTATCACCTCTAAATTATTCTCCCGTCTTGATGTGTATGATTCAATGTTGCTGTGCATAAAGAATGCAGGTTGTGACGGTACCGAAAGAGTGATAGAATAGCTATTAAGCAAAACAACGATCAAAGCCATAGTTGGTCTCTTAGCTACATTTTCTTGAACACATAGTAAACCAATGTGGATGCATCTCATTATTTCAGTTGTTGAGATATGCCTCAATGTGGGATCTATAATATTTGAAGCAGTTCCCTCCGTCCAATGTTTCCATGCCTGCAATGCAAGATATAATTAATTGGGCAGACACGATATCAGAGAGAAAATTATTTTATGATTTTGTTTTTTTTTTTTCCTTGGCTATGGTATAGTTGCAATGTCCCCTAAACTACAAAACCAAACAATATTCCACCTTAATAATTGGTCTTAGAAGTTTGGCCTTGGTTGGCAAAATGGTTCATCCATTTTTTATTGTTGATAATTTGATAGTTGGCTAGAAGGAATTTTGAACCTTAAATCTTCTCATAAAAGAGAGAAATTAATGTCAGTTAGGTTACAAAACTTTTGACAAATGATTTGCCCGTGTACATGACCTGTTAGCTAATGCGTGTTTAATAGTTAATACCAATGGATGTTACAAAGGGAATTGCAACCATTTATATTAGTTGGCTGACTTCTTTGAACAAGTAGAGTGTAGTGGTGAACGAATAATCTCTCTTGGTCATTCTCTTTGAGGAGGTTTTTTGGTTGTGGAAATAGTGTGCCTTGCTCTAGTAGCAAGCGCCACCGTCGAGCTTACTCTCAGTATGGAGGCATTAAATAGTGTAAAACAACTGCTTATCCTTGGCTCAAACTTATGCTATTTGGTATATTCTTATTAACACCATTTCCTTTCAATCGGTAATAAGCATTTTTCCCTTCTGTTAGGATTTTTGTCAATTTTAATGAAAAATTGAAATTTCTATTAAATTTTTATATTTTTGAAAAAGAAAATTAATTTGACTGAAATTCTAACAAAAATACATAAAATGAAATGCAATTTAAAGGACAACATTACAACTGCACCATATACATATAGTTACAGGGAAATGCAATTAACCGCTATATTTATTTTTCCAATTTCACGTGTATCTACTAGTGCTATACTCACAAGAAAAGGGAAATGTACTAAAATTGATTGTACTTACATAGCTTAGAAGGTACTCCACATTCTCTACATTTCGGAAGCAATTATTCCTCCGTCCACTCACTATCTCCAACACTAAAACACCGAAACTAAAGACATCGGATTTTATTGAAAATTGTCCATGCATTACATATTCTGGAGCCATATATCCACTGCATAATAGACATTAATAATATTAGTTTGCTTTGAATGAACAAAACTCATGATGATTATAAAAAAATTTAGTGTCTTGAGAAAACGTTAAATCATGTAGGACTTTCATGTAATTTACATGAAACAAAATAAAAATTAGTGCCATCCCCTTTCACGATACTTACTAGGTCCCAACAATTCTACTTGTATTCCCGTGAGTTTGATCCACTGAAAACAATCTTGCCATACCAAAATCTGAAATTTTGGGATTCATTTCTTCATCTAAAAGGATGTTGCTAGCTTTAAGATCACGGTGAATAATACGAAGCCGCGAATCTTCATGAAGGTAGAGAAGCCCTCGAGCAATTCCTCCTATGATTTGGTAACGCGTCTCCCAATTCAAATATGTACGCTTGATTGGATCTATGTGTCAAAGCAAGAGTACGATTGAGTTATTGAAATATGTGGAGGCATTTTCTAAGAAGACATGTAACCCAAAAGAAAATTTATGAATACAGCTTGAAAAAAAGGAGTGCAAGCATACCAAAAAGGAAGTGATCAAGGCTTGTGTTTGGCACAAACTCGTATATTAAAAGCCTTTCATTCCTTTCCAAGCAGAAGCCTAAGAGTCTAACTAAATTGCGGTGTTGAAGTTTGGCCACCAATAAGACCTCATTCTTAAATTCTAGATTTCCTTGTGCAGAATTGTTTGACAACCTTTTCACCGCTATAACTTGTCCATTATAGAACGTACCCTGACGATATATAAAAAGAATAAGGTTCATGTAATGATCAGGGCATTTGAAGTTTAACAATTTTATGTAGTACAACTTCTGCATATGATTTTATAAAGTTACCTTGTAGACAACACCAAATCCACCTTGTCCAAGCTTATTTGCTTCAGAAAAGTCATCGGTCGCAACTCTAACAGTGTCAAAGTCGAATTGCAAGGATTCCACGCCAATTTCATCAACATCTTTACATGAGGAACAAGTCAACTTAATTACATGACTCAATCAAGTTCATTATTTAAGAGGATTAACACAATATAAAATATGTGCATAACAGCAATGAACTCTCTAATACTAATGATAGAAATAAGCTTTTTTCATGTTTGTTTAAATGGAATCGTCACTTCTTGACAGATAATTTTGATTCAGCCTTACTATGGGAGCTCAAATTATTTGCCTAATTATGTAACGTTACTTATATGCTAATAAATGTTAAAAGGTTGTAGGAAGTTGTCTTATTAATAATAATAATAATAATATATATATAATATCAATGGAATTCGATCCCCAACATTATCTATGCCGCTAGTGCTTATTTGCACATGCATCAATCATTAATATACTAATTTTGTTATTTTGTTAGCGAAGCCTAACTTCTGAAAAACAGGTTGCAAAACCAAATTTTCACTTCCTTTCCGCTGTCTCCATTGGCCTCGTCTTTCTTAAATAGATGATGAAGATGGAGACTATTAATACCACAAAGGCAACAGTTGTGACAACAATAATGATGACAGTCCGTGATTTGCTGCTTCCATTCCCTACAAAAATAAACCATAAATCGATTCTCCTTAGAACATTCTGAAAGAGATTGTAAATAACTTAAAAATGTTGTATATAGCATAAACAAGGACGTCTTATATATGACCACATAATAAGCATATATACTGGCATTGGTACCTTTCGAAGTAGTGGTATTCGTTGGTGGTGGTGGTCCGGGTGGTGGAGCTGTATACTCAAAGGAGTAGACCTCAAACCTTATATTACAGCTGGGTAAAACTACTCTCCCACCTTCCTTCGCATCACAACAATATGCACTACGAATAATGGCGCTATCAACGCAATCAATGCAATCTTGCTTAGACAAATCCGGTGTGCACTGGACAAGTGCATATATTGTCTTAAAGTCTGGTGGGGTTTCATTTCCTGTTGCAAACTTACGAAAAGAATCACCTGCTGCAGCTGTACTTTGTAGTCTTTTAAACAAGGTCCGAAGACCATCATTGAATCCATTCAAATAAATGGACGGTACGCTAGTCGGGTTAGGCTGATAGTTTTGAGGATCAATTTCCATTTTGTTCAAAATGGAGGAGCGATTTGAGTAGCGTAACATACATAGGTCACTAATTCCTATTGCCTCCTTTTGATTCGGACAGATCTGTGTAATAAGTTCCGTAGCGTTCTTGACACAACTACGACAAAGATCTGGCTTAAGATCTCCTCTACAAAGTACAGTTGCATATACTTCGTCAGGGCTTTGGCCATAGGAGGATTTATAGAACCCATCAATTTCTGTGTTGGAAGAGAGGGAGGAAAGGAGTTGAATCAGGTTTGTCTCATAGGTACTGTTATTGGTATAGTTACCGTCGAAACAAGATTCGAGTATGAGCCTTTTCTGCGCAATGACTTGAACAGTGAGTATCAAAATGGTAGAGAGGAAGAAAAGTAATCTTGAGGAAGCCATTGCCATGTCAATGTGCTCCGTGAAATTAATGGCAGGATTTATTTAGGCCTAGAAGCTTAATTATTATAGGCTTCTTTTATTGACAATTCATGAGGACCTTTCCGAAATCAAGGATATTTAGTCCATGATCTTGAAAATAATAATTCATGTTGGATTGAAACGTTCGACGTCTTTTTTCGTTTTTTCTATTGTTTGCTTGATAAAATAATCAGAAGTTTCTAAATATCCTCAGTAATGACTTTGGTTGTCGTACACGGTACACAGCATAAGAAATTAAAATACTAAAGTATAAATTACGGTTGAGTAGTTCAACACTTACTAGTGTAACTTTAAGTGTTACACACCACTCAATATCCACTATTTGATTACTTTTTCTTCTTATACAGTTCATGCTTGCAAAATTTCAAGACAATCAAAGATCAATAACCATGTCACTATCAAATGTTTAAATTTTAAGTTTTTGTATTTTAAAATTATAGATAAAAGATGAGTTTATGGATCGAATAAAGCCTATCCTATTAGCATGAAATTTGGCATGCGTGTTAAAGAACATACTGAACATGTAATCTAATAAAAGTGATTAGGTGGTGTAATATTGCTGATCACCAAGTGTAACTTGCAAACAAATGTAAGTTAAAATGATTGAAGTGAACAAATGAAATAAAAAAGAATAAAAATAAAATCTAATCAAAGTTAAAAGGATGTAATTTGTAATTTAATCAAACTAAAATATTAGCGGGTCGAGGGATTTTCTCAAACATGTCCACTTAAAAATATAGATTATACAAAGATAATACATAGCATTATCTATTTTTTTAAAACAAATGACTCGTTCTATATATGTATCCTACATAGAGTTTAGCTTTGCAGTACTATAAATTTCTAAACAAAACTTCATTTCCACATTCAATGACATTTTTGAGTTAGAACTAACATTATACTGGTTGAGATAATCAACTGATGAAAGTTTTTTTTTTTTTAAAAAAAGGAAAAAAAGAAAAAAGAAAAGAAAAGAGACCCGATGAATAAGCACACTATATATAGCTCATCGTGTTGGCTTTCCACTCCACCATCTTATACACTAAAATTGCCATTAATCAATCCCTTTTCTTTTTCTTTTTTGATAAGCGCCATTAATCAATCCCTTGGCAATTAAAATATTAAGTATTCTTATACGTACAATTGACGAGGAGATTAAACTAAAGTGGAGCACATATATAATATCACATTTAATTCCTTTCTTTTACCTACTATGTCCATGCAAGTCTTGTATGCTTCAATATTTGTGCGCCTTGACCAAGGGGCCGGTTTTACTTTCACACGCATTCAATACTCATCTAATCTCCGAAATATAAGAAGTATACCAATCTAATCTCTAAAATAATTATACCCGGTTGACTGAGACATAAACGACGACAATTAATTTCTTACCTTTCTCTTTCAAAAAAGAATAAAAAAGAACAATGGTTGAGGAAAAGCTGTACGGTACCGGAAGTGATTTCCTCGATGCACTGCCTTTGCGTCCCAAACACGTATTAATAATTGATTGTGGGCGTCTATTATATTTCAATTTGTATGTGTTTTATGATTTTATCATGATTTTTATCTTGGTATAGAAATCATCAACAAAAGGCGGTTGCATCAAGGGCTTCAAATTTCAAACCGATGGCCAAGTCAAATGCGAATCACTCGGTAAATTGAGTGTCTGTTTTGAACTTTCACCGGTTCCTTTTTGGTATGTAAATGCGGTCAGGGAAGGTAACTCCCTAACCCATAACATTGCCTGTTGGGCCCCCTGTTTCCCAATTTCATAGAATGATTCCAATCTCCTTAGTCCTTCCCTCTTTGCTGGGTAAGCATGGCGCAAGAGTTAGCCTTTCTTTCTCGGATTTTTTTGTTAGTTTTTTCTAAATAATACTAATATTATTAAGCAAAAAAAAAAAAAAAAAAAAAAAAACAGAGTACTTTGATGCTGTCAAGGGATTATTACTATAACCTAAGAGCTAGAGAGATTGCTAAATTGCTAATTATATGCCCCCTAGGCCATAGTACTGCTTAGAGATTGAAACCCCCATCTGGCACAAAAGATCGACTTTCTTCTGTTTTGTTTTATAACAACCCTTCTATTTGAGGATGTTTCAAAATATAGTTCACTTTAAAAATTTAATAGAGACAATTTGCATATCTTCTCTAATTAATATACCATTAATTTTTTTTTAAAGTCAATAGTACTAATTTTTATATGTTTTATTATTTGAGTTTAAACTAAGAAATGTAAATTTAAAAGCTAATAAATTTTTATTTAGAGACAATGCAGAGTCCATGTTATATGACTTTTGTTGAAATTGATACACAATTAATTGGGCATCCTTCAATGCAAAAATAAATATAGTGTATAATTAATGCTATTTTTTTTTTTTTAAAGAAAATTTTGTAGTAAGTAAATCATGAACCACAATTGAATATACTCATCATAATGTGCTGCTGCATATATAACATCACATAGTAGCAGCCCAGACCACTTAGAGAAAGGCCAGTGGTCCAGGCCACAAATATTTAAATTTATTCAATGTGGTTACTTCCATAAACTCTTTTTCAAGACTCGTATAAAGAACTCTTGTTACTTCCATCAAACCTTAGCGAGGATATAACGCAGTAATTGAAGTCTCATTTGTTGAGGCGAGGATAGATTGAGTTGAGGCCGTGTCTGACTCAACATTGCTGTGTATAAAAAATGCAGGCCGTGAAGGTACTGATAAGGTGATAGAGGCGCTATAAAGCATAAGCATGACTGAAGCCATGGTTGGTCTATCAACTACATTTTCTTGAACACATAATAACCCAATGTGGATGCATCGGATTATTTCAGTTGTTGAACCAACCCCTAATGCGGGGTCTATAATATTTGAAGCTGTCATGTTCCTCCAATTTGTCCATGCCTGCAAAATGATTTTTTGCCCACACAAGTTTTTATCATAAAACTTATTTTATTTTGCCAGTGTCACCTGCCTAAGTAGTGTGACACTTAAGTTAAGAATAAGTTAGAACCACAATATTTTTCACAATTGCTAACATAACTTGTTGTGATTTGAGAAACATTACTTTCACTTGAGTCCACTACAAATGCCATTTTTATTATACACCAATCACATCACGTTATGTCAGAGATTGTAAGAAAATTTGTAAAAAAATGTTTTGCCTCTAAACTTTTTATCAAGTCAAAAGGGTATACAAAGATGTTGTACTTACATAACTAAGAAGATCCTCCCCATTTTCTCTATTACGGAAGGAACCATTTTTCTGTCCGCTTATCATTTCAAGTACTAACACACCAAAACTAAAGACATCAGACTTTACTGAGAAGTGCCCATGATATGCATACTCTGAAGCTATATATCCACTACATGAGAAAATAAGTAATATTAATTTATATAACCACTGCATATGGAAAGTAGCTAGTAACATTGCTTTAATTTGAATGATAATACAACTCTTAACAATCATTTTCAAATTCTTTTTATTTCTCTAATTTATAACAGTTGGTTAAATGTTTGTTTGGAATTATTTTTTATTTTTTACAATGCAACTTAATTCTTGTAATTGACAATACAAAACATGTAATCATATGCTAATTATTAGTTATAATCTCATAAAAAATTTATTAGTTATAACCCACTATGATACTTACTATGACCCAACGATTCTATTTGTATTGATGTGGGTTTGATCAAGTACAACCAATCTTGCTAGACCAAAATCTGCAATTTTGGGATTCATCTCAACATCTAATAGAACATTACTAGTTTTGAGATCACGATGAATGATGCGAAGTCGAGAATCTTCATGAAGATAAAGAAGGCCTCGAGCAATGCCGACTATGATTTTGTAACGTATTTGCCAATCCAAATGTGGACGCTTGATTGGATCTACACCATTCATTTAAACTATGAGTTTTTTGAACAAATATATATATCCAAGTTTATTTAGTATAAATGCAACATATAAACCATTATGAATAAATCCAACATTTACGGTAGAATTAAAACCATACCAAATATAACTTGATCGAGGCTTCCATTGGGCACAAATTCATAAATAAGTAGCCTTTCATTTCCTTCCAAGTAGAAACCTAGGAGCTTAACTAAATTTTGATGTTGAAGCTTAGCCACTAGCAAGATTTCATTCATAAATTCTAAATCACCTTGTCCAAAACCTATAGATAGTCTTTTAACAGCTATTTCTTGTCCATTGAAGAACATACCCTACAAATATATCATAATATTCAATATACAATCCTTAAAGAATAAAAAATTATGAATTTAACTTGTTGTGTCAGACAATGATTGATATACTTGACCATAGGGATGGAGATCCTATGCAAAAATTATGAATTCTAGAATATGCAAGTTAAATTTTTTTAAATAGTTAAACAGTGAAAAAAAGTAAAAAAAATGTTTTAACTATTGCAAATTTTGAACTATGCAATACTTATGCAATACCCTAGGTATTGCACAGGATCTCAATCCGACCATAAGGGATTGTCAAATTACCTTGTACACAACACCAAATCCACCTTGCCCAAGCTTATTTGCATCAGAAAAGTTGTCAGTAGCAACTCTAATTGTTGGAAAATCGAATTGCAGGGATTCAGTAGTACTGCTAATTTCATCCACTACTTCAAATGTGGAAAAAGTCAATAAATGCTGTATTAGATAAGTTAGTTGCTTAAAGAAGATTGATGCAATTTAAGTTATGTGCGTAGCTCATTAATGGGCTCACCAAAACTAATTACTGAATTAATCTTACATTTTATAGAAATGAAGTCCTTAACAATAGGAACAACAAACCAATTTTCACTTACATTCAATTTTCTTCCTTTGCTTCCTCACCCTTAAATAGATGCAGATGCAGATGCAGATGACTATTACCACGAAAACAACCACCACCACAACTATAATGATGATAGTTTGAGATGAGCTACTCTCCTTTCCTGTAAAAATCATAAATTTGTTCTCAATAAAGCATTCTAGGCTTGAATTTTGAAAGATATATACAGTTTCTTAAAGTATCATCCTTTTCAATATAAGATTGTATGTTTACACAATAAATAAAATATGTTGAAGAAATAAACTCATGCAAACGCATGCTAAGGAATTGTGCGCCATTTTCCTCAAAGCAGAAGTTAAGTGCGTGAATAATTTAAAAATATACCAAACATCGGTCACCAAGAAACATGATAGTTCCCATTTGGACAAGTTGCCATGCTGCAATGCTCATCAGCACATAATACTTTTTTAATACACCACTTGGACTAGTGGGTGGGTGGAGTTTTTTTGTTTGGATCAACCACTTGGAATTTTTTCTATCATTGTGGCTGCATAATATTAGCTGGCAATCCTATCCCTTTTGGTAATGAGGACAATCTCAATCTGATAACACTAAGCGCATTGCAGTGAAAGGAACTCCTAAAAAAATCTTAAATTCACCAAATTGCATGTAATTCTTATAAAGCAATATTTTGTCACACCAATTATGTCATTATTTCTTCTTCTTTTCTGTCAAGGCCAATGATAATAAATATCAGTTTAAGATTACGAACTGGTGACAAATTTGTCCAGCTATAAAAGCAAAATGCTAAAGCTATCGTAAAAGGCCATTAATTACTTTCATTGCTATTAAATTTGAAGGTAATCACTGAAAGAGTTAATCAAGAATGCAAAGAACTTTGTGGAAGAAAGGTGTATAGAATATTGTATTGATTAACTTGAATAATTACACTGAGAAAGACTAATATTTATACAGTAAGAGAGGGAGAGAGAGATTGTTAATTCAGTTATAACAACTAAGCTAATCCCACATTATATGGTTGACTTCTTTGACTATAACTAGACTCCACCTCATGTGCTAGTCTACACCTCATGTGCTGAGTTCTGCTATGAGCTGTTATGAGCTGTTGTGAGCTACTGTCGTTTAGTGCATGAATTAGCACTACACGACTTGCCGTTTGCTTCATCATCCCCCCTCAAACAGATGGTGTCAACCGGAACCATCACTTTGGACTGAAGCTCATGAAATCGAGGCGAGGAAAGGCCCTTGGTGAAGATGTCAGCCAATTGATCAGCCGTGGAGACAAATTGAACCTGTAAATCCTTGCGAAGCACTCGTTCACGGATGAAATGAAAGTCAACCTCGATGTGCTTCGTACGAGCATGGAAGACAGGGTTAGAAGCAATGGCTAAAGCAGAAACGTTATCACACCATAATATGGGAGGAGCAGAGATGAAAATGCCAAGATCACGCAGCAAAACTCGAAGCCAACATACTTCGGCAGAGGCAGAGGCAAGTGCTCGATATTCAGCTTCGGTGGAGGAACGAGACACAGTGAGCTGCTTCTTGGCGGACCAAGTAATGGGGTTATGGCCTAAAAACACTAGAAGACCAGAGGTGGAACGGCGATCATTGGGATCACCAGCCCAATCAGCATCAGTGAAGGCAGACAGAGTGGTTGGGCCAGGAGTATAGTGCAAACCATGATCAAGGGTACCTTGAAGATATCTCAGGATTCTTTTAGCTGCTGTAAGATGAATGGAAGTGGGGGCATTCATGAATTGACACACTTGATGAACAGCAAATGAGAGATCTGGGCGTGTGAATGTGAGATAGTGCAGAGCCCCAACCAGACTGCGATAGGCATGAACATCAGTGAGAGGAGTGCCTTCAGTTGCAGAGAGACGAACATGAGGAACACAAGGAGTGTTGCAAGGACTACAGTGCTGCATATTATGTTTGTGCAGTAAGTCAGTTGCATACTTGGTCTGTGTAAGAGTTAAACCAGTAGAAGAACGTTGGATTTGTAAGCCAAGAAAGAAACTGAGAGTGCCCAAGTCTTTGAGCTCAAAAACCTTGCTGAGATTGGTAATCAACTGGGACAGAAACATGGCATTGTTACCAGTAAGAACAATGTCATCCACATAGAGAAGCAGAAAGGCAACAGTAGAGCCATTGCTATAAATAAACAAAGAGGAGTCTGCTGTAGAAGAGTGAAACCCCAGAGTGACCAATTGGGTTGTGAAGCTCTCAAACCAGGCTCGTGGAGCCTGTTTTAATCCATAAATGGATTTGTGGAGACGGCAGACATGATTAGGTTGAGCAGTATTCACATAGCCAGGAGGCTGAACCATATACACCTCTTCTTTTAAAATGCCATGAAGAAATGCATTTCTTACATCCAACTGTCTCAATGGCCAGTTGTAAGTGACTGCAAGAGCTAAAATAAGCCTAACTGTGGGAGGCTTGACCACTGGGCTAAAGGTTTCTGCAAAGTCTATGCCATGCTGTTGATGGAAACCTTTAGCCACAAGTCTGGCCTTATATCTAGAGATAGTTCCATCACTATTTCGTTTTAGCTTAAACACCCATTTGCACCCAACTATGTTCTTGCCAAATGGAGGAGGAACAAGAGTCCAAGTGTGTTGCCTTTGAAGAGCTGAGTACTCTTCATGCATAGCAGCACACCATTGTGGAAATTTTGAGGCTGTGAGGTAAGTGGAAGGTTCTGTTTGGGTATAGTCAGGGATGGAGGTGTGAAAAATTTTGGGTTTGAAGATGCCATTTTTGGATCTAGTATGCATGGGGTGAGTGTTTGTAGGACCTGATATAGTGGAGGACAGTAAAGGAGGAACGGATGGAGGAGTAGGAAGAGGAACAGCAGTAGACGGACTGGACTCAAGAATGGGAGGGTGAGGCTGGGTAACTGGTATGGCACAAGATGGGATGGAACTAGGGGATTGGATTATAGGAGTAATGGACTGAATTATAGGATCTGCAGATGGAATAGGAACTGAATGTGAGGGAGTCGAGTCTGGTATAAATGGTGGAGTGCAAGAGTGAGCTAGAATAGCTAACCAAGATGTAGAATCAAAAGATGAGGTGACTGGTGAAGGTGGTGAAGGTGTGGACTGAGAGGGCAGAGATAAATGAGTAAGAAATTCTGACTCATTAAAGAGAACATGCCTAGAAATATAAACTCTATGAGTGTGAGGGTCTAGGCAGATGTAGCCTTTGGAAGATGTAGGATAACCAAGAAATAGGCAAGGAGTGGTTCTTGGTTGTAATTTGTGGGTATTGTAAGGCCTAAGATAAGGGAAACACAAGCATCCAAAGGTTCTAAGGTGGGTAAGATCTGGTGGTTTATGAAATAACATCTCCCAAGGAGTTTGATGAGATAGTGTGGGGGTGGGAAGTCTATTAATGAGATGCACAGCTATAGAAACAGCATAGGACCAGTGATCAATAGAGAGACCAGCATTGGACAAAAGGGTTAAGGCACTTTCTATGACATGTCTATGTTTTCTTTCAACTAGACCATTCTGCTGAGGGGTATGGGGACAAGAAAAATGATGGATAATACCATGAGATGCACAGTGTGTATTGAACTCATTTGATGTGTACTCACCACCACAGTCTGTCCTAAGGACTTTAATTTTCTGTGACAGCAGATTTTCTACAGAAGCTTGAAAGTGTTTGAATGTATGCAGCACATCAGATTTTCTGTGGAGCAAATATAACCAACTAAACCGAGAGTAATCATCCACAAACAAGAGATAGAACCTATATCCATTAGATGAATTAATTGGAGCAGGGCCCCATACATCACTGTGTACCAGTTCTAAGAGATAAGTACTTTGAAATTGAGAAGATACAAAAGGTAACTTGTGCATTTTGCCAATAAGGCAGTGCTTACAATGATGTTGAACATGTTTATTATTGACAGAAATACAAGAAGACAGGGAAGGAATGGCAGAGACCAACACACGATCACTAGGGTGTCCTAATCTTTGATGCCGAAGCTGCCATTTATTCTTGGAAGACAGAAATGCTTGAATTGAAGAAGATGCAGATGAGACAGATGAAACAGATGGTTGAGTGTGGATAGGATATAATCCATTTTCACTCAAACCCCTGTAGAGGACCCTCCCCGAAGGTAAAGCCTGAATCATGAATTTGTTAGAGTCAAAATAGCATGAACAGTTATTATGTTTGCAAAGTTTATGGACTGATAGTAAGTTGGAAGAGATTTTGGGTGAATGTAACAGGTTGTGTAATTGAAAATTATAGGACTGAGTGGATAACTGACCAGTGCCAACATTATTGATGGGAATGGATTGACCATTGCCAACTGCTACTTGATCATGGCCTTGGTAAGGAGTGTGACCTGTCAGATTGCCCAAGTTGGATGTCAAATGGTCTGTAGCTCCAGTGTCAGTAAGCTAGGTCTCACCAGCTTGAATCTGAGAAGAATTAGATGTAGATGCCATTGCTGCAAGCCTTGCAGGTGGATGCCTCCCTTGGTATGCAAAATCCATCCTGTGATAACAGTCCAAGGCTTGATGTCCAAGCTTACCACATATCTGACACATAGGTCTAGAATTCTTAGATTTGCCTTGAAAATTCTGAGAAAACTGAGCATTCCCTTGAGTGAAGGCATTGGATGAAGGATACTGATTGTTGGAGAACTGAGTATTGCCTTGAGTGAAAGCATTGGAGTGATTGTTGGAGCTGAATCTACCTCTTCCTCTGTAATTATTATTTCTGCCTCGACCTCTATTCTGATTGTTGTGGACATAGAAAGAGGATTGAGAGCTAGTGTTTCTGTTGTTAGGTGCAGCAGAGGCAAACATAGCCATAGAGTTGAGATCCTTTCCAGAATCAAAACTTTCTGCCAAAGATTGTTCTTCAGTCTGTAACAGCACCATGATTTCTTCAAAACTTACAGGTGCATTTCTGGTTCGAATAGCTGAACAGAATGGACCAAATTCTCTAGGTAGACCTTTGAGAATGATATGAAAGAGCTCTTCATTGTCAATCAATGTACCAACAGCAATGAGTTTGTCTCTAGTGTTCTTGATTTTCTGTAAGTAGGAACTCACAGATTCAGAACCTTTCTTGAGATTGTGAAGTTCAATCTTAAGATTCAATACATTGGATCTAGAGGTTGAAGTAAACCTGTGCTCAAGTGTTTTCCACACAGACTGAGCAGAGTTCTGACCTACCACCATTGGGAGAACAGAAGGTGATAGAGTTGAGTTGATCAAAGTCAAAAGAGCTTGATCTCTGATATCCCAAGCCTGGAATTCTGGATTCACTGTAGTAGTGAGATTTCCTTCTGCATCAATGAGAAACCGAGAAGGAGATTGAATTGTTCCATCAACAAAATCAATCATGGAATAAGCTCTCAATATTGAAGAGAGTTGATGTTTCCATACAATGAAATTGGTACTGTCAAGCTTCACTGGCATGAGGTTCGACATGCTTGATAGAAGCAGCAATGGTGATTGTAGTGAAGAAGCCATTGGCTCTGATACCATGAAAGAGTTAATCAAGAATGCAAAGAACTTTGTGGAAGAAAGGTGTATAGAATATTGTATTGATTAACTTGAATAATTACACTGAGAAAGACTAATATTTATACAGTAAGAGAGAGAGAGAGAGACTGTTAATTCAGTTATAACAACTAAGCTAATCCCACATTATATGGTTGACTTCTTTGACTATAACTAGACTCCACCTCATGTGCTAGTCTCCACCTCATGTGCTGAGTTCTGCTATGAGCTGTGCTATGAGCTGTTATGAGCTGTTGTGAGCTACTGTCGTTTAGTGCATGAATTAGCACTACACGACTTGCCGTTTGCTTCATCAATCACACACTTGCAATAAACAAAAAGCTTAAAGTGGAGTACAATCAAAGCTGGAATAAAATGGTAAATTATGATGCATTTTCCTACACTTCCCATACTTGTCCTTGCAAGCGGTCCGAAATTCCAATCTTCGAATACAATTATGTATTCTACTCTTTAAGTTTCATAAAATTTGTTGTTGAATTTCAATTATTCAGCCGTCGGCAGATTGGTCCTACTTTACAAAATCACACCATACAAATAAGAAATAAAATAAAGAAGAGAGAGACTATGAAACATATACTTTGATTTGCCACAAAAAGACAAAATTATGAAAGTAATGACAATTCATATGCTAATCCTTATGAAGTTGACAGAAGTCTATATTCAAATAGGAAAATGGAGAATAAGATGTAAGGTATATATATGAGGATTATATATGAGGGAGCAGCGTATGTATGAGGACTATCATACCTTTTATAGGGGAAACCCGCGGCAGAGGAAGAGAAGACGGTGGTGAGGATGCATAAGTAGTATTGTTAAACAGGGACGGAACATAATTTCAATTAAATCTAAAGTAGTATACTAGACTATAAGTATCAATTTTGCATTAACAAAATATCATCAAATGAAAATACACAAAATAACTATGTCTTTTCAAGACATGCAACTTGGGATAGCCATATTTGTTGATGAAAAAATAGTTCATGAATTACAAGACACAGATTTCTGCAACTCGGCCTATGATCATATTGTTGATGAAACAAAACAGTTAGCCCAATCCTCCAGTGGTATGAATTCAAGCGCATTCGAAGAGAAGGTAATTAATAAGAAAACACATGCATTGGTGCGAAGGGCAAAATTATGTAATGATCTTGATGTTTGGTTACAGACAGTTCCTCTTGATATTGGGCTTTTATTGTTTTCTGAACTTCGCGTTTAATTAACAATACTCAGAAATATATATAGTTTCTTCTTTCTACATTGACCAGGGAGTTCACACTATATACTTTTGAACACTAATCAAATTTCTAAGATACGAAAAATGGCAGATCGAGATGTGAGTGTCTTAGGGCATGCCCCGAAACTAAGAATGTGTCTGCCAAAATGGACCACATAATGTCTTTGAAGTATGCATGCTAGAGGCTCATATTTTCTTACGCGTTACAGGGATTTATAAAGGTGTACTAAGTCTAGATACACAGGTGTGATTTTCAGCTAGGCGCGCAGTAGTTGAAAAGTGCTGAGGCACCGCCCACTTGGCCATTTTCCTTCTAGACTAGATGGACTTCATTCCTACCGAAAAAATAAAAGTGACCTTCGTTGAACTTGCGAGCGAGGAAGGCAAAGTAAGGCTTTTTCTTTAGGGGAATGAGTTTTTACATTTTCAGCCAGAAATAATAGCATACGTGAGATCATGAATATGGTCAAATTCAAATCAGTGTGTGTTTGATTTAGTTTTTTCTTGAGCTACTTAAACTTATTTCAACTTTTTTAAACCTCGACTCTTTTTTTTTTTTTTTTTTTTTAACTATAATTATACTTTTATCTATTTTCAATAAAAATAGTAAATAATAAAATTAGGAAATAAGCCAATCAAGACGCACACCAACTGGATTGATTCATGGACTCATAAAAAAAACTAGATCGATTCATGGAGAATATTTAAGAGAGTATGTAATTATCTCAAAATCCAAGATATCACTTAACTCATCGTTTGTATTATAAACTTCTCATTCTTGTATCCTAAACTCTTAATAACTTCAGTAAGTAATTATTGTTTTTCTAATTTACCAATATACCTCACACCAATTTCCCTTTGAGTAATGTTAGAGTAACATAGTTTGGATCCATCATTGATACCATTTTTATTATGTTACTAGTGTTATTGTTCCCGTTTTGCACTATACGTCCTTTTAAATCTCAACTTGCACAACTAACCTGTATATCATATATGAATATGTATCTACGTCAATCTATTCGCATCCATAATCTTCTGCGTAGAAAATGATGAGTTAATCAACTGCACATTGTGCTTTCTTTCTTATTTATCTTCTTCTTCTTTTTTTTTCTTCTTTTTTTTTAGGAAAAAGAGAATGCTGTCTATCATTAATTTATATTTATTCATTCCAATTAATGCTATTATTTTTCCTTTAATGCTAAAAAAAAAAAAATTTCAAATCTCAATCAGTCAATCTTATCTCGAACTTTATTATTAACCATTATCCTAAATCTTAATCCTAATAGCACTTCATGAAGTTAATTAATGTACAAATCAAGAATTACCCAATTAAAATCTTTTATTTTTTGGTGTGTGTGTGTGAATATTAAAACATTTTTTGACGTGCATGAATTCCACCTGGAATATGAAATTTGCCACGTTCTGAATAATTGCGTGAAATATGCTTTAAAGTTTCCTTGGCTTATAGAAATGCCTCCAAAATTTTCCAATTTCTGATATTTTCACGTGAAGAATTTAGAATTCAGTCATTCACTAACAACAAATAGTGAGTAACAGCATTCCGCCACCGCACCTGGGTTTCACGTGCACACTTCCCCCTGAGAACCAATTACGTGGTATTCAATATTTCAATGATGTTGAATTTGGGACCCACATACTTTCCGGAATATAAAAGCATAACATTATCCCTCTTTATGATTGGACCGTGAGGTAGTAATCAAAGCAAGTAAAGTGGGGATAGCATTATTATCCCTAGAAAAAAAAAAATTGAAAGTAAATGACTTGCGGCCACGTTGGACCTTACTAAAAGACAATGACATCTTACTAAAGTAGAAGCAATTTGGCAATAGCTTCTACTTTCTAGTTTATAGTTCTACCTTCCTATTCCAAAGTCCAAACCAAACCTTCCACTCATACAGCCATAGCCACAAAAGGCACTCATCTCAAGCCAAATATTTCTTCAAGATTTCTTAAGAAAGAAAAAAGAAAAGAAAAGGGATCTCTACATGCTACAAGTAAGTGCTATTTTTCTGGGTGCTTAGGTTTGTTTCTTTTTAGTTAATGGATCCTTGAACCCAATCAATCTTAAACTTTCAAATTCTTTGATGCATGTTCTTGATTTACATTGTGTTTTTGTTTTTGGAGGGGTTATGCAAATTATAGTATTTTAAATTGCGTCTGTACCATTTTATTTTTCCTGTAAAGGAAGGCAAACTATTACCAAAATCCAATTAATGGTAGGAGTAGATGTTTGCGTCTAACAAAAGAAATGTAACCCCAAAACCATTTATTGTTGTTGTATTTATTAAGAATTGTATTGATGCCAGGATATATAGAAGGTTGTTTTGTGGTTTTTCTTTAGAAGTTCTTCAAGTCCTAAACGGCAACGCTAAAGATGAAGATAAATAGATAATCAACTTTAAATACCAATACAATTAATCAGATGGGCACAAGTTCATAATTACAAGGTTTCATTTTTTCTTTAAAATTTCCTCTATTTCTTGAAATTAATACATTACAAATTCTCCTAACTATGACAAAAAAAAAGGTTTATCCAAAGATGCTAGCAAATCCTGAAATGGGAGAACAATATTGCTTGACGGACTTAAATCAAAGATAGAAAGGATGTCTTGTCACTAACAAGCTAGCAACAACAATTAAAATTCAGTACCAAGTGCGGTATCTAGTCAGGCAAAAAAGCTATATAAATTGTTGTGTATAACAACTAACAAGAAGATCACACACGGCAAATTTTGGAAAGTTCCTACACGACAATTAATATTGAGTAAAATTAGTACAATGATTTTCCATTCAACGTGTATTTGTCATAGTTAGAAGAATTTGTAATGTATTAATTTCAAGAAATAGAGGAAATTTTAAAGAAAAAATGAAACCTTGTAATTATGAACTTGTGCCCATCTGATTAATTGTATTGGTATTTAAAGTTGATTATCTATTTATCTTCATCTTTAGCGTTGCCGTTTAGGACTTGAAGAACTTCTAAAGAAAAACCACAAAACAACCTTCTATATATCCTGGCATCAATACAATTCTTAATAAATACAACAACAATAATTGGTTTTGGGGTTACATTTCTTTTGTTAGACGCAAACGCCTACTCCTACCATTAATTGGATTTTGGAAATAGTTTGCCCTCCTTTACAGGAAAAATAAAATGGTACAGACGCAATTTAAAATACTATAATTTGCATAACCCCTCCAAAAACAAAAACACAATGTAAATTAAGAACATGCATCAAAGAATTTGAAAGTTTAAGATTGATTGGGTTCAAGGATCCATTAACTAAAAAGAAACAAACCTAAGCACCCAGAAAGATAGCACTTACTTGTAGCATGTAGAGATCCCTTTTCTTTTCTTTTTCCTTTCTTAAGAAATCTTGAAGAAATATTTGGCTTGAGATGAGTGCCTGCTGTGGCTATGGCTGTAGGAGAGGAAGGTTTGGTTTTTAGGATGTTTGGTTTGGACTTTGGAATAAGAAGGTAGAACTATAAACTAGGATAATAATGCTATCCCCACTTTACTTGCTTTGATTACTATCTCACGGTCCAATCATAAAGAGGGATAATGTTATGCTTTTATATTCCGGAAAGTATGTGGGTCCCAAATTCAACATCATTGAAATATTGAATACCACGTAATTGGTTCTCAGGGGGAAGTGTGCACGTGAAACCCAGGTGCGGTGGCGGAATGCTGTTACTCACTATTTGTTGTTAGTGAATGACTGAATTCTAAATTCTTCACGTGAAAATATCAGAAATTGGAAAATTTTGGAGGCATTTCTATGATCCAAGGAAACTTTACAGCATATTTCACGCAATTATTCAGAACTTGGCAAATTTCATATTCCAGGTGGAATTCATGCACGTCAAAAAATGTTTTAATATTCACACACACACACCAAAAAAATAAAAGATTTTAATTGGGTAATTCTTGATTTGTACATTAATTAACTTCATGAAGTGCTATTAGGATTAAGATTTAGGATAATGGTTAATAATAAAATTCGAGATAAGATTGATTGATTGAGATTTGATTTTTTTTTTTTTTTTTAGCATTAAAGGAAAAATAATAGCATTAATTGGAATGAATAAATATAAATTAATGATAGACAACATTCTTTTTTTCCTAAAAAAACAAAGAAGAAAAAAGAAGAAGATAAATAAGAAAGAAAGCACAATGTGCAGTTGATTAACTCATCATTTTCTACGCAGAAGATTATGGATGCGAATAGATTGACGTAGATACATATTCATATATGATATACAGGTTAGTTGTGCAAGTTGAGATTTAAAAGGACGTATAGTGTCATGTCTATGTTGGTCGGTGTGGCTGGTACCATTTTGAGAAAAAGACATCCGAGTGCACCGCCCAAGAACAAAAAGGGTGAGAAATATCAAATAAGTGTCACCTAATTCTTAAATGGAAAAAGCAACCTAACCATTTAGAAAAAGCAACCTAACTATAGTTGTTATTGCCACTAGACTATTAGTGCATATTGATCATACTCATGAATTGAACGATAAATCAGATGATGTATAAATACGTGGATTTAGATTAGATTTTTGCTAATATCAAAGCTTCTACTTGAATCAAATAACTTGTTTTAACACATATTTATTGGACTTTTTTTTTTAGCTAAATACACAAATTTATTGAACTACAAGCTTTTATTTCTACTCTCTCCCTAGAAAATTTTAACCACACGCGTGAAAATGTGAATGTTATAAATATAATCTAGATTCTTTAGTTAGATTTGTTAATTATATTATATAAGTGATGATTAAATTATTTATTTATTGAATATGTTCCAATTTTATAAACCCCAAAAAAACCGCCCATAAACAAATAATAATACAAAATAACAATACTGATAAAATAAGAGAGGAAAGGAAATTACTATTTTATTTGCAAAATAATAAAGCATAAAGTACATTCTAGCTTTATTGCTTATTTTATTTTCTCTCATAGTTATAATCTTCTTAATTAATCATATTTATAAAAGCTTCGAACTCCTTTTTTGTCAACGGCAGCAAAAGAAGTCGGCATGTCGTATCCAACTTAGACGTAGACAGATCAACATTGAATTAGTCCACTGAATTGTGGATGGTTTCTTGTAGGTGGAAGTATTCAATTAAGGAACTTATGAAGGATGTGAAGGAACAAGCATTGTTTGCACAGATATATCTTCCGAATGGTGAGAGTCACTTTGTACGTACTTTAATATGTTGAGAGAAACACCTTGCAAGCTTTGGCTACCACTCAATTAGTCCACTCCTAAAAGATTTGGTAACGACACCCCAACCAGCTGAGCTTTTGGTTCTTTCAAAGAGAGGTCAGCTTTATCTACTATTAGATGACATTTATTGGCCTTTTTGATCATTGTTTACATGTAGTGGCGGAGTTAGATTTTTTTTATTATTTTATTATTTTTTACTTTTAGGGGGAACCAAGATAAACATTAAAAAAAAAAAATTAATCCAAAAAATAACCTATCATATATATAGTATATTGCTAATTCTTCACGAAATTTGTAATTTTCCTTTATTCTGATAAAAAAAAAAAAAAAAAAAAATAGTCTATATTGCTATTTCTCCAAATGCGAAAATAATAATAATAAAAAAAATCATAATTGTTCTTGGAAAATAAAGAAAACTTGTATTAAAGAGATTTACTTATCTATTTATAGAAACATATATCATAAATATATTTTGATTTAATGAGCTATGTATGATATAAGAGTAATAAAGGAAAAAATAATGCATTAATCACTTATATAAACTTATCTATTTTTTAGAAAATATACTTTGGATATATTTAATGAGCTACATATAGTATAAGAGTAATAAAAGGAGAAAAAAAAAATGATGTATTAGTCATTTACATGAATGCAATACAATTTTTTATTAAAAAATCTAGGGGTGGCATTAATTAAATTTTATAGATAAGTTGAGATTTTTCTTTTTTAACAAAAAATATACGAGAGAAGGGGACAAATTGTAAAAGCTAGGTTGAGCCATGGCTCCCCCCAACCCGCTCGCTTTGCCCCTCTCTACATGCTTAAGAGTACAAAATACTCTTCCAATCAGATAATAGTCTCACGCAAGTATTTAAACAATTAATAAAAAATGGTTAACATGAAGCGAAAATTGGACTTTCTTACTGGCTATCTCTCTTTTTTTGGCAAATTGATTCAATATTCCCTGTGATCTGTCCTGCAAAACACAAACGTGTGACTCATACAATGAGATTGTCCCTTCCAAGTTCCTAAAACATCCAATCTGCACTATTATGAAGTTGAGAGAGTTAATTATGTCAACACTGGTTGCACTGCCCGTGATCAGAAGGTCCAAAATCCTACCAACTAATGAATCAAAGTCATATGTCACATGGCAGAAGATCAAAATACTGCTTTTTAAGTTTTATTTTAGAGCATATTGAAGGTCGTTCTTATCCTTACAAAGTCTACACCCAAACCTAGCTCCAAACCCGAACCAAAAAGAAGAGAGATGCGTTGGTTGCAAGGAACCCACCTCTAAAAAATGAATATGAACAGAATGACTGCAAAGGGAAAAAGATTCATCTATTTTGCTTCACTGCATCTTACAATCATGTCATTATGTAGTTTAAGGACATGGTCACTTCGACCACATCAAAGTGCAAATAATTTCCATGTCAACTAAGTGCAGTCAAGTACAGCCAGCAAAGGCATTGGTCTCATTTCATATCCAATTCACCAACTACTAATTCAAACCTGACGCCCAGATAGTGTAGACTATTGACAAAGCAACCCAAAATAGGACCATAGAAAGAAATCCAACTATTTCCATTCCCTTTCTCATGATCTTAAGAGACACACATTATTCCTCTCAATAGCACAATGCCAGTACAACAATATATGAAACATATTATGAAAACAAAAGGAAAAAGAAATCTGAAGAAAAAGAAAGATTTTTCTAACCTTTGAAATTGCTTCAGTAACTCTGCTTGTCACTATTATTGCTTCGCCAAGGAAAAAACAAAAAGTTGAAATGAACAATAAAGTTATGACAGTTTAAGAAAATATGATAACTATCCTGGAAAAGCCAAACGTTGTCACTGGTGAAACATGGAAATGAGTTTGTCTTACAAACTGATGTGGCATATTAACACATCAGCAATTAAAACACCCCATTGGTATGTCAGCATTATTCTAACAAAATCATTACAATAAAATATACTAACATGTCTGTCGAGTGAAACGCTCCTAGGCGGAAGAATTCGATCGTTGGATCAGACGGCTGTGATCGATGCTGTTGTGGATGCGGAAGCTTTGAGGGGACCCACCGCGGATGTGGTTGGGTGTGGAGAGGGATCGAAACGACTGCAAAGAAGGTGGCGCTGCCATTCGATCGTTGGATCAGACGGCTGTGATCGATGCTGTTGTGGATGAGGAAGCTTTGAGGGGACCCACCGCGGATGTGGTTGGGAGTGGAGAAGGATCGAAACGACGACGTAGAAGGTGGCGCTGCCACGTTCAGCAAATCAGATAATGATGATGTTATCGGCGCGGGGGTGGTGGGATTGGTGGTAGTGGTGGGATCCGGTACTTGCGTAACGCAGTAATACGGATGCATCTTTTTGAAATCCAACGATCATAAATGCCATCCAGCGATGTCTCACGTTTGAAGATCGCGATGAGACGGCCAGGCAGGGAAGGGTAATGGTGCCCACTTGAACCACGGTGGTGGATGGCATGAAAACGAACAGTTCTGGGAGGGCCGGCACTGGGTTCAAGGTTTTTTATTTTTTTTATTTTTAATTTTAATTATTTTATAAAATTAATGCTGACTAATTAATTTGGTATTTTAATTGCTGATGTGGCAGCCACATCAGTTTATAAGACACTTGGCAGAACCTCAGTTAAAGGTTTCTGCTTTTATATATACTAGTTGCAAACCTGCGCGATGCTCGAAAACGTCTTAATTTTGTGTGCAAAATATAAAAAATTTATTTATAATGTAGACTCGTGAACACCTGTAGCATCGACTTCTTAAATAGTTTCAATTATCATCAAATTTATGCAATGAAATATATATATATATATACAAAACAAAACAAATCCAATTTGACCATAACACAAAACACACAACTTCAATCACAAAACCAAGGGAAAAAAAAAATACCAACCACCACAAAACTACAAATAAAGGTTCAAAACCCATAAATCCAATAAAAAAATAAAAATAAAAACTACAATCCTAGTAATAATACATACCACAAAATCCACAAATCAAATCAAAGAACAAAAGAGGAAAAAAAAAATTGCATCTTTCATACACAAACCACCATAGAAACATAGGGGGTAAAAAAATTTCGAGCGCAGCATTACCAATTGTTGGGGCAGTGGGTAGTGGAGAGTTTAAATAGGAGATTGAAAGTGTAATCAATTGGGGAGGTGAAGAGGTGAGGGAAAACCCCATGGGAGATGAAGAGGTGAGGGAGATGGAGAGGCGAAGGGGGAGAGAGTAGGAGATGAAGAGGTGAGGGAGAGATAAAAAGGTGAAAGATGAGAGAGAGAAAGAGAGAGTGAAAAAGAGGGTAAGATGACATAGACGTCTATAGATGAAAAGATTATAACGTGGTGGTGTTTGGAGGAGAAATTTTTTTTTTTTCTCTCAACTTCGAGTTTTAATTTATATTATAGATATTGATTTGTATGTGTATTATGATTTTATCATGATTTTTATTTTGGTATAGAAATCATCAACAGAAGGCAATTGCATGACTTGCATCAAGGGGTTCAAACCGATGGCCCAGACAAATGCGAACCTCGGTAAATTGAGTGTCCGTTTTAAACATGGCGAAAGAGAGATGGCTTTTCTTTCTTGGATTTTTGTGTTTGTTTCTTTTGATTTTTTTTAAACAATACTAATGTTACTAAGCAAAAAAAAAAAAAAAAAAAAAACAGAGTACTCTGATGCTGTCAAGGGATTATTACTATAACCTAAGAGCTAGAGAGATTGCTAAATTGCTAATTATATGCCCCCTAAGCCATAGTACTGCTTAGAGATTGAAACCCCCATCTGACACAAAAGATCGACTTTCTTCAAACTCTCAAAATGAAAGGAAAGTATACTCGCTTTCATTTTATTTTTTTATTTTTTTTTAACAACCGTTCTATTTGAGGATGTTTCAAAATATAGTTCACTTTAAAAATCTAATTAAGAGACACAATTTGCATATCTTCTCTAATTAATATACCATTATTTTTTATAAAGTCAATAGTACTAATTTTTATATGTTTTATTTGAGTTTAAATTAAAAAATGTAAATTTAAAAGCTAATAAATGTCCATGTTACATGACTTTTGGTGAAATTGATACACAACTAATTGAGCATTTTTCAATGGTAAAATAAATATAGTGTATAATTAATGCTATTTTTTTTTAAAGAAAATTTTGTAGTAAGTAAATCCTGAACCACAATTGAATATAATCATCATAATGTGCTGTTGCATAACATCACATAGTAGCAGCCCAGACCGCTTAGAGAAAGGCCGGTGGTCCAGGCCACAAATTTTTAAATTTATTCAACGTGGTTACTTCCATAAGCTCTTTTTCAAAACTCATATAAAGAACTCTTGTTATTTCCATCAAATCTTAGCGAGGATATAACGCAGTAATTGAAGTCTCATTTGTTGAGGCGAGGATAGATTGAATTGAGGCCGTGTCTGACTCAACATTGCTGTGTAAAAAAAATGCAGGCCGTGAAGGTACTGATAAGGTGATAGAGTAGCTATTAAGCATAAGCATGACTGAAGCCATGGTTGGTCTATCAACTACGTTTTCTTGAACACATAATAACCCAATGTGGATGCATCGGATTATTTCAGTTGTTGAACCAACCCCTAATGCGGGGTCTATAATATTTGAAGCTGTCATGTTCCTCCAATTTGTCCATGCCTGCAAAATGATATTTTCCCACACAATAAGTTATAACCACAATATTTTTCACAATTGCTAACATAACTTGTTGTGATTTGAGAAACATTACTTTCACTTGAGTCCACTATTGATGTAATTTTTATTATACACCAATCACATCACGTTATATCAACGATTGTAAAAAAATTTGTAAGAAAATGTTTTGCCTCTAAACTTTTTATCAAGTCAAAAGGGTATACAAAGATGTTGTACTTACATAACTAAGAAGATCCTCCCCATTTTCTCTATTACGGAAGGAACAGTTTTTCTGTCCGCTTATTATTTCAAGTACCAACACACCAAAACTAAAGACATCAGACTTTACTGAAAAGTGCCCATGATATGCATACTCTGGAGCCATATATCCACTGCATGAGAAAATCAGTAATATTACTTTATATAACCATTGCATATGGAAAGTAGCTAGTAACATTGGTTTAATTTGAATGGTAATACAGCTCTTAACAATCATTTTCAAATTCTTTTTATTTCTCTAATTTATAACAGTTGGTTAAATGTTTGTTTGGAATTATTATTATTTTTTTTATTTTTTACAATGCAACTTAATTCTTGTAATTGACAATACAAAACATGTAATCATATGCTAATTATTTGTTATAATCTCATAAAAAAATTATTAGCTATAACCCACTATGATACTTACTATGTCCCAACGATTCTATTTGTATTGATGTGGGTTTGATCAAGTACAACCAATCTTGCTAGACCGAAATCTGCAATTTTGGGATTCATCTCATCATCTAATAGAATATTACTAGTTTTAAGATCACGATGAATGACGCGAAATCGAGAATCTTCATGAAGATAAAGAAGGCCTCGAGCAATGCCTACTATGATTTTGCAACGTATTTGCCAATCCAAATGTGGACGCCTGATTGGATCTACACCATTCATTTAAACTATGAGTTTTTTGAACAAATATATATCCAAGTGTATTTAGTATAAATGCAACATATAAACCATTATGAATAAATCCAACATTTATGGTAGAATTAAAACCATACCAAATATAACTTGATCGAGGCTTCCATTGGGCACAAATTCATAAATAAGTAGCCTTTCATTTCCTTCCAAGCAGAAACCTAGGAGCTTAACTAAATTCCGATGTTGAAGCTTAGCCACTAGCAAGATTTCATTTTTAAATTCTAAATCACCTTGTCCAGAACCTATAGATAGTCTTTTGACAGCTGTTTCTTGTCCATTGAAGAACGTACCCTACAAATATATCGGAATATTTAATATACAATCCTTAAAGAATAAAAAATTATGAATTTAACTTCTTGTGTTAGACAATGATTGATATACTTGACTATATGGGATGGAGATCCTGTGCAAAAATTATGAATTCAAAAATATGCAAGTTAAATTTTTTTAAATAGTTAAACAGTGAAAAAAAGTAAAAAAATGTTTTAACTATTGCAAATTTTGAACTGTGCAATACCTACGCAATACCCTAGGTATTGTACAGGATCTTAATCCAACCATAAGGTATTGTCAAATTACCTTGTACACAACACCAAATCCACCTTGCCCAAGCTTATTTGCATCAGAAAAGTTGTCAGTAGCAACTCTAATTGTTGGAAAATCGAATTGCAAGGATTCAGTAGTACTGCTAATATCATCCACTACTTTCACATGTGGAAAAAGTCAATAAATGCTGTATTAGATAAGTCAGTTGCTTAAAGAAGATTGATGCAATTTAAGTTATGTGCGTAGCTCATTAATGGGCTCACCAAAACTAAACTGAAGTAATCTTACATGTTATAGAAATGAAGTCCTTAAAAATAGGAACAACAAACCAATTTTCACTTACATTCAACTTTCTTCCTTTGCTTCCTCACCCTTAAATAGATGCAGATGCAGATGATTATTACCACAAAAACAACCACCACCACAACTATAGTGATGATAGTTTGAGATGAGCTACTCTCCTTTCCTGTAAAAATCATAAATCTGTTCTCAATAAAGCATTCTAGGCTTGAATTTTGAAAGATATATACAGTTTCTTAAAGTATCATCCTTTTCAATATAAGATTGTATGTTTACACAATAAATAAAATATGTTGAAGAAAATAAACTCATCCAAACGCATGCTAAGGAATTGTGCGCCATTTTCCTCAAAGCAGAAGTTAAGTGCGTGAATAATTTAAAAATATACCAAACATCGGTCACCAAGAAACATGATAGGTCCCATTTGGACAAGTTGCAATGCTGCAATGCTCATCAGCACATAATACTTTTTTAATAGCCCACTTGGACTAGTGGGTGGGTGGAGTTTTTTTGTTTGGATCTACAACTTGGAATTTTTTCTATCATTGTGGCTGCATAATATTAGCTGGCAATCCTATCCGTTTTGGTAATGAGGACAATCTCAATCTGATAACACTAAGCGCATTGCAGTGAAAGGAACTCCTAACAAAATCTTAAATTCACCAAATTGCATGTAATTCTTATAAAGTAATATTTTGTCACACCAATTATGTCATTATTTCTTCTTCTTTTCTGTCAAGGCCAATGATAATAAATATCAGTTTGAGATTACGAACTGGTGACAAATTTGTCCAGCTATAAAAGTAAAATGCTAAAGCTATCGTAAAAAGGCCATTAATTACTTTCGTTGCTATTAAATTTGAAGGTAATCACACACTTGCAATAAACAAAAAGCTTAAAGTCGAGCACAATCAAAGCTGGAATAAAATGGTAAATTATGATGCATTTTCCCACACTCCCCGCACTTGTCCTTGCAAGCGCAGTCCGAAATTCTAATATTCAAATACAATTATGTATTCTACTCTTTACGTTTCATACAATTTCTGACGTGATATATTTTTGTTCCTTATAAATAATTAAAATTTAAAATAAATAGAAATAATACACGTGTTATATTATAGTTGATAAAAAATAAAATAAAATATAATAATGGAATAGAAGCAAGATTTATATTTCTAATATTCCCTACACCGAATATGGGTTCACCATGTGCCTTGAGTATAGATAATTTCCATTGCTATAAACAAAAGCATGTTTTTTCGTGCCTGCAGAACAACTTTCAAACTTTGTTTAAATTAATAGAACATAGCTCTAGCCTTTGCCTCCCTTTTATGAGTTAAAAATACAAGATATTTTTTTCTCCCTTCTTTCAATAGTTTCAAGATAAGGACGATTCTAATTTATGATCTTTTATTGAATGGGCTAAAGGCTGTTAATCTACTTTCTAAGCATTTCATTGTTAACATTGTGTTCAATTTTCGCATCTATTAAATTTAATTTAAAATCAATAGCAAAATGAGAGGTGGCACAAAAGATGTGCAAATAATATTTTTCATAAGCCAAATTATCATAAAAATCTATTATTACAAGTAAAAATTCAATACCATTTATAATTATTGGTATATCTTTTTATGTTTGGTGTATAATAAAAGTGATATTTATAATTAAGAAGATGTGCCTAACGTACCTTTTGCAGGCGGAGGAGGTGATAATGGTGGCGGTGATTCAACAGAAGTAGTGCCAAAGAAAGGTGCAGTCTCTATTCTTAAGTTACAGCTGGGTAAAAGAATTCTCACTCCCTGGTTTTCATTACAACAATTTAGAAATTTGCTATGTGCTTCAACTAGGCAATTGCTACAATCCATCTCTGACAAATCAGGATTGCACTGCATAAGTCCATAGATCGTATTGTTTTGGAATTTCGCATTTTGATTCGCAACCTTGCGAAAAATACCTCCAGCTGCAGCTTTAACTCTTAGGTCATAAAACAAGCTGCTTAGCACCTTGTTGTACTCAGTCAAGTTCGAGACAAGACCACTGACAAGAGCCCCCATAGGTGTCGATTCCATAACACCAAATATAGAGTTGTTCGAGTATCGAACTGTACAATTCATGTACCACATGATACCCTCTTTTTGTGTTGGACACAACTGTAAGAGCTCGTGAGCTGACATATTGACACAACTACGGCAATCAGTTGGTGTAAGATCAGCTCTACAAAGTCCGGTGGCGTAAACTTTGTCCGTGTTTTCTCCGGCGGAGAAATTGTAGAAGCCATAATCGATTTGGGTGTCGGAAGTGAGAGTGGAGAGGAGGGTGTTGAGGTTGGCTCTGTAGGTACTGTTACTGGTAACGTTACTAGAATAACACTTGTTGAGTACGTAGGGATCTCGCTGAGCAATAATGGTGGGATTATTTACAAGGTGTATGAAGATAGGAATAAAGAAGAAAAGTGATAATCTTGAAGTTCTCATTATTTTTGTGCCTTTGTATTATGGATTATGGAAGATTTTAATATAGGATCCCACATGATGATAATGGTCGTCGTGGAAAAGAGTAAAGTAATGATGAATATGTGGTATTGATTAGAATATTATTATAAAAAATAAAAAATAAAAAATAAAAAATTGTGGCATTGATTAGAAAGTACGTACTTTTAACGCGTGGTGCAACTTGCGAGTTGAGACTAGGTGCCAATTATAGAAAACCCATGGTTATCGAAAGAAAGTCCATGGTTTCAACAATCCTATGGTGTTATAATTTTTTAATGGTTGAGATTGAAACTTATATTAAAAAATTAAAGAAATAAATAAAGTGAAATTTTTTTGTGTAAGGAAATGATGATACGTATTGAACAGTATCTCAATATATCCTTCAACTTTTGGCTTTTATTAAATATTTTATTTTATTATTTTAATGAAGCATTAATCATTTTAATTAGAAAGGTAGGCAAGTTGATAAGTTGCTGCTTATTAATTTCAATTTTTGGCTTTTGTCATATATTTTAATTATAAATCTATTGGCGTGGTATAGGATTGGAAAAATTAATTGATTTGAAAAGAAATTCATTAACTTAATCATTTGATTATTGTTCTCTCAATCTTTTGTTAAAATTAGTGATCTCTCAAAGAATTAGGTTCAATTCATCATTTCATTGTGGATGTAAGATTTGTACAAAATTTAAACGAAAAGAATGTGGGGAAGGACCTGCTTACTTTACTCTACTAGGCATGCTCCAATGGCTGCTGTTGCCATCGAAAAAACTGCAGCCTCTAATGGCTGCTGTTGCCATTGAGAAGACAGCAGCCTCTAATGTGATGAAAGAAAAAGCTTAAAAAAATAAATTCTTAGTAGAGTATGACCTTTTTTTTTTTTTAATTGTCACTGGATGTCTTCGAGACCAAGGCTTTTACCACTTGAGTCACCCCCTTGAGGTTAGAGTATACCTTGATTGGTTTGCATTAAAATATGATATTTAGAACAAAAATGGGCTATTTCTATGTTGCTTGAATTTATAGAAATAATCGCTTGAGGAAACATGTGATATAGATTGGAAAATAGTTTTATAACTGCTTCCTGCAGCTTGCTTGGTAATTAATTGCAGAATATAATTGATACTAATCAATTGAAAAGAGACCACAAAAAGAAACACAACCTTTCTCCAATATTTATTTTTTGTTTTTTGGTCTTTTATATTTGATTTTGACTGGAAGTTCTGCTATACCAACACAAATAGACTATTAGTAAAAGATTTTAATTTTTTATTACCGAATAGTAAAAGATTAGCATTAAACTAAATTGTAATTTGCACTCTTAAAGTTTTTGGTAATTTCATTTTATCCTCTAAAATTTTTAAAATTTGGATTCATATATACCCTTAATGTTGTATAACGTTTGAAAAAGGACTTTTTCGTTTATATCCTTAAAAATTTCAAAACTTTAATATATGGGAAAAATCAAAATGACCTTAAACTTTTGAGGATAAATTGAAACGGTTAAAATTTAGAGTATTAAATTGAAAATGACCAAACTTAGAGAGAATAATTTGTAATTTAACCTATTCTTTAAGGCTTAGATAAAATTATTTGTACATTCATCAATGAAATTGCATGGTTGAATTTAATTAAAAAATTCTAAAATATATTTCAGATTTATTTTTATCAAAAAATATGTATCTGACTTCTCAAACTTTTGAGGATCCGTGTACACACATATCACATATCACATATGGCTCTGCCTAATGAGTCTAGCTAGTGACGTCATAATCTTTATCATTGATACGTTTCTTTCATCAACCGTTTCTTCTTTCTTTAATGGTTGCTAGTTTTATATGCTTCTTTCTATAACGACTGCCCGGGTTTGACCCTTTATAACTAATCAAAACCTTCGAGATTTTTATTCAAAAATAAAAAATAAAAACCATCGAAATTTAATATACATGCAATCAACAAACTGGAAATTGAGTAATAGTAGTTCTCTTCGTGGACCATGTCTACGTCATTTGTTCATTGCAGACACGTTGTTGGTTCTAAACTCAGTGTTATGTTGTTTTTTTTTCCTAAATTCAATGTCACACGTTTAATATACTTCAATATTCATAGACTAACGCGTATATGCCTATATGGGACCTGGGTTTGGTTCCTTTTGTTAGCCAAAGAATTTTTTAGCGAAAGAATTAAGGGGAGCATGAGAACATTAAAGAAAAGAAAAGAAAAAAAGAAAGCCTAGAAGGCTATTATTTTTGTAGATTAAAGCACACCCGTGACCCAACATAGACAATTGAATTACGGGTTGGAAAGGAAAAATGGGGAAATCCGACTGGCTGTTGAACTTTGACTGGAAAATGTAGTAAGTCTACGCAGAATGGACCTGTTTCATAAATTAATAAAACTAATTTAGTGTTTGTTTAGTCCAATCATATGTTGTAAAATATTCTGATAATACAAAATTATTGTTGCTAAACAAAAAAATTTAATATAGACCAAAATAAACTGTTAGTTCCTAACGTAGACATGTGTATCCCATTTGGTTCATAATGTTTCAAAGTAGCGATATTAGTCGCTAAAGTTTAAAAAATGTGCACTATTGGTTCATATGAACGCTTTAACTCCTAACTTTTTAAAAAAAAAAATTGAGCTCTATTGATCTCTAAATAATGCGAATAAGTGGGACTTACCATAAATTTAATTAGTGAGATAAATTATATTCATGTGAAAGAAGAAGCTATATGCAATATTATTGTATTCTTAAAATACTGAATAATTACTTACAGAACATGTATCTTTGTGTGCCCTATTATTTTTTCCTGTCTACGTCTATAATTTTGTCCGTATGTACCATGTTAGGCCTGTGATTATTAAGATATATTTTTTTATCTATTTGTTTTGTAAATGGTTGATTCTTAGAAAAAAGAGAATGGTTGACATCATTTATGATAAAGATATGATTTTTAAAAAATAAAAAAAATTAAAGACATAAATGATGTAATTATGATTTCTTATTATGAATTTAGGTCTTAAATAATAATAATAAAAATGTGACATTATTTATATGATTAGAATCTTGAACATTTAAAATAAATGAAGAGATGCTGAATACTTAGGTGGAGTGCAAATAAAATACCCATGGGCCATAATTCTTCTAAAAGAACTCCCACAAAATGTTAGAAATATTGGTAAATTGACATTGTAACGTTCCTGGCTTTGATACCAATCGACGCACTACTCAATATTGTCCTCTATTGGGCTTTGCAACTCTCAAGGTTTTGTCCTTGGTCTGGACTTACCGTTTTGATAGCCTAATGATACTCATGTGTAGAATTCAATGGATTTAAGGGTCCATGATTCTACACATGGGGGATGCACTTTGGGGACAAAACCTTGAGGGTTGCAAAGTTCAATAGAGGACAATATTGAAGTAGTGCGTTGATTGGTATCAGAGCCAGGGACGTTACAGACATTGATTAATCTTCTTGAATTTTGTAGCTAGACTAATGTTTATAAATCTGTCTCCAATATGATTTGTCCAAATTAAGCCCATAATCTGAATACGCTTCAGAGATTAAGGGCACCAAAAAAATTCCCTACGATTGGAAGCACAGCCACCGTTCTTCATGAAGCATTGGAGCTACAAAAAAGTTGGACCGATCATTGCTAATTATTTCTACGTACTTTCCTCAAACACAACCAGGCCTTGGCAAAGAAATAAGCTATAGCACACGAAATGGACCATTGTAGATTTCTTAAAGCACTAACGAGGATGTAACTCAGTAATTGAAGCCTCATTTGTTGAGGCTAAGTGAAACTCTGAGTGACACTCCTGTTGTGATGACACATCCGACTTCACAGTGCTATGCATAAAAAATGCAGGTTGGGATGGTACAGGAAGACTCAAAGAGAAACTATTAACGCATGAGAACCACTGAAGCCATGGTTGGTCTCTCAACTACATTTTCTTGAACACATAGTAATCCAATATTCCAATGTGAATGCATCTCCATATCTTAGAAAAAAAAAAAATTACCTGCACAATCCTAGAAAATTGTATTTAAAAAATTTAACGAGAAATTTGATGTAATTTTAATAGAAGATTGTATGGCACCACAAGATCTCACAACTACCAAATTGGATAGACACTTTTCAATTAAACCAAAGTACATGACATGTATGGTCAAACTTTTCCCCAAATAAAAGTAAAAGAAAGTTTTATTCCACAAACAAATATTTCTAGCTGGATACAAACAGAGACAACGAACTTAACCATTACATAGGTATACTGATACAACCAAAAACAAAATCAAACATGATCATACACTTCCAAGCTTAGCTATTGAAATCGTATTGGGTTTAGTTACTTGGACAAAGGATTTTATTTTCTTTGGGTACAACAAAATCAATCAACTTGTTGCCGGTTGGACAATTGGTCAATAGAAATATTTTTGATAAAAACATAAGTTATGAATCATATTACTATTACGTTTCAAAATATAATTTTTTTCATTGTAGCTTCCATAAAGCACTAATTAACGAGGATATGGTTTAGTAATTGAAACGTCATTTGCTGAGTGTTGAACAGAGCCGCCCTTAGATTGATCTGAGCCTGTCACCTCTAAATTATGCTCCCAACTTGGTGTGTCTGATTCAATGTTGTTGTGCATAAAGAATGCAGGCTGTGACGGTACTGAAAGAGTCATAGAATTGCTATTAAGTATGAGAACAATCAAAGCCATGGTTGGTCTATCAGCTATATTTTCTTGAACACATAGTAAACCCATGTGGATGCATTTCATTATTTCAGTTGTTGAGATATGCCTCAATGTGGAGCAGTTCCCTCCGTCCAATGTTTCCATGCCTGCAATGCAAGATATAATTAAATGGGCAGACAAGATATAAAAGAAATAACTTGGATGTTACAAAGGGAATTGCAACCATTTATCTTGGTCGGCGGACTCCATTGGATAAGTAGACGGGTACTGTATTAGTATCTCTTGGTCATTCTCTTTGAGGAGGGTTTTGTTAAAATCCAATAGGCCTAACTCAATCTCAAAAGATACTTTGAGAGATGAGGGATGCCTATAGCTTATAAATTGCACAACTTAAAAATACTTGGTCAATGTGTGACAAGACTCTCACTTTAATAGGTTTTAAGTTGTAGAAATAGTGTCTTGCTCTAGTAGCAAGAACCACCGTAATGATGGCTCAACTTGTTGGAGGCTTACTCTTAGACGATGGAGGCAGTAAATACCATATAACAACTGTTATTGGCTCAAACTTCCACTACTACTCGGTATATTCTTAATTATTAAGATCAATTTCTTTCAATTGGCAATAAGAATTTTGCACCATGTTAGGATTTTTGTTAATTTTGACGGAAATTTCCAATTTCTATCAAATACTTAAAAAAAAAAAAAGAATTGGCATTTTTATTATTCTTTACGAAATTCTAACAAAAATGGGGCCGGAGTGCTTATCACCAATAGTTTTGAAATTTGCAAACAACATTACAACTACACCATAGTTAAGAGGGGGAATGCAATCAACCGTTAATTTTATTTTGTAAATTTCACATGTTGCTACACTCACAAGAAAAGGGAAATGTACCAAAAATCATTTTTATTACATTGTACTTACATAGCTTAGAAGGTCCTCCACATTCTCTCCATTTCAGAAGCAATTGTTCCTCTGTCCACTCACTATCTCCAGCACTAATACACCAAAACTAAAGACATAAGACTTCGTTGAAAATTGTCCCTACATTGCATATTCTGGAGCCATGTATCCACTGCACAATGGGCATTAATAATATTAGTTTGCTTTGAATAGTAGCAAAACTCTTGATAATATATTATCTTAAGAAAATTTAGTGTCTTGAGAAAAGGTTAAATCAATTAGGTCTTTCAAGTTATTTATATGAAACAAAATAAACATTAGCTCTCCCCTCTTAGGATACTTACTAGGTCCCCACAATTCGACTTGTATTCCCTTGAGTTTGATCTAGTAAAAACAATCTTGCCATACCAAAATCTGAAATCTTGGGATTCATTTCTTCATCTAAAAGGACGTTGCTAGCCTTAAGATCACGGTGAATAATATGAAGCCGCAAATCTTCATGAAGGTAGAGAAGCCCTCGAGCGATACCTCCTATGATTTTGTAACGCTTTTCCCAATTCAAATTTTCACGCTTGATTGGATCTATGTATCAAAGCAAGTGTATGATTTAGGTAATTAAAATATGTGGAATCATTTTTTGAGAAGTCATGTAAGTTGTAACCCAAAAGAAAATTTATGAATACAGCTTGAAAAAATGGAGTGCAAGCATACCAAAAAGGAAGTGATCAAGGCTTATGTTCGGCATAAACTCATATATCAAAAGCTGTTCGTTCCTTTCCAAGCAAAAGCCTAAGAGTCTAACTAAATTACGATGTTGAAGTTTGGCAACCAATAAGACCTCATTCTTAAATTCTAGATCTCCTTGTGCAGAATTTCTTGAGAGCCTTTTAACAGCTATAAATTGTCCATTAAAGAACATACCCTGACAATATATAAAACGAATAAGCTTCATCAGGACATTTGAAGTTAAAATTTTTTACAGAGTACAACTTCTGCATAAGATTATATAAAGTTACCTTGTAAACAGCACCAAATCCACCTTGTCCAAGCTTATTTGCTTCAGAAAAGTCATCGGTTGCAACTCTAATAGTGTCAAAGTTGAATTGCAAGGATTCCACACTTCCAATTTCATCAACATCTTTACATGAGGAACAAGTCAACTTAACTGAATCAATCATGTTCATTTATTTAAGAGGAGTAACAGAATTTCAAATATGTCTATAACAGCAATGAACCCTCCCATACTAATGATAGAAATAAGCTTTTTCATGTTTGCTTTAATCGAATAGTCACTTCTACAGAAAATTTTGATTCAACCTTACTATGGGAGCTCAAATTATTAGCCTAATTATGTAACGTTGTATGCTAAAAAATGTTACACGGTTGTAGGAAGTAGTCTTAATAATATCAGTGGAATCAGAATTCTGATTCCCGACATTATGCCTAGTGCTAATTATTTGCGCATGCATTGATCACTAAGGTATGCTTAGTCTAAATTGTTATTTCCTTGGTAACATACTCAAAGTGTGACTTTATGAATAACAGAATACAAACCAAGTCTTCACTTACTTTCTGCTTCCTTCCTTGGCCTCCTCTTTCTTAAATAGATGCAGATAGGGACGATTAACACCACAGAGGCAACAGTTGTAACAACTATAATGATGGCAGTCCGTGATGCGCTGCTTCCATTCCCTACAAAAATAAACCAGGGTAAGATCCTGAATTAGCATTACAAACCTTAAGAGATTGTAAATAACTTAAAAATGTTATAGCCTAAATAAGGGCATCTTCTATATGACCACATAATTTGTTATGTCATAAGCATAATGGAATTGGGGTACCTTTGGAAGTAGTGGAATTTTTTGATGGGGAACCTTCATAAATAGTGGTATTGGTTGATGGGGAACCTTTGGAAGTAGTGGTATTTGTATAAGATTCCAAGAAGGAGTAGACCTCAAACCTGACATTACAGCTGGGTGTAACTACTCTCCCACCTTCCTTCCTACCACAACAGTCTGGAATACGTTTAAAAGCGACATCTAAGCAATAATTGCATTGTAGCTAGGACAAATTCGGCGTGCATTGGACAAGTGCATATAATGTCATGAAGTCTGGTAAGATTGCATTTCCTGCGGCATACTTACGAAAAGAATCACCTGCTTTAGCTTCACTTCTGAGTTTTTCCAACAAGGTCCGAAGAGCATCATTGAACTTATCCAAATAATTTGTAGATACGTTTTTCGTGTTCCACAAAACGAAATAAGGATCAGTTTCCATGGTGCCAAAGATGGAGGAGCGATTTGAATAGCGTAACATACAATGGTCATTCCATCCTATTGCTTCCTTTTGATTGGGACAGAGCCGTGTGAGATTTTCCTTAGAGTTCTTAAGGCAACTACGACAAACATCTGGCTTAAAATCTCCTCTACAAAGTCCAATTGCATATACTTCATCGGAGTTTTGGCCATAAGAGGAATTATAGAAGCCATAATCAATTTCTGTGTTGGAGTAGAGGAGAGGAGTTGATTGAGGTTTGTCTCATAGATACTGTTATTGGTGTAGTTACCGTTGTCGTTCAAACAATAGTAGGATAGCAAGGGTAGCTGCGCAATGGCTTGAACAATGAGTATCAAAATGGCAGAGAGGAAGAAAAGTAATCTTGAGGAAACCATTGCTATGTCTATGTATAATATTCCATGAAATGGCAGCATTTATTTAGGCCTAGAAGGCTTTTTATTGAGCAGTGTACTGAGGAGTTTTAACTTGTGGCCTCTGCTTTTTCCAAAGTCAAGGTACGTAGTCTATGATCTTGGAAAATTTACTGTTGAATTGACATTCAACCTTTCTTCTTTTCTATATTGAAAAATAATCAGTAGTTTCTAAATATCTTTGGTAATGAAAGTTAGTTAGTATAAAACATATGAAATTAAAATACTACACAATATTATGGATTGGGTTCAAGTTACACTAGGTGTAACTTTAAGCAATATTACACAACTCAATATTCACAATTGAAAAAAAAAAAAAATATATATATATATATATATATAGTTGGAATACATTTTCTTCTTATGTATATCTTTCATGCTTGCAAGATTTCAAGATGATTAGAGATCAATGACTATATCATCTATCAAATATTTAAATTTCAAGTTTTTATTATTTAAGATTATGCATGAAAGATAAGTTTATGGATCGAATAGAGGACATCCTATTTGCACGAAATTTGGAATGTGTGTTAAGAACATACAGAACATGTAATCTAATAGTGGGATTTTCAAATTATTAATCCAAGAAAAATTTATTTGATAGTGTAATATTGCTTAAAGTTACATAAAGTGTAACTTGATCTGACACATATATTACGCTCTATAACTTTGATTGTTTTTCATTTTTATCTTCTTTTTTTTTTTTTTTTTTTTTCAACCCTTTAACTTGAATCTATATTCAATGTAGCCCTTACGTCCATTTTCGTTTAAACTATGTTGTTAAACCACATGAGTTATAATAGCAAAACTACGTCGTTTTATTGGATTTGGTGGCATGCTTTGGAGGGAAAGTCGTACATTGAAAACAAATGTAAGTTAAAAGACTAAAATGAAAAGATCATAAATAAAAATAGATCAAAGTTAAAGAGTGTAATTTATAATTTAGCTAAACTAAAATATTTGCGGGTCACAAGATTAGCTTAAACATGTCCATAAAACTATGGTCTATTCAAAGATAATACATAAATGCATAGGATTATCTTTTTTTTTTTTAAACAAATGACTCCCTTTTTAAGTATCCTACTTTTAGGAGTGTTTAGCCTTGCATGCAGTACTAGAAATTTCTAAGCAAAACTTTGTTTCCTCCGAATTGATGTTGTACATGTTATGTTATATTAATCATGTATTAAGTTGTCATTTGTCAAGATTCTTATATTTCCATGATATTTTGATTTAGAACCAACATTACACTGGTCAAGATAATTAACTTGTGAAAGGTTAAAAACTAAAAAGGCCATTAATCAATCCCTTAATTAAAAATAGAAAGCGTTCTTATACGTGCAATTGACGAGGATATTAAACTAAAGGGAGCAGTATAATGTTATCACATATAATTGTTCAAAAATTTACTATACTTTCCTTTCTTCTACGTTGTACAATGGCCGGTCTTTGACCATTTGGGGCCTAAAGCGAAAATTCTAAATAGGCTTCTTTTTTTTTTTTTTTTTATACAAGTTGGGGCCTTTTTCTATAGGATATTTTTTGGCTGGAGCGTAAAGCAACCGTTAGCTTAAGGAACCAGCCGGCCCTGATTGTCTATGCAAGAGTTATATGCTTCAATATTTGTGCCTTGACTAAGGTTGGTTTCACACCTTTTTTTTCTTCTTCTTTTCACACCCTTTGAATACGCATGTAAGCTACGATACTTAAGAATATTAATCTAATTCTAATCTCTAAAATAATTATAGTTGAGGACAAGCCACGCTACCAGAAAGGTAATTTCAACGCTGCAGTCCATGCACGGCATTTGGGGCCCAAAGCCCCAAACGCATTTTATATATTAATTGATTATGTAGACGTCTATTATATTTCAACTTGTATATGTTTTATGATTTTATCTTGATTTTGGAAATCTACCCAGAGTAATAGGAATCTTCCAAGAAAGGTAATCAAAGTTGATAAGTTGATGTTTACTAAATTTCAACTTTTGGCTTTTGTCATATCGTTTTATTATAAATCTAAGAAAGAAGATTTATATTAAGTTGGCTTGGTAGGATTGGCTAAATTAATTGATTTGAAAGGATATTCATTAACTTAATCATTTGATTATTGTTCTCTCGATCTTTTGTTTAAATTAGTGATCTCTCAAAGAATTAGGTTCAATTCATCATTTCATTGTGGATGTAAGATTTGTATGCAACTTGGTTGTAGGAGATAGTTTCGCCTACTAGGCATGCCCAATTGACCAAAAAGTAGCCGCGATCTAATGGCTGTTGTTGCTACTGACAAGATTTAATATACATGCAGTCGATCCAGAAATGAGTGATGCCAACAAACTGGAAATTGAATAATAGTAGTTCTCTTCGTGGACCATGTCTACGTCATTTGTTCATTGCAGACACGTTGTTGGTTCTAAACTCAGTGTTATGTTGTTTTTTTTTCCTAAATTCAATGTCACACGTTTAATATACTTCAAAATTCATAGACTAACGCGTATATGCCTATATGGGACCTGGGTTTGGTTCCTTTTGTTAGCGAAAGAATTAAGGGGAGCATTAAAGAAAAGAAAAGAAAAAAAGAAAGTCTAAAGGGCTATTATTTTTGTAGATTAATTAAAGCACACCCATGACCCAACATAGACAATTGAATTAAGGGTTGGAAAGGAAAAACTTTGACTGGAAAATGTAGTAAGTCTACGCAGAATGGACCTGTTTCATAAATTATTAAAGCATACCCATGACCCAACATAGACAATTGAATTAAGGGTTGGAAAGGAAAAATGGGGAAATCCGACTGGCAAGTGCTGTTGAACTTTGACTGGAAAATGTAGTAAGTCTATGCAGAATGGACCTGTTTCATAAATTAATAAAACTAATTTTGGTGTTTGTTTAGTCCAATCATATGTTGTAAAATATTCTGATAATACAAAATTATTGTTGCTAATAAAAAAATTTAATATAGGCCATAATAAACTGTTGATTCCTAACGTATACATGTGTATCCCATTTGGTTCATAATGTTTCAAACGAGTGATATTAGTCGTTAAAGTTTAAAAAATGTGCACTATTGGTCCATATGAACGCTTTTAACTCCTAAACTTAAAAAAAAAAAATTAAGCACTATTGATCTCTAAATAATGCGAATAAGTGGGATTTATCATAAATTTAATTAATGAGATAAATTATATTCATGTGAAAGAAAGGATTGCATGCGATATTATTGTACTCTCAGAATACTGAATAATTACTTGTAGAACATATATCTTTGTGTCCCCTATTATTTTTTCATGTCTACATCTATAATTTTGTCCAATATGTACCATGTTAGACCCGTGATTATTAAGATATTTTATTTATTTATTTATTTTGTAAATGGTTGACTCTTAGAAAAAAGAGAATGGTTGACATCATTTATAATAAAGATATGATTTAAAAAAAAAAATTAAAGACATTAATGATTCAAATGATGTTACATCATTTATAAATTAATTATGACTTCTTACTATGAATTGAGGTCTTAAATAATAATAATAATAACAATATGACATTATTTATATGATTAGACTCCTGAAAATTTAAAATAAATGAAGAGATGCTGAATACTTTGGTGGAGTGCTAATAAAATACCCATGGGCATTAATTCTTCTAAAAGAACTCCCACAAAATGTCAGAAATATTGGCCCATTAGCCAGTAAGAAGTCAAGGGGGGAAAATCTAAAGAAATATTGTTAGGTCCTTTTTACAACATTCTTTATCAAATGATGTTTTTTTTTTAATTGGGGGTGGGGAAATTTGAGTTGAGCTTTGGCCTTTACTAAATGTTGAGACCTACTAATTTCGTTTGAAAATACGACCCATGAAAAAATATTTATTGGCATTGCCTAACTTTAGGACGTTCAAAAGGTTATCCTTTTAATTATCCATTTTATCAATTTATAGGATTTGAACTACCGTAGAAGCATTATTCACATCATATAACTTTTTTATGGCCATATTTGCGTCACGTTCATAAATATTAGAATTTGAATGAATGTTCGAATGAATTTGTTTTTTATAACTCTTGATCTTGTACAAGAGAATTGAAATGAGATTTTTCTTTCTTCAAGAATTAGAAAAAAAATTCCCTTGATAGAAATTTATCTTCCCAAATTTTTCTTTCTTTAATAAAAATGCTTAAATGTAACTTTCATCAAAAGCTAATTAACGAGTATTTAGTTCAGTGACATCATTTACTGAGGCCTGGACAAGCCTACCTTTGGATGGCTTTGACGCAATCACCCTTGAATTATGCTCCACTTGGGACATGTTTGATATGATTCTCAAACAGGTCGTGAGGGTACTAATAGAGTCATAGAGTCCCTATATACTAAGCATGAGAATAACCAAAGTCATGGTTGGTCTCTTAACTACATTTTCTTGAACACAAAGTAACCCAATGTGCATAAATACATTTCATTATTTCAGTTGTTGAATCAGTACGCAACAAGACCATTAACATTTCTTGTAACTGCAATAACGGTTAAGCTGGTGGTGGCGATGATAATGACAGCATCAAAGATGGTGATGGCGATAATAATAGTATTGCCAAATGCCAATGAGGCAGTGAGCAGTAGTGATACAAATAATTGAAGGGGTTGAGGACAATCAGAAACTGGAAACATTTTTTTACCTCTTTTTGGTGTGAGCACAAACGGTGCACTGATCAAACAAACTGAAAAATTTTGGCATTAAAGAAGACAAGTATTGGTAATTAATATTCATGAATGGGCTATGGAGGAATTTGGATGGCAGAATTCTTTAGGATTCGATATAGTTAATTACCAGTGACACAATTGTGCTGCAATTTTGTATGCTAATTTTAGTCTTTTTAGAGTAAATTGGATTTTGTAAAATTTGTGCATTCTCTGCTCCATAGCCTGGAGGCTTACAAATTATTATCTCAGTACTTGCTTCTCAAACACTTTATGAATTTTTTGATTTAATATGATCTTTTTATCATAAAAAATGGAAGAATTTGACCATAATTTCATAAAATATAGGGTAAATTTCATTTCTCATCCCTCAAATTTGGGGCATACACAATTTCGGTCCCTCAATTTTTAAGTGCTCTATTAATTTAGTCCTTCAAATTATGAAGTACACAAATTTAGTCCTACCGTCAACTTCCCTTCCAGATTTGGGACATACAAGTCAACTAATCGTTAACCAAGTTAGCAAAATTGGATGGACACTTAACGTCATGACTAAATTGTTAAACATTTGAATTTGAAAGAGTAAAATAGAAGATATATTTTTGTTTTTTGTTTAAAATATGCTTTGGTTTACGGTTTACTACTAGTGTATAATTAAAGCAGTTTTTTATTTTTTATTTATTTTTTAAACATTGGAGTAGCAGCCCAATTGAATATACTCATCATAACTGCTACATAACATCACATAGTAGCAGCCAATACCGCTAAGAGAAAGACAGGTAGTCCAGGCCACAAATTTATTCAAAGTGGTTACTTCCACAAACTCTCTTTTTTCAAGACTAATATAAAGACTCTTGTTAGTTCCCTCAAACCTTAGCGAGGAGGATACAGTTCAGTAATTGAAGTCTCATTCGTTGAGGCTAGGATAGATTGATCTAACATGTCTGATTCAACCTTGTTGTGTATAAAAAATGCAGGTCGTGAAGGTACTGATAAGGTGATGGAGAAGCTATTAAGCATTAACATGAGTGAAGTCATGGTTGGCCTATCAGATACATTTTCTTGAACACATAGTAATCCAATGTGGATACATCGAATTATTTCGGTTGTTGAATCAACCCCTAATGTGGGGTCTATAATATTTGAAGCTGTCATGTTCCTCCAATTTTTCCATGCCTGCAAAATGATTTAAATGGCACACAAATTTCAGCATAAAAATTCTTTTATATTGTCAGTATCAAGTGCACAAGTAGTGCCACACTTTGACTAAAAAAGGGAAATGTATACAAAGATATTGTACTTACATAACTAAGAAGATCCTCCCCATTTTCACTATTACGGAAGTAACTATTTTTCTGTCCGCATATCATTTCAAGAACTATCACTCCAAAACTATAGATATCAGACTTTATTGAAAAGTGGCCATGATATGCATACTCTAGAGCCATATATCCACTGCATGAGGAAATTAGTAACATTACTTTATATACCCACTAGACATTTTTTTATTTTTTATTTATTTTTTAACAGTGCAACGTAATTCTTATAATCTTATGCGAATTATTAACTATAACATGCTAGGATACTTACTAAGTCCCGACAATTCTATTTGTACTGATATGGGTTTCATCCACTATAACCAATCTTGCCAGGCCAAAATCTGCAATTTTGGGATTCATCTCAGCATCTAGTAGAATGTTACTAGTTTTAAGATCACGATGAATGACGCGAAGTCGAGAATCTTCATGAAGATAAAGAAGACCTCGAGCAATGCCTACTATGATATTGTAACGTCTTTGCCAATCCAAATGCGGACGCTTGATTGGATCTACATCATTCATTTAAGCCATGAGTTTGTTGAACAAAAATATATCGAAATGTATTTAGCATAAATGCAACATATAAAATATTATGAATAAATCCAACATTAATTTACCGTAGAATTGCAACCATACCAAATATAACTTGATCAAGGCTTCCATTTGGCACAAATTCATAGATGAGAACCCTTTCATTTCCTTCCAAGCAGAAACCTAGGAGTTTAACTAAATTCCGATGTGAAAGCTTAGCCACTAACAAGATTTCATTCTTAAATTCTAAATCACCTTGTCCAGAACTCATAGATAGCCTTTTGACAGCTATCTCTTGTCCATTTGAGAGCTTACCCTACAGATATATCAGAATATTCAATGTTTAACCCTTAAAGAATAAAAATTATGAACTGAACTTTGTATGGAAAACAATTGATATACTAACCAAATGGTATTGTTAAATTACCTTGTAAACAACACCAAATCCACCTTCCCCAAGCTTATTTGCATCAGAAAAATTCTCAGTAGCAACTCTAATTGTTGGAAAATCGAATTGCAAGGATTCAGTAGTACTGCTAATTTCATCCACTGCTTCACATGTGGAACAAGTCAATACATGCTGGATTAGATAAGTCAATTGCTTAAAGAAGATTGAAGCAAGTTAAGTTATGTGCATACCTCATTAATGGGCTCACCAACACTAATAACTGAAGTAATCTTACAAAGCCATTAATGCACAGAAAATGTTTGTTCCATTATAATATCCATTTTGTTTTAGTGGAAGACATTTTTTAGCGTAACACTCACTCTTTCAATAGCTTGTATTTCTAGAAAATTTGATTGATGTAACAGTTAAATTGATGGTAGCTTAATTCTGTTTCATAAATACCCTTTTTTTTTTATCGCTAATATCACAAAAATCTGGTGGATCATGAACACACGGCTTGATATTCCATATTTCTCTTACAAAAGCAAAAAGTGGCATCCTTTTCTTTTTCTTTTTTTCTTTTTTTAAGGAAGAAATCCTACACTAAAAACATACATACAATATATATAGGAGGAGGGGAGATTAAACCTACGCCTAACTAGGTGGGGGAATAGGGAATACACCACAAGGCCAAATACTCAGTAAACAAAAAGTGGCATCTCACATAGTTAATTGACGGAAACCCGACATTATCTCATATCCATTTATATCCTGTTGTTATCATTATTGCCTAGAATTAAAGTGGCATGCTATATACAAGGTCATGATCGAATTACACATGATACAATTTTTTAAGTATTATACCATTTAATAACGTATTATTATATTACTATTTTGAAAATCTCACACTGGATTACATGCTCTAACATGCAAGCCGAATTTTGTTTCAATCCAACGTTATTTACTATTCAATATATTAACTCATATATATATATATATATATATATATATATTATCTGAATAGGAACAATAGACCAATTTTCAACTTACATTCAACTTTCTTCCTTTGCTTTCTCACCTTTAAAGAGATGCAGATGATTATTACCACGAAAACAACCAACACCACAACTATAATGATGATGGTTTGAGATGAGTTACTCTCCTTTCCTGTAAACGTCAGAAAATTGTTCTCAATAAAGCATTATTCTAAGCTTGAGTTTTGAAATTAACATTATTAACAAACACAGAAAAAGAAAAAAAGAAGAAGAATTACACTTGTTCTCAATATATAAAACATTCCGAGGTTGAATTTGGAAATCAAAATTAATAGTAAATATGGAAGAAAAAAAATATCAAATTAGTAAATACTTTTGGAGTCTAAAGGCACGTTTGGTTCACTTATTTTCATTCTAAAAAGAGATATGCAGTTTTTTAAAGTACTACTTTTTTTTTTTTGAGGTAGGAATATTTTTTTACGCAATAAACAAAATAAGTTGATGAAAAGAAAGCTACCCAAACGCATGTTAAGAGATTTTTCCATGCTCTATCCCTTTAACAAATTGACCAAAAAAAAAAAAATACACATACACACACAAGTTGAAAGCGTGAATAATTTAAAAATGAGATTAAATTTCAATAAGGGCATAGTGTAAAAACTTACATTACACCCTCTAATAAAACCGCGCCAATCATAATCTCATTAAAAACCCATTCACTAAAAAACAAAACCAAGAACTAGAAGCCGTTGGAGCGGAGATGTCGATGAAGACTTTGAGAACTGGTTGTTAGAGTTGCCAAAGTCGTTGCCTTCAACTTGGACAAGCCTCCTGGA
>OU015767.1:36968489-37084663 GCA_907173295.1 Fagus sylvatica
TATGTGCTTCAACTAGGCAATTGCTACAATCCATCTCTGACAAATCAGGATTGCACTGCATAAGTCCATAGATCGTATTGTTTTGGAATTTCGCATTTTGATTCGCAACCTTGCGAAAAATACCTCCAGCTGCAGCTTTAACTCTTAGGTCATAAAACAAGCTGCTTAGCACCTTGTTGTACTCAGTCAAGTTCGAGACAAGACCACTGACAAGAGCCCCCATAGGTGTCGATTCCATAACACCAAATATAGAGTTGTTCGAGTATCGAACTGTACAATTCATGTACCACATGATACCCTCTTTTTGTGTTGGACACAACTGTAAGAGCTCGTGAGCTGACATATTGACACAACTACGGCAATCAGTTGGTGTAAGATCAGCTCTACAAAGTCCGGTGGCGTAAACTTTGTCCGTGTTTTCTCCGGCGGAGAAATTGTAGAAGCCATAATCGATTTGGGTGTCGGAAGTGAGAGTGGAGAGGAGGGTGTTGAGGTTGGCTCTGTAGGTACTGTTACTGGTAACGTTACTAGAATAACACTTGTTGAGTACGTAGGGATCTCGCTGAGCAATAATGGTGGGATTATTTACAAGGTGTATGAAGATAGGAATAAAGAAGAAAAGTGATAATCTTGAAGTTCTCATTATTTTTGTGCCTTTGTATTATGGATTATGGAAGATTTTAATATAGGATCCCACATGATGATAATGGTCGTCGTGGAAAAGAGTAAAGTAATGATGAATATGTGGTATTGATTAGAATATTATTATAAAAAATAAAAAATAAAAAATAAAAAATTGTGGCATTGATTAGAAAGTACGTACTTTTAACGCGTGGTGCAACTTGCGAGTTGAGACTAGGTGCCAATTATAGAAAACCCATGGTTATCGAAAGAAAGTCCATGGTTTCAACAATCCTATGGTGTTATAATTTTTTAATGGTTGAGATTGAAACTTATATTAAAAAATTAAAGAAATAAATAAAGTGAAATTTTTTTGTGAGGAAATGATGATACGTATTGAACAGTATCTCAATATATCCTTCAACTTTTGGCTTTTATTAAATATTTTATTTTATTATTTTAATGAAGCATTAATCATTTTAATTAGAAAGGTAGGCAAGTTGATAAGTTGCTGCTTATTAATTTCAATTTTTGGCTTTTGTCATATATTTTAATTATAAATCTATTGGCGTGGTATAGGATTGGAAAAATTAATTGATTTGAAAAGAAATTCATTAACTTAATCATTTGATTATTGTTCTCTCAATCTTTTGTTAAAATTAGTGATCTCTCAAAGAATTAGGTTCAATTCATCATTTCATTGTGGATGTAAGATTTGTACAAAATTTAAACGAAAAGAATGTGGGGAAGGACCTGCTTACTTTACTCTACTAGGCATGCTCCAATGGCTGCTGTTGCCATCGAAAAAACTGCAGCCTCTAATGGCTGCTGTTGCCATTGAGAAGACAGCAGCCTCTAATGTGATGAAAGAAAAAGCTTAAAAAAATAAATTCTTAGTAGAGTATGACCTTTTTTTTTTTTTTTTTTTTTTTTTAATTGTCACTGGATGTCTTCGAGACCAAGGCTTTTACCACTTGAGTCACCCCCTTGAGGTTAGAGTATACCTTGATTGGTTTGCATTAAAATATGATATTTAGAACAAAAATGGGCTATTTCTATGTTGCTTGAATTTATAGAAATAATCGCTTGAGGAAACATGTGATATAGATTGGAAAATAGTTTTATAACTGCTTCCTGCAGCTTGCTTGGTAATTAATTGCAGAATATAATTGATACTAATCAATTGAAAAGAGACCACAAAAAGAAACACAACCTTTCTCCAATATTTATTTTTTGTTTTTTGGTCTTTTATATTTGATTTTGACTGGAAGTTCTGCTATACCAACACAAATAGACTATTAGTAAAAGATTTTAATTTTTTATTACCGAATAGTAAAAGATTAGCATTAAACTAAATTGTAATTTGCACTCTTAAAGTTTTTGGTAATTTCATTTTATCCTCTAAAATTTTTAAAATTTGGATTCATATATACCCTTAATGTTGTATAACGTTTGAAAAAGGACTTTTTCGTTTATATCCTTAAAAATTTCAAAACTTTAATATATGGGAAAAATCAAAATGACCTTAAACTTTTGAGGATAAATTGAAACGGTTAAAATTTAGAGTATTAAATTGAAAATGACCAAACTTAGAGAGAATAATTTGTAATTTAACCTATTCTTTAAGGCTTAGATAAAATTATTTGTACATTCATCAATGAAATTGCATGGTTGAATTTAATTAAAAAATTCTAAAATATATTTCAGATTTATTTTTATCAAAAAATATGTATCTGACTTCTCAAACTTTTGAGGATCCGTGTACACACATATCACATATCACATATGGCTCTGCCTAATGAGTCTAGCTAGTGACGTCATAATCTTTATCATTGATACGTTTCTTTCATCAACCGTTTCTTCTTTCTTTAATGGTTGCTAGTTTTATATGCTTCTTTCTATAACGACTGCCCGGGTTTGACCCTTTATAACTAATCAAAACCTTCGAGATTTTTATTCAAAAATAAAAAATAAAAACCATCGAAATTTAATATACATGCAATCAACAAACTGGAAATTGAGTAATAGTAGTTCTCTTCGTGGACCATGTCTACGTCATTTGTTCATTGCAGACACGTTGTTGGTTCTAAACTCAGTGTTATGTTGTTTTTTTTTCCTAAATTCAATGTCACACGTTTAATATACTTCAATATTCATAGACTAACGCGTATATGCCTATATGGGACCTGGGTTTGGTTCCTTTTGTTAGCCAAAGAATTTTTTAGCGAAAGAATTAAGGGGAGCATGAGAACATTAAAGAAAAGAAAAGAAAAAAAGAAAGCCTAGAAGGCTATTATTTTTGTAGATTAAAGCACACCCGTGACCCAACATAGACAATTGAATTACGGGTTGGAAAGGAAAAATGGGGAAATCCGACTGGCTGTTGAACTTTGACTGGAAAATGTAGTAAGTCTACGCAGAATGGACCTGTTTCATAAATTAATAAAACTAATTTAGTGTTTGTTTAGTCCAATCATATGTTGTAAAATATTCTGATAATACAAAATTATTGTTGCTAAACAAAAAAATTTAATATAGACCAAAATAAACTGTTAGTTCCTAACGTAGACATGTGTATCCCATTTGGTTCATAATGTTTCAAAGTAGCGATATTAGTCGCTAAAGTTTAAAAAATGTGCACTATTGGTTCATATGAACGCTTTAACTCCTAACTTTTTAAAAAAAAAAATTGAGCTCTATTGATCTCTAAATAATGCGAATAAGTGGGACTTACCATAAATTTAATTAGTGAGATAAATTATATTCATGTGAAAGAAGAAGCTATATGCAATATTATTGTATTCTTAAAATACTGAATAATTACTTACAGAACATGTATCTTTGTGTGCCCTATTATTTTTTCCTGTCTACGTCTATAATTTTGTCCGTATGTACCATGTTAGGCCTGTGATTATTAAGATATATTTTTTTATCTATTTGTTTTGTAAATGGTTGATTCTTAGAAAAAAGAGAATGGTTGACATCATTTATGATAAAGATATGATTTTTAAAAAATAAAAAAAATTAAAGACATAAATGATGTAATTATGATTTCTTATTATGAATTTAGGTCTTAAATAATAATAATAAAAATGTGACATTATTTATATGATTAGACTCCTGAAAATTTAAAATAAATGAAGAGATGCTGAATACTTAGGTGGAGTGCAAAAAATACCCATGGGCCATAATTCTTCTAAAAGAACTCCCACAAAATGTTAGAAATATTGGTAAATTGACATTGTAACGTTCCTGGCTTTGATACCAATCGACGCACTACTCAATATTGTCCTCTATTGGGCTTTGCAACTCTCAAGGTTTTGTCCTTGGTCTGGACTTACCGTTTTGATAGCCTAATGATACTCATGTGTAGAATTCAATGGATTTAAGGGTCCATGATTCTACACATGGGGGATGCACTTTGGGGACAAAACCTTGAGGGTTGCAAAGTTCAATAGAGGACAATATTGAGTAGTGCGTTGATTGGTATCAGAGCCAGGGACGTTACAGACATTGATTAATCTTCTTGAATTTTGTAGCTAGACTAATGTTTATAAATCTGTCTCCAATATGATTTGTCCAAATTAAGCCCATAATCTGAATACGCTTCAGAGATTAAGGGCACCAAAAAAATTCCCTACGATTGGAAGCACAGCCACCGTTCTTCATGAAGCATTGGAGCTACAAAAAAGTTGGACTGATCATTGCAAATTATTTCTACGTACTTTCCTCAAACACAACCAGGCCTTGGCAAAGAAATAAGCTATAGCACACGAAATGGACCATTGTAGATTTCTTAAAGCACTAACGAGGATGTAACTCAGTAATTGAAGCCTCATTTGTTGAGGCTAAGTGAAACTCTGAGTGACACTCCTGTCGTGATGACACATCCGACTTCACAGTGCTATGCATAAAAAATGCAGGTTGGGATGGTACAGGAAGACTCAAAGAGAAACTATTACGCATGAGAACCACTGAAGCCATGGTTGGTCTCTCAACTACATTTTCTTGAACACATAGTAATCCAATATTCCAATGTGAATGCATCTCCATATCTTAGAAAAAAAAAAAATTACCTGCACAATCCTAGAAAATTGTATTTAAAAAATTTAACGAGAAATTTGATGTAATTTTAATAGAAGATTGTATGGCACCACAAGATCTCACAACTACCAAATTGGATAGACACTTTTCAATTAAACCAAAGTACATGACATGTATGGTCAAACTTTTCCCCAAATAAAAGTAAAAGAAAGTTTTATTCCACAAACAAATATTTCTAGCTGGATACAAACAGAGACAACGAACTTAACCATTACATAGGTATACTGATACAACCAAAAACAAAATCAAACATGATCATACACTTCCAAGCTTAGCTATTGAAATCGTATTGGGTTTAGTTACTTGGACAAAGGATTTTATTTTCTTTGGGTACAACAAAATCAATCAACTTGTTGCCGGTTGGACAATTGGTCAATAGAAATATTTTTGATAAAAACATAAGTTATGAATCATATTACTATTACGTTTCAAAATATAATTTTTTTCATTGTAGCTTCCATAAAGCACTAATTAACGAGGATATGGTTTAGTAATTGAAACGTCATTTGCTGAGTGTTGAACAGAGCCGCCCTTAGATTGATCTGAGCCTGTCACCTCTAAATTATGCTCCCAACTTGGTGTGTCTGATTCAATGTTGTTGTGCATAAAGAATGCAGGCTGTGACGGTACTGAAAGAGTCATAGAATTGCTATTAAGTATGAGAACAATCAAAGCCATGGTTGGTCTATCAGCTATATTTTCTTGAACACATAGTAAACCCATGTGGATGCATTTCATTATTTCAGTTGTTGAGATATGCCTCAATGTGGAGCAGTTCCCTCCGTCCAATGTTTCCATGCCTGCAATGCAAGATATAATTAAATGGGCAGACAAGATATAAAAGAAATAACTTGGATGTTACAAAGGGAATTGCAACCATTTATCTTGGTCGGCGGACTCCATTGGATAAGTAGACGGGTACTGTATTAGTATCTCTTGGTCATTCTCTTTGAGGAGGGTTTTGTTAAAATCCAATAGGCCTAACTCAATCTCAAAAGATACTTTGAGAGATGAGGGATGCCTATAGCTTATAAATTGCACAACTTAAAAATACTTGGTCAATGTGTGACAAGACTCTCACTTTAATAGGTTTTAAGTTGTAGAAATAGTGTGTCTTGCTCTAGTAGCAAGAACCACCGTAATGATGGCTCAACTTGTTGTAGGCTTACTCTTAGACGATGGAGGCAGTAAATACCATATAACAACTGTTATTGGCTCAAACTTCCACTACTACTCGGTATATTCTTAATTATTAAGATCAATTTCTTTCAATTGGCAATAAGAATTTTGCACCATGTTAGGATTTTTGTTAATTTTGACGGAAATTTCCAATTTCTATCAAATACTTAAAAAAAAAAAAAGAATTGGCATTTTAATTATTCTTTACGAAATTCTAACAAAAATGGGGCCGGAGTGCTTATCACCAATAGTTTTGAAATTTGCAAACAACATTACAACTACACCATAGTTAAGAGGGGGAATGCAATCAACCGTTAATTTTATTTTGTAAATTTCACATGTTGCTACACTCACAAGAAAAGGGAAATGTACCAAAAATCATTTTTATTACATTGTACTTACATAGCTTAGAAGGTCCTCCACATTCTCTCCATTTCAGAAGCAATTGTTCCTCTGTCCACTCACTATCTCCAGCACTAATACACCAAAACTAAAGACATAAGACTTCGTTGAAAATTGTCCCTACATTGCATATTCTGGAGCCATGTATCCACTGCACAATGGGCATTAATAATATTAGTTTGCTTTGAATAGTAGCAAAACTCTTGATAATATATTATCTTAAGAAAATTTAGTGTCTTGAGAAAAGGTTAAATCAATTAGGTCTTTCAAGTTATTTATATGAAACAAAATAAACATTAGCTCTCCCCTCTTAGGATACTTACTAGGTCCCCACAATTCGACTTGTATTCCCTTGAGTTTGATCTAGTAAAAACAATCTTGCCATACCAAAATCTGAAATCTTGGGATTCATTTCTTCATCTAAAAGGACGTTGCTAGCCTTAAGATCACGGTGAATAATATGAAGCCGCAAATCTTCATGAAGGTAGAGAAGCCCTCGAGCGATACCTCCTATGATTTTGTAACGCTTTTCCCAATTCAAATTTTCACGCTTGATTGGATCTATGTATCAAAGCAAGTGTATGATTTAGGTAATTAAAATATGTGGAATCATTTTTTGAGAAGTCATGTAAGTTGTAACCCAAAAGAAAATTTATGAATACAGCTTGAAAAAATGGAGTGCAAGCATACCAAAAAGGAAGTGATCAAGGCTTATGTTCGGCATAAACTCATATATCAAAAGCTGTTCGTTCCTTTCCAAGCAAAAGCCTAAGAGTCTAACTAAATTACGATGTTGAAGTTTGGCAACCAATAAGACCTCATTCTTATAATTCTAGATCTCCTTGTGCAGAATTTCTTGAGAGCCTTTTAACAGCTATAAATTGTCCATTAAAGAACATACCCTGACAATATATAAAACGAATAAGCTTCATCAGGACATTTGAAGTTAAAATTTTTTACAGAGTACAACTTCTGCATAAGATTATATAAAGTTACCTTGTAAACAGCACCAAATCCACCTTGTCCAAGCTTATTTGCTTCAGAAAAGTCATCGGTTGCAACTCTAATAGTGTCAAAGTTGAATTGCAAGGATTCCACACTTCCAATTTCATCAACATCTTTACATGAGGAACAAGTCAACTTAACTGAATCAATCATGTTCATTTATTTAAGAGGAGTAACAGAATTTCAAATATGTCTATAACAGCAATGAACCCTCCCATACTAATGATAGAAATAAGCTTTTTCATGTTTGCTTTAATCGAATAGTCACTTCTACAGAAAATTTTTATTCAACCTTACTATGGGAGCTCAAATTATTAGCCTAATTATGTAACGTTGTATGCTAAAAAATGTTACACGGTTGTAGGAAGTAGTCTTAATAATATCAGTGGAATCATAATTCTGATTCCCGACATTATGCCTAGTGCTAATTATTTGCGCATGCATTGATCACTAAGGTATGCTTAGTCTAAATTGTTATTTCCTCGGTAACATACTCAAAGCGTGACTTTATGAATAACAGAATACAAACCAAGTCTTCACTTACTTTCTGCTTCCTTCCTTGGCCTCCTCTTTCTTAAATAGATGCAGATAGGGACGATTAACACCACAGAGGCAACAGTTGTAACAACTATAATGATGGCAGTCCGTGATGTGCTGCTTCCATTCCCTACAAAAATAAACCAGGGTAAGATCCTGAATTAGCATTACAAACCTTAAGAGATTGTAAATAACTTAAAAATGTTATAGCCTAAACAAGGGCATCTTATATATGACCACTTAATTTGTTATGTCATAAGCATAATGGAATTGGGGTACCTTTGGAAGTAGTGGAATTTTTTGATGGGGAACCTTCATAAATAGTGGTATTGGTTGATGGGGAACCTTTGGAAGTAGTGGTATTTGTATAAGATTCCAAGAAGGAGTAGACCTCAAACCTGACATTACAGCTGGGTGTAACTACTCTCCCACCTTCCTTCCTACCACAACAGACTGGAATACGTTTAAAAGCGACATCTAAGCAATAATTGCATTGTAGCTAGGACAAATTCGGCGTGCATTGGACAAGTGCATATAATGTCATGAAGTCTGGTAAGATTGCATTTCCTGCGGCATACTTACGAAAAGAATCACCTGCTTTAGCTTCACTTCTGAGTTTTTCCAACAAGGTCCGAAGAGCATCATTGAACTTATCCAAATAATTTGTAGATACGTTTTTCGTGTTCCACAAAACGAAATAAGGATCAGTTTCCATGGTGCCAAAGATGGAGGAGCGATTTGAATAGCGTAACATACAATGGTCATTCCATCCTATTGCTTCCTTTTGATTGGGACAGAGCCGTGTGAGATTTTCCTTAGAGTTCTTAAGGCAACTACGACAAACATCTGGCTTAAAATCTCCTCTACAAAGTCCAATTGCATATACTTCATCGGAGTTTTGGCCATAAGAGGAATTATAGAAGCCATAATCAATTTCTGTGTTGGAGTAGAGGAGAGGAGTTGATTGAGGTTTGTCTCATAGATACTGTTATTGGTGTAGTTACCGTTGTTGTTCAAACAATAGTAGGATAGCAAGGGTAGCTGCGCAATGGCTTGAACAATGAGTATCAAAATCACAGAGAGGAAGAAAAGTAATCTTGAGGAAACCATTGCTATGTCTATGTATAATATTCCATGAAATGGCAGCATTTATTTAGGCCTAGAAGGCTTTTTATTGAGCAGTGTACTTAGGAGTTTTAACTTGTGGCCTCTGCTTTTTCCAAAGTCAAGGTACGTAGTCTATGATCTTGGAAAATTTACGGTTGAATTGACATTCAACCTTTCTTCTTTTCTATATTTAAAAAAATCAGTAGTTTCTAAATATCTTTGGTAATGAAAGTTTTTTTGATAAGAAACGGTAGATATTGTATTAAAGGGAATCAGAATTTACAATAGAAACTATACTAGCAGGACAGGCTTCTAGCCAAACCTGCGAAACAGATGAGGACACAGCCTCTGAAGCCAAGGCTAAGGCAGCCTTGTTACACACAGAATTAACAAATGAGAATTGACAAAAATAGCAAGAATTCTTGACCCACAAAATATCTTCAATCAAAGGACCAATGGGAGCTAAACACTTATCACCATCTTGAAGCAATAGGAGAATCTCTTTGTAGGGAATATCAACCTCAAGCCGCCTAAAGCCCATGTCAACAGCAAAGTGGACAGCAGACAAAACAGCTCCAGCTTGTAATTGAGTTTTACTATCACACGTTTCCATTTTCTGCTGCAAAGCAGCCAGCACATAACACTGGGCATCACGGATCACAACACCAAACCCCACCGCCTTTGACTTCTTGTCTACAAAAATGTCCATATTTAATTTGAAGTTGCCCTGGTTCGGAGGTCTCCATCTGCTTGAAAGAGGCACATCCAAGGGTCTTTCTGGATCCTGAACCCGCAAGCCAACAGCCAGGAAATCAGTAGCCATACCAGCTGCTTTTCTCCAGACATCATCCACTGTGCTGAGCTTATTATCCCAGTGAAGCCGGTTTCTAGCATTCCAAATCTCCCAGGCAGTAGTGAACAGAATGGCAATCTGGTGGACTTCAAGAACGTCAATGCAGTGAACAATAAAGTCCCGGAAAGCCATGTTTTCATTGCATGAAGATGGGATAGGAACAGGGCAAGCAATCCAGACTTTTTGAGCAAAAGAGCACTGCCAAAGAACATGTGATAAGGTTTCTGGCTCCATCTCACACCACTGACACGAGAAGGAGTGTATCAAACCTTTGTCAAATAACTTCGTTCTAGTGGGGAGAATATCCAGACATGCTCGCCACATAAATAATCTAATTTTGGGTTGAACTTTGCTTGACCAAATGTTTGACCAGAGATGCCGATCTGAGCTCCTTCCAGAAGATGAGGACCCCGAACTGCTGTTAGCTTCACGAAGAAGGATGTGATAAGCACTTCTGACTGAAAACTTCCCATTAGAAGTGCCAGTCCATATAAGCTTGTCACGTGGAGATCTAATACTTAAAGGGATTTGCTTGATAATCTCCACATCTCGTGGTAAAAAAATTTCCTTCAGTAAGCTAACCTTCCATCTCATATGGTTGACATCAATCAAAGAGTCCACTGTTGCTTTCGCATTCAAAACACGAACCGGGGTGATAACTTTAAAAGTGGAAGGGGACGGCAACCATGCATCATTCCATACGCTAATGCTCGAACCTGAACCAACCCTCCAACGTAAACCTGACCTCAAAACATGCCGAGACTCGCAAATACTTCGCCAAATATAAGATGCATTACTAGATAGGCGAGCTTCAAGAAATGATGTGTTTGGAAAATACTTGGCTTTTAGAAAACGAGACACTAAGGTATGAGGATCCTGTATGAGTCTCCAACCTTGTCTAGCCAGCAGGACTTTGTTAAATAGCTGAAGATCTCTAAAGCCCATACCTCCCTCCATTTTTGGCTTGGTCAGCTTAAACTTGTTCACCCAATGAATCTTCCTCTCCCCGCCTCTTTGCCCCCACCAAAATCGGTTGGCCATTGAACATATCTCATCACACAAACTAGCTGGGAATTTGAAGCAACTCATAGCATAAGATGGAATAGCCTGAATCACTGCTTTGATTAGGATTTCTCGGCCCGCTTGTGATAAAAGCTTCTCTTTCCACCCTTGCAACCTTTTCCAAATTCTGTCTTTGATCTCATTAAAAGCCCGTTTCTTTGATCTCCCCATGATCGGAGGAAGACCCAAATATTTCTCAAAAAATGGGAAGTTGGTGACGTACCAAACATAGTGAGGATTGTGGTACGGGTACTAGGAGGTGTGTTTTTGCTGAAAAAAAGTGCCGTCTTTGCCTTGTTAGTCTTTTGCCCAGAAGCTCGCTCATATAAAGTCAAGACATTATGAATAGTGCCGCAATCATGCATGGAAGCCCGACAGAAAATAATGCTATCGTCAGCAAAGAATAGGTGAGAGATGCGAGGACCCCCTCTGCATATGGCAATACCCCGAATGGCTCTCTCTCTTTCCTTTTTACGAAGCAAGGCCGACAAGCCCTCAGCACATATGAGGAATAAGTAAGGTGACATTGGATCACCTTGTCTGAGCCCCCTGGAAGGCTTTATGTAACCATGAGAAGTACCATTTACCAAAACTGAATATGATGTTGATGAGACACATTCCATAATCAGCTTCACCCATCTCTCATGAAAGCCAAGTTTAAGAAGTATGGCTTTAAGATAACTCCACTCAACTCGATCATATGCTTTACTCATATCCAATTTAGCGGCCATTTGACAGTTGTTACCCGCTCCCAGATTCTTGAGATAATGCAGCACCTCAAAAGCCATTATAACATTATCCGTAATTAACCTTCCTGGAACAAAGGCACTCTGGCTGTCAGATATAACTCTTGGAAGAATGTTCTTCATTCTGTTGACTAAAATTTTAGAAATAAGTTTATACATAACATTGCACAGACTTATAGGGCGGAATTGATTCATGGCTTCCGGGTTTTGACTTTTGGAATAAGAACAATATTAGTGAAATTCACACTTTTTAACATTCTTCCCGAAGTAAAGAAATCAAAGATAGCATTTGATACGTCATCACCAATAATATGCCAGTATTTTTGAAAGAAAAGAGCAGTCATACCGTCGGGGCCAGGCGCTTTTGATGGGCTCATTTGAAAAAGAGCTCGCTGAATTTCCTCCCCAGAAACCTGACACAGCAGGGATTCATTCATATCAGGGGTAACTACAGGGTCTACTTGACTAACAACCTCCTGAATGCAGTCCGGGTTAGAAGATTTGAACAACTGATGGAAATACTCCACTGCCATATTAGAAATCACCCGCTGGTCAGACTGAATAATATCATTCTCATCCCTGAGCCCATTAATCTAATTTGTTCTCTTTCTTTGAGAGGCACATGCATGGTAAAATTTGGTATTGCGGTCACCTTCGGATAGCCATGAAACCCGAGACCTTTGTCGCCAAAATATCTCCTCTTTCTCTGTCAACACATTAATCTCACGCCTCAAAATATTTACCTCATTGCTTCTATATTCATCCATAGGCATATTCTCCAGCTGCTCCAGCTGAGCCATTTTAGACTCAATGAGTCGCGGATAAATCCGAACTTGAGTCTTGCACCATTTCAGGAGACTAACACGACAACTCTTGATTTTCTGCATAACAGAGTACATGGGAGAACCTGAAACCTGAACATTCCACCCTTCTCTAATCGCATCTTCACAGCCTGCTTCACGAACCCACATGTGTTCAAAACGAAAACGTTTGTTTTTTCTGCAATTATTTGGAACTTGAGCAAGGTCCATAGAGATAAGAAGGCCCATGTGGTCTGATGCGGCCACAACAACATGTTGGACCCGAGCATTTGGAAAGAAAGAAATCCACTCTGCATTAGCAACACACCTATCCAGACGAACACGCACCAACTCACCAGAAAGCCGCCTATTCGACCATGTAAAAGCTGCCCCTTGAAAACCAAGGTCTTGAAGAAAGCAATCAGAAAGAGCTTCACGGAAAGCCGCCATTTGAGATAAATTACGATCAATTCTTCCCCACTGTTCATTCAAGTCAGTAATTTCATTAAAGTCCCCTAACACCAGCCAAGGCAAATTCCTAATACCCCAAAGATGCCGAAGCAGAGCCCAAGAATGGTCACGCAATCCTCTCTCCGGATGACCATAAAAACCAGTGACTCTCCAAATCAACCCATTTTCAAAGATTATATCTGCATCTATATGGTAGTGAGAGAAGCTTTGAATATGAACAGTTATGGAAGAGCTCCATAATAAAGCTAAACCACCACCTAGACCATGCCTATCTACTCCTAAACAGCCAAACATACCCAAACGAACTCTTAAAAATTCTAAATTCCGTGATTCTAAACGTGTTTCCATTAGAAACACAATGCTGGGATCTTCTCTCCTCACAATCTTGTGAAGCTCACTAACTGTCTCTGGGTTCCCAAGCCCACGACAGTTTAAACTGAATATTTTCATTGTGACCGGCGGGGCTGTTCAACAGCCACCACCGATTCGGATTCGTGAGACTCCACTCCTCCAGTAGTTTTGGATTTCTTTAAACATGGCTCATCCTGAACTTGTAGACTATGCTCTGTTTCCAGCTGCAATATTCTTTTCCCGGGTGTTAACATGGGCTTTACAGAAACCTCACTTCTAGGAGCTTCACTGTTAATAATACACTTGGATCGGGCTTTTTTCTTCCAAGTAGATTTTTTTCCAGCAGTGGTAGGAGCTAAATTTGGCCCATTAGGCCCAGCATCTTCTGAGCCCATATCATTATCATCACCCATTAAAGGGTCCAAATCGTATTGCCTGACCACTTCCACGTCACAGGGTCCACTTTTGATCTCTCTTTCCAAAACATCTTCCACAAGCTTCCAGCTTTCCTGCGTCAACTTCTGGGGTGCTGTATTAGGCGGATTTACAGCTGGGTTTGGACTGTTTTCTGCTGACATCTCCATAGCCTTTGCAGAGTTAGCCTTATCACTAGGTGAAGGTATCCCCTGGCATTCCATAAAAGGCGGGTCTTGTGTAATCCCCTGCTGCACTCCCGTGTCTTCCACGAAAAACGGGTCTGTCTCCGTACCCTGTGGAATTTGATTTCCGCAATTAGCGGATGATGTGGCACCATGAAGCCTTTCCGTTTGGTGTGTAGGTCCTTGCTCTGACCCCTCACTCTGTTCCGAGACACCATCATGACCACGACTGGAATTCGCGTTCGTCCCTCCTGCCTTATGCCGTCGTCCACCTTGAGTGGTACGATCTGGTGGTGCACGGAGCCACGCCCCGTATTGATCTCGGTCGAAAACCGAGGTTCTAGAATTTCCTGGACCTGTAAAACAGTCTGAACCGCTATGTCCAAGGATGCCACATCTATAGCAAAAGATGGGAAGATGTTCATACCTGAAGTCGACCCAAACCGGCGCCGTTTCCTCCACCTATATGATACACCCCCGCATAAGGGGCTTAGCAATCTCCACTTCAACCCTGATGCGGAGGTAGCGTCCCCATGCCACTCCGTTATCCTCGGGGACATCAACTGCTATAAGCCTTCCAATCCTCTTGCCAATATCCTCTCCCATTTCGCGTGTCATACTTTTGATGGGAAGATTAACTATTCTGATCCAAAAGGCTGCATGAGTAAATTGTACTGCAGTTGGTTGAAGATCTCCAACAAAACGAGCCATTAATATAAGCTTCTTATCGAACGTCTATGGGCTTGTAGAGAAAATACGTCTCAAAACAGCTTCGGAAGGGAAGGCAGCCAGAAAAAGATTATCATCAATGGTAGTGACTGATAAAACTCCGTGTGACCCCCACATCATACGAACAGAGTTCTTGAAAGCTTCCCCATTGAAGGTGCGTGTTGTAAGTAGCTTGAAAAGGAGACTAAACTTGGCTTCCTGATGAGATTTAAATACTCTCTCCTTAGGTACTCTAATATATTGCTTTTCATTTTCTGATAATCTCATACGTCTGCACAACTCTTCCAATTCTTCTGCCATTGTGATACACAGAGGACAAAATGACACTTTACATCAGGTAACCGACAACAAATTCCTTAAAGTTATCCCTCTCAACAAAAGACCTATAACAATCAAAGCTTGAGAAAAGGTTGAGAAAGTCTTGCACAAAAGGCAAGTTTTGTCTTCAGGGGAGCTTGCACAAAGGCAAGTTTTGTCTTCTATCGCTTCAGGACTCTAGAGTCAAGAGAGCAAAGAGAAGTTTCGGCGGGGATTTTGGTAATGAAAGTTAGTTAGTATAAAACATATGAAATTAAAATACTACACAATATTATGAATTGGGTTCAAGTTACACTAGGTGTAACTTTAAGCAATATTACACAACTCAATATTCACAATTGAAAAATATATATATATATATATATATAGTTGGAATACATTTTCTTCTTATGTATATCTTTCATGCTTGCAAGATTTCAAGATGATTAGAGATCAATGACTATATCATCTATCAAATATTTAAATTTCAAGTTTTTATATTTTAAGATTATGCATAAAAGATAAGTTTATGGATCGAATAGAGGACATCCTATTTGCACGAAATTTGGAATGTGTGTTAAGAACATACAGAACATGTAATCTAATAGTGGGATTTTCAAATTATTAATCCAAGAAAAATTTATTTGATAGTGTAATATTGCTTAAAGTTACATAAAGTGTAACTTGATCTGACACATAAATTACGCTCTATAACTTTGATTGTTTTTCATTTTTATCTTTTTTCATTTTTTTTTTTTTTTCAACCCTTTAACTTGAATCTATATTCAATGTAGCCCTTACGTCCATTTTCGTTTAAACTATGTTGTTAAACCACATGAGTTATAATAGCAAAACTACGTCGTTTTATTGGATTTGGTGGCATGCTTTGGAGGGAAAGTCGTACATTGAAAACAAATGTAAGTTAAAAGACTAAAATGAAAAGATCATAAATAAAAATAGATCAAAGTTAAAGAGTGTAATTTATAATTTAGCTAAACTAAAATATTTGCGGGTCGCAAGATTAGCTTAAACATGTCCATAAAACTATGGTCTATTCAAAGATAATACATAAATGCATAGGATTATCTTTTTTTTTTTTAAACAAATGACTCCCTTTTTAAGTATCCTACTTTTAGGAGTGTTTAGCCTTGCATGCAGTACTAGAAATTTCTAAGCAAAACTTTGTTTCCTCCGAATTGATGTTGTACATGTTATGTTATATTAATCATGTATTAAGTTGTCATTTGTCAAGATTCTTATATTTCCATGATATTTTGATTTAGAACCAACATTACACTGGTCAAGATAATTAACTTGTGAAAGGTTAAAAACTAAAAAGGCCATTAATCAATCCCTTAATTAAAAATAGAAAGCATTCTTATACGTGCAATTGACGAGGATATTAAACTAAAGGGAGCAGTATAATGTTATCACATATAATTGTTCAAAAATTTACTATACTTTCCTTTCTTCTACGTTGTCCAATGGCCGGTCTTTGACCATTTGGGGCCTAAAGCGAAAATTCTAAATAGGCTTTTTTTTTTTTTTTTTATACAAGTTGGGGCCTTTTTCTATAGGATATTTTTTGGCTGGAGCGTAAAGCAACCGTTAGCTTAAGGAACCAGCCGGCCCTGATTGTCTATGCAAGAGTTATATGCTTCAATATTTGTGCCTTGACTAAGGTTGGTTTCACACCTTTTTTTTCTTCTTCTTTTCACACCCTTTGAATACGCATGTAAGCTACGATACTTAAGAATATTAATCTAATTCTAATCTCTAAAATAATTATAGTTGAGGACAAGCCACGCTACCAGAAAGGTAATTTCAACGCTGCAGTCCATGCACGGCATTTGGGGCCCAAAGCCCCAAACGCATTTTATATATTAATTGATTATGTAGACGTCTATTATATTTCAACTTGTATATGTTTTATGATTTTATCTTGATTTTGGAAATCTACCCAGAGTAATAGGAATCTTCCAAGAAAGGTAATCAAAGTTGATAAGTTGATGTTTACTAAATTTCAACTTTTGGCTTTTGTCATATCGTTTTATTATAAATCTAAGAAAGAAGATTTATATTAAGTTGGCTTGGTAGGATTGGCTAAATTAATTGATTTGAAAGGATATTCATTAACTTAATCATTTGATTATTGTTCTCTCGATCTTTTGTTTAAATTAGTGATCTCTCAAAGAATTAGGTTCAATTCATCATTTCATTGTGGATGTAAGATTTGTATGCAACTTGGTTGTAGGAGATAGTTTCGCCTACTAGGCATGCCCAATTGACCAAAAAGTAGCCGCGATCTAATGGCTGTTGTTGCTACTGACAAGATTTAATATACATGCAGTCGATCCAGAAATGAGTGATGCCAACAAACTGGAAATTGAATAATAGTAGTTCTCTTCGTGGACCATGTCTACGTCATTTGTTCATTGCAGACACGTTGTTGGTTCTAAACTCAGTGTTATGTTGTTTTTTTTTCCTAAATTCAATGTCACACGTTTAATATACTTCAAAATTCATAGACTAACGCGTATATGCCTATATGGGACCTGGGTTTGGTTCCTTTTGTTAGCGAAAGAATTAAGGGGAGCATTAAAGAAAAGAAAAGAAAAAAAGAAAGTCTAAAGGGCTATTATTTTTGTAGATTAATTAAAGCACACCCATGACCCAACATAGACAATTGAATTAAGGGTTGGAAAGGAAAAACTTTGACTGGAAAATGTAGTAAGTCTACGCAGAATGGACCTGTTTCATAAATTATTAAAGCATACCCATGACCCAACATAGACAATTGAATTAAGGGTTGGAAAGGAAAAATGGGGAAATCCGACTGGCAAGTGCTGTTGAACTTTGACTGGAAAATGTAGTAAGTCTATGCAGAATGGACCTGTTTCATAAATTAATAAAACTAATTTTGGTGTTTGTTTAGTCCAATCATATGTTGTAAAATATTCTGATAATACAAAATTATTGTTGCTAATAAAAAAATTTAATATAGGCCATAATAAACTGTTGATTCCTAACGTATACATGTGTATCCCATTTGGTTCATAATGTTTCAAACGAGTGATATTAGTCGTTAAAGTTTAAAAAATGTGCACTATTGGTCCATATGAACGCTTTTAACTCCTAAACTTTAAAAAAAAAAAAATTGAGCTCTATTGATCTCTAAATAATGCGAATAAGTGGGACTTATCATAAATTTAATTAATGAGATAAATTATATTCATGTGAAAGAAAGGATTGCATGCGATATTATTGTACTCTCAGAATACTGAATAATTACTTGTAGAACATATATCTTTGTGTCCCCTATTATTTTTTCATGTCTACATCTATAATTTTGTCCAATATGTACCATGTTAGACCCGTGATTATTAAGATATTTTATTTATTTATTTATTTTGTAAATGGTTGACTCTTAGAAAAAAGAGAATGGTTGACATCATTTATAATAAAGATATGATTTAAAAAAAAAAATTAAAGACATTAATGATTCAAATGATGTTACATCATTTATAAATTAATTATGACTTCTTACTATGAATTGAGGTCTTAAATAATAATAATAATAACAATATGACATTATTTATATGATTAGACTCCTGAAAATTTAAAATAAATGAAGAGATGCTGAATACTTTGGTGGAGTGCTAATAAAATACCCATGGGCATTAATTCTTCTAAAAGAACTCCCACAAAATGTCAGAAATATTGGCCCATTAGCCAGTAAGAAGTCAAGGGGGGAAAATCTAAAGAAATATTGTTAGGTCCTTTTTACAACATTCTTTATCAAATGATGTTTTTTTTTTAATTGGGGGTGGGGAAATTTGAGTTGAGCTTTGGCCTTTACTAAATGTTGAGACCTACTAATTTCGTTTGAAAATACGACCCATGAAAAAATATTTATTGGCATTGCCTAACTTTAGGACGTTCAAAAGGTTATCCTTTTAATTATCCATTTTATCAATTTATAGGATTTGAACTACCGTAGAAGCATTATTCACATCATATAACTTTTTTATGGCCATATTTGCGTCACGTTCATAAATATTAGAATTTGAATGAATGTTCGAATGAATTTGTTTTTTATAACTCTTGATCTTGTACAAGAGAATTGAAATGAGATTTTTCTTTCTTCAAGAATTAGAAAAAAAATTCCCTTGATAGAAATTTATCTTCCCAAATTTTTCTTTCTTTAATAAAAATGCTTAAATGTAACTTTCATCAAAAGCTAATTAACGAGTATTTAGTTCAGTGACATCATTTACTGAGGCCTGGACAAGCCTACCTTTGGATGGCTTTGACGCAATCACCCTTGAATTATGCTCCACTTGGGACATGTTTGATATGATTCTCAAACAGGTCGTGAGGGTACTAATAGTCATAGAGTCCCTATATACTAAGCATGAGAATAAACAAAGTCATGGTTGGTCTCTTAACTACATTTTCTTGAACACAAAGTAACCCAATGTGCATAAATACATTTCATTATTTCAGTTGTTGAATCAGTACGCAACAAGACCATTAACATTTCTTGTAACTGCAATAACGGTTAAGCTGGTGGTGGCGATGATAATGACAGCATCAAAGATGGTGATGGCGATAATAATAGTATTGCCAAATGCCAATGAGGCAGTGAGCAGTAGTGATACAAATAATTGAAGGGGTTGAGGACAATCAGAAACTGGAAACATTTTTTTACCTCTTTTTGGTGTGAGCACAAACGGTGCACTGATCAAACAAACTGAAAAATTTTGGCATTAAAGAAGACAAGTATTGGTAATTAATATTCATGAATGGGCTATGGAGGAATTTGGATGGCAGAATTCTTTAGGATTCGATATAGTTAATTACCAGTGACACAATTTGCTGCAATTTTGTATGCTAATTTTAGTCTTTTTAGAGTAAATTGGATTTTGTAAAATTTGTGCATTCTCTGCTCCATAGCCTGGAGGCTTACAAATTATTATCTCAGTACTTGCTTCTCAAACACTATGAATTTTTTGATTTAATATGATCTTTTTATCATTAAAAATGGAAGAATTTCACCATAATTTCATAAAATATAGGGTAAATTTCATTTCTCATCCCTCAAATTTGGGGCATACACAATTTCGGTCCCTTTTTTAAGTGCTCTATTAATTTAGTCCTTCAAATTATGAAGTACACAAATTTAGTCCTACCGTCAACTTCCCTTCCAGATTTGGGACATACAAGTCAACTAATCGTTAACCAAGTTAGCAAAATTGGATGGACACTTAACGTCATGACTAAATTGTTAAACATTTGAATTTGAAAGAGTAAAATAGAAGATATATTTTTGTTTTTTGTTTAAAATATGCTTTGGTTTACGGTTTACTACTAGTGTATAATTAAAGCAGTTTTTTATTTTTTATTTATTTTTTAAACATTGGAGTAGCAGCCCAATTGAATATACTCATCATAACTGCTACATAACATCACATAGTAGCAGCCAATACCGCTAAGAGAAAGACAGGTAGTCCAGGCCACAAATTTATTCAAAGTGGTTACTTCCACAAACTCTCTTTTTTCAAGACTAATATAAAGACTCTTGTTAGTTCCCTCAAACCTTAGCGAGGAGGATACAGTTCAGTAATTGAAGTCTCATTCGTTGAGGCTAGGATAGATTGATCTAACATGTCTGATTCAACCTTGTTGTGTATAAAAAATGCAGGTCGTGAAGGTACTGATAAGGTGATGGAGAAGCTATTAAGCATTAACATGAGTGAAGTCATGGTTGGCCTATCAGATACATTTTCTTGAACACATAGTAATCCAATGTGGATACATCGAATTATTTCGGTTGTTGAATCAACCCCTAATGTGGGGTCTATAATATTTGAAGCTGTCATGTTCCTCCAATTTTTCCATGCCTGCAAAATGATTTAAATGGCACACAAATTTCAGCATAAAAATTCTTTTATATTGTCAGTATCAAGTGCACAAGTAGTGCCACACTTTGACTAAAAAAGGGAAATGTATACAAAGATATTGTACTTACATAACTAAGAAGATCCTCCCCATTTTCACTATTACGGAAGTAACTATTTTTCTGTCCGCATATCATTTCAAGAACTATCACTCCAAAACTAAAGATACAGACTTTATTGAAAAGTGGCCATGATATGCATACTCACCATATATCCACTGATGAGGAAATTAGTAACATTTTTTTATTTTTTTTTTATTTTTTAACAGTGCAACATAATTCTTATAATCTTATGCGAATTATTAACTATAACATGCTAGGATACTTACTAAGTCCCGACAATTCTATTTGTACTGATATGGGTTTCATCCACTATAACAAATCTTGCTAGGCCAAAATCTGCAATTTTGGGATTCATCTTAGCATCTAGTAGAATGTTACTAGTTTTAAGATCACGATGAATGACGCGAAGTCGAGAATCTTCATGAAGATAAAGAAGACCTCGAGCAATGCCTACTATGATATTGTAACGTCTTTGCCAATCCAAATGCGGACGCTTGATTGGATCTACATCATTCATTTAAGCCATGAGTTTGTTGAACAAAAATATATCGAAATGTATTTAGCATAAATGCAACATATAAAATATTATGAATAAATCCAACATTAATTTACCGTAGAATTGCAACCATACCAAATATAACTTGATCAAGGCTTCCATTTGGCACAAATTCATAGATGAGAACCCTTTCATTTCCTTCCAAGCAGAAACCTAGGAGTTTAACTAAATTCCGATGTGAAAGCTTAGCCACTAACAAGATTTCATTCTTAAATTCTAAATCACCTTGTCCAGAACTCATAGATAGCCTTTTGACAGCTATCTCTTGTCCATTTGAGAGCTTACCCTACAGATATATCAGAATATTCAATGTTTAACCCTTAAAGAATAAAAATTATGAACTGAACTTTGTATGGAAAACAATTGATATACTAACCAAATGGTATTGTTAAATTACCTTGTAAACAACACCAAATCCACCTTCCCCAAGCTTATTTGCATCAGAAAAATTCTCAGTAGCAACTCTAATTGTTGGAAAATCGAATTGCAAGGATTCAGTAGTACTGCTAATTTCATCCACTGCTTCACATGTGGAACAAGTCAATACATGCTGGATTAGATAACTCAATTGCTTAAAGAAGATTGAAGCAAGTTAAGTTATGTGCATACCTCATTAATGGGCTCACCAACACTAATAACTGAAGTAATCTTACAAAGCCATTAATGCACAGAAAATGTTTGTTCCACTATAATATCCTTTTTGTTTTAGTGTAACACTCACTCTTTCAATAGCTTTGTATTTCTAGAAAATTTGATGTAACAGTTAAATTGATGGTAGCTTAATTCTGTTTCATAAATACCCTTTTTTTTTTATCGCTAATATCACAAAAATCTGGTGGATCATGAACACACGGCTTGATATTCCATATTTCTCTTACAAAAGCAAAAAGTGGCATCCTTTTCTTTTTCTTTTTTTCTTTTTTTAAGGAAGAAATCCTACACTAAAAACACACATACAATATACTCAGGTTGCGTTTGAATACTTGGATTTAGATTTGAATTTGGATTTAGATTTGGATTTTAAATCAATAGATTTGAAATGCCTTGATTCAAAATCCATTGATTTTAAAATTTCTTGTTTGGATCCATTTATCTCATATCCAAAATTTATACCAAAATCCTGTTGTTATCATTATTTGCCTAAAATCACCAAAATACCTATAAATTGAAAAATTAAAGGTGACCAAAATACCCTTAAAATCACCAAGCAAAACAATGAAAAGTAAAAAATGGCCAAAATATATACAAGGTCATGATCGAAAAATTACCTCTAAAATGATCATGATACAATTTTTTAAGTATTATACCATTTAATAACGTATTATTATATTACTATTTTGAAAAATCTCACACTGGATTACATGCTCTAACATGCAAGCCGAATTTTGTTTCAATAACGTTATTTACTATTCAATATATTAACTCATATATATATATATATATATATTATCTGAATAGGAACAATAGACCAATTTTCAACTTACATTCAACTTTCTTCCTTTGCTTTCTCACCTTAAAGAGATGCAGATGCAGATGATTATTACCACGAAAACAACCAACACCACAACTATAATGATGATGGTTTGAGATGAGTTACTCTCCTTTCCTGTAAACGTCATTTTGAAAATTGTTCTTTTAGAGTCAATATTTTAAGCATTATTTTAGTTATTTTAAGTGTTGGCTAAGCTTGAGTTTTGAAATTAACATTATTAACAAACACAAATTCAAATCCATAAGAAAAAGAAAAAAAGAAGAAGAATTACACTTGTTCTCAATATATAAAACATTCCGAGGTTGAATTTGGAAATCAAAATTAATAGTAAATATGGAAGAAAAAAAATATCAAATTAGTAAATACTTTTGGAGTCTAAAGGCACGTTTGGTTCACTTATTTTCATTCTAAAAAGAGATATGCAGTTTTTTAAAGTATTACTCTTTTTTTTTTTTGAGGTAGGAATATTTTTTTACGCAATAAACAAAATAAGTTGATGAAAAGAAAGCTACCCAAACGCATGTTAAGAGATTTTTCCATGCTCTATCCCTTTAACAAATTGAAAAAAAAAAAAAATACACATACACACAAAGTTGAAAGCGTGAATAATTTAAAAATGAGATTAAATTCAATAAGGGCATAGTGTAAAAACTTACATTACACCCTCTAATAAAACCGCGCCAATCATAATCTCATTAAAAACCCATTCACTAAAAAACAAAACCAAGAACTAGAAGCCGTTGGAGCGGAGATGTCGATGAAGACTTTGAGACTGGTTGTTAGAGTTGCCGAAGTCGTTGCCTTCAACTTGGACAAGCCTCCTGGAAACATGTTCGGTGTTTGCAAATAGCCTCAAAGAATGTCCAATGAAAGTCTAGGGTGTGGTGGCTTAGGTTGTTTCGGATCTTGTGGCTAATTACCCTAAGTGCCAAGATATTTTTGCCCAACACAATATAAACCAGTTGTTAGTAAACCATCTCACATTTGAGACTGTAACAACCTAAGGAAAGTGCTAGCCACATCTGATCTTATACCCCAAAAGGACTAATCAAGTTACAATTGAGGTTCCTTATAATTGTTAATAAAGCTCAATTCGGCTCAATATATACTCGAGGTGAAACTCAGCAAATACACACATACATCAGAATTTGGGGCATCACACAGACTGTTCAACTTCAAGAGTATAGGAAGTATGCCATTACTAGCATCAAAGTCGCAACAATCCATGCGCTTGTCATGACAAGTGTTAGAATCATTGTTGTGATGACATGCATGTTGAATAGAAAGCAAGGAAAGAATGATAAACGTAAAGAATATATAGAGAGAGAATGGCAGCACAAGAATTACGTGGTTCAACCTGACGGCCTATGCCCATGGATGAAAGTCCTGAATGGATACATTTTTACTATGTGAATTCATGTATTAAAATGAATTTCTAATATTGTATTTATAGGAGACTAAATCCTAATAGTCCAAATACCAAGAATATGAAACTAGTGAATAATGAAGATGACAAGCATATTATAGTCAAATTCCTCACCCCTTGGGGAATAAGGGCTTTAGCTTTTTTTTTTTTTGGAAAATTCTATGGATACACCCAAATTCTCAACTTGCAATTGAAGTGATAGGTTGTGATTGGTAAAAAAAAATCACAAAATCCAAGCAAATCTAATGGTGAAACCCTATGATAATGATGTTTAACCAATCAACAAGTTGTGGAAATTGGTGTGAATTTTGGTTTGTCCATGGGAGGATTGATTTTTCTTTTTTTTTTTGGTCAATTACACTGGCATTCCTGATGTTTGGTGAAACTAGACTCAATATACTACATTTCAACAAATGACACTCTGCTCCATAATTCCCAAAATAATTCACATTTTTTTAAAAAAAAATCCGATGTGTTAAGTATAATTTTACTATAAACTTGAGGATGCTAGTGTAATTTATCTTTTTCTTTTATATGCTCGGATGCAGAGAAGTCACATCTTTTTATTTTGTTTTTAATTTTAATATTCAACAAATATTTGGATGAGTGGGATCTCATGAGTAGGCACTGACGATTCTCATAGTCTTCGTCAACATCTCTGCTCCGATTGACAGAGGGACAATCGGGTCACACTAGCTTCAAAAGCATAATCTCTATGAATAGAGAAAATGAAAATTGAAAGATAATTTACATTAACAAAGTAATTAATTATAAAAGGCATCCATCCACCAGATATTCAGCCTTATGGTGTCATATCGATAAGAATTTTAAAATGCACTTAGAGTTCTTAAAAAAAGTAATTGTTAGTAATTGTCGAACAGTTTGCAAGCGAAAACTAAATTTAATTAAAGTTTGAATGAAATAGAAAACTCGTCACATGAGAAATTTATAAGTGGAATTTATTGGAGTAAACCGATAGGGAAAGTAGTGAATAACAACTCTTAGAGTCTATTATAAACGTTATATACTAATATCTCTAGCATTACTCTTTGGAAAATAGATAAAGAAGAAGAATTCATGTTTAGAGAAACACAAAAGATGTGTGTCTGGAAACGTACCTTTTGCAGGTGGAGGAGGAGATAATGGTGGCGGCGATGCAACAAGAGTAGTGCCAAAGAAAGGGTTGCTCTCTATTCTTAAGTTACAGCTGGGTAAAAGAATTCTCGTTCCCTGGCTTTCACTTACAACATTTTAGAAGTTCGTTATGAGCATCAACTAGGCAATTGCTACAATCCATCTCTGACAAATCAGGACTGCACTGCATTAGTCCATAGACTGTATTGTTTTGGAAGTTGGCATTTTCATTTGCAATCTTGCGGTAAATTCCTCCAGCTGCAGCTTTAACTCTTAAGTCATACAGTAAGGTTTTTAGCACCTCGTTGAACTCACTTACGTTGGAGACAACGCTGACGGTGGAAAGAGCCTGCATAGGTTTAGATTGCATAACACCAAATATAGAGTTGTTCGAGTATCGAACTGTACAATTCATGTACCACATGATACCCTCTTTTTGTGTTGGACACAACTGTAAGAGCTCGTGAGCTGACATATTGACACAGCTACGGCAATCAGTTGGAGTAAGATCTGCTCTACAAAGTCCAGTGGCGTAAACTTTGTTGATGTTCTCTCCGGCAGAGAAATTGTAGAACCCATAATCGATTTGGTTGTGGGAAGAGAGTGAGGAGAGAAGGGTGTTGAGGTTTGCTCTGTAGCTACTGTTACTAGTAACGTTACCACTAGTAGAACAGTCGTGGAGCACGTAGGGATCTCGCTGCACAATAATGGTGGGATTATTTACAAGGTGAATGAGGATGGCATAAAAGAAGAAAAGTGGTAATCTTGAAAGTCATCATCTCTGTATTCTGCTTCTGCATAATGGGAAGATTTTAATATAGGATCCCGCGGGTCATTCTAGGGGCTCTATGTATGATTATATATATAGGATCCCGGAGATGCAACAAATTAACCCTGTTTCACATGGCCATATCAATGAAGATACCCGGAAATTAAATTAGCAAGACTTTGACTGTTCTAGCTTTAAATGACCGTGTGGTTGACCAGATTCCATCCCCACTCTTATTCCCCCATCTCTCTCTTTTCATATATCATTCGTTAATTCGTACTGAATTTCTATTACCGTGTGGTTGACCAGATTCCATCGCTAAGGAGCATATTACTCTTTTCTTGTAAAAACAAGTTTTCATTTTAACCTTTTAAATAAAAATATATTTTTTAAAATATTTAAAAAATTTTAATATATTTTTTCGGATAATTAACTAAGAAAGAAAGTTATTCTTATAACTTTTAATCTCAATCTTTCAAATACTATTATAGGTGTAATAGTTAAAAAAATTTCAGATATTATACGGAATCTCAATTTGGTGTGAAGTATTGAAATTTTTACTGACTCATTTTAATATCATGATATTCTTTAACTAAATTCTAATTAAGTTAGGTAAGTTATTTTTTTAAAAACTCTCTAATTTAATTTATTTATTTATTAATTAAACATGTATTATATATTAAAAAAAAATTTACATGTTTATTTTTTTTATTTTTTTATTTTTACAATATTGCACTGATGAGTTTGTGACTAGTTAAATTAGTTACCAAAATTTATCACCTATGATATGAAGATTTTATAATGGATCCATTGGCATGATCAAATACAATATGAATAGAGTTTACCTTTAAATTCGTTTGGAGAAATTTTCTTTCAATCTATTATATGATAACTTATAAGAATAATTATATGTATTATTTAAACAAGTTATGTAACAGTTATGTGATTAAAAATACATATAAATATATAAAATATATATATATATATAGTTAGTAGGTTTTGTTGTTAAAAATAACATGAAATTAAATAAAAATCATAAATAATATTTGTAACAGTTACATATTACTGTATTGAATGGAAATATGCAGACTTTCAAGTAAGAAAGCATTGAACGAGACTCCGAGAGGGAGAAAAGGGAGAAGGGGATCGAAAATTTTCAAGTTCTAAACTAAAGTAAGAAAACATTGACCAAGACGCAGAAAAAATTGACCAAGACGGAGAGAATGGACTTGGAAAAAAATTAGATGGCATGTGAGAAAGAGAGTGTGTGATGTGATAGGGGAAAGGTGGAAAAAAAAAAAAAAAAAAAAAAATTGCCCTCCTCGAGAGAGAAGTTAATTATAAGTGATTTGACACCATTACACGGAAAGAGATAAAAAACAGGATATTATTTTTTTTTTTTTCAAATCAAAATACTATAAACACACAAAATTTCATAAATAATTTCATAATTGATGAAGTTGTTAATTTTTAAGTGGGTGAATTATTACAATCCTTGGGCCCACCAAATCATAGTTTGCCACTTAGTATGTTATGAATTAGTTATAAAATTTTTTTAGCAAAAAAAGAATTAGTTATAAAATTTTGTGTACTTCAAGATTTTTTCTCATAAAATAAAATTGAAAAAGATTTTATTAACGGATACTTTTAGGATAATGGTTAAAGATTATTAAATTTTTATATTTTACGGAAATAATGAATTTTAATATTAAAATAATAAATGAAAATAATTAAAATATCTTTAAAAACTATTTTTATATTAAAATTTCGTTACTTTATATAAAGTGGAAATATTAAATTATTCTTTAACTATTAACCTAAAGCTACCCATTAACAACACTCATTAACACGACCCAATAAAAAATACCTTCCATCTGAAATCCAGGTACGGACCTAAATTGGTCAAAACAACCAAAACGCAACGGAATGAATTAGAATTTAAGCGGAGGTAAAATAAGGTTTGTATAGATGAGTTAAACAATGTTAATGTCTTGAATTATTGGCGTATCCACAATACGTTGCATAATTTTCTTTTGATTTCTAATGATCATCCACACTAGTCTTGTAACTAGGCATCCAGAGTTACTAATGGTGCTGCCCATTCCCTTGCAAGATGGTCTCTTTAGAATAAGTTATGAGGCATTTTTGTTTTTGAGTTATGCCTCCCTTTACTTCTGTTGCTGTGCTTAATTACTCTACTCAGGTGCCAAACTTTGTCCGTCCTATGTAGTCTCTCCTGCCTTTTAATAAATATTTTCACTCACTAAAAAAAAAAAAAAAAAAAAAAGGAGTTTCTCATTTTTGTTTGTATACAGATACAATGAATTTTGTTGGTTCCGATGGAAGGAATTGACAACTTAGTCTCAATAGGTGCAATGGTTTTTTCTCGTAAAATTATATTCTGGCACTCATAGCGTGGAGGCCCCACATAATATGAGTGATGGCTTACAGCCGCTTCATGGATACCAGCTTCGAATTCACATGTCTCTCCATAAGAAATAGCAATATTAATTCCATCCAGTAAACCAGTGATGCAGTACGAAACGCACGTCGTACAGTCCACATTTTACATGGACATAGACTTGCCGTACATCACCTTTATGAAATGAGGATCGATCGAATTGTCTTTGGGCTTTGGCAAACCAAAATCGATTTTTTATGCCACACATGACTTGTCAAATGCAACGTGCATTGATTTAATTACATAGAAATGTGAGAATAAACAACTTCAAAATTCACAGCTTTACAAAATTCATAAGGAAGAAATTTATCTTTCAAAGAAATCTTAAAATGAAAAAAGGGATCATGAACCATTACAATTATAATGCAAAACAAAAATGCTTAAATGTGACTTCCAGCAATCTCTAGCGAGCACTTAGTTCGGTATTTGAAACTTCATTTAGTGAGGCTTCGACATGTCTGTATTGATCTGGCCCTATCACCCTAAAATTATGCTCCACTTGGGACACGTTTGATCTAGTGTTGCTGTTCATTATAAACGCAGGTCGTGAGGGTACTGATAGCGTCATAGAGTCCGTATTTAGCATGAGAACAACCGAAGCCATGGTTGGTCTCTTAACTACATTTTCTTGAACGCAAAGTAATCCAATGTGGATGCATTTCATTATTTCAATTGTTGAATCACTACGTAATATGGGATCGACAAGATTAGAAGTTGTCCCATCTTTCCATTTTTTCCAGGCCTGCAAAGATATGTAAAACGGGGTAAACACAATATGATCAAAGAGAATATTCTTTTACCTCGTCAGTATCATATGAATTACTAGTAACACTTTAAGAGTTAGAAAATGAAGTTTACACAAAGATAATGTACTCACATAATTTAGAAGGCCCTCTACATTGTCTTCACTATGAAAGGCAGAAACTTTTTGCCCACTCACTATCTCCAGAACTAATACACCAAAGCTAAAAACATCGGTCTTCACTGAAAAGTGTCCACGTAATGCATACTCTGGAGGCATGTATCCACTACATTTGCACATGAGTATTATTAGTTATTTATTTTTTTTATTGGTAATAAATCTTTATATGTTGTTTTAGTATAATTTTCATTTGATTTCATAATTATGGGAGATTGGTAAAATATTTTCAAGACTGTTGTCTCTATGAATAACTTTTTTTTTATTACTTATAAATAGAATGAAACTGGTGAGGTTATTAGTTATAGCTTGTGTGGATATACTTACTAGGTCCCCACAACTCTTTTCGTATTGCCTTCAATTTGATCTAGTTCAAATAATTTCGCCATACCAAAATCTGAAATCTTGGGGTTCATTTCAACATCTAATAGAATGTTACTAGCTTTGAGATCTCGATGAATAATACGAAATTGAGAATCCTCATGAAGGTAAAGAAGCCCTCGAGCAATTCCCCCTATAATTTTGTAGCGTCTTTCCCAACTTAATTGTACACGCTTGATTGGATCTGCATATTCATGTAAGTGTATAATTCCAATAAACATATATATGTCAAATTGATAAATTGTAAAAGACTCGACACTTTATTTAAAAGGAAATTACTATGAATAGAATATGACATTTAAGCGGAAGTGCAACCATACCAAATATGAAGCGATCGAGGCTTGCATTAGGTAGAAACTCATAGACTAGAACCCTCTCATTTCCTTCCAAGCTGAATCCCAAGAGCCTTACAAGATTCCGATGTTGTAACCTAGCAACTAATATGACCTCATTCTTAAATTCTATTTCTCCTTGTGCTGAATTCTTAGACAACCTTTTCACAGCAATTTCTTGTCCATTTGACAACTTACCCTGACAAATGAATATATATCAAAATCATAGCTATGTAATCCTCAATAGTTCATATTTAGGATTTAACATGTTAAGATAGATAAAATTGATATACTCTTCCACTCAATAATGTCGCATTACCTTGTAAACAGCACCAAATCCACCCTCTCCAAGTTTATTAGCATCAGAAAAGTTCTGTGTAGCAACTTTTATTGTGCCAAAGTCAAATTGCAAGGATTCAACAGTACTAATATCTTCCTCTGCTTCACATGAAGAACAAGTCAGTACGTCTGAATTAGATTAGTGTATTGCCTAAATTGAAATTGCTATTGTGTATACAAAACCAAGGGGCTATGCAGAACTGATTGAAAATCTAGTCTTCCCGAACTCTAAAGGGAACAGAAAATGTCTTCTATGTAATATTTTTTATTTGTTTTTGTAGAACTCAAGCAGAACATTAATCTTTCAATTAGTTATCACAGTTTCAAGCAAAAATGATTTAATGTCTAATTGATGGTGTATAAATTTTGTTTTATACTAGATAATCACTCAATTATGTTTTGTTCTATTTAAAATAATACAGGAAAAATACTTCCTAAAAAAGTGGAATCTTATTGTCACTAATATTTCTGAGTACTTCAGGCAATTTATGTACTACCACTACATACAAATTGTCTTATATTGCAATTTTTCTTGCTTTTATAGAAATGATACACTTAGCATTTAGCAACAAGGAAAGGTAAACCAAATTCTAACTTACTTTCAACTTTCTCCCTTTCGTTCTTCGCTCTTAAATAGATGTAGATGCAGCTAGAGATGATAAGTGCAGCAGAAGCAATAGTTGACACTACTATAATGATTGCAGTTCGAGATGAGTTACTCTCCTTTCCTGCGAAAACCGAAACTCTGCTTTAATTAAAACATTCCGAGTGTTGAATTTCGGAATGAACTTGAACAATGGATACAAAAGATTTAAAATAAAAAGAAACTGAAAGCAAAAATAAATTAAATATAAATATAAAATCACACTAAATCTGAACACGACCAAACCGTGATCACCCTTTAATTAAGAATGACAACGAAAGAAAGGAAGAAATTAAGCAACCCTGAAGAAGGGATTGCCTTGAAGTGTTGCCTATGAGTCCATAAAATTTCATGCATGTACTGTAATTATTCCTTAATTTTTTATACTGACTTTTAAAGAAAAGTGTAAGTAATGAGTGACTTACAAAAGTGCATTTCCTACTTTTAGCGTTGAATTAACTTATTTGTTAACCAAAGATACATTGTACATGGTTTTTAGAACCTACTAATCTTTTTTTAGGTCACCTACTGGCTACTACTAATCAATTCTGATATAGGAAAGAGATCAACAAAGTGGTGCGAAGGTACACTCATTGACCAGGGAGTTCACACTATATTAATATACTTTTGAAGACTAATCAAATTTCTAAGATACGAAAAAATGGCTGATGGAGATTTGAGTGTCTTAGGACAGGCCACGAAATTATATGTCTCTGCCGACATGGACCACATAATGTCTTTTCAGTATGAATGCCAGAGGCTCATATTTTCTAACGCGTTAATAAAAGTACAATAATTGCACCAACCAGTAGACCATTTCTCTGCCAACATGGACCACATAGTGTCTTTTCAGTATGAATGCCAGAGGCTCATATTTTCTAACGCGTTAATAAAAGTGCAATAATTGCACCAACCAGTAGACCATTTTTCTAGTAGACTTCTCATCGAAAAAGTGCCAAATCTGGACGCACATGATAAACTGGACTAATTCATGGAGAATGTTTAAGAGGGTATGAAATTATCTCAAATCCAAGATAGGGCAAAGGAAAAGTAAGTAATTTGGATTTATGTTTCCTAAAATGACCTGAACCAAAAACTGAAACGAGTCGTTTGTATTAAACTTCTCCTTCTTGTATCCTAAACTCCTAATAAATTTCAATAAGTAATTATTGTTATTCAAATTTACCAATATATCTTTTACCATTCTTGTTTGAATAATGTAAGAGGCATAATATTTATTTATTTTATAAGCGTTAATATAACCTGTACGTTATAATTAAAATAACTTATTTTTATTTGAGTTTATCACTTAAACTATTTTTATTATATACAAATCACAATAGGTTATATTAAAATTTAAAAAAAAAAATGTAAAATTTATTATGTTACTAGCGTTATTGTTTTCGTTTTGCCTAAGGCATGTATGATGTGGTTGTGTTGTCTAAAAGTAGTAGCTCAAAAACTGTATTAAGAATTTTTTTTTTTTTTCTTTATTAATATGGCGTTTCAATGATTTTGTTCATCTTTAAACTAAAAACAATTATATTTTACTGCATCAATAGTTGTCAAAAGGATTATAAAGTTTTGTTTGTATTCATAGCTAGCATGATTCTCAAGGACTAATAATACGTGTACCGTGTACGTACCACCCAGCTTTGCACAAAAACAAGCAAACAAATAAATGAATAAACTAAGAAGATATGTCCACTTGTGAAGGCATATGAAACATCAGTGCCATAAATGCATACCTTGGGTAGTTGGAGGCAATAGTACTGGTGGTGGGGATGCTGGTGGGATTGGTGATAACGGTGGTGGTGGCGGCGGTGATGGTGGTGGCTCAGCTGAAGCGTCATAAAAAGGGTATATCTCAAACCTTAAATCACAGCTGGGTGATACAAATTTTCCTCCTTGCTTTCCGTAACAACATTGTAGAGCAAAGTTTTGAACCTGCGATAGGCAGTTGTTGCAATCCGTCTTACTCAAATCAGGGGTGCACTCGAGAAGTGCATATATTGTTTGGAAGTAGTTTGGGGCAGGCACACTCTGAAGAGCAGACTTGTGAGTAGAATTTCCTGATGAAGCACGGTTTCTTAGGCTATTTAACAAGGGGTATAGCACCTTGTTGAATTCTTCCACGTCTGAGAAGTTTCCTATGTTGAAAGAGCCTGTTATTGGGGTAATGTCCAAAATACCAAATATTGATTTGAATGAGTATCGAAGAGAACATTTATCAGCCCAAATGATTGCCTCCTTTTGGTATGGACAACCCTGTAAGAGATTGTAACTTGACTCATTGATACAACTTCGGCATTTGTTGGGTGAAATGTCTGGACTACAGAGTGCAATCGCGCTTACTTTGTTTGGAGATTCACCAACAGAGAAATTGTAAAACCCATAATCGATTTGGGTGTTGGAAGACATGGAAGTCAGCAGGGTTTCAAGGTTTGTTCTGTAGGTACTGTTACGGGTGTAGTTTCCAGTATCATAACAGTATTGGGCAGCTGTGGGAAAAACAGCATAAATGAGAGCAAAATAGAAGAATAACAATACTCTCGAACAATACATTTTCATTTTTCCTTTATAGTTGTAGGTTCATGAGATCGCTGTTAGCAATATAGACTATATGATATAATGCCTGTTCTTTAGGTTCATGTATATATCTACTTTCAACTCATCAAAAAAGTATATAGATACTTTCCATATTGACCAGGCTTTGGACCTTGCTTTAATTTTATGACCAATTCAAAGCTTTGAACATGAAGTCATGAACCATACCATACGGTTGACAAAGATGTGAGTGATACGACAAATGGAAATAAAAAAGGTGATTTAAATTCGTGGGCCACGTAGATGTGATCGCTTTTCAAAAGCACCGAATTTTCTTTTCCACTTTTTTCTTCTTAATTTAAAATTGAAATTCATGGCCCACGTAGATATGATCGCTTTTCAAAAACACGGAATTTTCTTTTCCACTTTTTTCTTCTTAATTTAAATTCGTCTTTTTAAATTAAGTTTGACTATGACATATTATGATCTCAAAAAATTCAAATACATTACCGCGTTTCAAAAACACGGAATTTTCTTTTCCATCTTTTTTCTTCTTTTAATTCTTCTTCTTAAATTACGACTACGAGATATTATGACCTCAAAAAATTTCAAATCAATTGTAGACACATGTATTAGTAAAACAAACAGATTAAGATTAGTCTAGAATTTTATAGTACATAAACATTACGTTAGGTTTATTGCTATGTTTCAGTAGCATCATATATAACTTCATGATTATCAAAGGGACAACTACAAGAATTCACTACTTGCTTCATTTTCCATCACTCTCTATTCTTTCAAAGTGATCGGCCTCCTTGGTTCATTCTCTACATGCTTACCAGAACATAGAATTTTCTTTTCCTCACTCCACCCTCTTCTTCTTGTTTCTTTTGGTTAAATTACGCTTTCTATTATATATGACCAAAAAAGCTTAAACTTATTATAGGCTTATGTAATTGTAAAGCAAACAAACAGATCTTAAAATTAGTTTAGAATTCTCTAGTATATAAATTTTATATTGAGTTTATTGTAACACGAACATGTAAATAGCAAAAAATAAAAAAATAACCGTCAAAAAGCTTTTTCTGTGGACGTAAACCATTAGGTCAAACTACATTAAATTCTTGCTTCCATTTTTTCTTCTCTTTCTCAATTGCTCAACAACTTTAACATGATATTAAAGCTAAAGTCAATCGTGGACAATGAATGCCATGATCGACCAAGACAATAGTTACTCAAACAATAGTTACTCACACAATAACGAGCAATAGGAATTTGATACATTGTTAACTTTTTTTTCTTTTTTTTGAATAATTCAACTAGGTTAGTGCTAGTAGGTAGGCTTTTTTTTTTTTTTTTGAGATATGATAGAAATTCTAATCTAAACTCACACACACGTATATTTTGAAGATTTCGGGGATCGAACCCACACCCTCATAGAGGGGTGAGGCTTTTTTGAAGAGGGGAATTACCACTGGGCCGAATACCCAAGTGGTAGTGCTAGTATGTAGGTTTGTGAGGGAATATTTATTATCTTCTTTAGAATCTTAATTATTATCTATTGAGTCTTAGTGGTAGTAGGTTCCTATTATTATTATTATTTTTTTTGTAATTATTAAAGGGCAAAACTTATATACATTACCTTTTGTCCGGTACATCCAGTTCCCATGCTTAAAAATCCAATACATGGTCATTTAACGTATAAGACTAATGGAAGTTAAATGCGTGATTTTTTTGCCACGAGATAGCAAGAGAGAAAAATAGACTTTATTAAAATAATTTAAAAAACAGAGAAAAAGAGAGTCAGAGGGTTGCTCTCTCTCACTTCTCTGCAACACTCTCTTACCAAAGAGGATCGCTCTCCTCCGTGTCTCTACTGTAACTCCACCATAACCACCACTAACCTCCCAAAAAAACATCAATCCACAACCAACCTCCCCCAATCACACACCCACAAACCTCATCAAAATTCCATTTTTATGGACCCCATCGTGACCCATTTTTACAGAATCACCCTCGCCATCTCACTGTTACCTCCGATCACAAACCCACCCACAAGGACAAACTTCGAAAAATTTTCCAACCCCAAATCACAAACCCACCCATTGCAAAAACGGATCCATTTGACCCAAGGACAACAACGACAAATTTTGAGATCAACTTCCTCCTCCATCAAGGCGTCAACCACGTCGAAGGCTTTGACCCAATGATGCCCAAAATGGCATTGTCGAAGGAGAGGTCAAAACCCACCCACTGCAAAAACTCATCCCCGCAAACCCACCCACAACAAACCCTCAATCCTTGGAACTAATGACAGAAGCATGAAATTGGGTTTTTCAAATCCATTGGTCTATAAAAAATGGGGTTACTTTATGGGCTTGGGGATGAGGAAGCGAACAATGATCAGTTTGATTGAGATTGAGATTGTTAAGGGGATGAGTTTGGGTCCTAATTGTGGTGTTAGAGATGTGATTTGTGAAGATGTGGAGGTTGGTTTGGTAAATTTGACGAGGCGTGGATTGGAGGGAGGCAGAGTTTAAAGAAGGAAGGCTTTTGGGTTGGGATTGTAGGGAAGAAGAGAGAAGAGCAGGATCGGTCTCTGGTAAGAGAGAGAGTTGTTAGGGAGAGAGAAAGTGTGTTGCACAAAAAATCTTCTCTAGTAAATCTTAAAAAAAAAGAACAAAAACCCAATGACACCTACTGCAAAAAAACCCATAACCAATCACAAAATTAACCAAAAAAATCAACTTCCACTACTGGCAACACCAAAACTCAGAAGAGCAACACCAAAACGGTAAAACCCATCTGATAAATCTAAAGAAAAAGAAGAAGAAGAAGAAGCCCAAAAGCCAGTTGGCCGCGCCGCGCCTCGCTTCGACGTGCCTTGCTTCGTTGGCGATTCGATCTCGATCTTCCAATTCATTGGCAATTTTAGTGGGTGGAGAGATTCATCGAGAGAGAGAAAGAGAATAGAAATGTTTGTACCGAATGAGATGAGATGAGATGGTTGTTGATGTTCAGGAAAAAAAAAAAAGAGGTGAATTTTATTACAAAAATGCCACCGGTCATTCTCAATTCACCTGAAAACAACTATTAGTTGTTCTCTAAAATTGGCATTTAAGTGTTGTTTCAACAGTGGTTGTATTTGAATACAAAGGATGAAAACAATTGCCAAACAACAAAATTTTAACCCAGGCCCACCATTTTTTGGATTCAAACACAAAAAACTGTTTTTGAATCCTATTACCAAACATGCTCTTACATTAATGGTAGTAAATGAAATACATTTAACATAGCCCTGATTCACAAGGCGCTATCTTGGACATAACTCGGTCATTGAAGCCTCATTGTTGGTTATGCGGGAACCATTGTCATGTTGTACTGATGTGGATGATACAACATTGCACCGCATAAAACTTGCAGGTTGTGTTGGTGTTGGGATAGGATCTAAGTTGCCATTAAGCATGTGAACAACATAAGTCATGCTTGGTCTGTCACTTACATTTTCTTAAACACATAGTAGCCCAATTTTGATACATCTTGTCATTTCAGTTATTGGACCGTCTCTCAATGTGGGATCCATGAGATTTGAAGTTGTCTCCTCCCTCCAATTTTTCCATGCCTGCCGAAATATTTTAGTATGCACATATAAAATTACAGAGAAATAGCACATCATATATATATATATATTTATTTTAAAAAAGGAAACAAACAAAAGAAAGGAAATGTATATTTTGTAGTCAAACTCACATAGCTTAGAAGGTACTCTGTTTTTTCTCCATCATGGAAACAAGTAATTTTTTGACCACTCATAACCTCCAAAATTAACACACCGAAACTAAAGACATCTGTCTTTATTGAAAATTGTCCAAGCATTGCATACTCTGGTGCCATATATCCATTGCATATCAATATCAAAAGACCTATTTTCAATTTGATTTGTAATAAAGCAAAGATTATGTTCAAATTTAATTTCCATTGTTCTGGATTCCTGGTTTAACCCAAATAAAATAAAGAGCTAATTACATTTTACCCATTTATAGTTAGATCCGTGGTATGAAAAGTGTTACTCTACCCACCTGAGGTTGACTCTGTTATGCAGTCGTTGCCCACCTCACTCTTTTTTTATTAAAAATCAAGATAAATAGTTGGTTCACTCTTTTTCCATTAAAAATCAGGATAAAAAGTTCATTTTACATGTTATTTTTCTCTTTTCTTTCTCTCTTGTAAGCAATGAGGATTTTGAGGTCGCATCGAAACCATTGAGGCTTCAAAGCGAGAGAAGTTTTTCTCTTGGAAGCCATTGAGGTCATGCGACGGGGAAGGGGAAAAGAGAAAGGATCTTTTCGCACAACAGCACAGCCAACGAGATCCGGCAGTTAACTAATGCTGCCATTGCAAGCTCTCCAAAACCTAAGCTCTCCCAAATTAACCTCAGCTCACCCGTGTCTATGAAAACCTAAACCCATTTGCACCAAGACCCATTTCAATCGGGTCCTCCCTGAGGCTCATGAGCTCAAGCACTCGCTCATGGAGCCATAGGTGGAGGCCACTTCCATCGTTTGGTAACTTTTTGATTCCATTGGTGGGGTTCATGGCAACCATGGAGTAATGGGTGGAGGTCGATGGTGGGTTTGATATTTTGAGCCATGGGTATGTGTGAGTGGGTTTTTGTGTGGCATTTGTGGCTGGGTTATCAAATATGGGTTGATTAGGGGGTTGGGGTATGGGTTGCCGTTTGTGGCTTGTGAGGTTAATCTAATTGTGGACATGTTTGAAGTGAAGGTTCTCAATGCTTCTCAAGCTCTTAAATACTGCAAGCACATGGTTGATCTGTCAAGAAGCAATGGTTGAGAATCATTCTAGAAGATGCTATAAAACTCCTTTGTGCAATTGGATACGATTTGTTGATTGTTGGGTGTGGCAAGTCTTGATCTTAATGGAAGTCCCAAAGGAAAGAGTTACTGATGAGGTGCAAGCTTTGTCAGGCAACATTAAAACAAGTATAACTACAAGTGGGTAAAGTGTAATTAACCCAATAATTAACCTACTTTTTAAAATCAATTATGTAAGGCATGCATAATTATTTTCATCAACTCTAGCTTGTTTTGATACTTACTAGGTCCCCACAATTCTGTTTGTACTACCTTCTGTTTGATCTAGTACAAACATCCTTGCCATACCAAAATCTGAAATTTTAGGATTCATTTCTACATCTAAGAGAATATTGCTAGCTTTAAGGTCACGATGAATAATTCGAAGTCAAGAGTCCTCATGAAGATATAGAATTCCTCGAGCAATGCCTCTTATGATTTTGTAACGCATTTCCCAATTTATATGTGCACGCTTCATTGGATCTACAAATTCATGAAATCATATTATTTAGTCATATACCATGAAATTTAGAAGAATTTATTATAATCACAAAATATAAATTGAAGTAAGAATTAATTTAACATTACCAAAAATGTAGTAAGTAAGGCTTCTGTTAGGCACAAATTCATATATAAGAAGTCTTTCTTTTCCTTCCAAGCAAAATCCAAGGAGTCTAACTAAATTCTGGTGTTGAAGCTTGGCTACTAATAGAACCTCATTCTTAAACTCCAAATCTCCTTGTTGAGAGTTTCTGGACAGCCTTTTCACGGCTATCTCTTGTCCATTTGAAAGCTTACCCTAAAATTAAATGAATAATGTGGGAATTAAACAATTCAAGTCACTTTGATTTAATTAAGAATTGGTTTAACAAATTAGATAATTGATAACCTTTCCATGTCATAATGTTTCCTACCTTGTAAACTACCCCAAATCCACCTTTCCCAAGTATATTTGTATCAGAAAAGTTGGTGGTTGCAGCTCTAATACTGCTAAAGTCGAATTGCAAGGATTCCACACTTTTTATCTCATCCGCAGCTTCAAAGAGGAAACAAGATATACACAACAATCAAATGATTTAAGTACATTCTTTAAATGATAACATTTCTTCTAAGAGTCAAACTTAAAGAAAATGTGTCTCCTATGTAAATTTCTTGCAAACTATGTATTCTAACTATCTGGCTAAGTCACTCTTCTTTTTCTTTTCAAACATTTTGTTTTAAAGACTTTATACAACCATGAGGGGTAGCTCAACTAGTTCGGCCTTAGGTATGCTTCCCAATAGTTACTAGTTCGAGTTCTTTTAAGGCCATCTATCCAAGGCAAAACCTTGCGTCTATTGTGGTACATGTACTAGTAGGGTGTTGGGTGTTCTCTTGGGATAAGTCAAGGTGTGCGTATCTACGCAACGTTGGCCCAAACACCTTAGGTTAAAAAAGAAAAAAAAGACTTTCTTACCATAAAAAGTTTTTTTTCACAAAAAAATATGTCTTCAAAAACATGCATGTCCAGTATTAACAATATTACTATAAATACATTATCTCCGAACAGTGAACTGTTTAATATAGGAGAACAACTTACGGATAACAAGCTAGCAACATTGAAACTAATTAATTGTAACTTACTTTCAAAATTATCCGTTGGCTTCCTCACTCTTAGAAAGATGCAAATACTGATGGTAAGCATCAAAGCAATAACAGATGGAACAACAATGATGATGGCAGTTGGAATTTTCTTTCTCTCATTTCCTGAGAAAACCAAAAGCATCATGTGAACAATGTTGTTGAATTTCAATTATTCAGCCGTCAGCATATTGGTCCTACTTTACAAAATCACACCATACAAATAAGAAATAAAATAAAGAAGAGAGAGACTATGAAACATATACTTTGATTTGCCACAAAAAGACAAAATTATGAAACTAAATGAAAATTCATATGCTAATCCTTATGAAGTTGACAGAAGTCTATATTCAAATAGAAAAATGGAGAATAAGCTGTAAGGAGGATTATATATGAGGGAGCAGCGACAGCAGCGTATATATGAGGATTATCATACCTTTTATAGGGGAAACCTGCGGCAGAGGAAGAGAAGACGGTGCTGAGAGGAAGAGATGACGGTGGTGAGGATGCATAAGTAGTATTGTTAAATAGGGACCGAGACATAATTTCAATTAAATCTAAAGTAGTACACTAGATTTCTGCAACTCGGCCTATGGTCATATTGTTGATGAAACAAAACAGTTAGCCCAATCCTCCAGTGGTATGAATTCAAGCGCATTGGAAGAGAAGGTAATTACTAAGACAACACATGCATTGGCGCGAAGAGCAAAATTATGTAATGATCTTGATGTTTGGTTATAGACAGTTCCTCTTGATATTGGGGTTTTATTGTTTTCTGAACTTCGCGTTTAATTAATAGAAATCTACTAGACTATTTGCTTATGGTATGTTAACATATATATATATATATATATATATATATATTTTATCATCTATTATATGGTTCAATTTCAATAACTTAATGAAACCTTTTCTTATTTAAGACAACCTACTAATTAATTCTAATATAGGAAAGAGATCGAAAGTGGTGTGAAGGTAACAATACTCAGAAATATATATAGTTTCTTCTTTCTACGTTGATCCGGGAGTTCACACTATATACTTTTGAACACTAATCAAATTTCTAAGATACGAAAAATGGCAGATCGAGATGTGAGTGTCTTAGGGCAGGCCATGAAACTAAGAATGTGTCTGCCAAAATGGACCACATAATGTCTTTGAAATATACATGCTAGAGGCTCATATTTTCTTATGCGTTACAGGGATTTATAAAGGTGTACTAAGTCTAGATACACAGGTGTGATTTTCAGCTAGGCTCGCAATAGTTGAAAAGTGTTGATGAAGGATTTCTTAGAGAGAAGATGTTTGTCTAAGAACAGAAGAATAAGAGCTGAGAGAAAGAATAGAATTGCTGTAATGGCTTAGATTATTATCCTTAAGCCTTTGATTATTATTTATATAGGTAGATACAAGATTAACAGCTTTTAACAGCTTTCATTATAATAGAATCTGGTATAACAAGTTCCACTAATTATGGGCACGTGTTTAGCACATGTGCTTTTAAGTTAACAACTCCTGTGAGCCTAAGCTACAGTCGTGGAGGAAGAGAAAGGCTGAAACGACAACCATTCTGTGTAGCTTGTTCTGTATCTTCAACATCCCCCCTCAATCACAGGGACGGAGACCATGAGATTGCGCCGAAGATCAATAAAGCGTTGTGTGGGAAGGCTCTTAGTGAAAATATCAGCGAGTTGATCAATAGTGGAAACAAACTTGACTTCAAGATCTTTGCAAAGCACTCGCTCTCGAACAAAATGGAAATCAACCTCAATGTGTTTTGTGCGAGCGTGAAACACTGGATTAGAGGCAATGGCAAGGGCGGAAACGTTATCACACCAAAGGAGTGGTGGTTGGGAGAGATAAATTCCAAGATCCTTGAGGAGTGTGCGAATCCAACAGAGTTCTGCCGTGGCAATAGCAAATGCCCTGTACTCTGACTCTGTGGAGGATCGAGATACAGTGGGTTGCTTCTTAGCAGACCAGGTGATAGGATTAGAGCCCAGATAGACTAGATAGCCTGAGGTGGAATGTCTGTCATCAGGGTCTCCTGCCCAATCTGCATCCGTGTAGGCAGAAAGTTGGAGAGGACTGGGTGTAAAGGCAATACCATGGTTGAGAGTACCTCGAAGATATCTAAGAATTCTCTTTGCTGCAGCAAGGTGAATTGTAGTAGGGGTAGACATATATTGGCACACTTGATGGACTGAAAAAGAGATGTCTGGTCTGGTAAATGTAAGGTAGTGAAGAGCACCAACAAGACTTCTGTATCCATGAGGATCTGGGAGAGGGTCACCTTCATGTAGAGAGAGTCTGGTGTTGGGGCAACTAGGAGACTTGGCAGGTTTGGAATCCAGCATATGATGCTTTTTGAGTAAATCATTAGCATATTTAGCTTGGTTAAGGTATAAACCAGAGCCGTCTCTAGTAACTTGAAGCCCCAAGAAGTAATGAAGAGACCCCAAATCTTTCAAGTCAAAGACTGTGGATAGTTGAGTGATCAAATGGTCAAGGTATGCAGGGGTATTGCTGGTCAAAACTATGTCATCAACATAGAGCAGTAGATAAGCTATCACAGTGTTGTTGGTGTAGATGAATAGGGAAGAGTCTGCTGTGGAAGCTATGAAGCCCAAGTGAAGAAGCTGACTTGTGAAGCTCTCAAACCAAGCTCTAGGGGCTTGTTTAAGGCCATAAATGGACTTTTGTAACCTGCAGACATGTGATGGGTGAGTTGGATCAATGTAGCCAGGAGGTTGTGTCCATATACACCTCTTCTTTAAGTGTGCCATGCAAGAAGGCATTCTTGACATCCAATTGCCTCAAAGGCCAATTAAGAGAAGTAGCCAAGGAGAGGATCAACCTGACAGTAGGTGGTTTGATTACTGGGCTAAAAGTTTCATCAAAATCCACTCCATACTGTTGATGGAAGCCCTTAGCCACAAGTCTGGCTTTGTATCTGGAAATCGAGCCATTGCTGTTGTATTTGAGTTTATAAACCCACTTGCAGCCAACTATGTTCTTGGAAGAAGGAGCAGGGACTAAGGACCATGTGCCTTGTTTCCGAAGTGCTTGGAACTCCTCATTCATGGCATTACACCACTGTGGGTGTTTAGATGCAACAGAATAGGTAGTAGGTTCTGTAATGCTATAGTCAACTTGGACTGCATAACCAAGCTTTGGTTTAACAATACCACTTTTGCTCCTAGTTTGCATGGGATGGGTAGCAAGAAGAGGTTGTGGTGGGGGTGGGTTTGAGATAGGCTGTATAGGCATAGGAGCAGGATTAAGTATAGGTGCAGAAGATAAAGGAGAGTGGGATTGAGGTAAGACAGCTTTCTGGGACTGTGTGCTTTCTGCAGGTGAGCTTTTTGCAGATGAGCTTTCTGCAGCTGAGGAGATGGATGCTGGTAAAGTAGTAGTGGGTAAAGGTAAAGTGATTTGTGGACTGGATAAAGACAGGGAGATATCTGGATGGTTGGGTGACTCATTGGATAAAGATGGGGTTGGAGAAAGATGTGTACACGTGTGTAAGGACAGCAGAGTATTTATCCAAACACCAGATGACAGGTTCTGTGCAGCAGGTGGATTAAATGTATCTGTGGAATGTGTGAGACCAGGAAAAATGCATTCATTGAACAAGTCATGTCTAGATGTGTATAGTCTTTGAGTGATGGGATCTAGACATAGGTAACCTTTTGTATGAGAGGGATAGCCAAGAAAAACACAAGGAATAGTTTTAGGATGCAATTTGTGTGCTGTGTATGGGGTGATAAGGGGAAAACATTGACAACCAAATGATTTTAGATGAGTGAGATCAGGTGGTGCATGAAAGAGCATCTCCCAAGGAGTTTTGTGATTGAGATTAGGTGTGGGTAACCTATTGATGAGATGTGTAGCAGTAGAGACTGCATAGGACCAATATGACATAGGAAGGGTGGATTCAGAGAGGAGAGCTAAAGCACATTGAATGAGATGCCTGTGCTTCCTCTCTGCAGTACCATTCTGCTGAGGGGTATGGGGACAAGATAACTGGTGAATGATGCCATTATTAGCACAAAATTGGTTAAACTCATTTGAGATAAATTCCCCCCCCACAATCAGTACGAAGAACTTGAATAGGAAGTGAAAACTGAGTTTGCACCATAGCTTGAAACTGAGTGAATATGAAAAAAGTATCTGATTTGTGTTTAAGCAAATATGTCCAAGTAAACTTAGTAAAATCATCAACTAGGACAAGATAGTATCTAAAGCCAGTAAAGGATGTAATAGGAGCTGGCCCCCACAAGTCAGCATGAACTAAAGCAAATGGTGCAGTAGACTTTTTATTAGAAACTGGAAAAGGCAGTTTGTGCATTTTACCAGCAAGACAATGTTTACAATGAATTGAAGAAAGAGAAGAATTACATTGCAGAGAAGGAAACAAAGTGGTAAGAACCTTATGACTAGGGTGTCCTAATCTGGAATGCCATAACTGCCATTTGTGTGCAGAAACAGTAGCAGTGCAAGCTGTTTTATTGATGACTGAATTGAAAAGGGTTGAGGACTGGATGGGATAGACTCCATTTTTACTCAGGCCCTTGTAGAGCACCCTCCCCATAGGTAAATCCTGGATGAGAAGCTTATTAGCATCAAAGTAACAACTACAATGATTATGCAGACACAGCTTATGCACAGACAAAAGGTTGGATGCAATTCTTGGAACATGTAGGACATTTCTAAGTTGAAATTTATGAAACTTAGTGTGAAGTTGAGAATTACCTATGTTTTGGATTGGAAGGTTTTGACCATTACCTACAGAAACCTGTTCTTGACCTTGATAAGGTGCTTGAGGGCTGAGGTTATTGGATGATGCTGTAATGTGATCAGTGGCACCAGAATCCGTGAGCCAAGTCTCTGCATTCTGAGTGTGCTGGATATTGGATGCACTAGCCATTGCTGCTAGTTTAGTTGGTGCATTTTTGCCTTGGTAAGCAAAGTCCATTCTGTGGTAACAGTCAATGGCATAATGACCTTGCTTCCAACAGATTTGGCAAGTAGGCCTTTCTGACTTCACTTGAGGAGCAAACTGAGGTTGTTGTTGAGGCTGTGATGCAGCAAGGCTTGGATTGAAGTTTTGGTTGTTAAAACTTGGAGATCTGCCACCTCTGCCTCTTGAGAAGGAGTTTCTGCCTCTTCCTCGACTGTTATTGTAGCTGTGATTGGCATTGTAGCCATTGGAGGGCTTGTTGTGAGACACAAACATAGCCAGGGCAGAGTTGGAGAATGGATCATTGGTTTCTTGCATTGATTGCTCCTCTGTTTGAAGAAGTACTGAGAGCTTTTCCAATGACAGAATTCCATCTCTTGTCCTAATTGCAGAAGCAAAAGGAGCAAATTCTTTAGGTAAGCCCTTAAGAATCACATGAAGAAGCTCCTCAGGATCAGAATGGACTCCCACTGCAGAGAGTTTATCTCTGACAGTCTTGATCCTTTGAAGGTAAGAATTCATTGATTCATTACCTTTCTTGATTGATTGCAGTTCCAGCTTGAGATTGAGCACATTGGCTCGTGCAGTGCAGGTAAATCTTTCTTCAAGTTTTTCCCAGACTTCTTGAGAGGTGCTAAGGCCTACATCCATGGCAAGCACTGGAGAGGATAGGGTAGAGTATAACAGAGAGAGAAGAGCTTTGTCTCTCTTCTGCCATATCAGAAAAGCTGGATTGATCTGCTGGATTCCAGTTTCTGAAACCAAAACTTGTCTTGGTTGTGGTGTTGAACCATCCAAGTGGTCAATTACAGAGTATGCATCCAAGATTGCAGAGATTTGGAGTTTCCAAATCATGTAGTTCGTGCTATCAAGTTTGGTTGACATGAGATTGGATATGTTATTGAGCAGTAATAATGGTGACTGATTAGATGCAGCAGGAACAGATGTTGTGGATGACTCCATAGTAGGGGATCTAAGCTCTGATACCATGAAGGATTTCTTAGAGAGAAGATGTTTGTCTAAGAACAGAAGAATAAGAGCTGAGAGAAAGAATAGAATTGCTGTAATGGCTTAGATTTTATCCTTAAGCCTTTGATTATTATTTATATAGGTAGATACAAGATTAACAGCTTTTAACAGCTTTCATTATAACAGAATCTGGTATAACAAGTTCCACTAATTATGGGCACGTGTTTAGCACATGTGCTTTTAAGTTAACAATTCCTGTGAGCCTAAGCTACAGTCGTGGAGGAAGAGAAAGGCTGAAACGACAACCATTCTGTGTAGCTTGTTCTGTATCTTCAACAGTTGAGGCACCACCCACTAGGCCATTTTTCTTCTAGACTAGATGGACTTAATTCCCACCGAAAAAATGAAAGTGACCTTCGTTGAACTTGCGAGCGAGGAAGGCAAAGTAAGGCTTTTTCTTTGGGGGAATGAGTTTTTACATTTTCAGCCAGAAATAATAGCTTATGTGAGATCATGAATATGGTCAAATTCAAATCAGTGTGTGTTTGATTTAGTTTTTTTCTTGAGTTCTTTAAAACTTATTTACAACTTTTTTAAACCTCACTCTCTCTATCTTTTTTTTTTTTTTTTTTTTTTTTTTTTTTTTTTATTTAAATGTATTTTCAATAAAAATAGTGAATAATCAAATTGGGAAATAAGCCAATCAAGACGCACACCAACTGGATCAACTCATGGAGAATATTTAAGAGGGTATGTAATTATCTCAAAATCCAAGATACCACTTAACTCATCGTTTGTATTATAAACCTCTCATTCTTGTATCCTAAATTCCTAATAATTTCAGTAAGTAATAATTGTTTTTCTAATTTACCAATATACCTCACACCAATTTGCGTTTGAATAATGTTAGATACACAATATTTTTTTACAATTATTGACATGTGTCTTAGAGTAACATAATTTGGGTCTATTATTAATACAATTTTTATTATGTATTAATCACAATAAATCATTTCAAGTTATAAAAAATATTGTTCCTTAGAATTGTTGTTTCTTTTTACCATCATATCAGGTCTGTTTGCTTGTGTTTTCTAAAAGTAGTAGTTCAAAACTGTATTAAGAAAATAAATTGTTTTTATTTATTTATTTTAAATTAATATGTCGTTTCAATGATTTTGTTCCTCTTTAAATTGGAAACAATTTCTTTTGAGGAAATATATTATTTTAATGTTCTATGAAAATACGTTGTTTTTAAACCACTTGTGGTTTGTTGTGGTTTGATTCATTTATAAATTACCTACATGTGGTTTAGAAATTTACACTAAATTTACACTTTACACGTTCGTGATTTTTTTCCGTTAAAAAAAAAAATATAACAAAAACAAAAAACTCTCCTTCTCTCACCAGATCTCAGCCCGTGACCTGTGACCATCGCCTCCAGTGCTGATCCATCGCCGCCACGTTGGTCGGAGATCTGACTCTAGCTTTCCATCGCCGATTCGTCGCCACATCGCTGGTCTGAGATTTGACTTTAGCTCTTTCTCTCTCTCGATTTTTACTCTCTATTTCGATATTTCCTCTCTCTCTTACTCTCTCCCTCTCTCTATCTTGGTTCTAATCTCTCTATCAGTTTTTAACTCTTTCTCTCTCCCCGAAAATTTCCAAGATCTAAAATTTGTATAATTTTGCATATGAATTTTTATGTATGTGGGCGCTTATTTCTATACAAATTCATAAAATTATAAAATGGCGTAATGGGCTTAGGAATATCAGCTTAAATTAATGGTTTGTCAAGATTATTTAGTAAAAGCAGTTGGTGTTGTTAGATTAGGGATTATGGGTTTTCTGCTGTTGTTATGGTTTTTGTGTTGTTTATGGTTGGATTTTAACGGGTATTGTTAGATGTTTATGGGTTATATTTTGCTTATTTGTTTGGAATTTGTCTTATTTTGCACCGCGATGCACGCTAGTGAAAGTATTTCTTCTGCAAAATTATGTTGAATCATGTCAGGTTTGTTATTTTCTCAAATTGATTTGTACAATTGGTGGGCTGCTACTTTTTCTGATTGCAGATGGAGGAAACAAGCATTTGATTTATAAGATGTATTAAGGTTAAGGCAAACGGTGTCCTCCCCAAATCCCAATAAACTACCATTCCGTTTCTTTTTCTTCTTTTTCTCAGTTTTCTTTCATTTTTCTGATTTCTGATAAAATGTGGGTGTTCTGTAGAGGAGATAGGAAGTAGAGCAGGTCGTGGGGGTGAGGAGATCAGGTGAGAGAAAAGAGAGTGATTTTTCCTTTTGTTATAATTTTGTAATTTTTCTTAACTCGTGGTTGACGGGAGCAAATGGGAACTACCACGTACTGCCGTACTGGTAAAGTTTTTAAACGACGGAGAGGTAAGTTGTAAATGAGTCAAATTACAAGCTGGTAAAGTATAAGTTTTTTTTTTTTTTTTTTTTTTTTTTTTTTTTTTTTTTTTTTTTTTTTTTTAATTTTAGTTTTGAAAAACAATTGAAATACAACAGATTTTCACTATTGTTTTCTAATAAAAACTGTTTTTTTATTCTATAAAAAATAAAAAACTGTTTTTAGATGACAACTACAAAGAAGCTCAACTCTTGCTTTCCCTGAGTTGTACTCATCAATAAGTTTGAGATGCAAAAATTTCATAATTTTTTTCACCATTGTTAAAGTGAAATTGCATTTTTATTTTTTATTTTAAAAAAATCGGTAGTTAAAACCATGATGATAAAAATGACATTTTAAACTAGCATATTGTGATTAGTTTTAATAAAAAATAATATTAATAATGGGTCTACGTGAAAGTTATTTATTTTAATTACAACTTACCATATCAACAATTATTAAAAAAAAAAGAAAAAAAAATTGTAATTTTTTTTGAAGTAATACTATAGACAACAACTTTCACAACCATTAACAGTTTTTCAGATCAGTTAATGAGTAATTATTTAGTAATCCCGGAACACAATAAATGATTAATCATACTAATTAACTTCATGGTCAGACCCGTCATTCATGTTAAAGTATGGAGTACATATTTATTGTATTCCGAGATTATTGAAAAAAAAAAATTGGTGAATAGTAAAATATTTTATAAAAATGGTTGTGACTTAAGAGTTATTGATTTTTTATTTTGTATTTGTAACATTTCTCTAGGACTAATACCCTTGTCCTATACTCAACTTGAACAAGCAAAAAATGTTGATAAATAAATAAACCAAGAAGATATGACAACTTGTAAGACATGAAACATCAGTGCCATGTACCTTGTGTAGTTGGAGGCAATACTGGTGGTAGCTCAGCTGAAGCGTCATAAAAAGGGTATAACTCAAACCTTAAATCAAAGCTAGGTAATACAAATTTCCCTCCTTGCTTTCCGTGACAACATTGTGGAACAAAGTACTGAACCTCCAACAGGCAGTCGTTGCAATCCGTCTTGCTCAAATCAGGGGTGCACTTGAGAAGTGCATATATTGTTTGGAAGTAGTTTGGGGCAGGCACACTCTGAAGAGCAAACTTGCTAGTAGAATTTCTTGATGAAGCACGGTTTCTTAGGCTATCTAACAAGGGGTATAGCACCTTGTTGAATTCTTTCATGTCTGAGAAGTTTTCAGTGCTGTAAAAGGCTAGTATTGGGGTAGTGTCCATAATACCAAATATTGATCTGGATGAGTATCGAAGAGAACATTTATCAGGCCAAATGATTGCCTCCTTCTGGTATGGACAAGCCTGTAAGAGATTGTAACTTGACTCATTGATACAACTTCGGCATTCATTGGGTGAAATGTCTGATCTACAGAGTGCAATCGCGCTTACTTTGTCTGGAGATTCACCAACAGAGAAATTGTAAAACCCATAATCAATTTTGGTGTTGGAAGACATAGAAGTCAACAGGGTTTCGAGGTTTGCTCTATAGGTACTGTTACGGGTGTAGTTTCCAGTATCATAACAGTATTAGGCAGCTGTGGGAAAAACAGCATAAATGAGAGCAAAATAGAAGAATAACAATACTCTCGAACAGTACATTTTCATTTTTCCTCTATAGTTGTAGGTTCATGTGATCGCTGTTAGCAATATAGACTATATAGTCCTATATGATATAATGCCTGTTCTTTACGTTCATGTATATATCTACTTTCAATTCATCAAAAAAGTATATAGATACTTTCTATATTGACTAGGCGTTGGACCTTGCTTTAATTTTATGACCAATTCAAAGCTTTGAACATGAAGTGCATGAACCATACCATACGGTTGACAAAGATGTGAGTGATACGACAAAATGGAAATAAAAAAGATGATTTAAATTCGTGGGCCACGTGGATGTGATCGCTTTTCAAAAACACCGAATTTTCTTTTCCACTTTTTTCTTCTTAATTTAAAATTTAAATTCGTGGGCCACGTAGATTTGATCGTTTTCAAAAACACGGAATTTTCTTTTCCATCTTTTTTCTTCTTTTAATTCTTCTTCTTAAATTACGACTATGAGATATTATGACCTCAAAAAATTTCAAATCTATCGTAGACACATGTATTAATAGAACAAACAGATTAAGATTAGTCTAGAATTTTATAGTACATAAACATTACGTTAGGTTTATTGCTATGTTTCAGTAGCAGTGTAGCACCATATATAACTTCATGATTATCAAAGGGACAACTACAAGAATTCACTACTTGCTTCATTTTCCATCACTCTCTATTCTTTCAAAGTGATCGGCCTCCTTGGTTCACTCTCTACATGCTTACCAGAACATATAATTTTCTTTTCCTCACTCCACCCTCTTCTTCTTGTTTCTTTTGGTTAAATTACGCTTTCTATTATGACCAAAAAAGCTTAAACTTATGGAAAAATTACATTTTAAATCCTATAGTTTAGGGGGTGTAACAAATTAAACCCTATAATTTCAAAAGTAACAAATTAAACCCCAAAGTTTGAAACAGTAACAAATTAAACCCTGAAGTTTCAAAAAGTAACAAATTAAACCTCATAGTTTCAAAAGTAACAAATTAAACCTTTGTTTTACTATATGGGTTGAGGTTTAAGTTGTTATTTATTTAAACTTGAAGGTTTAATTTGTTACTTTTGAAACTGTGAGGTTTAATTTGTTACTTTTTGAAACTTCGAAATTAAATTTGTTACCTTTTGAAACTTCGGGGTTTAATATGTTACTTTTGAAACTATAAGGTTTAATTTGTTACACCCCTAAACTATAGGGTTTAAAATGTAATTTTCCCTAAACTTATTATAGGTTTATGTTCTTGTAAGGCAAACAAACAAACCTTAAAATTAGTTTAGAATTCTCTAGTATATAAATCTTATATTGAGTTTGTTGTAACACGAACATGTAAATAGCAAAAAATAAAAAAATAACCGTTAAAAGCTTTTTGCTGTGGACGTAAACCATTAGGTTGAACTACATTAAATTCTTGCTTCCATTTTTTCTTTTCTCTTTCTCAATTGCTTAACAACTTTAATATAATATCAGAGCTAAAGTCAATCGTGGACAATGAATGCCATGATAGACCAAGACAATAGTTACTCACACAATAATGTCATACCTCACAACCACAAGTGCAGTAGGAATTTGTAGGAGGCTAGACTCACTCGAAATAGCCTATTTTTTATTTTGGAGGCCTTGGATCTGTCAAAAAAACCAGTGCACTGCAAATTTTATTTCTTTCTTCTCTTTAAAAATAGTACAAAAGTGTATCAAACAGTACTAGAGTCGGGTATTTAAGAATCATACATGGAGAAACAATAGTTGTAATGCATGGAGAGATTGAAAGAGATGTGTTTTCTAATCCTTGATCAAATGAAAATGATCAAGGAAATCTTACGTTTGGCTAGTCATGGCTATGAACGAGATAAGTCAACTATGGAGGATGGTGACCAAGTTAAGTCTGAAGATAAAATGGATGAAGACATTTTTGCAAATTTCAAAGGTTTACCACCCCCACAGTTACACGATAACAAGATTCCTTAAGTTCAAGAAAGTGGTTGATGCGTGCCAAGAAACTAGGGAAGACTGGGGCATATATCATGACAATTTTCAAATTAAGACTTTGAGGACAAGGGCCGACTTTAAGGGAGGAGAATTGTTATGAGCAGATCAGGATCCTCTAGAGTTCCTAAGGTACTCTACCACATAGAGTTCTCTAAATCCTAACCTTTCTTTTTATAATAAATGGTTCAGATTATGCCACGTCATCATTCCACTAATAAAATCCCTAAAATATTGGTTTTTACTTTTTATCATTTAACGTGTTAACACTTATCCATTAACATCAATATTTTAGAGATTTTGTTAGTGGAATGATGACGTAGTATAATTTGAACCATTTATTATAAAAAGAAAGGTCAGGATTTAGAGAACTCTATGTGGTAGAATACCGTAAGAACTTTAGAGGATCCTGATTTGGAAATATTCTAGTCTCCTACCATTATGGGATTTACACTCAATTATCACTCAATCACATCTGTTAGACTTATTATGGAATTACAATTCCTTAATGTTAGGAGCTAATATACAGGTTTTACAGTTGTAACAAGTTGTATTTGTACAGGCAAAAGTCTAAACAAATACAACTTGTTACAGCCTATACAACCCATGACCCAACTCTACCTCTAGGAAACTTAAGTTCAATCCATGACCCAACTCTACCTATCATTTGAAAAAATTAAAAATCTCACTTGTTACTTCTCATTGATTAAGGGGGAGTCTAAGCTCGTGAGGTGGAGTATTAAAATAATGATTAAAATGAAATTCACCATTTCCTAACATATTAAACTCCAAGCCGATTGTGGCCATCAAGGATTTTTTGCATGGACCAAGAGATCTTCATTCTTCATTATCACCACCAAGATATTGAGTGGGTGTTGGACCAACTCCTCATGATTGATTTTCTTGAAGATTAATTTAATTTTAAAAAATATATATCGTCTTAGGGAAGGACTCAATTGATACGCCGCTATTGATAACTTCATGATTCCACAACTCGATGTGAATGCATAGGCATTCAGCGGTCGCTAAACACACGAGTTAACAAAATTCCCATGGAAGAAACTTATCTTCCCAAATAAAGAAATCTTAAAAATAAAAAGGGATAATGAACCAATACAATTATATTACCAAAAAAAAAACAAAAAAAAAGAAGCTTAAATGTAAAATCTATCAAACGTAGCAAGCATCTAGTTCAGTAATTGAAACCTCATTTACTGAGGCTTGGACAGGACTACCTCTGGATGGTTTTGAATCAATCACCCTTGGAGTTGGATTAAGCTCCACTTGGGAGATCTCTGATCTAGTGTAGCTGTCCATTATAAGCGCAGGTCGTGAGGGTATTGATAGAGTCATAGAGTCGTTATTAAGCATGAGAACAACTGAAGCCATGGTTGGTCTCTTAACTACATTTTCTTGAACGCAAAGTGACCCAATGTGGATGCATTTCATTATTTCAATGGTTGAATCACTATGCAATATGGGATCTACAAGATTAGAAGTTGTCCCATCCCTCCAATTTTTCCAGGCCTGCATAGAGATTATAGTTTTACCTTGTCCTATAATATGAATTACTAGTAACACTTTAAGAATTAGAAAGGAAGTATATAAACAAAGATAATTAATTGTACTCACATAATTTAGAAGGCCCTCTTCTACATTGTCTTCACCACGAAAAGTAATAATTTTCTGCCCACTCACTATCTCCAGAACTAATACACCAAAGCTAAAAACATCGGACTTCACTGAAAAGTGCCCACATAATGCATACTCTGGAGGCGTGTATCCGCTACATTTGGACATGAGTAGTATATTAGTTATTTCTTTTTTAATTGGTAATAAAGCTTTATATGTTGTATTAGTATAATTTTCATTTGATTTCATAATTATGGGAGATCGGTAAATATTTTCAAGACTGTTGTCTCTATGAATAACTTTTTTTATTACTTATAAATAGAATGAAAATGGTGAGGTTATTAGTTATAGCTTGTGTGGATATACTTACTAGGTCCCCACAACTCTCTTCGTATTGCCTTCAATTTGATCTAGTTTAAATAATTTCGCCATACCAAAATCTGAAATCTTAGGGTTCATTTCAACATCTAATAGAATGTTACTAGCTTTGAGATCTCGATGAATAATACGAAGTTGAGAATCCTCATGAAGGTAAAGAAGCCCTTGAGCAATTTCCCCTATAATTTTGTAACGTCTTTCCCAACTTAATTGTACACGTTTGATTGGATCTGCATATTCATGTAAGTGTATAAATCTAATAAACACATATATGACGAATTGTATATGACCTGACACTTTATTTAAAAAGAAATTACTATGAATAGAATATGACATTTAAGTGAAAGTGCAACCATACCAAATATGAAGCGATCGAGGCTTGCGTTAGGTAAAAACTCATAGACTAGAACCCTCTCATTTCCTTCCAAGCTGAATCCCAAGAGCCTTACAAGATTCCGATGGTGTAACCTAGCAACTAATATGACCTCATTCTTAAATTCTATTTCTCCTTGTGCTGAATTCATGGACAACCTTTTCACAGCAATTTCTTGTCCATTTGACAACTTACCCTGACAAATGAATATATATATATCAAAATCATAGCTATGTAATCCTCAATAGTTCATATTTAGGATTTAACATGTTAAGATAGATAAAATTGATATACTCTTCCACTCAATAATATTGCATTACCTTGTAAACAACACCAAATCCACCCTCTCCAAGTTTATTAGCATCAGAAAAGTTTTGTGTAGCAACTCTTATTGTGCCAAAGTCCAATTGCCAGGATTCAACAGCACTAATGTCATCCTCAGCTTCGCATGAAGAACGAGCCAATACGTCTGAATTAGATTGGTGTATTGCCTAAATCGAAATTGCTATATATTATGTGTATTAAAAAACAACAAGGGGCTATGCAAAACTGTTTTCTGAAATCTAGTCTTCCAGAATTCTAAGGGAACAGAAAATGTCTTCTATGTAATATTTTTCAAGTTCTTTTAGTAGAACTCATGTAGAACACTCATCTTTCAATTAGTTATCACAGTAGTTTCAAGTAAAACTGATTTACTGTCTAATTGAGGGTAGATATATTTTGTTTTTTACTAGATAATCACCAAATCATACCACTACATACAAATGGCCTGAATGTGGTGATTTTTCTTACCTTTATAGAAATGATACACTTAGCATTTAGCAACAAGGAAAGGTAAACCAATTTCTAACTTACTTTCAATTTTCTCTCTTTCGTTCTTCGCTCTCAAATAGATGTAGATGCAGCTAGAGATGATTAGTACAGCAGAAGAAATAGTTGACACTACAATAATGATTGCAGTTTGAGATGAGTTACTCTCCTTTCCTGCAAAATCCGGAACTCTACTTTTATTAAAACATTCCGAGCGTTGAATTTCGGAATGAACTTGAACAATGGATACAAAAGATTTAAAAAAAAAAAAAAAAAAAAAAAAAATAACTTTAATAATAGATATAACATCACTCTCCCTTAAAATAGCCCACTTAACCTAATTTCTTCCTTTATTATCGTATTACGAAAGATAGGATGAAATTAAGCAAACTTGAAGATGCCATTGCCTTGAAGTCTTGCCTATGATTCCATAGAATTGCATATGTTTAAGCCTTGACATTAAATTTTTTATACTGACATGAATTGTTGTGTACTAATTTAGGTTAATGTGGCACCTTGGTACCTGATACTATTTTTTCAGATGATGCAACGGTGAGCGTGATCTATTGGCCGGAAGATAAAATTAACCCCTTTCAAGAGATTTAAAAGAATTTGGTTAAGTAGATTATTTGATTCTACTTACGGTTTTCTTGTTTTTTCCCCCCTAAAAAAACTATTGGGGTACCTATATCTTTATTCAATTTATTTTTTGATGACGCGGAACCCCTTAAGACAGGGCCCTTCGAACCCACTCCTAATTGGTAAACCACAGATACACAACTCCACCCCTAATTGGAAAATTCGACCTCATCCATCAGATTTGTGTGTCAAGTAATCCAAGAAAAGTTTCGCAGGACTTGAACCTAAGACTTCAAAGTAACATCCCAAGTGCTCAATCAATTAAGCTACACTCTGATGAGTATCTTTATTCTTTTTGTTAGACTAAACAATCCTGGTATGTAAATAATAAGATTGTGAAATTGTTATAATAAGTAATTTGTTTTTGACTATTAAGAAAAAGAAATTGACATTAAGCTAGAGATTCATGTTATGCGTGATTGGGTGGATAAATTGGGATTGCTTATATGAGGTCAACACGGACCACATAATGCATGCCAAAGGCTCATATTTTCTAACGTGTTACAGGGTCTTATAAAGGTTAGTCTAGTACAAAGGTGTGATTTCAACCGATTGAAATCTCATGTAATACTTTCAATTCAATTTTAATGGTTGAAATTGAAAACTACAAAGTTGAACTTAGCGAGAGTAAAGCAAATTAAGACTCTTTGAAAGTGACCTTCGTTGGTGTGCTGAGCATTATTACTTGAGGACTACTAATAAATTGGTCAAAAAGAAAAAAGTATCCACTGATCAGTCACATTCATATCTCCATGAATTGGTTTAAGAGGGTATATATGTAATTATCAAATAAACGATTAAAATAATTACATACCCGCTAATTAAACGGTTAAGAATCCATATAATTATCGAATAGACCAAGTTAGAGGTACGCAAGAAATGAAAGTAAATAATCCATTTTCAATAAAAGTAAATAATGAAATCAGCAAATAAACGTAACCAATCATAATTGATACGGTATGTTGTGATTATATTCTCAGAAAATAAAGTATGCTGTGATCAGAGTTAATAAAAATTGATATTATTAATGGTTCCATATGAACAATGATGTTACTCAAATTAAATTTTACTGCGTTATTAACAATTTTGAAAGTATCACGAAATTGTTTTTGTATTCCGAACATTATTATTTGAGGACTAATACCCTTATCCCACTCAGCCTTGCATGAAAACAAACAAATAAATAAATAATGTATAGTTCTTTAGGTTATTTACATTAGATTTTCTAATTGAGTTCAAACATATAATTCCATTAAATTTAATTATTTTTGAAAAATATGATAATATTTGTATTTTATTGGTTAAAGTAGCCATGCATTTGAATTTAATTTGAAACTTAATATAGCTAACCTAACTAAGCAACTTTGCCTATGTTTTAACCAATAAATCAATCCAAGAAGATATGTCAACTTGAAAGGCATAATACATCAATGCCATAAATGCATACCTTGTGTAGTTGGAGGCAATACTAGTGGGACTGGTGATGACGGTGGTGGTGGTGGTGACTGTGGTGGTCCCTCAGCTGAAGGGTCATAAAAAGTGTATATCTCAAATCTTAAATTACAGCTGGGTGCTAAAAAGATTCCTCCTTGCTTTCCATTACAACATTGTGGAATATATGACTGAACCTGCGACAGGCAGCTGTTGCAATCCAGCTTGGTCAAATCAGGGGTTCACTGGAGAAGTGCATATATGGTTTGGTAGTCTAGGGCAGGCACACTCTGCAGAGCAAACTTGAGAGTAGAATTCCCTGATGAAGCACGGTTTCTTAGGTTCTCTAACAAGGGGAATAGCACCTTGTTGAACTCTACTACGTCTGAGACGTTTCCTATGTTGTAATAGGCTATTTTTGGGTCAGCTTCCATAATACCAAATATGGATCTGAATGAATATCGAACAAAACATTTCTGAGCCCAAAATATTGCTTCTTTCTGGTTTGGACGAGCCTTTAAGAGGTCTTGACTTGACGTATTGATACAAGTACGGCAATCGTTGGGTGAAATGTCTCCTCTACAGAATGCAATTGCGTTTACTTCATTAGGATATTCACCAGCAGAGAAATTGTAAAACCCATAATCGATTTTGGTGTTGGAAGACATGGAAGCCAGGAGGCTGTCGAGGTTTGCCCGATATGTACTGTTACTGGTGTAGTTACCAGTTTCATAACAGTATTGGGCAGATGTGGGAATAACAGCATGAATGAGAGCAAAATAGAAGAATAACACTAATCTCGAACAGCCCACTTTCATTATTCTTCTGTAGTTGTAGGTACATGTGATTGCTTTTAGCAATTAATGTAGTCCTATTGTGCTATATATATGATATCATTCATGTTCTATATGTTCATGTATCTACTTTCTATATCGACTAGGCGTTGGACCCTGCTTTAATTTTATGACCAATTCAAAGCTTTGAACCATAACATACGATTGATCAAGACGTGAGTGATACGATAAAATGGAAATCAAAAAGGTGATTTCCTTCGTGGGCCAAGTACATGTGATCGCGTTTAATTTCAAAAACACGGAATTTTCTTTTCCACCTTTTTCTTCTTTTAATTATTCTTCTTAAATCACGACTATGAGATATTATGACTTCAAAAAATTTCAAATCTATTGTAGCCCCATTTGTGGAAACAAGCCGATTAAGATTAGTTTAGAATTTTTTAATACATAAACCTTACATTAGGTTTATCACAATGTTTAATTAGCTCCATAACTTCAGGATTATCAAAGGAACAACTCCAAGAGTCCACTGCTTACTTCATTTTCCATCACTCTCTATTCTTTCTAATTGATTGACCTCCTTGGTTCATTCAATACTTGCTTACCAGAACATGGAATTTTCTTTTCCTCACTCCACCCTCTTCTTCTTCTTTCATTTGGTTAAATTACGCTTTCTGTTATGACCAAAAAACTTGAACTTATTGTAGGACTATGTACATGTAAACCAATCAAACAAGCTTTAAAATTAGTTTAGAATTCTTTAGTATATAAACCTTATATTGATTTTATTGTAACCTGAAGACTTAAATAGGAAAAAAAAAAAAAAAAGGCCTTAAAAGAGCTTTTTGTTGTGGATGTAAACCGTAGGTCGGAACCACGTACATTAAATTCTTGTTTTCATTTTTCTCTTTACTCCTCAATTACTCAACAACTTGAACACGGTATTAGAACCAAATTCAATTGTGTACAATGCCATGATAGACCAATATAATAGTTACCCACACAATAATGTTATAAGTCACAACCACAACTACCTTGTCATCACCCATTAAGGCTTGCACCACCAATATGTCAAAACCACCATCACATTAGTAGGGATTTGTAGGAGGCTAGACTCACTCAAAGCAGTCTATTTGGGTAATTTTCCATAGTAATCTAGATATATATATTATATATATATATATATATATTTATATATGATAGAAATTCTAATCTAAACTCACACACACGTATATTTTGAAGATCCCGGGGATTGAACCCACGCCCTCATAGAGGGATAAGACTTTTTGGGGAGGGGGATTAGCACTGGGCCTAATACCCAAGTGGCCATAGTAATCTAGATATTGAGATTGGATGAAACAAGGTGATAGTCAAAAAGAATTATAGCATAACTTAGCTCTAGGAGGTCCTGAGTTGGATCCTTGACTCCATTATACTATACCTATCATTTAAAAAATTTAAAGTTCTCATGATTGATTTTCTTTGAGATTCATTTAATTAAAAATAAATAAAAAATCGACAGAGAGGGAAGGATCCAATTGAGTCCACAGTTATTGATAACTTCATGATTTCACAACATGACGTGAATGCATAGGCATGCAGGGGTTGCTAATTAAACACACGGTTTACAAAATTACCATTGAAGTAATTTATCCTCCCAAATATAGAAATTTAAAAAAATTAAAAATAAAAAATCGTGAACCTTAAAAAAAAAAAAAAAAAAAAAACCTTAAATGTAAAATCCATCAAACGCTAGCGAGCATCTAGTTCAGTAATTGAGACCTCATTTACTGAGGCTTGGATAGGGCTACCTCTGGATGGTGTTGACTCAATCACCCTTGGATTATGCTCCACTTGGGACATCTCTGATCTAGTGTTGCTATCCATTATGAACGCAGGTCGTGAGGGTACTGATAGAGTCATAGAGTCGTTATTAAGCATGAGATCAACTGAAGCCATGGTTGGTCTCTTAACTATATTTTCTTGAACGCAAAGTAACCCAATGTGGATGCATTTCATTATTTCAATGGTTGAATCACTACGCAATATGGGATCTACAAGATTAGAAATTGTCCCATCCTTTCATTTTTTCCAGGCCTGCAAAGAGAATATTGCTTTACCTTGTCATATAATATGAATTACTAGTAACACTTTAAATGTTAGAAAGAAAGTATAAAGAAAGATAATTAATTGTACTCACATAATTTAGAAGGCCCTCCTCTATATTGTCTTCACCACGAAAAGTTATAATTTTTTGCCCACTCACTATCTCTAGAACTAATACACCAAAACTAAAAACATCGGACTTCACTGAAAAGTGTCCGCATAATGCATACTCTGGAGGCATGTATCCACTACATTTGGACGTGAGTAGTGTCAGTATTTTTATTGGTAATAGAGCTTTTTATATTGTATTAATATAAAATTCATTTAATTTCATAATATTCTTGGGAGATGGTTTAAAATATTTTCAGGATTGTTGTCTCTATGAATAACTGTTTTTGTTAGTTATAAATAGAATGCAATGGTTTAGTATTAGTAATAACTTGTGTGGATATACTTACAAGGTCCCCAGAACTTTTTTCGTATTGCCTTCAATTTGATCTAGTTTAAATAATTTCGCCATACCAAAATCTGAAATCTTGGGATTCATTTCAACATCTAAGAGAATGTTGCTAGCTTTGAGATCTCGATGAATAATACGAAGTTGAGAATCTTCATGAAGGTACAGAAGCCCTCGAGCAATGCCCACTATAATTTTGTAACGTCTTTCCCAACTTAATTGTACACGCTTGATTGGATCTGCATATTCATGTAAGTGTATAATTCCAATAAACACATATATGTCGAATTATATATGACCGAACACTTTATTTAAAAAGAAATGAGTATGAATAGAATATGACATTTAAGTGGAATTAAGTGCAAACATACCAAATATGAAGCGATCGAGACTTGCATTAGGTAGAAACTCATAGACTAGAACCCTCTCCTTCCCTTCCAAGCTGAATCCCAAGAGCCTTACAAGATTCCGATGTTGTAACCTATCAACTAATATGACCTCATTCTTAAATTCTATTTCTCCTTGTGCAGAATCCTTGGACAACCTTTTCACAGCTATTTCTTGTCCATTTGACAACTTACCCTTAAAAATGAAAATTTATCAGATAATTCGTAATTTTGGATTTAACATGTTATGATAGAGAAAAATGGATTGCTCTTCCACTCGATAATATCACATTACCTTGTAAACAGCACCAAATCCACCCTCTCCAAGTTTATTAGCATCAGAAAAGTTTTGTGTAGCAACTCTTATTGTGCCAAAGTCCAATTGCAAGGATTCAACCGCACTAATGTCATCCTCAGCTTCACATGACGAACAAGTCAATACGTCTGAATTAGATTCGTGTATTGCCTAAATCAAAATTGTCTTATGTGTATACAAAAACAACAAGGGCCTATGCAGAACTGATTTCTGGAATCTAGTCTTCCAGAACTCTAAAGGGAACCAAAAATGTCTTCTATGTAATATTCTTCAATTTTTTTAGTAGAACTCATGTAGAACACTTATCTTTCAATTAGTTATCATAGTAGCTTTAAGTAAAACTGATTTAATGTCTAATTGATGGTAGATATATATATATTTTTTACTAGATAATCACCAAATTATACAACTACATACAAATGGCCTGAATATGATAATTTTTCTTACTTTTATTGAAATGATACACTTAGCATTTAGCAACAAGGAAAGGTAAACCAATTTCTAACTTACTTTCAACTTTCTCCCTTTTGTTCTTCGCTCTTAAATAGATGTAGATGCAACTAGAGATGATTAGTATAGCAGAAGAAATAGTTGACACTACTATAATGATTGCAGTTCGAGATGGGTTACTCCCCTTTCCTGCAAAAACCGAAACTCTGCTTTTATTAAAACATTCCGAGTGTTGAATTTCGGAATGAACTTGAACAATGGATACAAAAGATTTAAAATAAAAAGAAACTGAAAGCAAAAATAACTTTAATATAGATATAACATCACACTCACTAAAAATAGCCCACTTATCCTAATTTCTTCCTTTATTATTGTTTGAAAACGAAAGAAAGGATGAAATTAAGGCAACCTGAAGACGTCATTGCCTTGAAGTGTTGCCTATGATTCCATAAAATTGCATATGTTTAAGCCTTGACAATAGTTTTTTGTACTGACATTAATTGATGTTTACTGAATTTGGTTAATTCTGGCACCTTTGTACCTGATACTATTTTTCAGATGATGTAACGGGAAGCGTGATCTAATGGCCAGAATATTAGATTAACCCCTTTCTAGAGATTTAAATGAATTTGGTTACGTAGATTATTTGATATAGAAAAGAAATCAAAAGTGGTGCGAAGGTAACAACAACAAAAAATGTATATAGTTTCTTCTTTCTACGTTTACCAGGGAGATCACACTATATACTTTTGAGCAATAATCAAATTTCTAAGATACCATACTCAAAAAAAAAAAAAAAAAAAAAAAATCCTAAGATTCGAAAAATTGCTGATCCAGATTAGAGTGTCCTAGGCTCATATTTTCTAACGCGTTACAGGGTTTTTATAAATAAAGGTGCAATAAAACAGGTGTGAATGTGATTTCAGCTAGGCAGTAGTTGAGAAGTGCTGAGGCACTGCCTAATAGGCTAGTGCGGCGCCATTTTTCTTCTAGGCTAGATGGATCCCACATTCCCACAGAAAAAATAAAACCGACCTTCGTTGAACTTTGCGAGAGCAAGTAAGGCTTTTTCTTTTGGGGAATGAGTTGTCTACATTTAAGCCGAATATAATAGCTAATGTGAGATCATGAATATGATCAAATTCAATATGTGGGCTTGATTTATTTTTTTCTTGAACTCTTTTAGCTTATTTGTTTATTTAATACTTTTTAAAACCTCATTTTTCTAAGTATTATTTTTTTTTTATTATCTACTTTCAATAAAAGAAGAAAAAGGAAAAAGGTAAATGATCAAATTAGCAAATTAGCCAATAAGCCAATATAGACGCACAACAACTAGACCAATTCATGGAGAATATTTAAGATAGGTACGTGATTATCTCAAAATCCAAGATGGTAGTTCCGATTTATGTTAACCACAACAAGAGGCTTATTGTTCAACTAGTACTCTAAATATTTCTCATGGAGACATCCACATTTCAAATCCCTCAACTATTGAATTTAAAAAAAAAAAAAAAAAATTAAAGACCTAAACCAAAACCGGAAAGCCACACTCAAGTAATTGTTTGTATTAAACTTCTCCTTCTTGTATCCTAAACTCCTGATAAATTTCATCCTAAACTCTTACTAATCTCAATGAGTATGTATTGTTTTTCTAATTTATCAATAAACCTCTCACCTTTCAAAGCTAGATACAATATTTTTCATAATCGTGAACATAATTTATTATAATTGAAATAACATACTTTTATCGGAACATGATCTTAGTCCATCACCAACACCATTTTTATTAGACACTAATCACAACAAATTAGAATTTTTGTATTCCTTGGACTGATACGATATCCTACTCAATTTTTTTTCAATAAAAGGATCCGAGTCTATCACTAACACCACTTTTACTAGACACCAATCACAACAAATTAGAATTTTTGTATTCCTAACGTTGAAATGGTGCCCTGCTCGGCTTTGCAGCAAAACCAGCAAACAAATGAATAAACCAAGAAGATATGTCAACTTGTAAGGCATGAAACGTTAGTGGCGCCATACCTCGTGTAGTTGGAGGCAATACTGGTGGTGGGGGTAGCGGTGCCTCAGCTAAAGGGTCATAAAAACCGTATATCTCATACCTTATATAACAGCTGGGTGTTACATATTTCCCTCCCTGCTTTCCATCACAACATTTTGGAATATATCCCTGAACTTGCTCTAGGCAATTGGTGCAATCCACCTCGCTCAAATCAGGGGTGCACTCTACAAGTGCATGTATGGTTTGAAAGTCTGGAGCAGGCACACTCTGCACAACAAACTTTTGAGTAGAATTTCCTAACGAAGCACGCTTTCTTAGGCTATCTAACAAAGGTCTTAGCACCTTGTTGAACCCTTCTACATCCGAGAAGTTTTGTACATTGGAAGAGGCTATTAAAGGGTTAAAGTCCACAATACCAAATATGGATTTGTATGAGTATCGAACCGAGCATGTTTCAGCCCAAATGATTGCCTCCTTCTGGTTTGGACAAGACCATAAGAGGTCGTGACTTGATTTATTGATACAACTACGGCAATCGTTGGGTGAAATGTCTCCTCTACAGAGTGCAATCGCGTTTACTTTGTCTGGAAATTCACCAGCAGAGAAATTGTAAAACCCGTAATTGATATTGGTGTTGGAAGACATGGAAGCAAGGAGGCTGTCGAGGTTTGCCCTATAAGTACTGTTACTGGTGTAGTTACCACTTCTATAACAGTATTGGGCAGCCGTGGGAATAACAGCATGAATGAGAGCAAAATAGAAGCAGAACACTAGTACTCTTGAGTATCCCATTTTGTTTGTTCCTCTGTAGTTGTGAAGGTATTTTAGCAATCTAGCTACTTTCTATCGTTGGACCCTGCTTTAATTTTATGACCATTTGAAAGCTTTGAACCATAATATACAGTTGATCAAGACCGGAATGATACGACAAAATGGAAGTCAAAAACGTGAATTTCATTCGAGGGCCAGGTACATGAGTGATACGACAAAATGGATGTCAAAAAGGTAATTTCCTTCGTGGGCCACATATGTGATTGCATTTCAAAATCAAGGAATTTTGTTTTTCTCCTTTTCTCTCCTTCTTATTGGTTGACTTTCGTGCCGTGTCTAGGTTATTTGTGGTAAAATGTTTGTCATTCTCGTAAGACAAGAAAATTGTTACAAATGACATTTCCATAGAATAGAACGGTTCGATAAAAGGGCTAGAGAATTTCAACCTTCTTTTTCTTCTTAAAATACGATTATAAGATTCTTATTCTTTTCAAAATATGACCATGAGATATATTAACTATTAAGACCTAACTTAAATCTATTGTAGTCATTATAAGATTGTTATTCATTTCAAAATACAACCATGAGCTATATTATGACCTAACTTAAATCTATTGTAGTTTCATCTTGTTGCCAACCTTTTACTTGTTCTAAGGAAGCTCTTCCTTCCTCTGTTTCGAAAGCTTGGCAAAGGGACGTCCTAATTGGTGCTTCCTTTTCTTGGTAATAAAAATTTCTTATTTAGCAAAAAAAAAAAAACTTAAATCTGTTGTAGTCTCATGAACTTGTACAGCTAATATTCTTGATAGACCAAATATCAAATGTTACCTCTCACTCTCTACCATCTTTGTTAACTAATATTTAGCAAAAAAAATCTTTGTTAACTAATTCCTTTTATGGAAATTTTCCAGCAGCTCCATGACTTCGAAATTATCAAAACTAAATAATCCATTTTCAACAAAGTAAATAATAAAATTAGTAAATAAATTTAACCAATCATAATTGTTACGATATTTTGTGATTATATTATCAAATAATAAATTATGTTGTGGTTAGAGTTTATAAAAATTGATATTATTAAGTATGAGCCCATATAAATGTGATATTACTCAAATTAAATGTTACTTATTAATAATTTTGAAATTTATTATGAATTTTTTTGTACTCCGAACATTATTACTTGAAGACTAATACACTTGTTCCACTCAACCTTGCATGAAAACAAACAAATAAATAAGTAAAACCAAGAAGATATGTCAAACCTGAAAGGCATGGAAACATCAGTGCCATATATGCATACCTTGTGTAGTTGGAGGCAATAGTGGTGGAACTAGTGATGACCACGGTGACTGTGGTGTTCCCTCAGCTGAAGGGTCATAAAAAGTGTATATCTCAAACCTTAAATTACAGCTGGGTGCTACAAAGATACCTCCTTGCTTTCCATTACAACATTGTGGAATATATGACTGAAACTTGCGACAGGCAGCTATTACAATCCAGCTTGGTTAAATCAGGGGTGCACTGGAGAAGTGCATATATGGTTTGGTAGTCTGGGGCAGGCACACTCTGCAGAGCAAACTTGTGAGTAGAATTCCCTAATGAAGCACGAATTCTTAGGCTCTCTAACAATGGGAATAGCATCTCGTTGAACTTTTCTATGTCTGAGACGTTTCCTATGTTGTAATAGGCTCTTTTTGGATTAGCTTCCATAAAACCAAATATGGATCTGTTTGAGTATCGAACAAAACATTTCTGAGCCCAAAATATTGCTTCCTTCTGGTTTGGACAAGCTTGTAACAGGTCTTGACTTGATGCATTGATACAAGTACGGCAATTGTTGGGTGAAATGTCTCCTCTACAGAGTGCAATTGCGTTTACTTCATCAGGATAGTCACTAGCAGAGAAATTGTAAAACCCATAATCGATTTTGGTGTTGGAAGACATGGAGGAGAGGAGGCTGTCAATGTTTGCCCTGTAGGTACTGTTACTGGTGTAGTTTCCAGTATCATAACAGTATTGGGCAGCTGTGGGAACAAAAGCATGAATGAGAGAAAAATAGAACAATAACACTAGTGTGGAACAGCCCATTTTCATTGTTCCTCTCTCTATAGTCTATAGTTGTAGGTTGGAAGCATTTTTAGCATTACAGTCCTATATTCGTTCATATATTTACGCTGGACCCTGCTTGAAATTTATGACCCATTCAAAACTTTGAACCATAATATACGGCTGATCTAGACGTGAGTGATACGACAAAATAGAAATCAAAATATTTACATAAAACTAATTTGAGATGAAAATCAGTCTACACATGCATGTTGCAACTTTGTTTTTGGGTTGTGTTTGGAATAAATATGTTGCAACTTTTTTTTTAGTTTCCCTAGTACTCAGCGTCAAGATCACTTCTTTACAAGTGATCACAGTTGGAGCAGATTGGATAAGGGTAGGTACCTGCCCACCCTCAATTTAAAAACAAAAAGGATCTTGTCCACCCTCAAATTAAAAAAATTAAAAAATAACTTTGGCCTTCCAACTTTCTTCTTCGTTGCTCAAGTTTTCAATTTTCACTCATGAGTTCTGTTCTCCCAATTTTCACAAAAGAAAGCTTAAAAGTTAAAAAGTGAAATTTGAAAGGCAGTCCTCCACTTTCTTTCTTTCTTTTTTATTTTTATTTTATTTTATTTATATAAGATGTCCACCACTTTCAAACTAATTAAATCTTAATATCTTATCCTTTGTTTTATTTTCTTTATTTTTTAATAAAAAGTTTAGAACTATATCATTTCCCATCATTTTTGTCATACCCCATTGATTTGTTGTGTCTTGTGTATTGGTTGATGAGAAATGCACGTGAGTCAAACAATGGATCCCGGTTAAAAAAATGATAACGTACTATTTAAAAAATGTCATGAGTACAAAGTTATGCACAAAGTTGTAGTTTTAAAAATTGTGTTTTCAAAACTTACATTTTAAAATCACCATTTTTTAAGAACTCACATTTGAAACAACTAACCCAAATCGACTCTTTTAATCACTATTTTTTAAAAACATACATTTTTTATTGCCTGTTGACGAGGTCCAGGAGTAACTTGTCTGGTTTTTCAATGCACTCACTCTCCTTATGAGTATGGAAGGATGCTGTGACGGCAATAATAGGATACATGTGGAGACATGTTAAACATTTTCATAAATCTGCTCTTCATAAAGTTGGACTAAATATATACCTCCTCCTCGAGTACACGAATGTCGCTTCATTCAACAAATTCACAGTATGTGTAGAGAAAAACTGATTATTTGTTGGAGTTGTTATATGTTTAAATCATGATCGGATCAATAATGTATTACAAACTATGGGAATGAAAAAACTGGGATCATATATATGTATATAAAACTGGGATCATATTTCATATATTTGAGTAATAGATAAAGAATTTTTTTTTGTATATTAGCATTCGGAAAGCATTTGAAGTATATAGTTTTCTAGATATATCAGTAAAACTGAATACAGTCTGATATACAGTAGTGAGTAAAATTTCTAGACAAACATGCTTATAGCCCCCAATGACAAAACATTACCGGGGATATAATTCCGTTATTGAAGCCTCATACTTTGTACATGAACGATTACTGTCTGGTTGTAGTGAAGTGGTTGAGATAACACCGCTCAACATAAAACTTGCAGGTTGTTTAGGTATGGGAAGAGTAACAGAATTGCCACTAAGCATGAAAACAACTGAGGTCATGTCTGGTCTGTCAGCTACATTTTCTTGAACACATAGTAGCCCAATGTTGATGCATCTCATCATTTCAGTTATTGGACTGCCCCTTAATGTGGGATCTATGAGGGTTGAAGCTGTCCCCTCCTTCCAACTTTTCCATGTCTACAAAAATATATCAAAATCAACACATGCTACGATAATAAAATAAAATAAAATTCCATCTTATCTTTATTTTTTAACACAGAAAAAGGAAATTTGTACTTTCACATTCATACTCACATAGCTTGGAAGGTATTCTTTATCGTCTCCATTGCGGAAACAAGTAATTTTTTGGCCGGTCACAATCTCTAATATTAGCACTCCAAAGCTAAAGACGTCCGACTTTACTGAAAAGTGTCCGAACATTGCATACTCTGGAGCCATATATCCACTACATATCAAATCAATAAAATTTAATTTCAAATTGAATGGTAGTAAAGCTCTTAGTGATTATGTTTGATTTTTTTTTTTTTAATTTATTTCTTTGTACTACATATCAAATCAATAAAATTTAATTTCAAATTGAATGGTAGTAAAGCTCTTAGTGATTATGTTTGATTTTTTTTTAATTTATTTCTTTGTTATAACTTGGTATTAGATACATGTAGCCTATTTAAACCAACTGTAAAAGGTATGCACAATTGTAGTTATTTGCTCTAATAACATGTTTTAATACTTACTAGGTGCCCACAATATTATTTGTGTTGCCTTCAGTTTGATCCAGTACAAACATCCTTGCCATGCCGAAATCTGAAACTTTAGGGTTCATTTCTACATCTAGTAGAATGTTGCCAGCTTTGAGGTCACGATGAATAATTCGAAGTCGAGAATCCTCATGAAGGTATAGAAGTCCTCGAGCAATGCCTTTTATGATTTTAGAGCGTTTTTCCCAATCTAAATGTGCACGCTTCATAGGATCTGCATATTCATGAAATTATATCATACATGAACTATTGTGAAATTTACTCTTGTAAAAGAAGAAAAAGATTTATTATCCAATTGAAAGTATTTTTATTACAATATACAAACTGTAATTGAAATGCAATTGTACCAAATAAGTAGCGATCAAGGCTTCTATTAGGCACAAACTCATAGATAAGAAGTCTTTCGCTTCCTTCTAAGCAAAATCCAAGGAGCCTAACTAAATTTCGATGTTGGAGTTTGGCCACTAATAAGACCTCATTTTTAAATTCTAAATCTCCTTGTTTAGAATTCTTTGATAGTCTTTTCACAGCTATCTCTTGTCCATCAGGAAGCTTACCCTGGATATATGCATGTGAGAAGAATACATAAATAAAACAGTTCAAATCAACTAATTCAACGAATTAAAAAGAAAAAAAAATTGGTTTACACTTTTAAACAGATTATTGATAATTCTTTTCATATCCTAATGATTTCCTACCTTGTAAACTTCCCCAAATCCACCTTTCCCAAGCTTATTTGCATCAGAAAAGTTATCGGTGGTGTCTCTGATTTTGCTGAAATCAATTTGCAAGGATTCCACACTTGTTATTTCATCCACAGCTTCACAAGAGGAAAAAATTAATAAATTTTCAAGTGATACAAGTGCATATTTTAAAATAAGAATAACACACTAATAAATAGGAGCCTGTAGTGGATGAAAGGTTACTTGCGGAGTTAAGGCTTATCAAAATCTTTGCAGGAAATCTCACAATCTTGTTTTACAAATATATTCGAAATTATTACTCAAGAGTTAATTCAAGAACAAAGCTCATCTAGTTTTGATTTGTGACTAGTGAGTCTTAACCTCAAGGGGAAGAGATAAATTCTTACATATTTCAAAAAATATTTCTTGTGGAACAAACTTTCTATGGAGAGATATGCATATAAGGTCTATTTTTAAGAAAGAAGTGTGACTTACTCACATGCCAAATTTTTCCAAGTACTTAAAAGAGACATACGTTCCTATATATATACTTCAAGTTAAAGCAGTTTGATAATATATTATATAATAGAATAGCTTTCAAATAACAAGCAAGACATGAGCTTACTTTCATATATTTCCTTTGGCTTCCTCGCTTTCAAAATGATGCAAATAATGATGACAATTATAATAGTAATAACTGTCGGAATAATAATGGCGATGATAGTTCGAGTTGTGATTCTCTGCTTTCCTACAAAAACCAAAAACATGTTATTACAAGACATCTATTTGCTGAATTTGAATCTCACTAAAGGCTGGCCGGCTGGCCAAAAAACAAAATTATATATATGGCATGAACTTATAAAGGGGGGGCCCAAAATAGTATATATGATCCAAACAATTAGAGGTCCACGACCCTCAATGGGCTTCCTCCTATAGGCCCATTAAGCCCCACATTCTCTAAAATTCTCTGGACCTGTCCTAAAGAAACCAAGGAAAGGATTATACATCCCCCAATGGTACACACACACAAAATAAATAAATAAATAAAATAAAATGAAAAACAATAATCTACTGTAACTATTCATTTGGTTTTATTTGGGATTCCTATTGTGGTTTGGCCTACACAGAAACCAATTTAATTGTATAACAAAGTCTTACTTTACCCACTACAACTTACTAATTAAATTCATAGCACTGATAGCAATCTGGATTCAATTGAAAATCAAGAATGAAAAACTTAACTATATACATGTACCCTGAGAGAAGTGAGGTATTGGAGGATTATCCTACCTTTTATTTGCGGCGGCGGAGCATCAGCTGTAAGGTTAAAGAAAGAGTGTGTCTCATACCTAAAATTACAACTTGGTGTATAATATCTCCCACCTTCCTTTCCAAGACAACATTCTGGAATTTCTTCTGAAATCGCTTTTAAACAATCACTGCATGCCTTGTCTTCCAAGTCAGGAGTGCATTGCACAAGTGCATAGATTGTGCTATTGTCTGGCATATCTAAAATTCTTGTTGCAAACTTGTCAGACTCAGCTTCACTTATCATTCCATCTAACACGCTCTTAACCTCCTTGCTGTACCGGCTCCCATTTATCTCCGACACGGTTCGGAGTGTTCCATAAAGGCATAGCAGGTTTATCTTCCTTGATGCATAATAAGGATCGATTAGAGTACCTTAACATGCAATTGTCGTACCATCCTATGGCCTCCTTCTGATTGGGACAAAGTTGTTTGAGAGCAAATCTAGATTCATTGAGACAGCTACGGCAAACATCTGCGTTAATATCTCTTCTACAAAGTCCAATCGCAAAAACTCTGTCAGAATCTTCACCGTGGGAGTTAGGGTAAAAGCCTCCTTTGTAAGTATTGGTGTCGTTGGAGATGGTCAGGTCGGAGAGGGCGAGGTTGAGGTTTTCCTCGTAGGTACGAGATGTGTAATTACCCTCATCGTATATACAGAAGTGGAAGAAGCTTGGCTGTGGCTTAGCTTGAGAAATGATTATGAACACTAGAGATAGGAAAAAAAGTAGTACTCTTGAAGAAATAAAAGCCATGGTTATGGTTAATAGGCAAAATCATAGATTTCAGCCTCTAGAACTAGAAGGTAAAATGCATAATTTGCTGCGATCGAGTTTGTGTGTGGTGTTGAAAGCATAGGTAGCTACGATCTTGAATATTCTTTGTTGAATATTTGCATTCAGAATTTTCTATCTCAGAAGTCAAGTTCGGAAGGTACGAGCCATTTCCAACACAAAGTATAACACGGCAGCTAGTGGGTGGGCGTGTACAAGTAAAACATTAATGGGTGGTCGATAAAATTTGTTCAAGGTTGGTCACTTGTTTCATAAAATAAACGTATTATATTATATAATATAAAAATTAATCTTTATTAAATGAAATTTTTGTTATTATTGTTGATAATTTAATAGTTGGAGGTGGGTGGTTTAAATCCAATTAGAAATAGCAGGTGATACCAATTGACTTAAAAACTCTTGAATTATTTAATAAAACTTAAAATGTTAAAAATATATGTTGTTTTCTTTTATTTATTTATTATTTTTTTTATTTAAACTATATATATATATATATATATATATAATTTTTTCATTAATTTTTTAAATTTGTATAAAAAGACTTTACTCTGACTGAATGAAATTTTATACTGCTATCACCAATATGGCCGACTTTGTGCCACGTTATATTTTTATTATCAGCAGCACAAATATTAAAGTCAATTTTATTTTTTCTATTTACATTAGATATCATATATTCATATATTTATTTATATTTTTTAATTTTTTTAATCTATTAAGATTTCCTCATAAATTAGAGGATTAAATCTACATATCAAATATGTGAGTTAAGGATATATATCTTATAAGTAACGAAAAATCTTTGAATACATGTAATCAAAATTTTTCATATTATGTATTTTGCATAAAAACACATAATTTTTTTTTTTTTTTTAATACTGCTGTAACCTATATAGCCGTATTTTTTTTTTTTTTTTTGATGGAAACCTATATAGCCGGTTTTGTTCGAGTTGTGTTTTTAACTTTTTATTATCATCAGAACAAAAATCTTTTTTGTCGCACAGCTTAGTGCTCTCTCCATTTGTAGGGTCTAAGATATTTTTATTTTCCTTTTATTAAAACGACGCGGTTTTAATATAACCCCAAACCCTTGTAGGGTCTAAGCTATGACACTTCGACTTTCAACAACTTTCCTATAGACACTTCCTCTTTCTCCCTTTTTACATTTCTCTTCATAAAAAAATAAATGAAAAAAAAAAAAAGAAAAAAAAAAGAAAAGAAAAGAGGGTATAAGGACACAAATTTTTTCATAATTATTATTTGTGAGATACTATGTTATGATTGATACTAATAAAAATGGTATTTATGAATAGTCTTTCCACACAATTTACCATCTCATTAGTTATAAAAATATTTTGAAAGTTTTGTGTGACTATGTCCCTATTATTATTGCTCAAAAATTAAACACAACCATTTCTTCTCTATTTAAAATTGGGTCAATCTACCGAGTTGGAGTGCAAATGATGATGAAAATAATACTCTTACTTGACTTTTAGAAAATTGAGTTTTTTTTTTTTTTTTTTTTTTGGGTGGTTGTAAATTAGTTGAGTTTTTATGGTTTATTAATGTGATTTTTACAATCTTTTTTCATAATTGTTGACATAATAAATTATTATTAGATCAATATCACTTTTATATAAACTTATTATTAATATTTTTATTTTTAATTCGATAGTAGGAGATAGTAATTTTGAATAATAGATGTCTCTTTTATAGAATATCAGAAGATGTGAACCAATTGAGTTTATATTTCTAAAATTATTGTTAATACTTTAGGGTGTGAACAAGAAGAGGAGGTGGGGCCTATAGTTGAGAGGGGTAAGTTTGGAAGTGGGTGTGTGTGGACTAAAACAAAAGCATCATTGGTGACTCACTACTTGCTTTTGTCCTCGTTGACTCTGATCACATAAAATATCCATAAATCAAGTTCATTACGACTGATCAAACTTAAATTATTCATATAGTCATTGCATTTGGCTAATGGATTAAGGTGGGGTGGATATATAACGTAAAGAAATGACTGATTGAAATCCTAATTTTGATAACTTCTTGCAACTGTTGTGTTATTCGACCAACGTCTCCACATTTGACCAAAGTGGCTTCACATGCTTTGAATACTAATCTAATCTCTGATAATTGAGGCAGACGTCAATGAGGACAAACCATGAATATCATTTCCTGGCTATGAGCCAAGCACGTTAATGTCATCGCGGACCAAATCCGCATGAATGTACAATGTTAGAACTGTGAAGGGGGGATTCACTTTTAGCTAAGAATTAGCTAGGTGTGTGATACTGTACACACGTTGGGCCATAATTCTTCTAGATGAAACTACTCCGAAAACAAAGAAATTGTGACTTTTCGCCAGCTTTGAAAATGTAATGGCGACTATAGTCTATATATTGGTTACACCCTTGATCCGCGAGTATGAGTGTGACAGTATATGTGGTGTCACCTTATATCTATGCCAACCACACAAGCCCATGGACTAGCTGAGAGAGGCATATCATTCATGGGCTAAGCAAGGTTTTAAAACTAGAATTTTTTTTTTTTTTTTTTTCTTTTTTAAAATCCCAGTGAAATATCACTGGAAGTTTGAAACACAAATTAACCAAAGAATTCAGTAAATTACATCCTTATTTTGGAGCTCACTTAGAATATTTTTTGCTGCCTTTGCCCATGAACATAGGCATAAGGTCGATAAAGCACGTAGATAAATCAATAACTTGTTCCTGTGTCATGTGCTTGTTTTACATTTTTGTTATGATTTCTCAAAGCCACTGCCAATGGAACCCCAGGTTGTAGATCCTGTCACAACAGACCACGGCAAAGACTTGCTTGTAGACCGCTCTACCAGCATGTTTGACTCTGTTCTACGCGGCAAAGAGAATGTTGGTGGTCGAGGTAGTGGTAGAGTAACATCGAAACTATTAAGCATGACTACTACTCTCACCATTGTGGGTCTATCGTCTGGATCGTCCTGAATACATAATAAAGCAATCTGGATGCATCTATCAACTTCGTCTCTCGAATAACAATTTAGTAAAGTTGGATCCATCATTTACGGTGGTATACCTTCCTTCCAGTGGCTCCAAGCCTGTAACATGGATTTAATAATACTAAATATAATCTGTATATTATAATGTGTACATATATTCATAAATTATAAACATCAATATCTATAAAATTTGGATATCAATATTCATAAATATTTATTATTTAAAGATATATATCTATATTTTAGATGGTGTGTATGAAAGATGTACAATAATAGTATCATTGTCCTATCCTTTCACCTTTAAGTAGGAAGATAGCATTTGCATAGACAAGGAAATTTCAATTTCTACTTATGTAGCTTAGAAGGTTCTCAGCACAGTCTGATTCATATAAAAAATTGTTCCTCTTGCCAGTTATAGTCTCTAGCATCAAGATGCCCAAACTATAGACATTAGATTTAATAGAGAATTGTCCATACATTGCATACTTTGGAGACATGTAACCACTAAATAATCTAGGAAAATTAGTATAGTGAAAATGTATAAGGATAAAAATATAATACATTACATAAAGAATATATAACTAATAAGCTAAAAGCATAGATTGGTAGAAGAATGAGGCCATTTCCAGTTGGAGTACTGGTTTTGATGAAATGAAATGGCTGAATGACTTAGTTTAGGTTGTGCAAATAAAAAATGGGTTCCGAAACATACTATGTGCCTTCGATTTTGCTTGTACTTCCTACACTTTGATCCACGTCGAAAATCTTTGCTAAATGAAAATCTGAAATTTTTGGATTCATGTCAAGGTCCAACAAAATATTACTATCTTTGAGATCACAAAGTATAATTCTAGGTTGAGAATCTTCTTGAAGATATAAAAGCCCTCGAGCAATTCCTCTATCTTATGATATTGAAGCGTCTTGACCAATCTAATCGTCCTTGTTTTGCAGGATCTATTCTTGCATCAAAACAGATAATGATCTTAGAGGAAGGAATTTGGTAATGATAAAAGTATATATGGAAGTATAAAATTATGATAAAAAAATATATAAAAAAGCATTCGTACTTCACAGAATGAAACGAAATTATCTTTTGTCTCCATAATTTCGCAATGAGTTTTTACTTCAATCAGTTTATGAACAATAGCACTTTGGCTCAAAATTCAAGCAGACGGCAATGCCATGCATATTTGCTTGTGTTTGAAAATAAATGAATAGTTCTGAAGAAGATGTAATAGATGCACCTATAATTTTGGGTGAAAATCAGATGTAAGATGAGGGTCTACAAAATGCTGGTTCCAAAAAAAAAAAAAAAAAGTTGATGAGTGGCTAACCAAATAGAAAGCGGTCAATGCTTTTGTTGGGCACAAATTCGTAGACAAGTACTTTCTCTTCTTTTTCCACGCAAAATCCCAATAGTTTGACAAGATTTCTATGTTGAAGTTACAACCTCATTCTTAAATCCTTTCAAGCCTGAGCCAGAATTTCTTGACAGCCTCTTCACAGCTATTACTTGTCCATTAGCAAGTTTACCCTATATGTATGCCACAAAAACTTTTTATAATAGTTTATTTTTATGAGTGGTAAATCCTAAACTTCAGGAGCTTTGAATGAATATGTTCATAATCATGAATGAATTTAACAATTTAAACAATATCAACTTCTTACCTTGTACACGCTTCCAAATCCACCCTCACCGATCTTGTTATAGTCAGAAAAGTTTTTTGTGGCTGCTTGAATTGTACCAAAATCATATTCTAGGGATTGAACAGTTGCAATATCGTCCCTAACTACACATTATAGCCAACCAAATGCTTCAAATGATAAAGTTTCTGGAGAAATTATTTTAGACAAGCAAATTAAAACTGATTTGAGATATTATAATTTATATCATGAGACAAGTTCCTTTTATTTTTATTTTTTTTCTCTCTTTATTATCATGAAATTTCTTCCTAGCCTTCTAATCTTGGAAACATCCTTGTATTACAAAAAAAAGAAACTGCATAATAATGTTACTTTTGGAGAGAATTGTTTAGATATGAGCGAATTAGAATATAATGAAAACAGGTTTTTTTTCCTACCATTTTCCTTCTTTCCAAGTTCCAACATTGTATTTCTTCTTTGCTTTCCAACTTTGATAACAGTAGCTTAAAGTGGATAAAAGCACTACTACGACAACTAAAGGAACAATTATGGCAATAATTGCCAGTGGAGAGCACCACCATTTGCCGGCATAGAAAATTTTTTGATGTACATGTAAGAATATGAATGTTATAATAATATTGAAAACTTTCTTGTATATAACAAGTAAACCTAAATGATTTTCCATATAGTTATTAATAATTTCTCATGACCCTCAATCACAGATTCACAGTTGTAATTAATGTCATGCAATCTTACCTCTATGACTAGTGCTAGTTACCTAGCCTTGAGTAAATAGAGGAAGAAGAATTTTTTTTTTTTTTGAGAAGAAAGACAGAGCTCATATTATTGAAGAAACAAATTCTGCATGAATTACAGATTCAAGGTAGGGAGGAACATCCTCCAACCAAACCAAAAACTCCTCCTGAAGATCTATGGCCCTACGGGCTAACAAATGGGCAACACGATTGCCCTCCCTTCTAACATGAGAGAACGAGCAACGTGATAGAGAACTAGCAAGAAGACATGCCTCATCAATAACATCACCAAAGGAAGCAAAAGACTGGTCCTGCCTGTTTAGAGCATTGCAGAGGAAGAAGAATTGGTTCAAGCTCTTGTACCATAACTATTAGTGTTTATAGAATGATATTTTCTTGTTATTCATCTCAACTGAGGAACTTATATTTAAACTATACAATGATTCTAATATAAAAAAAATAATTGACAAATAACAGCTAATCAACAAATCCCTATAATTATGCCTAAATATCCGCCCCACCACATGCACATGTAATCTATTCTGTTTTCAACCTCAAATCCCTATAATTATGCCTAAATATCTTCCAACACTCCCCCTCAAGCGGGAGCATAGATGTCTCGGATGCCCAGCTTGTCAAGAGCCGAATTAAAAATCTTATTCGATACTCCCTTTGTCAGGATATCTGCAAGTTGATTCTCAGTCCTCACAAATGGAGTGCAAATTAATCCCTCTGTCAACTTCTCCTTGATGAAGTGCCTATCTACTTCAACATGTTTAGTACGATCATGCTGAACCGGATTGTGAGCAATACTAATGGCAGCTTTGTTGTCACAGTAAAGCTTCATTGGATCTTTAGAATGGACTCCTAACTCTTTCAACATAGCCTTCAGCCACAGCATCTCGCATATCCCATGAGCCATGGCTCTGAATTCTGCTTCTGCACTAGATCTAGCCACAACAGATTGTTTTTTGCTACGCCATGTGACTAGATTCCCTCCCACAAACGTGCAATACCCAGAAGTCGATCTTCTATCTGTTATAGATCCTGCCCAGTCAGCATCAGTATATCCTTCCACTTCCAAATGACCATTTTTGTAGAGCATCAGACCTTTCCCTGGTGCAGATTTTAAGTACCTAAGAATTCTATACACAGCCTCCATATGTTTTTCACAGGGTGCATGCATGAACTGACTTACTACACTCACAGCAAAAGCTATGTCAGGGCGAGTATGAGATAAGTAAATAAGCTTTCCAACCAATTTCTGGTATCTCTCCCTGTCTACTGGAGTATCATCAACATCTTCACCTAACCTGTGATTCTGTTCAATCGGTGTATCAATAGGTTTGCAAGCTAACATCCCCGTCTCAACCAATAAGTCCAGGACATATTTCCTCTGAGAAACAAATATTCCCTCCTTTGATCTAGCAACTTCAATGCCAAGAAAATATCGTAGAGTGCCAAGGTCTTTGATCTCAAACTCCTTAGCCAAATATGTCTTCAACTTTCCCATCTCCATAATGTCATTTCCAGTCACCACAATATCATCTACATACACAATCAAGGCTGTAACCTTACCCTCATTTGAATGTTTCAAGAAAAGAGTGTGATCAGACTGGCTCTGGTGATATCCGTACTTCCTCATAGAGTGAGTGAATCTGCCAAACCAAGCTCTCGGAGATTGTTTCAGCCCATACAAGGATTTCCTCAATCTACATACTTTTCCGCTTTCTGAGGAGGTAGAGAAACCAGGAGGAAAGTCCATGTATACCTCCTCCTCTAGATCCCCATGAAGGAAAGCATTCTTCACATCAAACTGCTGAAGGGGCCATTCCAAGTTTGCAGCTAAAGATAATAAGACCCGAATAGTATTGATTTTTGCCACTGGTGCAAATGTCTCCTGATAGTCTATACCATAGGTCTGTGTGTAACCTTTGGCCACTAATCTCGCTTTGAACCTTTCTATTGAACCATCTGCCTTGTGCTTCACGGTGAATACCCACTTACAACCAACTGTCTTCTTATCTTTTGGTAGCTCAACTAATTTCCAGGTAGAGTTTTTTTGAAGCGCTTCCATTTCCTCAACCATGGCAGCTTTCCACCTTGGATTGTTAAGAGCCTCCTGTAAATTTTTTGGAATAGACACAGAGGACAACTGGTTTGCAAAAGCTTTACATGATGGAGATAAGCGGTGAGAAGACACATAGTTAGAGATAGGGTATCTATATATAGAAGGACATGTACGAGTAGATTTTCTCAAAGCAATAGGCATATTAGAATCATCAACATGAGAATCAACAGGAGTAGTAGGTTCAAGGGACGAGACTATCTCAGGATTACCTGTCACAGGAACAACTAATTGATCATTGGATTGGTCAAGAGATGCTTGCTCCCTTGAATCTAAAGCAGGTCCTGAAGATGGCACTGAAGATGGTACGCTATTTAGCTCCAAAGTGGGTAACACATTCCAGGACTTCTCTTCACTCTGTAAGTTCTCCCCCTGAAGAGAATGTTCTAAATCTCCCCCTGAGAAGTAAGCCTGGTCTTCAAGAAAAGTAACATCCATAGAAACCAGTATTTTTGTTGAAGGGGGGTGATAGCACTTATATCCCTTTTGTGTGGTAGAGTACCCTAAGAAAATGCACTTTTGTGCTCGTGGGTCCAGTTTACTACGATGTTGTTTGTGGATATGGACATAACAGACACAACCAAACACTTTAGGAGGGATTTGAAGCAGAGTAGGAAGAGAATGTGTCTTGGACAAGGATTGAAGTGGGGTTTGGAACTGGAGGACTTTAGAAGGCATTCGATTAATGAGATATGCTGCTGTAAGAACAGCGTCTCCCCAAAAAGGATTTAGGAACATTCATAGCAAACATTAAGGACCTAGCAACCTCTAAGAGGTGGCGATTCTTACGCTCAGCCACACCATTCTGTTGGGGTGTATCAACACATGAAGTTTGGTGGATTATACCATAGGCATGAAAATAGGCACTAAGTTCCTTCTTAAAGTATTCCCCTCCATTATCGGATCGAAGAACCTGGACTCTAGTGTTAAACTGGGTTAGAATCATTTGGTGAAAGGATTGAAATATGGAAATCACTTCACTCTTTTCCTTTAACAAGTAAACCCAAGAAACACGAGTACAATCATCGATAAAAGAAACAAACCATTTAGTATTGGAACGATTAGTAACACGGGATGGTCCCCACACATCACTATGAATAATAGAAAATGGCACAGAACTTTTATTAAAACTGGGATGAAATGAAGTACGGTGGTGTTTGGCTAACAAACAACTGTCACAATGAAAACTGGAAACATTATTTTTCAAAAATAAGGAAGGAAACAATTTAAGCAAGTAACGAAATGAGGGATGACCAAGTCTTCTGTGCCACAACCAAATTTGTGCCTCTGATGTTGAACTACCAACAACTTGATGGACTTGTCCTGTATCCTCCTTAGCGTGCCAATTCAGATCCAAGTAGTACAAGCCATCTCGTTCCCTACCAAGACCAATCATCGTCCCCGTGAGGAGGTCCTGAAAAACACAATGAGTATCAAAGAATGTTACGGAACATTTCAATTCTTTAGTAATTTGACTAATGGACAATAATTTTCCAGATAAGTGGGGAACATGTAAAACAGTAGAGAGAGATATGGAAGAGGTAAGAGGGAGTGAACCTACTCCAGACACAGCAGAAGATGACCCATTAGCAGTTTTAACACAGCGCTTACTAGGATGAGTATTATAAGAAGAGAAATTACTTGATTCATGTGTCATATGATCTGTAGAACCTGAGTCTATAATCCAAGAAGACTCACAACAATCACGATTGGGAGTATTTAGGGCAAATCCGAAGTTACCTGTATTGGCTAAGGAACATGAGGCATCCTTTTGGGATAACCGCTGAGCATACTCCTTTAGTATGTGATCTACCTGGGCCTGTGAGTACTGTGGTTGTGGAGTATGAACGGTTGTGGTATGTGCTCTAGACTCTGTTTTACCACCCTTGTGTCGACTTGAGCCTTCTCCCTTCTTACGGAACCAGTCTGGGTAACCATTCAGCTTGAAACAAGTCTCTCGAGTGTGCTTAGTCCCCTTGCAATGAGTACAAAATAGAGATTCCTTGTTTTCAGGTTTCCAAGATCCAGAGGAAACTAATGCAGATGGGGAGTCCTGGATAGTTATCAAAGCTGAACTCTCATGTGGAGGACTTGCGAGCATAGCAGCTTGGCGAAGCTCCTCTCGCCGAACAAAAGCATATGTGCTTCGCAAATTAGGAGTAGGATCCTGTGCCAAGACCTGTACCCTGATTTGGTCAAACCCTGGATCTAGACCTGCTAGAAAATCATAAACCCGCTCATTCTCAATTCTTGTCTTCAACGTAGCTGTATCTTTAGCACTCTCCATATCATACGGATTGAGAAAATCAAGCTCCTGCCAAATAGTTTGAAGAGCAGAAAAATAACTAGCCAATGACTTTCCTTGTTGACGAGTTTCATGTGCTTTACGCCTTAATTCGTAAATCTGGGAAGCATCATTACCAGTGAAATAGGTTTGGGCTACAGCATCCCAAATATCATGAGCAGTGGGTAGTCTTAGAAAGCTAGCATTGATATCTGGAGTCATCGAGTTGAGGAGCCACGACATCAACATGGCGTTTTCCTCCACCCATGTAGAGAATAAAGGATCACTAATAGCTGGTTTTATTTTTTCTCCTGTCAAGTACCCCAACTTCCCTTTCCCAGTAACATACAATTCTACAAACTGGGACCAAGCAGAATAATTTGTCCCATCAAGTTTGTTAGATGTCATCTGCATGCTCATATTATCCAATTGAGTCATCACAGTTGAAGACACTGGTGGTGCTGCACTAGACTTTGGAGGAACTTCAGACATTTTTTTTTTTTTTTTTTTTTTTTTTTTTTTTTTTTTTTTTTTTTATTCTCTCTCTAGGTTAAAAATAAACAACAAACCAAATTAAAACCAAACCCAACCATGAGATCCGCAGCTTCAAGGCCGGCAGCTTCCCCGTGGGTCGTATTGCCCGGTTTCTCAAGGCCGTCTGGAAGCGCGACGGTAATCTCCGAGCCGATACTTCTTTAGCCGGCTTCGACGGCTTGAAAATTCAGCGCGCCGATCAGAGCTTTCTCTTCCTCGGCGACGGTGATCAGAGCCTCGACATTCCTTGCGGCGCTCTCTTGGTCCTCAACCGCGACGACCGCAAAAACTTCGACGCCTTCGAGAATGCCGGCTCTCCGATGACCGAGTCCGATATCGCAGGATTCTGCTCCCAGACGAGCGTGTCGGTGCCGGTGCTCCCGTTCTACGACGATCTGGAGCTGATGTATCGGTGGCTTCCGTGGAGAATCAACTCCGTGTTGGTGCCGGTGCTCCCGATCTGGAAAAACCAGTACATGTAAGCCCCTATTTTTCTGGTCGCGACATTCGGAGTGACAAGGTAATGGAGTTATCGGCGGGGTTTTTTCTCTCAGCCGCCGGAGCAACCAGCGGCTTGATCTGGAGGACAGCGGCGTTCTCGATCAAACCAGCGTCGCCGGAATTCCTCCGGGTAGAGTGATGAGATCGAAGACGGTATTAGCGCAATCGGAAATCAAAGCATCGGTGACGATCTTGACAGCGTGGCCAGCACCGACACGGTGTTGGATCGGAAATAAAGAACAAGGAGCAGCGGTCGGCGATTTGCCCAGACCAAGCTGCGGTAAGAACTTAGGGTTTTTGTTTTGTGTTTTGCTCTGATACCATGTTAGTGTTTATAGAATGATATTTTCTTGTTATTCATCTCAACTGAGGAACTTATATTTAAACTATACAATGATTCTAATATAAAAAAAATAATTGACAAATAACAGCTAATCAACAAATCCCTATAATTATGCCTAAATATCCGCCCCACCACATGCACATGTAATCTATTCTGTTTTCAACCTCAAATCCCTATAATTATGCCTAAATATCTTCCAACAATAACTTGAGGCAAATTTCATTGTTATAGTCCGCGAATATATGTACGACAGAAATCTAAATAAGGTGAAATATTGTGACTTTGATTAATGTTTTAAAATCTGATGCTAAGATTGCTTAATTTAAGGTTAACACCACATATTTAGATCACACGGATTACAAATTGACTCAACCCACTAACTGTTGAGAGGTTTATAATTTATTCTCCCTCATAAAACACTATTAAACAAGTTTATGGTACATGCATATAATTGAGTAGAGTCTCATTATAAATTCAACGAAGTCATAGTCTTACCACTAGAGTTTGTTGAAACTGGCGTCGCTGGAAACGAAGATACTGAAGGAGATGAAACTGGATTTGATGTTATAGCATTCATTGCCTCATACAAAGAGTATATTTCATACCTAGCTAATATTGCAACTTGGCCTCAAAACTTTTGATATTACATGAAACATACAAAAAAGATTGAAATGTTTAGACTAAGTTTCAACTTGTTATGATCATGCATTATCAAACAACCCATAAACGAGTGAAAGCTGACTCTTCCCAAAAGGTAGCTTAACTAGAAAATTTTCCATGGAGTTCTGACTATATAAGGCATAGAGTACAGGACGGAAATGGAAAAGTCGCCCGCCGATTGATTTTCATAATATTACGTTCTTATCATTACTAAGTTTGGGCCTTAACCTTCAGTTTGATTCTTTCCATATCACTAGTCAGCAGCTGAAATTTTGTCACGCTCCTCCTTAACTGATTCCCAACTTGCAATATTAACGATTAAGGCACATCAAATATTCTAGTTGGGCTTGTCGAAAATAAGGAGAATCGAAATGGGCACAGATGTGGAAGGCTGAACCTTCTATTAAATATTCTTTTCCTATATCATTTATTTGAAAATATTCATAGGAAGTTGGCGTTGTTTTGTCAAAGGAACTTGCAAAGTTGCAAGATTTACAACATTTGTCACATCACATTGGTGTTCTCTTTGGTTTTATTTTTGTTTACTATCATACAATAATTGTAGACCCTTATATTCTAAATTAAATAATGTCGCTAAAGAAAGAACCTTACATGAAAAGGTTTAGCTAGTTCATCTGTTAGGCATCAAATTCATATCTTTTTTTTTTTTGGCTAAAGCATCATTTTCATATCACATTGGATGTGGTGACTCAATATTATAATGGCATGATGACTATTGGCATGAAGAAGGGTCATTTATAATCATGGGGGGACTTCTTTCCCGTAGGGTTTCCATCCCGTGATGGTCACGTGAGAGCTTTTTAGCCCTTGGATCTCATGCTTAAATGCTGGCCGTTGGATGTAACTTAATGGAGCCGGATATTTTCTTGTCTCTCTCAAGTCTCACCAGTACAACCAGTTAGAATTTTTTTTGAAAATTTCAGTTTTGCCCTCACAGACCGTCCATTCACAGGGGAAAAGAATTTCCAATAATCACAGGGTCATATGTGACTCAATTAATTTTAATCAAACTAAAATTTATATTATCGTCTGACAAGACAGTTGGAAATTAATGGCTTACGCCGTGGCTCTTTTTTTTTTTCTTTTTTTTTTAATATTGAACCACAAAACCAATAATAAAAAAGGCTCTAGGTCTTAGCCTTCTCTTCTCCTTGAACAGTTTATATATGATGCTGCTAAGTGCTAACTCCATGGAAGCTAAAATTTCAAGTGTCATTCTTTGAGGACGGGGAAATTGGCCACCTGCCATTTCAGCAGATTTTGTTTTCATTCAAGTTGGCTTATAATCCATTTAGGCCTTTATTCAAAAAAATAAATAAATAAATAAATAAATAAAGGTCAAGAAAATGTTGTTATTTGGTTCCTTTAAAGTCTTGGAAGTACACTTGTAGATCACTTGGAATGAAATCAAATTGAAGTTTCCTGAGATAGATTTGACCTAATTACTTGGTTTGGTTTGAAGTTGTTATCACTAAGCATTCATTTATATCCTGACTTGCATTGAGAAATGGGTTATTAATCGTGCTAGACTAGCTAGCTATGGACATATGTTGGGACCTACTATGTCTATGTGTTTTTTGTAGAAGCCAATGTTGAATATGCCAAGTTCATTTTTCCTTTGAATATCTTTTTTTCTTAAAAAAATAAATAAATAAATGGTAGCCCTAGCAAAATTTTAACGAATTATGGGATGTATTGTTCATTGGAGAATTCAAAAACTCAAGTGAACATGTCTTAAGGTTATTCTCTGCAAGCTGGCTATGGCAGCTGTTGTGCACCTTGGCCTTATTTGGTCTCAACTCTCAAAGGAATGTCCGTGTTCATAATATGGGAAGCTTCTTGCTAAGGAATGTCGCCTTTTTATGATTAAAGAATATGTAAGACATAATTTATCAATTTGGTTAATCCCCTTGGTACCTAGGGGAGAAACTTTTGATATAAAAAATCAACTAGTAAATATGTGACACGTGTTCGGGAAAGGTCTAAGTAACATGTGTTCGGGAAAGATTTGAGTGATACGTGTTCAGTTTGACCGTACAGTAATGGAGAAGTTAGGATATTCATGCAGATTCGAGCATTACATGCGGTTAAAAATATCACAATTATGACAGCCATAAATTGAACTTTTAACGTAAGGAACAAGGAGGTAATAAATGCTGACAAAGGAAACATTAATGATGAGGGATATGAGACAGAAATCAAGAGCATGAGCTGGCCGAAATATTCCCAGGAAAATCAGGATACGAAGACTAAGAAGGAATTCCCAGAGGTATAAATAGAGGAGATCTATGAACATCAAAGATATTGGTATTTATTTCTTTCAACTCATTTTGTCTGAGAAGGTATTGATTATTGCTCACCAACAAATTTTCTACTCATTTCTGGCTTAATCTTCGGAGAATTAAAGGCCAACCCCCATTGGGTTGACCAGAGATCTGATTTTTGTCTTTATTTAGCAGGATCAAGGATAAATCTTGTTCGGTCACTTGAAGATAAAGAAGCCCTTAAACTTATAGACTGGTCTTCTCTTGAAAATAAAATCACCCCCGTACACCTACTTATGGGTGCTTTTGATTGTATATCTAGTTGCTAGCTTCTTAATGGAATCAATTGTATTGATAAGTCGCTTTGCAATTAGTTGTTTTTGGTTTAGTTTGTAACTGATCTCGCTTTATTCTGCAATTAGTTTTTTTTTTTGGTGTGTGTGTGTTTGGACTACTCTATTTCTTGTTCTGTTAATGAACTTTCACTCATTCATCCAAAAAATAGAAATGTGCATGAGTAATAAATTTTTTTTTTTAGGAAGAACATGTTAGAACTTAGAAGCAATCCATATTGTTTTTATATAATTCATACAAAGGAGACTTAAGTTTGGAAATTTTTTATATGCAAGTAGACCTGGCAAAATCTGACCCGGGCCCATTTCTCGACCCGAACCCGAAGGAAAAATATGGGTATGGGTAGGGGTTTTTCGACCCGGGAACAAAGATAGTGTCAACCCGTACCCGACCCGTAAAACGATGGGTCGGGTCGGGTCAACCCGCGGGTCACATGGGTCGACCCGTTTTTCAAATGATTTTTTTCTTTTTTCTTTTTCCGGAGTCTATATTATTATGTTAGGAATTAAAGTATTATGAGAGTTTTTTTTTTTTTTTGAATGATTTGGAATTTGACTATTATAAAAGTTCACATAATGCCAATTAAAAAAACAATTCTTAAATTAAATTTGTATTTGAAATAGGCTAGACTTAACCAAATCAACACACAAAATTAGATGTTCTTTCTTGGTAGAAAGAGAATTGCAATCTATTTTCTTAGTTTTATTTAATATTTTAATGGCACACGTTCTTTTGAGTATTATTATAACTGCGTTTACTTCTGAATCAACTTTTAGCATTTGAGGTAAAATTATTAATATTAATCTTGTCTTTTGCCAAAAAGTGTAGAAACTTTGATTTGCACTTAAAGTTAATTAAATGGATTTGAAGATAATATCTAATCCATTAGTAGAATAGCCATATTTATTAAGTTTTTAAATATTTATTGACCCATTTACATTGTATACTAAAAGTTATATTAAAACTTTGTATTGTAAATGAAAATATTAATGAAATTACTCACCAACTTGAGGTGCAATTTTCAAGTATAAATATTTTCACTGCTAGAACTACTACCAACTTCGAGTAGATTGAGGTCCAATTCATATAAATTTATTTAGTTTTTTTTTTTTTACCAAACATTTATGTTTTATTCTTGAAACTTTATATATATTGTCATCTTGATAGGTAATTTAATTTAATTTCATAATTTTCATGCAACTAATACATCTAAGGAGGTTCAATTAGCAAAAAAAAAGTACATCTGAGGTTGATAATTTGATATGGTCTATGATATCTAGTATTTTTTTTCCATATTCTTTTATTTGTGAGTGTTTTTGTTTATGTGTTCTCTTATTTGTATTGAAAGGAAGACAAAGAAAACTAAATGATAATTTTGGACTATAGGATCAAGTTTATTTTCATTTTATATATATATATATTTTCATGTGTAAAAATATGGGTCAACCCGGTTTTGACCCGACCCTTAAAAGACCGGGTATGGGTCATAGGTTGTGCAACCCATTTAGGACGACCCGTTTTTTTACCCGAACCCGCATGGGTCGAACCCGAACCCGATTGACCTGACCCGTTTGCCGGGTCTATATGCAAGTCTCTTATGCAAATACTTATCATTCATACCATTAAATTTGACAATTACTGTCTTATTAACAACAAATTAGAGGATTAAGATTCTCTCCATTTGAAATGAAACGGAGAGAGTCCATTTCATGGTGTAGATTAAATTTTACATATCTAATAGTGTACAGACTGCCACATCATTGTTTAAAAGATGCTTGTATGGCTTCAGAGTCAAAATGCAATTTTGGAGAATTTTGGGGTTGAAATGTAATCTTGGAAAGTTTGGTGTCAAAATGTAATTTTGGGGGTTAAAGTGTAATTTTGGAAGTTTTGGTGTCAAAATGTAATTTTGGAGAATTTTGGGGTTGAAGTGTAATTTTGAAAGTTTTGGGGTGTTTTTGCAATTTATGTGAAGTGTGGATTGATTGGGTTTTAGTTTTGGGCTTGGATTGAGTGTGAGTGGGAATGTGAGGCTTTATTTATTTTGATATTGGGCTTAATGAAATGGGTTTTGGATTAGGTTGTGAGGAAAGTGGGTTTAAAAGGTTATAAAATCGGATTAGGCTTTGGCCCGATTCAGCCTAGAACCGGGTAGGGTTTCACTTAAAAACTGGGTCGTGTTTGTAATACAAACCGTCAATTTAAGATTTGGAGGTTTGGTTATAAAATGGGAAGGAGTTAGGCACCCCGTTTTACCTTACTTAAGTCGGTCTTCTAGAATAAAGCTTGGCCAAAAATCATATCATGTCAATCCATCAAAATTCATGTTTGCATAAAAACCAAATTTTAGAGTTCAAGTGGTTGTTAAGTTCATTGCATGTGAAACTCATGTTAAAGTCATTTAAGCATGGTATTCAATGGAAACAAAACATCCAAATACAAGTAAATAAAATTCAATTTAGAATTTATATCTATATGCTTGTATGGCTTGAAAGGATTACCTTAAGATTTTTTGTATGTTGTGCTTGTATAGTTCATTTAAAATTTTAAATGATGTCTGTACACTGTTAAATCTATGAGATAAAATCTGAATCATGAAATAGAGAAAGGGAGAGATTTCCAGATGGAGAGGATCCTATTCCCAAATTAGAGGTGTGCACAAAAAGTATGCAAATCACATTATTCTTGTTTGTTAAGTTTATATAAATATTGATGCAATTATAGATTCATTCATCGATCTTACTTTAAATTTATTCGACATTGCATCGACTTTTTAAGGTGTTACACTAGTGCTCCATCCGCCACATACACAATTTCTTTGATAGTATATGGACAAATGTATGAAATTGACCAACTTTAAAATTTTCAAGGATGAGACTGTAAATTTACAGATGTAAAAGTCCCAAATCAAATTTGGATTAAATTTCAAAATCAAAATTTGTATTTTTGTCAAAATAAAACCACTTGAAAAAAAATTTGTTATTAAGTTTTCGTTTTATTCTTTGAAAATCATTTATAAAAATTGCTTTTTGAAAATACAACTCAATACATTGTTAAAGGTTTTCTTTTACGTCAGTCTTATAAAAGAAATACGATGGACAAGATTCCATTATAGAATAGAGGTTAAACTATTGTTTTTATCCCTAAATTTTGGATGAAATTTATTTTTCATTCTTAAACTTTGAAAAAATTCATTTTTACACATGAATTTCGTCCCTGAACTTTTCAAAGTTTAGAAATGAAAAACAAAACTTATGTATAATTTAAAGACAAAAACAATATTTTGATTTAGAATATAAATTAGGGTAAATTACACTTTTCCACCCTAAACTATCACCCATTTTTCACTTCACCCCCTAAACTTTAAAAAGTAACAATTGACCCCCTAAACTATTAAAATTGCACGGCCGTTACACCCCGATGCCAAAATCCAGTTAAAATGGACGGAATTGAGCCACACGTGACACGCACGTGCTCTTGGGCCCACGAAATTAACTTTACCAATTTATATTTTTGCAAATCCCTGAATTACCCCTTACCCCTTTACTGATCTGAGATAAAAAACCCAAATTGCCGTGTAACCTTTTGGCCCCTAAAACCAAACCTCTCGATCAACAACCCCCCAAAACCGGCGTTGACCCACGATCTCCATAGCCAAATCTAGCTAAAGCTCTGATCTCAGCCCCCAAAACACCTTCAACCTCGATCAATAACCCCCCAAACCGAAACTTGACCCACGGAGAATACCCAGTTCACACCGGCGTTGACCCAACCACGCAATCCCCGGCGCTGAAGCTGAAGCTCCGATCTCCATAACTAGCTGAAGCTCCGATCTCCTTCCTGAAGTTTTATTCTCGGTAATAAACGAAAGCTTTGCTCTTTTATTTTGTTAAAGAGTTGGAAATATATATATGTTGGTTGTTGTGATGAAGTCAAAAAGCAAAGATATTGACTGGTTGTTGTGATGGGTTTTTGTGGTGAAAATGAAAGATGTATGTTTGTCTTTTTGTTACATTTTTGTTGGTTATTGTGTTGAATGTGTTGCCCTTTTTGCATGATTTGTTGAATCCGTGTTTTGGGTCCCTGTAGAAGTGCCTTTTTGGTCCCCACATGGTCATAATTTAGTGTTTTGTGTCTGCCATAATTTAATATGGGTATCAACGTGTGTGCATGTGCTTTGTGTGTGCATGTGCTTTGTGTGTGTTTGTGGAATCTGTGTGCTGGGTTCCTGTAGGGTTTGATTATTTAGTTTGACAAAGTCTTTTATTTTGTGCTCAGATTTATTCCAAAAATGGATGATGATGATTTTTTTATATTTGAGATTCACTTTGGGGGAAGATTCAAGAATTTAAATGGTTTGGTATATGTTAATGGTGATGTTACTGCACATGATGAGCCTTTTGATAGTGATTGTTTGTCCATTTTTGAGCTGGAATCTATTTTAGGGAACTATGGGTATCAACATGGGGACTTTATTTACTACAAACTTGCTGATATGAGCCTTGAAAATGGTTTAGTGCTAGTAAAAACTGATGCTGATGTGTTAAAAATGGTGGATGCTCATAAGATAGAGAAGTTTGTTGTATTATATATAGTAAGTGCTGCTGATGCTGATGACTGTATACCATTAACTCCTACACTTCCTGAAGTTTTAGTGGTAGATAAGAGTAAAGGAAAAGGGAAAGAGAGTGGGACTAGCAATAAGAGAGACAAGTTGCCAATAAGTGGTGGAAAAAACAAAAATAAAGGTGTTACAATTACTGAGAGGCAACCACCAGTTAAAGGGAAAGAGAAGGAAGTGGCAGATAGGAGTAAAGGCAAAGGAAAAGAGAAGATTGTTGAGGTTTCTGTTGAGGAGGAGTATGATGCAGATGATGATGTTGATTGTGCTGACTATGAACCTAGATTGGAGGTGGAGGATGAGGTTTCTGAGCTGGATCTTTGGGATGGCTTACTTAGTGGTGATGAGGACTTACTTGATGCTGCTGTTGCTGCCTATACTCAAGGAATGGCAAGCCAACCAGCAAGTCAGCCACCTCGTGAAACACCAAATCAACCACCTAGTCAGCCACCTTGTGAAACAGCAAGTGAAACAGCAAGTCAACTTGAAAAGGATTGGAATTCTGAAATGCCTAATAGTGATGAGTTGATATCTCCATTGGCCACAAGTGATGAAGAAAGGGTTCCAAAGGCTCCAAAACCTAGGAGTGTAGAGTTTGATGTGATTGATATGAGTAATCCAGTGTTGGAGAATGGAATGAAGTTCTCTGATGTGTATCAGTTTAGAGAAGCTGTGAGAGAGTACAATTTGAAGATAGGGAAGGATTTATCATTTGTGAAAAATGATAAAGACAAGGTAATTATAGTGTGTAAGGATGAGCACTGTAGTTATAGAGTTTATGGTTCTCAGGTTAGGGATGAGATGACCTTCCAAATTAAGACTTATAATCCCAATCACACTTGCACAAGAGCATACAAGAATAGTGCAATGAATTCAAAGTGGATATCTAAGAGGTATATGGAGACTTTTAGACATGACATAAAAAAACCAACCCTTGCATTGCAGCAAGAGATCAAGAGTAAATGGAATGTTGATGTTAGCAAGATGCAAGTCTATAGGGCAAGAAAAAGGGCAGCTGAAAACATTGAAGGGAGTCATAAGGAACAATACCGAAAAATTTGGGATTATTGTGAGACTTTGAAGGAGACAAATGTGGGGAGCACTACATTACTAGATGTGGAAAGACCTAGTCTTGATGTGGCAGCCACTTTTTAGAGGTTATATGTTTGCTTAGCAGCTACAAGGACTGGTTTTAAAAAAGGGTGTAGGCCATTGATTGGATTGGATGGGTGCTTTTTAAAAGGGTCATATAAAGGGCATCTATTAAGTGCTGTTGCTAGAGATGCTAATGATAACATGTACCCTATTTGTGTGGCTGTTGTGGAAGCTGAATGCAAGGCAAGCTGGTCTTGGTTTCTTTCTACACTGTTGAAGGACCTTGGGGAGGTGGCAGGTGGATGGACCTTCATTTCTGACAGACAAAAGGTCATTTTTTAATCTTTTGTGTTTCTTTAATTGTGTTTATTATTTATTATTCTTATATTTTTGTTTAAAGTTTTTTAAAGTGTTTATTTTAATATACTGACTATGTTTGTCATTATTTGCTAATATTTGAAGGGCTTGACTGAAAGTTTTAAAGATGTTTGTCCTAATATGGACCATAGGGCATGTGTTAGGCATATATATGCCAATTTTAGAGATAGTGGCCATAGAGGGAAAGCATTAAAAGATAAGTTGTGGGCTGCTGCATCAGCCTATACAGAGTTTGAATTTGATGCCCATATGGCTGAATTGAAGAAGTTGTCACCTCCAGCATATGAATACCTTTCTAAGATTCCTGTAGCCACATGGTCTAGGTCTAGATTTACCAAAAATCCCAAGAGTGATCTTATTGTGAACAATTTGTCAGAGTGTTTCAACTCTTACATATTGGATGTTAGGGACAAGCCTATTTTAACCATGATTGACACAATTAGAAGGAAGTTGATGAGAAGGTTCCAAGTGAATAGGGCATCCATTGCAAAGATGAGTGGGAAATTATGCCCTAAGATTCAGGTTAAGGTGGATAAGGCAGGGGTTAAAGCAAGTGAATGCTTGCTTTTGTATTCTGGAGAAGGGAAGTATGAGGTTAACTATAGACAACAAAAGTTTGTAGTCAACTTGAGAGAGAAGACTTGTGGTTGTAAGAAGTGGGACATAACTGGCATTCCATGTCACCATGCCATCTCTGCCATTCTCCATGAGGGAAGTAAAATTGAGGATTATGTGGACCATTGCTATAGCCATTGAGAAGTACCAAAAGTCATATGAGCCCATAATTCATCCTGTGCCTAGTATGGAACAATGGACTCGGACTCAATATGATCCTGTTGACCCACCATTTGAGAGATGCCACCCTGGTAGACCCAAAAGAATGAGAAGAAGAGACCCTAGTGAACCTAGAAACCCATTTAGGTTTAGTAAAGTTGGAACAAACATTAAATGTTCAAGCTGCAAGAAACTTGGGCATAATAGCAGAACATGCCCACTAGCCAAAAAGCAAAAGAGTAAAACTGGTTCTAAGGTATTATATTTAATTATTACCTTGTCTTTACTTACTTTATTTACTTTATTTATACACTTGTTGCATGGTATTAATGTACTATATGTTGCTGCAAAAGGGTAAGAAGAAGAAGTCTGCTGATGGTGCAACTGGTAGTGCTGGTGATGCAACTAGTAGTGCTGGTGGTGCAACTAGTACTGCTAGTGCAACTGGAACTCGTTCTAAGGTATATATTAAATTATTACCTTGTCTTTATTTACTTTATTTATACACTTGTTGCATGGTTTTGATGTATTATATGTTGCTGCAAAAGGGTAAGAAGAAGGCTGCTGGTGGTGCAACTGGTGCAACTGGTACTGCTGGTTCATCTGGAACTACTGCTAAGGTATATATTAAATTATGCCCATATCTTTATTTACTTTATTTATACACTTGTTGCATGGTATTAATGTAGTATATGTTGCTGGAAAAGGGTAAGAAGAAGTCTGGAGGTGCTGGTGCTGCTGGAACTGCTGTTTCTGGAGGTGTTGGAGGTGCTGTAACTGCTGATGGAGGTGTTGGAGGTGCTGTAACTGCTGCTGGAACTGCCGCTGGAGGTGCTGGAGGTGCTGTAACTGCTGCTGGAGGTGCTGTAACTGCTGCTGGAGGTGCTGGAGGTGCTGTAACTGCTGCTGTAACTGCTGCTGGAGGTGCTGTAACTGCTGCTGGAGGTGCTGTAACTGCTGTTAGAGGTGCTGGAACTGCTGCTGCTGGAAGTAGAAAAGCCAAAGTGGTGGTAAAGCCAAAGTGGTGGTAGTGCCAACAGTTGAAAAAGCCATGACAAGAATTGCAGCCAAGAAGCAGAAAAAATAGTAGTTAATATGTACTTATTATAAATATTAAACAGTTGATATGTATTTTATTATAAAATAGTAGTTAGAATAGTTAGTATTTTATTTATTTTGCTCATTACCCAAGCTAGTTGAATATGTATGGTATTTGTCAGGAAACTAGTGCTTGTTGGTGGTTTGGTAAAATGACATACAAGTCTATTTCTACAACTTTAATATTAATGTTATTTTCAGGTTCTTCTTCAGCCTACTTCTACAACTTTACTTTATTTTCTTATTCAATTTTTGTATTCTTTGATTTGAGTAAACATAGGAATGTGATGAATAGAAAAATTTGGATTGCAAAGTGTATCAAATTTTTGTGGTTGGTTGAAATCAGGAAGTTGTGGTTGGTTGAAATCAGGAAACTGATTTTGTGTAATTAGTTGAAGTTCTTTGTCCAAATTGGACTTTCTGATTATATGGTAAGGACCCTATTGGAAAAGCAATGATTGTGTTACCTGATTTTATGGTAAGGACCCTATTGCTGCAAGTTCTTTGTCCCAGTGAAATGATTGTGTTACCTGATTTTATAATTTGGTAATACTCTAGTGTCATTTAGTTTGTTGCATGTTTGATGAGGAATAACAATATTGACCAGTGATCTTTTATAAAGAAAACAAGCAGAAAGCAAACTAAATTAAAAGAACTAATTTGTTCATATGTTCATGTGCTTGCTTACATTTGGAAAAGCAAAACTTTTCCATTTGTCCTGGCATCATCAAAGCTTAAGTGGGAAAGCAAAAATTTACAAGTTAGTATTTTCCCTTTCCAGATTGGTCCAGAAAAAACTTTACAAGTTAGTTTTTATTAATACATACTAAATACAAAAATAAAAAACACCCATGACCCTAATAAAGCTAACTTCAACTTCAACAACAATGTTTTGCATTTGTCAATTTCATCTTTAAGAAGGGCTTCATACTTCTTTGCAGTATTTTCCCTTTCCACTTGAAGCAATGCTTCATACTTCATTGCATCAATCTCTCTAATTGCATCATGTTTAGCAGCTTGAATCTTCATCAATTCTTCATGGCAGCCAGCTTGTATCTCTGAGTTTTCTTTTGACTCGTCTTCAAGTGTGGCTCCTTCCAGTGGAGGGTCAACCCAAACAAAGAATCTACAAGAACGGTTCACCTACAAGCAATGGTATTTGCATCAATCTACAACACAATACCAACAGCCAATACCAATACCAATACCAACATAGACAACTAAGTTTTAATACTAACTACTACTGTCAATACCAATACCAATACCTGAAGCAGATTAATTTCAAGATCAAGGACTTGGGGTTTCACTAAGAGTATTAATTCCATACAAATTTGTAAACATGGTGAGCAAGAATACATGATGGTTGAAAATTGAGTCTAAAAGTGAGAGACATTATTAGCTTGTGCAGAAAGTTTGTATGGTTTAAGTTTTTGAGTAATACTTTAATCACTAGTGAGCCACTGATAGAAGCTTCTCTTTAACAATTTCTTGTCAACCACCTAAGTGGGGGCCCTTCTTTTTTATGTTCTTTCTTTATCCTAAGAGTCTTTAACTGCTCCATGTTGTTACTTCCCTAGTGTAGGAATCCTCATTGATTATGTACACACTAGAGCCGAAACAAAACAAAAAAGTAATGTAATTACATATACTATAGTTTTATATATAGTGCCCTAACTATATCTTAAAAGAAGAAAGAAAGTTGTTTTCACTTGGTATGTGTCCAGTTCTTTACACTAAAGGGGACAGTCCACAATAATTTCCTAAATCCTTTGGTGGGACTTCACAATAGAGTATATAGTACTCCTATAGGAATTTTGGTCTTTTCTGAATTCTGATACTCAAGTGTAATTAGAGCGTATGATATAGGCTGGCAAGGGATGCTCAGAAAGAAAGCTTGGTGCTGTCATTGTATGTTCAATGTGATCCACATATATATATCTGTCAGTTTAGGAAGGATCACTTTGTAAACTGTCGGTTTCTGTTACTTGATGTTTAACAGTTTAAGTTAAAAAGGCAAGGACCAAGGCTGACTTCTTTTCTAATAGCCTTGCATCCCAACACAAAGAAGTGCTTAAGCAAAGGTACTGCTTGAGAAATCTTAAATAATGCATCAGCCAAAAAAACACTTTATCTGGTTTTGGAAGACATTTATATATTTTTTGAAACCAGTAAACCAATTAAAAAAAGCACACACAACCAATTAAAAAAACCAGTAAACCAGTAAACCAGTAAACAATAATGCATCAACAAAGCACACACAACCAACTAAAAAAACCAGTAAACCAGTAAACAATAATGCATCAACAAAGCACACACAACAAATTCTCACAAACTCACTACAATTCATACAAACCAGTAAAACCAATTAAAAAAAAAACTCCATTAAGTGGTTAAAAACTTTAAATGACTTCACAAAGAATGCAGATAAATGAAAGTTGCAAAGATAGAGGCAATACACATGGTTTGGTTCCCATATGAGCTTAAGAACACGTGGTATTGCGGTTCGAAGTTGATGTTTAACATTAGAACTTAGTTTTCTTTCTAAAATAGACTCCATAATTTATCATTTGCAAGATGTTTGTGCACGTTGGACTTTGATGCAATCATCCTCACGGCCTTCGATTTTTTTCAGGGAAAATTTGACTTGAACTAGGATTATATGTGCATGTTTTTGTTTAAGCACAAGGTGGTTGACCTATGGCTGCAAGCAATGACACATGCACCAATACAAAAAAATTGCAACAGACAAATGGAAACCTAGTGTAAAAAAAAAACCCATTTTAAACAAATTCAACCAATTAACAAAAAACCCATACCTTAAAATTTTCACAACTGCAAAATCGACGCCCATTATTTTTAGGAGTGCGAGAGGTTTTCACCGGAGCTGGAATACCACAGTAGCAAAACAGCTCCCCCGTGGCTGGGAAATTTTCACGGCAACTCCAAGAATTTGCTGACTGTGCACTCCCACAATTTCCACCACCGTGTGATCGGGATCCCTGCATCTTCATCGAAATTCCACCACGGGTTTGATTTTGTTCACGGTGTTCTTGGGTTGCAACTCGGCTTCAACTGATCGAGGGTTTTCTCAGTGGGTCAACGCCGGGTTTGGGGGTTATTGGGTCAAGTTTCGGTTTTGGGGGTTATTGATCGAGGTTGAAGGTGTTTTGGCTATGGAGATCGGAGCTTCAGCTGGACTTGGCTATGGAGATCGTGGGTCAACGCCGGTTTTGGGGGTTATTGACCGAGGGTTTGGTTTTGGGGCCAATTTCTTACACGGCTATTTGGGTTTTTTATCTCAGATCAGTAAAGGGGGTAAGGGGTAATTCGGGGATTTAAAAAAAATATAAGTTGGTAAAGTTAAATTTGTGGGCCCGAGAGCACGTGCGTGTCACGTGTGGCTCAATTCCGTCCATTTAAACTGGATTTTGGCATCGGGGTGTAACGGCCGTGCAATTTTAATAGTTTAGGGGGTTAATTGTTACTTTTTAAAGTTTAGGGGGTGAAGTGAAAAATGGGTGATAATTAAGGGTGGAAAAGTGTAATTTACCCTATAAATTAGTGGTAATTTACCGATTAAGGGGTACGCACGAATTTCATAATATTAATTTTTTTTATTATTACTACTGTACTCTGTGTACGAACTACGTAGGCTCTTCACCTTCAGTTTGATTCTTTTCTTATCGCTAGTCAACAGCTCAAACTTTGTCACATCATCCTCCTTCAATGATACTACGAAATGTAATAACTAATAAGGCTAGTCAAATATTCTGATTGGGCTTATGAAAAATTTGCAGATATGTACAATAGAACTTTAATAAGATTATTAAAAATAAAATAAAAAATTTCAACAAGACAAGTTCAGCAATAAGGTCGTCTGTAAGGGTAAAATCATAATTTTGACCATTGGATTGTGGTGAACTTAATCTAAAATAGTTCTAGTTGTCCGAACGATTAAAACAATATATATTATTATGTATTGAGTTGCATATAATACATATAAAATAGTGTCTACATACTCATCAAAATTCAATATTCAAGTTAGATTAAGCAATAAAATACATATTCAATTAAATTACTCTCTATCTCTTGAATCTTCACTAGCTCCATAAAAAAGCAAGTTGTTAAGCAATTAGGAACATTTATATAAATGAATTTCATCCTAGTAGAGATGGTAAGAGTTAACATTAAAATTGAAGTATAAACTTAATCGACACAGTTTGTTTGACAAACAAAGAAATATACGTATGCTTAGGAGTGACTAACCAAATAAAAAATAGTCAAGGCTTTTGTTTGGCACAAATTAGTAGACAAGTAACTTTTCTTCTCCTTCCAAACAAAATCCTAATAGCCTAACAAGATTTCTGTGTTGAAGTTTGGCTACCAATAAGACCTCATTCTTAAATTCTTGAGCACCTTGATGAGAGCTTCTTAAGAGTCTTTTCACAGCTATTTCTTGCCAGTTGGGAAGTGTGCCCTGTGGATGTGAATGTACTTTAACCCAATTAAAACATATCACTTCATAGAGTTTATAAATTCTTAATATCATAAGCTTTTGAATTTTGAATCGTTTGGATTTAACATGATGAGTATTCGCTTAACTCTCTCTCCCTCTCTCTCTTTAGGTTGGCAAAGTTCAATCTTCTCAAAAAGCAAAGAAAAAAAGAATGAATATTAGTTCCATACCTTGTAGACCTCACCAAATCCACCTCTACCCAGCTTGTTATCATCCGAGAACTTGTTTGTTGCGGCTTCGATCGTAGCGAAATCAAATTGCAATGACTCTACAGTTGTAATTTCTTTGGACGCTATATATACACACAAATGGGTTAAAAGTTATTGGAAATTTTGGTATGTTTGGCGGCATATAAAAATTGTTTTATTTTTTAGTGATGTGTGTGGGTTCTTGGAATTCTTGGAAATGTATAAATATTGGAGAAAAAGATCATTCTCTTTTGAAATTGTTCAATTTTATGGTTTAAATTAGATATTACAAATCTAAAAGTATATCAAATATCATGTTATTTAAAATTTTCAATGATGTATAAGTCTGTAACATTGTTAAATCTAATAAATAAATTCTTAATTGTGGAATAAACTCTCTTTGTTTTCTCTCTTGAAAAGGATTGAGACCTTAAAGAGTTCTTAGATGCCTAATATTAATGACATATACAAATGGCATCAGCTACTCATAACTCTCTTTCTTTCCTTTTTTATATGTCATGCATCTACCCATAACTCTTACAATTTTTTAAATTTTCATTCACCTTAATGATATTCTAGACACTTCCACTTTCTATAATATAAACTTTAACTATAAAAAATATGAATTTCGACTATTCCCAACTACATAAGGCGTTACAATAGCAGTTTTTTTTTTTTTTTTTTTTTTTTTTTCGCTAAATAGCAGTTTGAATACATGAGGAACTTAAACAATGTATAAAGTCAATTTAATGATTTACCATTTTCATCTGGTACGGCATTGCAGTTCTTTCTTGCTCTCCTACTTAGGAAGTAGTAGCTAATAGCGGAGTAACAATAGAGCGACAAGAATTGAAGCAACAATGGCAACAATTATTAGCAATGAGAATTTTCTTTTTCCTGCGTAAAACAACAAGATTTTCATTAACACACTAAGCAGTTCAATGGTTGAAGTTCATGTTTGACTGTTCATAAAAAAGAAGTTCATGTTTGACACATATTTGTACGAGACAGTCTGCACGCTTGATTATTTAATTGTGAGATTACCCTAAAAGCTATTGCCACCAACAAGTCTTATATTAAAAGTTGAAAGTAGCTTTGGCCCAAAAAAAAGAAAAAGACATCTACCCATCTTAATTATACTTATTTCACGTTTTCTCAAAAACTCTGAAATAAGTCTCTTTGCTATAATACAAAGAAGTCAATTAGAGTACGTTTGGTAGTGTTGAAGACTGAAAGTCTGTGTATTATATTATATGAATAAATGTAGTACAAAAGAGCCTTTATATAGGCAGATGTTAAAGTAATGCACAAGTAAGAAGAGTATTATACAAGACAATGTAATGGGCCTAAGACCCATTGGACTTATATTCTAACATCCCCCCTCAAACTTATGTTGGGTAAAGAGACACCAACTTGAGTTTGGAAATAAGATCACGGAAACGGCCTGGAGGCATAGGTTTGGTGAATATGTCAGCTAACTGATCCTGAGAAGACACTAAACAGAGCTGTAAAGTACCCTGTAATAAGTGATGATGAACAAAGTGACAGTCGATCTCAATATGCTTGGTACGCTCATGGAAGATGTCATTGTGGGCAATTTGGATGGCACTTCGATTGTCACAATGGATTGGAACTGCAGTAGAACAATCAATGCCTAAGTCCTGGAGGAGCCAACGTAACCAAAGGAGCTCAGCAGTGGTGTCAGCAAGTGCTCGATATTCTGCCTCAGTACTAGAACGAGCAACAACAGATTGTTTCTTGCTTCGCCAAGAGATGAGGGAGTCACCAAGAAGAAAACAATACCCTGTAGTGGAACGACGGTCAGTAGGGTCCCCTGCCCAGTCGGCATCAGAATAAGCCTGAAGAGTGAGCGACGACTGAGATGAGAAGTGAAGACCATGAAACAAGGTGCCTTTCAAATACCGAAGAATCCGAAGTACAGCAGCATAATGGAGAGACCACGGTGCAGCCATGAACTGGCTAACAATGTGAACAGCATAGGAGATGTCCGGTCGAGTGACAGTGAGGTAAACAAGACTCCTAACTAATTGTCTGTAAAGGGTAGCATCAGGAAGTGGTTCTCCATCATGAGTATTCAGGCGATTGTTGTATTCAATGGGTGTGTCAACTATCTTGTTGTCCGTGATTCCAACTCGAGAGATAAGATCAGATGTGTACTTGGCTTGAGTGAGATAGTAACCATCAGAGGATGAAGAGACTTCAAGACCAAGAAAATAACTAAGGGGACCCAGATCCTTCATCTCAAAGTGCTGACCAAGGAAGCACTTAAGATCCTGGATGTCTTGTACATCATCACCAGTAATAATCATGTCATCTACATACAACAAGAGAAGGGTAATACCATGATCTGAGTGTCGGAAGAACAGAACTGAATCATATGAACTAGCTGAAAAACCATGTTGAGAAATGGTGGAGCTGAACTTGGCAAACCAAGCTCGTGGAGCTTGCTTAAGACCATATAGTGCCCGACGTAAGCGACACACTTTGTGAGAAAAGCCCGGAAGTTGGGAGAAACCAGGAGGGAGCCGCATGTAGACTTCCTCAGTTAGTTCTCCATTAAGAAATGTATTCTTCACGTTCATCTGAAAAAGTGGCCAATGTCGGGAAGCAGAAACTGCGATAAATGTACGAACAGAGGAGAGGCGAGCCATCGGGGCAAATGTCTCCTCATAGTCAATACCATACTCCTGAATGAATCCCTTGGCAACGAGACGAGCCTTGTAGCGATCAACAGTACCATCTGATCGTGTCTTGATCTTGTACACCCACTTACAACCAATAGCAGATTTACCAGCTGGCAAATCAACTAGATCCCAAGTACCTGTCTTAAGCAATGCATCCAATTCTTCTTTCATAGCATGCTGCCATAAAGGGTCAGAGGAGGCCTCACGAAAGGTGTGAGGTTCATGTAAGGTGGCAAAGGCAGAAAAACAGTGAAAGTCACGAAGATGAGAGGGAAGAGTACTTACCCGATGAAAGCGATGAGGCTCAGGAGCAGTAATGTTGACAGGATTCGCAGCAGGGGCAGAGAGAGGAGACTCGTCGAAAGTAGGATCGGTTGTGGGAGACACATCAGAAGAGGGATCAGTAGAGGGAGACTCGTCGGAGATGGGATTAACTGACTCGGCAGAAGGGGAAGGAATCTCAAGGAAGATATTTGGTAGAGGATCAGCCTGAGAATCATCTTTACCTGCAGAAAATGAAGGTAAGGAATAGAACATCTTGTGTTCCTAGAATACCACATGCCGAGAGACTCAAAGACGTTTGGCGACTGGATCATAACACCGGTACACTTTTTCTTCAAGGCCATAGCCAAGAAAACAACATAGCTAGGAGTGGAGTTGAAGTTTGGTGTGCTCATGTGGTTGAAGAAGAATAAAACAGACACAATAAAAAACCTTGAGTAGACTATAGTTTGGAGCTGTGCCAAATAACTGTTCATATGGTGTTGTGTTTTGAACGACAAGTGAAGGACAGCGGTTGATGATGTATACTGCAGTGAGAGCAGCTTCACCCTAGAATGAGACAGGAGTGGAGGCTACATTAGTGAGAGCCCTAACAATATCTAGGATGTGACGGAGTTTACGTTCAGCTCGTCCATTTTGTTGTGAGGTGCCAGCACACGAAGTATGAAAAATGGTGCCATAGTGTTTAAGAATAGTAGAAAAATCAGTTTGTTATATTCTCGTGCATTGTCAGACCGAAATACCTTAATAGCTTTAAAATACTGAGTCTGAACCATTTTAGCAAAATTAAGATATATTGTAAGAACTTCAGAACGATTTTTCATTAAATAAATCCAAGTGTAACGAGAAAAATCATCGACAAAAATAACAAAATATCTTGACCCCCCCCACTGTGGGAACAGGAGAGGGCCCCCATACATCTGAATGAATAAGATCAAAAGTTGCAGAAGCAATAGACTCACTATTATTAAAAGGTAAGGCAGGTTGTTTGCCGAGCTGACATGGCATACAATCAAATGGACTAGAAGAAACTGAACCTAATAGACTCCTAGATACTAAGGTTTGAATACGAGGAAGGGAAACATGACCTAAACGAGAGTGCCACAACTCGATGGAGGCAGAAGCAGCAATAACAGGTGCGGAGATTGATGAAGATGGAAAGTGAAGGGAAGTAAGCTCAAACAACCGTCCAACCTTACGCGCGGTCCCAACGATTTAAACCAAGTTCGGTTAGTTGGCCAACAGATAAAAGATTAAGATGCAGTTTAGGAACACAAAAGACATCAGAGACAGATAAGTTGGGGGAAGAGATGGAGCCAACATGACTAACAGTCATGGCGGAGCCATCAGCAGTGGTAATAGTAGGTAAGACAGGAGGAGTGTGGGCACTTGTGAGGTGAGGATTGTCTGTCATGTGATTGCAGCAGGCAGAATCTAAAAACCATTCAGAAGAGATACCTGGTGTCACAGAAAGAGCAGGATTGGATACACTGGAAGATGGAACTTGAACCTGATTGAAGAGAGCTTGCAAATCTGCTATGCTGTAAGTAGGTGTAGTCAATGAGACAGGATCAAAAGGTGTAGCATTAGATGATGGTACAGACTCAGAGGCAGTCAAGGCTGCAGAGCGCTGAAGAATGCGGGCACGCATGTTACATTGATCAATAGTGTGACCACGATACTTGCAAAAGGCACAAATGAGATGAGAATTCTTCTTGTTTGATCGCCTTTTATCATGACTCTTCGGGGGAGCTGTGACTGTGGGATCAACTGATACTGGAGTGGCAAGAACCGTCGTGTGGGGCTGAGAAGAGCGATGGGATTTCAGGCGAGTTTCCTCACGAACCAAATCATTAACAGCTTGATTGACAGTGGGTAGAGGAGAACGATTAAGCAATTGACTGTGTACAGACTCGAAGTCATCAAGAACACCCATTAAGAACTGATGAAGATGGGTACGCTCTCGATGTGTACTAATAAGCTTAGCATCAGAGACGGACTTGATGACTAGCTCAAAAGCAGCTAATTGATCCCAAAGAAACCTCATACGACTGTGGAAAGCAGTGATGCGCTCACCTGGATCCTGGCGCAGCTGATATAAAGTAGCCATGAGGTGATGTTCTCGGGCACCATCTGATCCAGCATATCGAGAAGCAAACATATCCCACACATCCTTAGCTGTGTCATAACCCCCAAATTCCATACTAACAGAAGGAGTGGAGGTGTTGCGGAGCCAAGTGATGATCTGATGATTGATACCATCCCAATCTTCGAGTCGAAGAGCGAAGGCATCTTCAGTTTTGTCCTTTTGTTGTGTAGGAGGATGACGTTGCCCAGTCACATAAAGCCACAGCTTGCGACCTTTGAGAAAACTACACATACCTTGAGCCCAAAGAGAGTAGTTATCCCTATCAAGAATGACGTGAATGGGTTTAGAAATTTCACTTTGAGCCATAGCGAAATCTTAACTGCAAAAACATACCACAAAAATGAAATCAGCACGAAAAACTGGGTAGGGAGCACCTGGGTTGCAAAAAGTCAACTCTGGAAAAAAGTCAACACTGCTGGTCAAAGTCAACGCAAAAAGTCAACTCTGGTCAACGAAAAAGTCAACGGTCAACGCTGGTCAACGGTCAACTAGGGCTGACGTGGCACTAGGGCTGACGTGGCAGTGACTATCTAGGGTTGACATGGCACGTGAAGAAGGGCTTGACGGCGCCAGAACTTTGGGCAGCACGTGGAGACGCGTCCGAGCTCCGATGAGGATGAATCTTGCGCGGTTAGGTCAAGCTTCTCGAGATCTTTCCAACGGTGGTGGATGTGTCGTGATCGGAGTCCGGTAGCGGGAGAACCGAGGATAACGACGCCGGAACTTTGAGCGGCGCGTCCAATGTCGTATGGGGTTGATTCTTGCGCGGTTGGGTCGAGCTTCTTGAGATATTTCCAACGGCTGCAGAGGTGTTGTGATCAGAGTCTTGTAGCGGGAGAACCGAGGGTGGCAGCAAGTCTGTTCGGCGATGAATCAGCTTCTTGGCAGCGCAGGCAATCGGATTTCTGACGGTGGCGGCTGGGCAGTGCCGAAGACAGCTGAGGCAGCGGAAGAACACTTGGAAGGATTAGAACTGCACAATATTAGAGCCTTAGCTCTGATACCATGTTGAAGACTGAAAGTCTGTGTATTATATTATATGAATAAATGTAGTACAAAAGAGCCTTTATATAGGCAGAGGTAAGAGTAATGCACAAGTAAGAAGAGTGCTATACAAGACAATGTAATGGACCTAAGACCCATTGGACTTATATTCTAACAAGTAGGTAGGAATATTTGGTAGATAGGAATATACACCGAAATAAAATACCTATATATTCATAGTATAATAAAAAATATATAATTTTATAAATAAAAATAGTTTAGGAAATTTGACAAAATATGATTTCATTCTACGATATTTGAAACACAAGTTCAAAATTTTAACCCGATGTAGTCACAAAATAAAGGAATAATAATAACTATTCTATTTCAATTATATTCCTATTATTTTCTTTTTCTTTCTTTTTTATAATTATATTCCTTTTATTTTCATTCTCATGCGATCACTATTAATATATATATATATATATATATATATATATATATATATTATATATATATATATATATATATATATAATGTACCAAAATCTCCTTAAAGTAACTGAAATCATCACACATCAAATTTATCTAATTATGCTCTATACACACACACGCTTATATATATATATATATATACTAGTCGCAAACCCGTGCGATGCACAGAAAATGAATTAAAATTAAATCTAAAAAATTATTGGTCTAACTATGATTTTTATTGTCTTTTATATTTTATCTAAATATGAAAATTGATAATTATTAAAAGACATTTATTATTATTGTGTTTATATATAAAATATATTATAGTATTAGACATTTATTATGATTGTGTTTATATATATGGAATAATATATTATTTCTATTAAAGAAAATATAATATGTCAAGATTCTAATGAGATGTTTAATTATAGAATAAAATTTAAATTCAATTAAAATATATATATATTAAAATAATGAGGTGTAAAATTATGAGAACTCAAAAGCTTATGTGGCGCAATATTATGAGATCAACCAAAAGTCAAAAGGTTTCGGTTTTACATTATAGTATAGATATATATATTCCTTTTGGCGAGATGATTTTCACGCCAATAATCTACAAAATGGAATGCATATTTGATGGCAGCCACAAAATAGTCCACTTTGAGGTTCATATGTCATTTAGTCTTGATTTTTTTTTTTTTTTTTTTTATTATTTTTTTTATGGATAAAGTGTTTTTCTAAATTGGATTGAAAGAATTTAACCGATTTGGAGAAATACTCTATCCTAAATTAAATAAGCTTAGCCAAACCAAATAGATAACCTTTTGTCTAGGAACATTACCTGGGGCTAGAGGTGGAGGAGCAAGAAGCACTGGTGTCGGTGGCGGCGGGACTGCTTGTAGTTGGTAAAACGGGAATACTTCGTACCTAACATTACAACTAGGATTCAGAACATTCGCCCCTTGCTTACCATTACAGCAGCTTGGCAGTGTTCCTATGACTATACGAAGACACCTATTGCAATCAGAGGTAGATAGCACAGGGATGCACTGGACGAGGGTGTATAGCGTTTGCAAGTCCGTAAATTTGGCTTCTTTTGTTGCAAACTTTTTTGCACCATACGAAGCATTTGGGGCCCGGGATGCTATGTCATTCATTGCTGTTCCAAGTACCTCTGTGAAGCGGTCTGGCTCTGCTATATTCTGGATATGTTATATAGAGAAATACTTGGAACTTCGTCCATAGTGGAGAAGAACGACTGGTTAGAGTAACGTAACATGCACTCATCGTACGATATCACGACCACTTTTCCTATGGGGCAGTACTGCTCAACAATCTCTTTAGTTGCGGTTGCCATGCAAGTTTGGTAGCTATCGGTGCTGACATAACCACGGTAGAGGAAGAGGTCGTAAACTGTGGTGTCTGGGCTTTGGCCTGCTGTGGCGTTGTAGTAACCACTTTCACGGGTGGCATTGGAGGTAAGGGAAGAGAGCAAGTGGTTGAGGTTTGTTGTGAAAATTAACTGTTTGCGCAAGATTAAAGAAGAGAGAAAGAGATCAAATACACAAATAAAGAACACAAGAATTTACGTGGTTCGGCAATATGCCTACATCCACCGGCGACGACAGGGAGAAAGTTTCACTAAGAAAATAGGGAGATTACAATAGTGGTACCAGGACTCTCTCAAAGAACCCAAACCCCAATTACACCCTAACCTCTCTCTCACCAAGAATAAACCTAGAGAAACCCTTCTCTAATTATTCTATATTGTGGCTTGTCTCAAATAAGACCTAAAGCCTTATATATATAGCAAGGGGTTTTGCTGAATCCTACCAAAACAAGGACTTGGCATAAAGTCAATTATTTTATTGACCAATTAAGGTCACCGACTCAACAAATCTCCACCTTAACTTGAATTGGTCAAGCCTCACGAACGAACTCCTCCATCGCCGCCACCTTGGCCCCTAAGGGCTATCACAAGCTGCTAACATTGACCAAGTCCAAGCAATGCTTGAACTTGGCTGTGGTAACTGGCTTCGTCAACATATCAGCTGCATTCTCTGAAGTGTGCACTTTCTCCAGAACAATATCTCCTGTAACAATCAACTCTCTTATCTTGTGGAACCTAACATCGATGTGTTTCGTCCTGACATGATAAACCTAATTCTTTGCCAAGTAAATGGCACTCTGACTATCACAATGCATCTGAACTCCACCTTGATTCAAACCAAGCTCTTTGACTAGCCCATTTAACCACAATGCTTCCTTTGCAGCTTCAGCTACAGCCATGTATTCAGCTTCTGTAGTGGACATGGCTACTATGGATTGTAATGTAGATTTCCAACAAATAGGTCCTCCTGATAGTGTAAACACATAACCTGTAGTAGACCTCCTGTCATCCACCTCACCTGCATAGTCTGCATCCACATACCCTACAACTGAATTAGTCCCTGGCTGTCTTGAAAATAAGATCCCATATTCCGCTGTGCCTTTCAAGTATCTGAAAATCCACTTCACTGCATTCCAGTGCTCTCTCCCTGGGTTCGCCATGTACCTGCTAACAGTACTCACTGCATGAGCCAAATCCGGCCTGGTGCAAACCATTGCATACATTAAGCACCCCACTGCACTAGCATATGGAACCTTTGACATATTTTCAATTTCTTCCTCATTCTTTGGGCACTGACTACTAGATAATCTGAAGTGATTCGCCAATGGTGTGCTCACAGGCTTAGCATCCAACATGCTAAATTTTTCAAGCACCTTCCTGATGTAGTTTTTCTGAGACAACCACAGCTTTCTTGCCTCTCTGTCTCTGCGAATCTCCATACCCAGAATTTTCTTAGCAGCACCCAGGTCTTTCATTTCAAACTCTTTGTGTAGCAAAGATTTTAACCTGTTAACCTCACACATGCTCTTAGCAGCAATTAACATATCGTCCACATACAGTAGCAGAAAAATATAAGAACCATCTTCAAGTATACGAACATATACGCAGTAATCATATTCACAACGGGTATAACCAATCTGGATCATATACGAATCAAACCTTTTGTACCACTGTCTAGGAGACTGCTTGAGTCCATAAAGTGACTTCTTCAATCTGCAGACAAGATTCTCTGTACCAGGTTACTTGAACCCCTCTGGTTGTTCCATGAAAATCTCTTCTTCCAAATTCCCATGAAGGAAAGCCGTCTTCACATCCAGTTGTTCCAATTCCAGATCCTGATCTGCTACCAAAGCCAATACTGCTCTAATAGATGTATGCCTGACTACAGGTGAAAATACCTCATCGTAGTCAATCCCATGTCTCTGTGAATATCCCTTTGCTACCAATCGTGCCTTGAATCTTTCCCCTTCTTTTTCTGATACTGCTTCCTTCTTCTTGAACACCCACTTGCAACCTATAGGTTTCTTTCCTTTTGGAAGTTCCGTTAACTCCCAAGTTTTATTCTTGCTCAAAGACTCATTCTCCTCCACCATAGCTTCCATCCACTTATCCTTTTCAGAGCTTTCAATTGCTTCCTGAAATGTAGAAGGATCCTCGCTACTGGTAAGTAAAGCATAAGAGACAAGATCCTCGAAACCATACCTGACTGGTGGTCTTTTGTTGCGTTTAGGCCTATCTGATCTGGTGCTATCCTGTTCTTGATCATTACTGTGAGGTTCCTCATCTGACTGAGACTCCAATTCATCAAGCTCCACCTGCACTATTGATCTACCAATGTTATTACTACTTTCCGCTGCTTAAGACTTCTCTTCCTTGAATGCTTTTGTCATTGACTTTTCATCAAACACTACATCCCTGCTGATCACCACCTTTTGCGCAACTGGATCCCAAAGCTTGTATCCTTTTACCCCTTTCTTAAAACCAAGAAAGATGCACTTCTTTGATTTTGGATCGAGTTTTGACCTGTCTTCACCTGAGATATGAACATATGCGGAACACCCGAATATTCTCATGAAAGAGTAATCAACTTCTTGTCCTGTCCATACTTCTTCAGCGACTTTCCCATCAAGTGCAACTCTAGGTGATCGATTGATGATATAACAAGCCATATCCACTGCTTCTGCCCAAAAAATTTTAGGAAGCTCAGCATTCAACCTTAAACATCTAGCTGTCTCTGTGATGGTCCTGTTAAGTCTCTCAGCCACCCCATTTTGTTGAGGAGTTTTCCGTACTGTGAAGTGTCTCTTGATACCATGCTCTTCGCAGAACTTCAAGAAATCACCATCCCTGTACTCAGTGCCATTATCAATCCTAAGGCACTTTATCTTCCTTCCAGTCTGATTTTCCACTTCTGCTTTCCAAATCTTAAATTTAGCAAAAGCCTCAGACTTGTTCTTCAAGAAATAAACCCAAGCTTTTCTGGAATAATCATCAGTGAAGCTCATAAAATATTGAGCTCCTCCTTTCGAAGGAGTTCTCACTGGCCCCCAGATATCTGAATGCACGTAGTCCAATATACCCTTTGTCTTGTGTGTGGCAGTTTTAAATCGCACCCTACACTGCTTTCCCATAATACAGTATTTGCAGAAATCTAATTTGCATGACTTAATCCCAGTCAACAGATTTCTTTTGTGCAATTCCCTCATACCACGCTCACTCATATGCCCTAGCCACATATGCCACAAGAGTGTATCATCATTCTCTGACTCAGCTACTGTAGCAACTCCACCTAGAATGGTATTGCCTAGCAATTTATAAACATTGCTACTTATTTTCTGACCTGTCATCACAACCATAGCACCCTTTGAAACTTTCATTATCCCATTCTCAGACTTATAGCTATAGCCTTTTGAGTCTAGGGTTCCTAATGAAATCAAATTCTTTCTCATATCTGGGATATGTCTAACCTCTTCTAATGTTCTCACCACACCATCGGACATCTTAATTTTAATTGTTCCCATTCCAATAATTGTGCATGTAGCATCATTACCCATTCGAACAAAACCACAATTAATTGACCTATAAGTGTCGAACCAGTTCCTGTGAGGAGTCACGTAAAAGAACATGCGGAATCCAGAAGCCAAGAATTGTTCAAACCGTCAGTGCTTGATGAAACAGAAAGCATGTCGCCATCAGATTCCGAGTCTGCTACTACGTTGACAGATGTAGAGGACTCTTCCTTCCCCTTATTCCATTCTGGACAATCTCGCTTCATATGCCCCTTCTTTTGGCATTTGAAGCACTTTACTGTCTTGCTCTTAGATTTAGATCTTCCCCTAGCAGATTTGTCATCCTTGTCTTTCTTCCTTCCACGATCTTGATAACCCTTTACTACTAGCCCTTCACCAGAACTCTCAGCTGAATCCTTATGTTTCCGTTGGTAGTGATCCAACAGGGCTCCTGAAACTTCTTCTAATTCCAGAGTTTCTTTTCCGAAGAGTAGGATCGTCACCAGGTGTTCGTAGGAAGCCGGGAGGGAGGTTAGGAGCATCATTGCCTTATCTTCATCCTCGAATTTTATATCAATTCGTAACATATCACTAATGATTTGTTTGAAGGTATTGATGTGCTGCCTCAGGTCCGCACCCTTTGTCATCTTAAGCCCATACAAATTTTGTTTTAGATGCAGTTTGTTCGTGAGGGATTTGGACATATATCTTTTCTCTAGATTCAACCAAATCCCTGCAGTTGAGTTCTCCTCCATGACATCGTACATGACTTCGTCTGCTAATAATAGTCGAATTGTACTCACCGCCTTCATGTCTAGTTCTTCCCATTCATCGTCTGTCATCTTCTCTGGTTTCTTTGTCTTCCCATACAAAGCCTTCACCAAACCTTCTGCACTAATAGATCCTTCACCCTTCTTTGCCATAGCCCAAAGTTACCAGTCCCGTCGAACTTAACTAGGCCTACCGTCGCAATAGAAGCATTAATTGCCATTCTTTCGACCAACAGCTCTGATACCAATTGTTGTGAAAATTAATTGTTTGCGCAAGATTAAAGAAGAGAGAAAGAGATCAAACACATAAATAAAAAACACAAGAATTTACGTGGTTCGGCAATATGCCTACATCCACCGGCGACGACAGGGAGAAAGTTTCACTAAGAAAATAAGGAAATTACAATAGTGGTACCAGGACTCTCTCAAAGAACCCAAACCCCAATTACACCCTAACCTCTCTCTCACCAAGCATAAACCTAGAGAAACCCTTCTCTAATTATTCTATATTGTGGCTTGTCTCAAATAAGACCTAAAGCCTTATATATATAGCAAGGGGTTTTGCTGAATCCTACCAAAACAAGGACTTGGCATAAAGTCAATTATTTTATTGATCAATTAAGGTCACCGACTCAACAAGGTTAGACTGGTAGTTACTGTTGGGTTTGAAAGTGGTTTCGTTTGAACAGAAATGGTAGCGATATTCTGGGGCTGCTTCACAGATAAGGCTTAGGAAGCCGAGTAAGGAAAGGACCACTAATAGCATGGAGACACTGAAAGAAGGCATGCCTATTGGCTATTGCCGTATGATCAGTCTCGTGCTCATACTTCCCGCACTCAAGGACCATGGAAAAGGTTTAGTTTATAATACATCTTTATTCCTTCTCTTTGTTTTTTCATAGAAAATGTTTGTAAATATAATAATAAGATAAAAGGAAATCTCTCTCCACTACAATGATGAAAGTCAAGCCATTTGCCCACTTTTCAAAAGAATATGAAAGTAAACTGGTCAACGGAGACTAATTTTTCCACAACGAGTGTTTTGGGGAGTAATAAATGGGTCTTGTTGACTGGTTGTATTAAATAAATTAAAATAATCAAATTTTAAGGGTAGTAGATAAAGCAACGGGCTGTGTTAGGAAAGGATAAAAAATGTTGAGGACCAAAATGCCCTCCCTACTACACGATTTGTCTTTTTCCCTTCCCAATGAGAGAGACCTGCCGCTTAAGTTTGCCTCTGCTCGCCACCACCACAATTTCACCGCCTTTCTTTCTCTGTTCCGTCCCTCACCATCTCGGATTGATCTCTCTCACCTCAAATCGGAGCAAACACATGCAAGCAACTATGGTTTGTTGTTATTGATACGTTCAAGTATTAGAATAGAAACTTTGGTACATGTTTTCGTTTTATGTTTTCAAATCATGATTTTTTTTGAATTTTCAAGGTGAACTTGAAAACTAGTTTGAAGTTGTTTTTAAAAAAAAAAAATTGTGTTTGGCACAATTTTTCTCACAGTTTTCAATCATGTTTTTGTTATATATTTTACTATTATTATTATTAGTAATAACACAACTAGAACCCTATAACAACATTAAACCCAACCCAAAATCCTCGTAGTAGACAACCCATTCACTACAAAAAATCTCAGCACCACCGTGATCCACCTTTCACCGGTCACAAATCCCCACATCCCAACACCACCAAAACCCACAAACCGAATCACACCGCGACCCACATCAACCCACTACCGGAGCAATAAACAACAATAGATACTAACAAGCAACAACAACAATCGCAACAAAATCTTCACCAAAACCGCCATTAATCAAACAAAATCTCAAATCAACAACTAAATCGCAATTCGCTACAACCCACATCCCAAATCTTCACCCAAACCGCCGTTAGAAATTTTGAGGTTTAAATGAGACAATTTTATTTCCTTTCCAGCCAATAATTATTTATGTCTATAATGAGAGCAATAATTAAAGCGACATTGATTTCTTTCATGTCTCACTAAAACGTATTAAAAAGGTCAAGTCTGCCTAGTTGGGCTTGTGGAAAATTGAGGATAGTCGACGTAGAATTTAGAAGACCCCAGGATAGGAACAGAAGTGTAGACTGAATTAACTATTTATTTTTAAAGTCATCCATAAACTTCCAAGAAGATGATTCAGCTACAGAAAGTAGAAATGATTTATAAATTCAGGTCGTGTAGGACGGGAAAGTGTAAATCCATTTTGTGGGGTACTTGTCCATTCTTTTTTCCTGCATAAAATATTTTCATTAACATGCTAAGGAGTACAATGATTCAAAATCATGTGTGACGGATATTTATACTAGACAGTCTTGACGCTTGATTATTAATTTGTGAGATTACCATAAACGCTATTGTCACAAACAAGTCTTATATTACAAAGTTGAAAGTAGCTTGGTAGTATATGAAAATGTTGAGTTAATCTATTTGGTCTCCATGTTTTGTTGCGTATGCATTTACCTTATTCATGACCCCTTACCATGATCAAACAATCCTTGATTGAGACATAATTAATGGCCCATATAATTCAACCATTTTGTATATATAACCTATGTTGGGTTCTTGTAATACACAATTCAAAACAGTAAAAATTAATGTAGTCACTAATTGGTGCATCACTCATTCTAGGAGCTAAGTCACACGAATTGGTGCATCACTCATCAAAATATAATTAATCTAAGGTTAAATCTGCAAACTAGCTCACATGCTTCATCAAGATGATGTCCTCTGTCAATCTTTTCTCAGGCCACTAGTGAAGTCGTTCTCCAGCTGGTCACTAGTTCATTCGTTCTCTGGTCGCCGATTATCATTGCTTGATACCATCGCCAACATTTTACACAATTCATTCCTTCATTAGGGCTCCGTTTGTTTTGCTGTAAAATATTTTCCGGAAAATATTTTCAGATTTGCAGGTGTTTGTTTCACTGTAAAATGGTGGTCAAACGGAAAATAATTTCCATTGACCGGAAAATCCTTTGTTAAAATTTAGAAAATGGTTTACGCCCAATTTTTTCATAAACCATTTTCCAAGAATGCACGCCTCACCCCCCCACCCCTTCTACTCTATCTTTTGCATAACACTGTAAAATATTTTTCAGAATGCAACCAAACACGGAAAAAAAAAAAAAAAAAAAAAAAAAAAAAAAATCATTTTCCCTGAAATCATTTTTATGTGAAAACATTTTGCAATGGAAAATATTTTACAGCGAAACAAACGGAGCCTGGATTGTGATTACAAACTCAAGATTTGACCTTGAGTTTGAAGAGAGAATGTTAGTATATGCACATGTTTTTTATAACTTAATATATCTTTCCTCTATGTTTACTATGTACGTACCTTAGTGATGGCCCCATATTATGCCCTGAATCGAGGTATATCAAATATCCTTGATTCAAACATTATCAATGGCCCCTATAAGTCAACCATTATGTGTTTATATAATTTATATTAGGTTCTTATGATACACAATTCAAAATAATAAAAATATAGTCGTTAATAGTTTTCGTAAGTAAACCGGCCATTAGGCTTAATCATATAAACCATTGCTTTTATTTTCTCCTTCTCTTCATTATCTGGAGCTGGAAGAGCAAGAACTGGTGTGGGTGTCGGTGACGGGATGGCTTGTATCTGGTAAAATGAAAATACTTCATACCTAACGTTACAACTAGGATTCACAACATTACCCCCATGCGATCCCTCACAACATGTTGGCAGATATGTTATGGTTCCCCGAAGACACCTATTGCAATCAGAGCTGGATAGCACAGGGATGCACTGGACGAGCTCGACAGCCATCAGTGGTGAGGTCACCACGGCAGAGGAAGCTGCCGTAAACTGAGGTCCTAGGGCTTTGTCCCGCGGTGGTGTTGTAGAAACCACTTTCAATCGTGGCATTTGAGGAAAGTGAAGAGAGGAGGCTGTTAAGGTTAGAGTGGTAGGTGATGTTGGGGGTGAAAGTGGTTTTGTTTGAACAGAAATGCCAATGGTAAGTTGGAGTTGCTCCACAGATAAAGGTTAGGAAGCTGAGTAAGGAAAGGACCACTAGGAGGATGGAGACGCTCAAAGAAGCCATGCCCATCAGCCCATCGTCGTATGATCAGTCATTCTTCATGGAAAAGGTTTAGTTTAGTTTATAAAACTTTTTTTTTTTCTTTTATATTCTTTCTTTTTCGTGTTTTCTTAGATTTATTTAAAAAATAAATAAAAATTTAAAATAAAAAAATAAAGAGATCAAGGTAACTTTCAGGAAAAATTCATAAAATTATGACAGTATTAACAATGACCCTTGTGATAATGATATTTTGTTACTCACAACCTTCACTTTAATGAATTTAAGCACCAATATTAAAGAAAGTCTACGGTATTGGAAAATTAAAGCCAATCAACGGAGACAACTTTTTCCAGGACGTGTGTGATTGGTGAACAATACATCTACAACTTTGCAAAGACCACTTTTTTTCTCTCTCTCTCCGACAACTTAACAAAACGATAAACCATGATTAGTAGTTAATCATTTTCACATATCACTGATAAGGGATGTCACGGATTAAATTCAATAT
>OU015767.1:37084763-37100029 GCA_907173295.1 Fagus sylvatica
TCCTGTTGTTATCATTATTTGCCTAGAATTAAGGTGGCATGCTATATACAAGGTCATGATCGAATTACACATGATACAATTTTTTAAGTATTATACCATTTAATAACGTATTATTATATTACTATTTTGCTCACACTGGATTACATGCTCTAACATGCAAGCCGAATTTTGTTTCAATAACGTTATTTACTATTCAATATATTAACTCATATATATATATATATATATATATATATATATATATCTGAATAGGAACAATAGACCAATTTTCAACTTACATTCAACTTTCTTCCTTTGCTTTCTCACTCTTAAAGAGATGCAGATGCAGATGATTATTACCACGAAAACAACCAACACCACAACTATAATGATGATGGTTTGAGATGAGTTACTCTCCTTTCCTGTAAACGTCAGAAAATTGTTCTCAATAAAGCATTATTCTAAGCTTGAGTTTTGAAATTAACATTATTAACAAACACAGAAAAAGAAAAAAAGAAGAAGAATTACACTTGTTCTCAATATATAAAACATTCCGAGGTTGAATTTGGAAATCAAAATTAATAGTAAATATGGAAGAAAAAAAATATCAAATTAGTAAATACTTTTGGAGTCTAAAGGCACGTTTGGTTCACTTATTTTCATTCTAAAAAGAGATATGCAGTTTTTTAAAGTATTACTCTTTTTTTTTTTTGAGGTAGGAATATTTTTTTACGCAATAAACAAAATAAGTTGATGAAAAGAAAGCTACCCAAACGCATGTTAAGAGATTTTTCCATGCTCTATCCCTTTAACAAATTGAAAAAAAAACACATACAAAAAAGTTGAAAGCGTGAATAATTTAAAAATGAGATTAAATTTAATAAGGGCATAGTGTAAAAACTTACATTACACCCTCTAATAAAACCGCGCCAATCATAATCTCATTAAAAACCCATTCACTAAAAAACAAAACCAAGAACTAGAAGCCGTTGGAGCGGAGATGTCGATGAAGACTTTGAGAACTGGTTGTTGGAGTTGCCGAAGTCGTTGCCTTTAACTTGGACAAGCCTACTGGAAACATGTTCGGTGTTTGCAAATAGCCTCAAAGAATGTCCAATGAAAGTCTAGGGTGTGGTGGCTTAGGTTGTTTCGGATCTTGTGGCTAATTACCCTAAGTGCCAAGATATTTTTGCCCAACACAATAAAAACCAGTTGTTAGTAAACCATCACACATTTGAGACTGTAACAACCTAAAGAAAGTGCTAGCCACATCTGATCTTATACCCCAAAAGGACTAATCAAGTTACAATTGAGGTTCCTTATAATTGTTAATAAAGCTCAATTCGGCTCAATATATACTCGAGGTGAAACTCAGCAAATACACACATACATCAGAATTTGGGGCATCACACAGACTGTTCAACTTCAAGAGTATAGGAAGTATGCCATTACTAGCATCAAAGTCGCAACAATCCATGCGCTTGTCATGACAAGTGTTAGAATCATTGTTGTGATGACATGCATGTTGAATAGAAAGCAAGGAAAGAATGATAAACGTAAAGAATATATAGAGAGATAGAATGGCAGCACAAGAATTACGTGGTTCAATCCTGACGGCCTATGTCCCATGGATGAAAGTCCTTAATGGATACATTTCTACTATGTGAATTCATGTATTAAAATGAATTTCTAATATGGTGTCATATCGAGACTTAATCCTAATAGTCCAAATTCCAAGAATATGAAACTAGTGAATAATGAAGATGACAAGCATATTATAGTCAAATTCCTCACCCCTTGGGGAATAAGGGCTTTAGCTTTTTTTTTTTTTGGAAAATTCTATGGATACACCCAAATTCTCAACTTGCAATTGAAGTGATAGGTTGTGATTAGGTGAAAAAAAAATCACAAAATCCAAGCAAATCTAATGGTGAAACCCTATGATAATGATGTTTAACCAATCAACAAGTTGTGGAAATTGGTGTGAATTTTGGTTTGTCCATGGGAGGATTGATTTTTCTTTTTTTTTTTGGTCAATTACACTGGCATCTCCTGATGTTTGGTGAAACTAGACTCAATATACTATATTTCAACAAATGACACTTCGCTCCATAATTTCCAAAATAATTCACATTTTTTTTTAAATCCGATGTGTTAAGTATAATTTTACTATAAACTTGAGGATGCTAGTGTAATTTATCTTTTTCTTTTATATATGCTCGGATGCAGAGAAGTCACATCTTTTTATTTTGTTTTTAATTTTAATATTCAACAAATATTTGGATGAGTGGGATCTCATGAGTAGGCACTGACGATTCTCATAGTCTTCGTCAACATCTCTGCTCCGATTGACAGAGGGACAATCGGGTCACACTAGCTTCAAAAGCATAATCTCTATGAATAGAGAAAATGAAAATTGAAAGATAATTTACATTAACAAAGTAATTAATTATAAAAGGCATCCATCCACCAGATATTCAGCCTTATGGTGTCATATCGATAAGAATTTTAAAATGCACTTAGAGTTCTTAAAAAAAGTAATTGTTAGTAATTGTCGAACAGTTTGCAAGCGAAAACTAAATTTAATTAAAGTTTGAATGAAATAGAAAACTCGTCACATGAGAAATTTATAAGTGGAATTTATTGGAGTAAACCGATAGGGAAAGTAGTGAATAACAACTCTTAGAGTCTATTATAAACGTTATATACTAATATCTCTAGCATTACTCTTTGGAAAATAGATAAAGAAGAAGAATTCATGTTTAGAGAAACACAAAAGATGTGTGTCTGGAAACGTACCTTTTGCAGGTGGAGGAGGAGATAATGGTGGCGGCGATGCAACAAGAGTAGTGCCAAAGAAAGGGTTGCTCTCTATTCTTAAGTTACAGCTGGGTAAAAGAATTCTCGTTCCCTGGCTTTCATTACAACATTTTAGAAGTTCGTTATGAGCACCAACTAGGCAATTGCTACAATCCATCTCTGACAAATCAGGACTGCACTGCATTAGTCCATAGACTGTATTGTTTTGGAAGTTGGCATTTTCATTTGCAATCTTGCGGTAAATTCCTCCAGCTGCAGCTTTAACTCTTAAGTCATACAGTAAGGTTTTTAACACCTCGTTGAACTCACTCACGTTGGAGACACCGCGGTGGCAGGTGGAAAGTGCCTGCATAGGTTTAGATTGCATAACACCAAATATAGAGTTGTTCGAGTATCGAACTGTACAATTCATGTACCACATGATACCCTCTTTTTGTGTTGGACACAACTGTAAGAGCTCGTGAGCTGACATATTGACACAGCTACGGCAATCAGTTGGAGTAAGATCTGCTCTACAAAGTCCAGTGGCGTAAACTTTGTTGGTGTTCTCTCCGGCAGAGAAATTGTAGAACCCATAATCGATTTGGTTGTGGGAAGAGAGTGAGGAGAGAAGGGTGTTGAGGTTTGCTCTGTAGCTACTGTTACTAGTAACGTTACCACTAGTAGAACAGTCGTGGAGCACGTAGGGATCTCGCTGCGCAATAATGGTGGGATTATTTACAAGGTGAATGAGGATGGCATAAAAGAAGAAAAGTGGTAATCTTGAAGTGCTCATCTCTGTATTCTGCTTCTGCATAATGGGAAGATTTTAATATAGGATCCCGCGGGTCATTCTAGGGGCTCTATATATATATATATAGGATCCTGGAGATGCAACAAATTAACCCTGTTTCACATGGCCATATCAATGAAGATACCCGGAAATTAAATTAGCAAGACTTTGACTGTTCTAGCTTTAAATGACCGTGTGGTTGACCAGATTCCATCCCCACTCTTATTCCCCCATCTCTCTCTTTTCATATATCATTCGTTAATTCGTACTGAATTTCTATTACCGTGTGGTTGACCAGATTCCATCGCTAAGGAGCATATTACTCTTTTCTTGTAAAAACAAGTTTTCATTTTAACCTTTTAAATAAAAATATATTTTTTAAAATATTTAAAAAATTTTAATATATTTTTTCGGATAATTAACTAAGAAAGAAAGTTATTCTTATAACTTTTAATCTCAATCTTTCAAATACTATTATAGGTGTAATAGTTAAAAAAATTTCAGATATTATACGGAATCTCAATTTGGTGTGAAGTATTGAAATTTTTACTGACTCATTTTAATATCATGATATTCTTTAACTAAATTCTAATTAAGTTAGGTAAGTTATTTTTTTAAAAACTCTCTAATTTAATTTATTTATTTATTAATTAAACATGTATTATATATTAAAAAAAAATTTACATGTTTATTTTTTTTATTTTTTTATTTTTACAATATTGCACTGATGAGTTTGTGACTAGTTAAATTAGTTACCAAAATTTATCACCTATGATATGAAGATTTTATAATGGATCCATTGGCATGATCAAATACAATATGAATAGAGTTTACCTTTAAATTCGTTTGGAGAAATTTTCTTTCAATCTATTATATGATAACTTATAAGAATAATTATATGTATTATTTAAACAAGTTATGTAACAGTTATGTGATTAAAAATACATATAAATATATAAAATATATATATATATATAGTTAGTAGGTTTTGTTGTTAAAAATAACATGAAATTAAATAAAAATCATAAATAATATTTGTAACAGTTACATATTACTGTATTGAATGGAAATATGCAGACTTTCAAGTAAGAAAGCATTGAACGAGACTCCGAGAGGGAGAAAAGGGAGAAGGGGATCGAAAATTTTCAAGTTCTAAACTAAAGTAAGAAAACATTGACCAAGACGCAGAAAAAATTGACCAAGACGGAGAGAATGGACTTGGAAAAAAATTAGATGGCATGTGAGAAAGAGAGTGTGTGATGTGATAGGGGAAAGGTGGAAAAAAAAAAAAAAAAAAAATTGCCCTCCTCGAGAGAGAAGTTAATTATAAGTGATTTGACACCATTACACGGAAAGAGATAAAAAACAGGATATTATTTTTTTTTTTTTCAAATCAAAATACTATAAACACACAAAATTTCATAAATAATTTCATAATTGATGAAGTTGTTAATTTTTAAGTGGGTGAATTATTACAATCCTTGGGCCCACCAAATCATAGTTTGCCACTTAGTATGTTATGAATTAGTTATAAAATTTTTTTAGCAAAAAAAGAATTAGTTATAAAATTTTGTGTACTTCAAGATTTTTTCTCATAAAATAAAATTGAAAAAGATTTTATTAACGGATACTTTTAGGATAATGGTTAAAGATTATTAAATTTTATATTTTACGGAAAATAATAATTTTTAATATTAAAATAATAAATGAAAATAATTAAAATATCTTTAAAAACTATTTTTATATTAAAATTTCGTTACTTTATATAAAGTGGAAATATTAAATTATTCTTTAACTATTAACCTAAAGCTACCCATTAACAACACTCATTAACACGACCCAATAAAAAATACCTTCCATCTGAAATCCAGGTACGGACCTAAATTGGTCAAAACAACCAAAACGCAACGGAATGAATTAGAATTTAAGCGGAGGTAAAATAAGGTTTGTATAGATGAGTTAAACAATGTTAATGTCTTGAATTATTGGCGTATCCACAATACGTTGCATAATTTTCTTTTGATTTCTAATGATCATCCACACTAGTCTTGTAACTAGGCATCCAGAGTTACTAATGGTGCTGCCCATTCCCTTGCAAGATGGTCTCTTTAGAATAAGTTATGAGGCATTTTTGTTTTTGAGTTATGCCTCCCTTTACTTCTGTTGCTGTGCTTAATTACTCTACTCAGGTGCCAAACTTTGTCCGTCCTATGTAGTCTCTCCTGCCTTTTAATAAATATTTTCACTCACTAAAAAAAAAAAAAAAAAAAAAAAGGAGTTTCTCATTTTTGTTTGTATACAGATACAATGAATTTTGTTGGTTCCGATGGAAGGAATTGACAACTTAGTCTCAATAGGTGCAATGGTTTTTTCTCGTAAAATTATATTCTGGCACTCATAGCGTGGAGGCCCCACATAATATGAGTGATGGCTTACAGCCGCTTCATGGATACCAGCTTCGAATTCACATGTCTCTCCATAAGAAATAGCAATATTAATTCCATCCAGTAAACCAGTGATGCAGTACGAAACGCACGTCGTACAGTCCACATTTTACATGGACATAGACTTGCCGTACATCACCTTTATGAAATGAGGATCGATCGAATTGTCTTTGGGCTTTGGCAAACCAAAATCGATTTTTTATGCCACACATGACTTGTCAAATGCAACGTGCATTGATTTAATTACATAGAAATGTGAGAATAAACAACTTCAAAATTCACAGCTTTACAAAATTCATAAGGAAGAAATTTATCTTTCAAAGAAATCTTAAAATGAAAAAAGGGATCATGAACCATTACAATTATAATGCAAAACAAAAATGCTTAAATGTGACTTCCAGCAATCTCTAGCGAGCACTTAGTTCGGTATTTGAAACTTCATTTAGTGAGGCTTCGACATGTCTGTATTGATCTGGCCCTATCACCCTAAAATTATGCTCCACTTGGGACACGTTTGATCTAGTGTTGCTGTTCATTATAAACGCAGGTCGTGAGGGTACTGATAGCGTCATAGAGTCCGTATTTAGCATGAGAACAACCGAAGCCATGGTTGGTCTCTTAACTACATTTTCTTGAACGCAAAGTAATCCAATGTGGATGCATTTCATTATTTCAATTGTTGAATCACTACGTAATATGGGATCGACAAGATTAGAAGTTGTCCCATCTTTCCATTTTTTCCAGGCCTGCAAAGATATGTAAAACGGGGTAAACACAATATGATCAAAGAGAATATTCTTTTACCTCGTCAGTATCATATGAATTACTAGTAACACTTTAAGAGTTAGAAAATGAAGTTTACACAAAGATAATGTACTCACATAATTTAGAAGGCCCTCTACATTGTCTTCACTATGAAAGGCAGAAACTTTTTGCCCACTCACTATCTCCAGAACTAATACACCAAAGCTAAAAACATCGGTCTTCACTGAAAAGTGTCCACGTAATGCATACTCTGGAGGCATGTATCCACTACATTTGCACATGAGTATTATTAGTTATTTATTTTTTTTATTGGTAATAAATCTTTATATGTTGTTTTAGTATAATTTTCATTTGATTTCATAATTATGGGAGATTGGTAAAATATTTTCAAGACTGTTGTCTCTATGAATAACTTTTTTTTTATTACTTATAAATAGAATGAAACTGGTGAGGTTATTAGTTATAGCTTGTGTGGATATACTTACTAGGTCCCCACAACTCTTTTCGTATTGCCTTCAATTTGATCTAGTTCAAATAATTTCGCCATACCAAAATCTGAAATCTTGGGGTTCATTTCAACATCTAATAGAATGTTACTAGCTTTGAGATCTCGATGAATAATACGAAGTTGAGAATCCTCATGAAGGTAAAGAAGCCCTCGAGCAATTCCCCCTATAATTTTGTAACGTCTTTCCCAACTTAATAGTACACGTTTGATTGGATCTGCATATTCATGTAAGTGTATAAATCTAATAAACACATATATGACAAATTGTATATGACCTGGCACTTTATTTAAAAAGAAATTACTATGAATAGAATATGACATTTAAGCGGAAGTGCAACCATACCAAATATGAAGCGATCGAGGCTTGCATTAGGTAGAAACTCATAGACTAGAACCCTCTCATTTCCTTCCAAGCTGAATCCCAAGAGCCTTACAAGATTCCGATGTTGTAACCTAGCAACTAATATGACCTCATTCTTAAATTCTATTTCTCCTTGTGCTGAATTCTTAGACAACCTTTTCACAGCAATTTCTTGTCCATTTGACAACTTACCCTGACAAATGAATATATATCAAAATCATAGCTATGTAATCCTCAATAGTTCATATTTAGGATTTAACATGTTAAGATAGATAAAATTGATATACTCTTCCACTCAATAATGTCGCATTACCTTGTAAACAGCACCAAATCCACCCTCTCCAAGTTTATTAGCATCAGAAAAGTTCTGTGTAGCAACTTTTATTGTGCCAAAGTCAAATTGCAAGGATTCAACGGATTCAACAGTGCTGATGTCTTCCTCAGCTTCACATGAAGAACAAGTCAGTACGTCTGAATTAGATTAGTGTATTGCCTAAATTGAAATTGCTATTGTGTATACAAAACCAAGGGGCTATGCAGAACTGATTGAAAATCTAGTCTTCCCGAACTCTAAAGGGAACAGAAAATGTCTTCTATGTAATATTTTTTATTTGTTTTTGTAGAACTCAAGCAGAACATTAATCTTTCAATTAGTTATCACAGTTTCAAGCAAAAATGATTTAATGTCTAATTGATGGTGTATAAATTTTGTTTTATACTAGATAATCACTCAATTATGTTTTGTTCTATTTAAAATAATACAGGAAAAATACTTCCTAAAAAAGTGGAATCTTATTGTCACTAATATTTCTGAGTACTTCAGGCAATTTATGTACTACCACTACATACAAATTGTCTTATATTGCAATTTTTCTTGCTTTTATAGAAATGATACACTTAGCATTTAGCAACAAGGAAAGGTAAACCAAATTCTAACTTACTTTCAACTTTCTCCCTTTCGTTCTTCGCTCTTAAATAGATGTAGATGCAGCTAGAGATGATAAGTGCAGCAGAAGCAATAGTTGACACTACTATAATGATTGCAGTTCGAGATGAGTTACTCTCCTTTCCTGCGAAAACCGAAACTCTGCTTTTATTAAAACATTCCGAGTGTTGAATTTCGGAATGAACTTGAACAATGGATACAAAAGATTTAAAATAAAAAGAAACTGAAAGCTTAAATAAATTAAATATAAATATAAAATCACACTAAATCTGAACACGACCAAACCGTGATCACCCTTTAATTAAGAATGACAACGAAAGAAAGGAAGAAATTAAGCAACCCTGAAGAAGGGATTGCCTTGAAGTGTTGCCTATGAGTCCATAAAATTTCATGCATGTACTGTAATTATTCCTTAATTTTTTATACTGACTTTTAAAGAAAAGTGTAAGTAATGAGTATCTTACAAAAGTGCATTTCCTACTTTTAGCGTTGAATTAACTTATTTGTTAACCAAAGATACATTGTACAAGGTTTTTAGAACCTACTAATCTTTTTTTAGGTCACCTACTGGCCACTACTAATCAATTCTGATATAGGAAAGAGATCAACAAAGTGGTGCGAAGGTACACTCATTGACCAGGGAGTTCACACTATATTAATATACTTTTGAAGACTAATCAAATTTCTAAGATACGAAAAAATGGCTGATGGAGATTTGAGTGTCTTAGGACAGGCCACGAAATTATATGTCTCTGCCGACATGGACCACATAATGTCTTTTCAGTATGAATGCCAGAGGCTCATATTTTCTAACGCGTTAATAAAAGTACAATAATTGCACCAACCAGTAGACCATTTCTCTGCCAACATGGACCACATAGTGTCTTTTCAGTATGAATGCCAGAGGCTCATATTTTCTAACGCGTTAATAAAAGTGCAATAATTGCACCAACCAGTAGACCATTTTTCTAGTAGACTTCTCATCGAAAAAGTGCCAAATCTGGACGCACATGATAAACTGGACTAATTCATGGAGAATGTTTAAGAGGGTATGAAATTATCTCAAATCCAAGATAGGGCAAAGGAAAAGTAAGTAATTTGGATTTATGTTTCCTAAAATGACCTGAACCAAAAACCGAAACGAGTCGTTTGTATTAAACTTCTCCTTCTTCTATCCTAAACTCCTAATAAATTTCAGTAAGTAATTATTGTTATTCAAATTTACCAATATATCTTTTACCATTCTTGTTTGAATAATGTAAGAGGCATAATATTTAGACTAAAGTCAACTTTTGGTCCTTTAACTTAAGGGATATTTTCATTTTAGCCCCCTAACTTCAAAAATTTTTATTTTAGCCCTCTAACTCTGTTTAGTTATCAAATTGCACCTTCCGTTTATCTATGTTAAAAACCTCCCGTTAAGTGCCTAATTGGACAGTTGATGTGTTATCTGATGTGGCCAATTTTGACACATCATCAAAAAGAAAAAGAAAAATATTTACACATTAAATATATAGCATTAACATTAAGTCCAAAAACATAACAAAATCAAAGAAAAAAAATGAACCCAAAAATAAAATAAAATAAAACACACTGAAATAGCGGATTTTGAGACAAACCCAGTTGAAGAAACCAAAAACCCAATTCAGAAAATAGCAGTTCTTCTTCTTCCTCTTTGACTTGCCTCACTATCTAAAACCAAGCTTCCACTGGACCATGATTAAACACCAAAGCGAGACAAATCCCTGACCATGCTATATACAATCGCCTCGATCTCTGTGCTATTCCAATTGATTTAGAGTCTCTATGATGACATTGACGACGCTCGTAGTGAAAAAGAAGGTAATTTGGATTAAAATTAATTCAATTAAGCTTGGAATTCTGCAGATGGTGGTGCTACGAGTTGTAGTGTGCTTCTTTTTTGCTATGTTTTCCTTCTTGCTTGATCTTAAATGCTAAATTAAGCTTGTTTCTCTCTGCTAATACATAGAAATGGCATGTTGGCTTTTAATATTATTTTTTTGAAAACTCTCTAAGGAAGTAATTGAGGAGAAAGAGAGGGTGGACCGGGGGCGGGGTGGAGTGGAGGAGGCGAGGTGGTGATCGGCGGCAGCAGCAGGAGGTATCAATGGAAAAAAAAAAAAATCAAAGGAGGCAGCAGGTGTGGGTTACACTTTGGTGAAACAGCTCCATTTTACTGCTTTGACGTGTAAATTTTTTTTTTTTTTTTACATGTCAAAATTTGTCATGTCATATGACATGTCATCTGTCCAACTTGGACACTTAACGGAAATTTCTAACGGAGTTTAACGGAAGGTGTAATTTGAAAAATAAAAAGAGTTAGAGGGCTAAAATGAAAATTTTTAAAGTTAGGGGGCCAAAATGAAAACACCCCCTAAGTTAGAGGGCCAAAAATTGACTTTAGTCTTTTATTTATTTTATAAGCGTTAATATAATGTGTTATAATTAAATAACTTATTTTTATTTGAGTTTATCACTTAAACTATTTTTATTATATACAAATCACAATAGGTTATATTAAAATTTTAAAAAAAATGTAAAATTTATTATGTTACTAGCGTTATTGTTTTCGTTTTGCCTAAGGCATGTATGATGTATGTTGTGTTGTCTAAAAGTAGTAGCTCAAAAACTGTGTTAAGAATTTTTTTTTTTCTTTATTAATATGGCGTTTCAATGATTTTGTTCATCTTTAAACTAAAAACAATTATATTTTACTGCATCAACAGTTGTCAAAAGGATTATAAAGTTTTGTTTGTATTCATAACTAGCATGATTCTCGAGGACTAATAATATGTGTACCGTGTATGTACCACCCAGCTTTGCACAAAAACAAGCAAACAAATAAATGAATAAACCAAGAAGATATGTCCACTTGTGAAGGCATATGAAACATCAGTGCCATAAATGCATACCTTGTGTAGTTGGAGGCAATAATACTGGTGGTGGGGATGCTGGTGGGACTGGTGATAACGGTGGTGGTGGCAGTGACTGTGGTGGTCCCTCAGCTGAAGCTTCATAAAAAGGATATATCTCAAACCTTATATTACAGCTGGGTGCTACAAAGATCCCTCCCTGCTTTCCTTTACAACATTGTGGAATATATGATTGAACCTGCGACAAGCAGCTGTCGCAATCCAGCTTGGTCAAATCAGGGGTGCACTGGAGAAGTGCATATATGGTTTGGTAGTCTGGGGCAGGCACACTCTGCAGAGCAAACTTGAGAGTAGAATTCCCTGATGAAGCACGGTTTCTTAGGCTCTCTAACAAGGGGAATAGCACCTTGTTGAACTCTACTACGTCTGCGACGTCTCCTGTGTTGTAAGAGGCTGTTCTTGGGTTAGCTTCTGAAAAACCAAATATGGATCTGTTTGAGTATCGAACAAAACATAAAGTAGCCCAAAATATTGCTTCTTTCTGGTTTGGACAAGCCTTTAAGAGGTCTTGACTTGTCGTATTGATACAAGTACGGCAAACGTTGGGTGAAATGTCTCCTCTACAGAGTGCAATTGCATTTACTTGGTTAGGATATTCACCAACAGAGAAATTGTAAAACCCATAATCGATCTTGGTGTTGGAAGACATGGAAGTCAGGAGGCTCTCGAGGTTTGCCCGATATGTACTGTTACGAGTGTAGTTTCCAGTATCATAACAGGATTGGGCAGCTGTGGGAAAAACAGCATAAATGAGAGCAAAATAGAAGAATAACAATACTCTCGAACAGTACATTTTCATTTTTCCTCTATAGTTGTAGGTTCATGTGATCGCTGTTAGCAATATAGTCCTATATGATATCATTCCTGTTCTATATCTACTTTCAATTCATTAAAAAAGTATATATCTACTTTCTATATTGACCAGGCGTTGGACGTTGCTTTAATTTTATGACCAATTCAAAGCTTTGAGCCATACGGTCCATACCAAACGGTTGACAAAAAGGTAATTTCCTTCGTGGGCCAGTGTTGTGTATTTTAGCCTATACTCGACCAAATCTTTCGCTAGCCCATGTGTGACTTGGAAATAAAAGGTTGTTTGACTTGTGTCAGTATTTGGGTAAAGTTTGTGGATTTTATTTGTTGGGTTGATTATTTTTGAATTTATGTTGGTTTTCTTTAAGTAAAGTTTGGATTTTTTAAAATTATTTCCAACACCACGTACATGTGATCGCTTTTCAAAAACACGGAATTTACAGATTAAGCCCTTGTGGACAAGGACCGACTTTAAGGGAGGATGATTGATATATATATATATAACATAACATAGTCAACATAAGTTGCTATTCACAACAGACACAAAATAGTACATATTTAATAATCACAACCAAAAAAATAGGAACCTACTACCACTAAGACTCAATAGATAACAATTAAGATTCAAATATGTATAAACGTACAACCAAAATATATATATATAAAACATAGTCAACAAAAGTTGTTATTCACAACAGACAAAATAATACATATTTTTGTGCCTCTCTATTATGCAAATATGGATTATGGGAAGATTTTAATATAGGATCCCACATGATGATAATGGTCGTCGTGAAAAAGAGTAAAGTAATGCTGAATATGTGGTATTGATTAGAAAGTACGTACTTTTAACGCGTGGTGCAACTTGCGAGTTGAGACTAGGTGCCAATTATAGAAAGACTTAGCGAAAGAAAGTCCATGGTTTCAACTTTAAATCCGAATCCTATGGTGGTATAATTTTTTAATGATTGAGATGGAAAGTTATATTAAAAAATTAAAGAAATAAATAAAGTGAAACTTTTTGTGAGGAAATGATAATACATATTGAACAGTATCTCAATATATCCTTCAACTTTTGGCTTTTATTAAATATTTTATTTTATTATTTTAATGAAGCATTAATCATTTTAATTAGAAAGGTAGGCAAGTTGATAAGTTGATGCTTAGAGCAACTCCAGGAGTCATATATATCTCCTCTCTATCTCTACAAACAGAGAATAAAATGAAAAAAACTGCTCCAGCAGTCATGTAAATCAACTCTTCATCTTCAAATTTTTTTACAAAGTGTACAATAGCTTTTCACAAATGAAAAGTTACTGTACACTTTGTAAACGTTTTGTATCTGATTAAAAAAAGAGTTTGCTAGACCGGGACCACCGAGTATATATTGTCTATTTTTTTCCCGAAGTCTCATTTCATCCGATTTTTTCTCTCTCTTCTCTCTGTACTCTCTCTTCTCTCTGTGCTCTCTTTTCGTTTTCTGTTGAAGCACGAAATGAGCTTGGGCTTCGGTTTGTGGTTGGAAACGTGGTGGTTGATTGGTGGCTTGGGCTTGCCGATCTCGTTGAAGGGAGGAACGGCGTGAGTTTCTGTTGAAGTGAGGAACAACGTGGGCTTGCCGATTGGAAATGTGGTGGTTGCATGAAACGGCGTGGGCTTGCCGGTTGGAAACGCGGTGGTTGCATGAAATGGCGTGGGTTTCTGTTGAAGGGAGAAACGGCGTGGGTTTCTGTTGAAGTGAGGAATGGCATGGGCTTGGGTTTGCCAGCGTGGTGGTTGGGTTTTGTCGGTTGGGTTTTCTGTTGATTTTCAACTTGGGCTTGGGTTTTGCCAGTTGGGTTTGATAGGGTTTTGCCGCTTGGGTTTGGGTTCACGGCGTGGTGGTGGTTGATGGCTTGGGCTTGGGCTTGCCGGCGTGGTGGTTGGGTTTTTCCAGTTGGGTTTTCTATTGATTTTCGGCTTGGGCTTGGGTTTTGCCGGTTGGGTTTGATAGGGTTTTGCCGTTTGGGTTTGGGTTCACAGTGTGGTGGTGGTTGATGGCTTGGGCTTGGGCTTGGGTTCATGGCGTGGTGGAGCCGTGCCGGATCTGGGTTTTTTTTTGGGTTTGTGGTGGTTGACAGTTGATTCACGGTGGTGGTCGCGGTGGGTTTTGGTTGCTCTGGGTTGATTTACGGTGGTGGTGGTGGTGGCGGCATGGGTGGGAAGGATTTGGTTATGGCCGTTGGTTATTTCGGTTAATTGTTGGCGGGAAATAATAATAAAGAATGAATAAAAAATATAATATTTAAATGAGATAAAAGAATAAAAAAGTATATTTAAATAGAATAGAGAGTGAATAGAGAGTACTGTTGGAGAGTTTGTCTGAAAAAATAAATAGAGAGTTATTGAATAGTGCAAATATAGAGATAAAATAGAGATAAGTTTAAACAACTGCTGGAGTTGCTCTTATTAATTTCAACTTTTGGCTTTTGTCATATATTGTTATTAAAAATCTATTGGCGTGGTAGGATTGGAAAAATTAATTGATTTGAAAAGAAATTCATTCAACTTAATCATTTGATTATTGTTCTCTCAATCTTTTGTTCAAATTAGTGATCTCTCAAAGAATTAGGTTCAATTCATCATTTCATTGTGGATGTAAGATTTGTACAAAATTTAAACAAAAAAAATGTGGGGAAGGACCTGCTTACTTTACTCTACTAGGCATGCTCCAATGGCTGCTGTTGCCATTGAAAAAACTGCAGCCTCTAATGGCCTCTAATGTGATGAAAGAAAAAGCTTAAAAAAAAAATTCTTAGGAGAGTATGCCTTTTTTTTTTTTTAATTGTCACCGGATGTCTTCAAGACTAAGGCCTTTACCATTTGAGTCACCCCTTGAGGTTAAAGTATACCTTGATTGGTTTG
>OU015767.1:37100129-37199273 GCA_907173295.1 Fagus sylvatica
AGTGCAAATGATGATGAAAATAATACTCTTACTTGACTTTTAGAAAATTGAGTTTTTTTTTTTTTTTTTTGGGGGTTGAAATTAAGTTTTTATGGTTTATTAATGTGATTTTTACAATCTTTTTTCATAATTGTTGACATAATAAATTATTATTAGATCAATATCACTTTTATATAAACTTATTATTAATATTTTTATTTTTAATTCGATAGTAGGAGATAGTAATTTTGAATAATAGATGTCTCTTTTATAGAATATCAGAAGATGTGAACCAATTGAGTTTATATTTCTAAAATTATTGCTTATACTTTTGGGTGTGAACAAGAAGAGGAGGTGGGGCCTATAGTTGAGAGGGGTAGGTTTGGAAGTGAGTGTGTGTGGACTAAAACAAAAGCATCATTTGGTGACTCACTACTTGCTTTTGTCCTCGTTGACTCTGATCACATAAAATATCCATAAATCAAAGTTCATTACGACTGATCAAACTTAAATTATTCATATAGTCATTGCAATTGGCTAATGGATTAAGGTGGGGTGGATATATAACGTAAAGAAATGACTGATTGAAATCCTAATTTTGATAACTTCTTGCAACTGTTGTGTTATTCGACCAACGTCTCCACATTTGACCAAAGTGGCTTCACATGCTTTGAATACTAATCTAATCTCTGATAATTGAGGCAGACGTCAATGAGGACAAACCATGAATATCATTTCCTGGCTATGAGCCAAGCACGTTAATGTCATCGCGGACCAAATCCGCATGAATGTACAATGTTAGAACTGTGAAGGGGGGATTCACTTTTAGCTAAGAATTAGCTAGGTGTGTGATACCGTACACACGTTGGGCCATAATTCTTCTAGATGAAACTACTCCGAAAACAAAGAAATTGTGACTTTTCGCCAGCTTTGAAAATGTAATGGCGACTATAGTCTATATATTGGATACACCCTTGATCCGCGAGTATGAGTGTGACAGTATATGTGGTGTCACCTTATATCTATGCCAACCACATAAACCCATGGACCAGCTGAGAGAGGCATATCATTCATGGGCTAAGCAAGGTTTTAAAAACTAGAATTTTTTTTATTATATATTTTTATATATTGTTATGCATAAATTTTTAAACATATGTAATTTAAGAACAATTATGAAATATAAAGTACATCCATTATGTTCCTTATATATTACAAACCAAGAATAAAAAAAGTAACTCATAATTCTAAATACAATCCTAATAATAATAATAATAATAATTGTTGAGTCGGTGACCTTAATTGGTCAATAAAGTAACCGACCTATGCTAGGTCCTTGTTTTGGTAGGATTCGGCAAACCCCTTGCTATATATATAAGGCTTTAGGTCTTATTTGTGTGCCACAATATAGAATAATTAGAGAAGGGTTTTTCTCTAGGTTTATTCTTGGTGAGAGAGAGGTTAGGGTGTAATTGGGGTTTGGGTTCTTTGAGAGAGTCCTGGTACCACTATTGTAATCTCCCTATTTTCTTAGTGAAACTTTCTCCCTGTCGTCGCCGGTGGATGTAGGCATATTGCCGAACCACGTAAATTCTTGTGTTCTTTATTTGTGTGTTTGATCTCTTTCTCTCTTCTTTAATCTTGCGCAAACAGTTAATTTTCACAACAATTGGTATCAGAGCTGTTGGTCGAAACAATGGCAATTAATGCTTCTATTGCGACGGTAGGCCTAGTTAAGTTCGACGGGACTGGTAACTTTGGGCTATGGCAAAGAAGGGTGAAGGATCTATTAGTGCAGCAAGGTTTGGTGAAGGCTTTGTATGGGAAGACAAAGAAACCAGAGAAGATGACAGACGATGAATGGGAAGAACTAGACATGAAGGCGGTGAGTACAATTCGACTATTACTTAGCAGACGAAGTCATGTACGATGTCATGGAGGAGAACTCAACTGCAGGGATTTGGTTGAATCTAGAGAAAAGATATATGTCCAAATCCCTCACGAACAAACTGCATCTAAAGCAAAAGTTGTATGGGCTTAAGATGACAGAGGGTGCGGACCTGAGGCAGCACATCAATACCTTCAAACAAATCATTAGTGATATGTTGCGAATTGATATAAAATTCGAGGATGAAGATAAGGCAATGATGCTCCTAACCTCCCTCCCGGCTTCCTACGAACACCTGGTGACGACCCTACTTTACGGAAAAGAAACTCTGGAATTAGAAGAAGTTTCAGGAGCCCTGTTGGATCACTACCAACGGAAACATAAGGATTCAGCTGAGAGTTCTGGTGAAGGGCTAGTAGTAAAGGGTTATCAAGATCGTGGAAGGAAGAAAGACAAGGATGACAAATCTGCTAGGGGAAGATCTAAATCCAAGAGCAAGACAGTAAAGTGCTTCAAATGCCAAAAGAAGGGGCATATGAAGCGAGATTGTCCAGAATGGAATAAGGGGAAGGAAGAGTCCTCTACATCTGTCAACGTAGTAGCAGACTCGGAATCTGATGGCGACATGCTTTCTGTTTCATCAAGCACTGACGGTTTGAACAATTCTTGGCTTCTGGATTCCGCATGTTCTTTTCACGTGACTCCTCACAGGAACTGGTTCGACACTTATAGGTCAATTAATTGTGGTTCTTGTTCGAATGGGTAATGATGCTACATGCACAATTATTGGAATGGGAACAATTAAAATTAAGATGTCCGATGGTGTGGTGAGAACATTAGAAGAGGTTAGACATATCCCAGATATGAGAAAGAATTTGATTTCATTAGGAACCCTAGACTCAAAAGGCTATAGCTATAAGTCTGAGAATGGGATAATGAAAGTTTCAAAGGGTGCTATGGTTGTGATGACAGGTCAGAAAATAAGTAGCAATGTTTATAAATTGCTAGGCAATACCATTCTAGGTGGAGTTGCTACAGTAGCTGAGTCAGAGAATGATGATACACTCTTGTGGCATATGTGGCTAGGGCATATGAGTGAGCGTGGTATGAGGGAATTGCACAAAAGAAATCTGTTGACTGGGATTAAGTCATGCAAATTAGATTTCTGCAAATACTGTATTATGGGAAAGCAGTGTAGGGTGCGATTTAAAACTGCCACACACAAGACAAAGGGTATATTGGACTACGTGCATTCAGATATTTGGGGGCCAGTGAGAACTCCTTTGAAAGGAGGAGCTCAATATTTTATGAGCTTCATTGATGATTATTCCAGAAAAGCTTGGGTTTATTTCTTGAAGAACAAGTCTGAGGCTTTTGCTAAATTTAAGATTTGGAAAGCAGAAGTGGAAAATCAGACTGGAAGGAAGATAAAGTGCCTTAGGACTGATAATGGCACTGAGTACAGGGATGGTGATTTCTTGAAGTTCTGCGAAGAGCATGGTATCAAGAGACACTTCACAGTACGGAAAACTCCTCAACAAAATGGGGTGGCTGAGAGACTTAACAGGACCATCACAGAGACAGCTAGATGTTTAAGGTTGAATGCTGAGCTTCCTAAAATTTTTTGGGCGGAAGCAGTGGATATGGCTTGTTATATCATCAATCGATCACCTAGAGTTGCACTTGATGGGAAAGTCGCTGAAGAAGTATGGACAGGACAAGAAGTTGATTACTCTTTCATGAGAATATTCGGGTGTCCGCATATGTTCATATCTCAGGTGAAGACAGGTCAAAACTCGATCCAAAATCAAAGAAGTGCATCTTTCTTGGTTTTAAGAAAGGGGTAAAAGGGTACAAGCTTTGGGATCCAGTTGCGCAGAAAGGTGGTGATCAGCAGGGATGTAGTGTTTGATGAAAAGTCAATGACAAAAGCATTCAAGGAAGAGAAGTCTCAAGCAGCGGAAAACAGTAATAACATTGGTAGATCAACGGTGCAGGTGGAGCTTGATGAATTGGAGTCTCAGTCAGATGAGGAACCTCACAGTAATGATCAAGAACAGGATAGCACCAGATCAGATAGGCCTAAACGCAACAAAAGACCACCGGTCAGGTATGGTTTCGAGGATCTTGTCTCTTATGCTTTACTTACCAGTAGCGAGGATCCTTCTACATTTCAGGAAGCAATTGAAAGCTCTGAAAAGGATAAGTGGATGGAAGCTATGGTGGAGGAGAATGAGTCTTTGAGCAAGAATAAAACTTGGGAGTTAACGGAACTTCCAAAAGGAAAGAAACCTATAGGTTGCAAGTGGGTGTTCAAGAAGAAGGAAGCAGTATCAGAAAAAGAAGGGGAAAGATTCAAGGCACGATTGGTAGCAAAGGGATATTCACAGAGACATGGGATTGACTACGATGAGGTATTTTCACCTGTAGTCAGGCATACATCTATTAGAGCGGTATTGGCTTTGGTAGCAGATCAGGATCTGGAATTGGAACAACTGGATGTGAAGACAGGCTTTCCTTCATGGGAATTTGGAGGAAGAGATTTTCATGGTACAACCAGAGGGGTTCAAGCAACCTGGTACAGAGAATCTTGTCTGCAGATTGAAGAAGTCACTTTATGGGCTCAAGCAGTCTCCTAGACAATGGTACAAAAGGTTTGATTCATATATGATCCAGATTGGTTATACCCGTTGTGAATATGATTGCTGCGTATATGTTCGTATACTTGAAGATGGTTCTTATATTTTTCTGCTACTGTATGTGGATGATATGTTAATTGCTGCTAAGAGCATGTGTGAGGTTAACAGGTTAAAATCTTTGCTACACAAAGAGTTTGAAATGAAAGACCTAGGGTGCTGCTAAGAAAATTCTGGGTATGGAGATTCGCAGAGACAGAGAGGCAAGAAAGCTGTGGTTGTCTCAGAAAAACTACATCAGGAAGGTGCTTGAAAAATTTAGCATGTTGGATGCTAAGCCTGTGAGCACACCATTGGCGAATCACTTCAGATTATCTGGTAGTCAGTGTCCAAAGAATGAGGAAGAAATTGAAAATATGTCAAAGGTTCCATATGCTAGTGCAGTGGGGTGCTTAATGTATGCAATGGTTTGCACCAGGCCGGATTTGGCTCATGCAGTGAGTACTGTTAGCAGGTACATGGCGAACCCAGGGAGAGAGCACTGGAATGCAGTGAAGTGGATTTTCAGATACTTGAAAGGCACAGCGGAACATGGGATCTTATTTTCAAGACAGCCGGGACTAATTCAGTTGTAGGATACGTGGATGCAGACTACGCAGGTGAGGTGGATGACAGGAGGTCTACTACAGGTTATGTGTTTACACTATCAGGAGGACCTATTTGTTGGAAATCTACATTACAATCCATAGTAGCCATGTCCACTACAGAAGCTGAATACATGGCTGTAGCTGAAGCTGCAAAGGAAGCATTGTGGTTAAATGGGCTAGTCAAAGAGCTTGGTTTGAATCAAGGTGGAGTTCAGATGCATTGTGACAGTCAGAGTGCCATTTACTTGGCAAAGAATCAGGTTTATCATGCCAGGACGAAACACATCGATGTTAGGTTCCACAAGATAAGAGAGTTGATTGTTACAGGAGATATTGTTCTGGAGAAAGTGCACACTTCAGAGAATGCAGCTGATATGTTGACGAAGCCAGTTACCACAGCCAAGTTCAAGCATTGCTTGGACTTGGTCAATGTTAGCAGCTTGTGATAGCCCTTAGGGGCCAAGGTGGCGGCGATGGAGGAGTTCGTTCGTGAGGCTTGACCAATTCAAGTCAAGGTGGAGATTTGTTGAGTCGGTGACCTTAATTGGTCAATAAAGTAACCACTTTATGCCAAGTCCTTGTTTTGGTAGGATTCAGCAAAACCCCTTGCTATATATATAAGGCTTTAGGTCTTATTTGAGACAAGCCACAATATAGAATAATTAGAGAAGGGTTTCTCTAGGTTTATTCTTGGTGAGAGAGAGGTTAGGGTGTAATTGGGGTTTGGGTTCTTTGAGAGAGTCCTGGTACCACTATTGTAATCTCCCTATTTTCTTAGTGAAACTTTCTCCCTGTCGTCGCCGGTGGATGTAGGCATATTGCCGAACCACGTAAATTCTTGTGTTCTTTATTTGTGTGTTTGATCTCTTTCTCTCTTCTTTAATCTTGCGCAAACAGTTAATTTTCACAACAATAAATAATTAATAATAATAATAATACAAAGTAAACACAAAACATTGACTTGCAATTTTTTCTTTTAGAAGTCCAGGCTTCTTTATTTTTTTAATAGTACTTAACTAAAAGTCTAGTACTTTCTTGGAAGTGGGTGGCTGTGAAAGACTTAAGTAAATCATGACCACATATTAAAATAGTTGCTGGCTGTGAAACATGAAGAGAGAGAGAAATATGTAGCCTGAGTTTGAAAAGGAAGACAGAGAGAGAAGGGAGCTTCAGCCTTCAAGCCCAACGGAGAGAGAGAAAGATGCCCAGTGAAAAGAAAAGGAAGCCGGAGAGAAAGAAGGAAGCCGCACGTCCAAATCGGAGTACCCCACTGATTTTCTGTCGCCGCAAGTCCAAATCGAAGCTCACTGTGCATCGTCGCCGGTAAGCTGAGGATGTGAGAGTGGCAGCAGAGGGAGGATGGTAGAGAGAGAGATTGAGAGTCGAATAATTTTTGCTGGAAAACGATGTAGTTTTTGGCTACTTTTAACCTCGCCCGTACTCGACCCATACCTGATCCGTAGCTGTAAATTTTTTTTTTTGGAAAAAATGGGGTATGTTGGGGGTATGCATGCAGCGGTACCCTGACTGTACCCATACCTCAGCAGTACCTGATATGGGTATAGCGCCCAAATTGCCGTACCCGTGCTTCATAGATGACTACTGCTCTCACCATTGTGGGCCTATCGTCTGGATCATCCTGAATACATAATAAAGCAATCTGGATGCAACTATCAACTTCGTCTCTCAAATAACAATTTAGTAAAGTTGGATCCATCATTTCCAGTGGTATACCCATGGTTTTAAAAACCAGACCGGTGAGAGAACCGGAAAAGGTAGTGGTTCCCGTATCACTGGTCCGACCGGGGGTCGAACCGGTGACGTCATAAATAATTTAATTAATATTTTTAAATTATATAATTAATAAAATATATATAACAAATTTAACTAATAATATTTAGTTAAAAATATATATATAACAAATTTTAAAACTTTTATATGAGTTTTCACATCTTATATTTAGAAAAAAAAAATGTAACTAAACATATTAAAATTACAAAATAATCATATTTAAATCATAGGAGAACGTTTTTATGTTTATTTGACTTATGGTAAATACTTTCTTTACTTGACTTAATTGAAGATTTAAAACTATGTATGGGTTAAAAATTTGAATGCTCTAATTTAAATTTTAATATGTTAATTAGTTTTGTATTTTGATGTAGTTATAAATAGTATTTGCTATTTGAAAACTTGTTGTTTTTCCAATGTGGGACTTGTTGTGTTGTTGAGAAAAATCATACTTTAAAGCTAAAAACTTAAAACATAGCAATAGAAAATTATATAATAAAATATTAATCATTAACAAAATTAAAAAGAAAAACCAGTTCAAGCCCACATATATGGCATATAGTCATATACACGTTATTCCACAATCTCACTTGTTACTGTACAACCCCACACTAGTGTATAAAAACACACACACGCATCAGGTTATTTTTTTTATTAACAAATTGAAAACAAAACGTCAAAACTTAACAAAGACCTAACCTCTCCAGCCTCCAGCGCCGCCCCCCTCCCACAAACACAAAATACAGCAAAATCCTAAATCTTAAAAGATAACCTCTCCCTCTTCTCTGTGTTGCTCTCTGTCACGCGCTCTCTCTCTCTCCGTGCAACATTTCTTTCTCTCAAATCTAAATGCAAAATTTGTTGTCTTTAAGTGGGGTTTTGCATCCATGGAAGGATGTAGTTTTGATTTTTCTACTACATGGTTTATGATGGGTAATAAGTACTGTAGCCATCTAGTCTGTGATTTTGTGGGATGTCAAAATACAAAGAGCAGTGGGTTTTGCCCTTTTGGAGCATACCCATTTGGTTTCGTTTCTAGGATTTTGATCAAAACGGTTCAAAAACCGGTTTAATCGTGCCGGTCTGGTCTTTTGACGGTTGAACCGACGATTCCCAGTTTTTCTTGCTTTTTTTTCATTTTTCCGGTTTTGAAGAGAACCGGACTGGATTAGACACCGGTCCCCAGTTGAACTGGTTGAACCGGCCGGTCCAGTCCGGTTTTTAAAACCATGGGTATACCTTCCTTCCAGTGGCTCCAAGCCTGCAACATGGATTTAATAATACTCAGTATAATCTGTATATTATAATGTGTACATATATTCATAAATTATGAACATCAATATCTATAAAATTTGGATATCAATGTTCATAAATATTTATTATTTAAAGATATATATCTATATTTTAGGTGGTGTGTATGAAAGATGTACAATAATAGAATCATTGTCCTATCCTTTCACCTTTAAGTAGGAAGATAGCATTTGCATAGACAAGGAAATTTCAATTTCTACTTATGTAGCTTAGAAGGTTCTCAGCACAGTCTGATTCATATAAAAAAATTGTTCCTCTTGCCAGTTATAGTCTCTAGCATTAAGATGCCCAAACTATAGATATTAGATTTAACAGAGAATTGTCCAAACATTGCATACTTTGGAGACATGTAACCACTAAATAATCTAGGAAAATTAGTATAGTGAAAATGTATAAGGATAAAAATATAATACATTACATAAAGAATATATAACTAATAAGCTAAAAGCATAGATTGGTAGAAGAATGAGGCCATTTCCAGTTGGAGTACTGGTTTTGATGAAATGAAATGGCTGAATGACTTAGTTTAGGTTGTGCAAATAAAAAATGGGTTCCGAAACATACTATGTGCCTTCGATTTTGCTTGTACTTCCTACACTTTGATCCACGTCGAAAATCTTTGCTAAATGAAAATCTGAAATTTTTGGATTCATGTCAAGGTCCAACAAAATATTACTATCTTTGAGATCACAAAGTATAATTCTAGGTTGAGAATCTTCTTGAAGATATAAAAGCCCTCGAGCAATTCCTCTATCTTATGATATTGAAGCGTCTTGACCAATCTAATCGTCCTTGTTTTGCAGGATCTATTCTTGCATCAAAACAGATAATGATCTTAGAGGAAGGAATTTGGTAATGATAAAAGTATATATGGAAGTATAAAATTATGATAAAAAAATATATAAAAAAGCATTCGTACTTCACAGAATGAAACGAAATTATCTTTTGTCTCCATAATTTCGCAATGAGTTTTTACTTCAATCAGTTTATGAACAATAGCACTTTGGCTCAAAATTCAAGCAGACGGCAATGCCATGCATATTTGCTTGTGTTTGAAAATAAATGAATAGTTCTGAAGAAGATGTAATAGATGCACCTATAATTTTGGGTGAAAATCAGATATAAGATGAGGGTCTACAAAATGCTGGTTCCAAAAAAAAAAAAAAAAAAAAGTTAGAGTGGCTAACCAAATAGAAAGCGGTCAAGCTTTTGTTGGGCACAAATTCGTAGACAAGTACTTTTCTTCTTTTTCCACGCAAAATCCCAATAGTTTGACAAGATTTCTATGTTGAAGTTACAACCTCATTCTTAAATCCTTTCAAGCCTGTCCAGAATTTCTTGACAGCCTCTTCACGGCTATTGCTTGTCCATTAGTAGGGCCAGCCCAATCCTTAGGCGAGTTAAGCCGCGCTTTAGGCCCCCAACAAAAAAAAAAAAAAAAAAAAAACCTTATAAAAGGCCCAAATTATAAAAAAGAAAACACACAGAGCTATAGACAAAGCTACATTAAGCTAGACTAAAGGCTCCTGCCAACATCAGAAGAAAAAAAAAAAATCACAGAACTCACAAACATTCTTCTTCTTATAACTCTCTGCCCACCTTCAATTTCATTTTTTCTTCTGCATTGCACAGCACAGTTGAAGGCCCATCTTCTTCATCCACTTATTTTCATTTCTCTATATCTCCTTGTCTTTCTCTCTCTCTATCTTCCACTTCTTTGTAAATAAACACTTTAAAGATATATGGGTTAGGACAAAATTATCTCCCAGCAAACCCATCACTACTCTTTCCCTTTTATTTTTTCTAGAGCCCCCCCTCCCACTCCCACGTGATGTTATTGTACTTGACAATTTGTCAGTTAATTTGTTCTTTTTTTTTTAACTTGAATCATGATGTAGATTTTTGCTTTTTGTCTTTTACTTGAATTATGATGTAGATTTTTGTTAGACTTGAGTCTTTTATAAATATATATTTGTATTGGTTTGAAGTAATATGATAGGTTAGTGACTCACATATTGTTTTATAAGTTTAGCATTTTAATTGGGTTGCCTTGTTATGCAATGTGTATTAATGCGTAACACTACTTTGTTTTATTTAGCAAGAAGAATGAATAGATTAAAACCTTAGATTCATACTACAACCACGATGATTCAAGAAAACCTTGAATACTCAAGAAATCCGTTGGACAGATGACAACTGGATAAGACCCAATACCTAGAGCTAACATTGTATAACACGATAATTTTTGTATATGAATGGAGGAAAGAAAGATGTGGAAAATGTTGTTCTAGGAGGGATGATACCCGTCGATACGGGATTAAAATGATTAGTTTCAATAAATATTTAAAAAAACATTAATTTAATTTAGCATTGAATGATTAAGGCCCAATTTAAAATTTTGCTTGAGGCCCCCAAAATAATTGGGCCAGCCCTATCCATTAGAAAGTTTACTCTATATGTATGCCACAACAACTTTTTATAATAGTTTATTTTTATGAGTGGTAAATCCTAAACTTCAGGAGCTTTGAATGAACTAGCGTATAACCCATGCAAAGCGCGGGATAATTTGTATGTGAAGTATTTAAAATTCAGCATAGTGGATATCACTATTTTCACTGAGTGTTCAAATGTTTCATTATAACTCTAATAAGATAAACATGATATGATAAAAATTCTAAGATTGCTCCAGAAGTAAAAGATGATTGTTGATATATATTCCATCAAGTATAATATCATTAATATATATTTTTGTAAAATATATTGTTGTCTATAAGAAAACAGACAAATATACAAAAGCAAGAAGGGAAAAAATTATGATAGAAAAACAAAAAAATATCAGAACTTGTATCACTATAGACAATGGAAAAAGATATGGAAAGACAAAAAAAGAACCATAGAACAAAGAATTAATTGAGGTACTCACACCGAAATTATGGATCCTTTAATGTTGTTGAAGACCACAACAATAAGGGATGGAAATACAACACCAATTTTAGTGAGAGAAGCAACAGAGTGTTCTCGGCACTCTTTGAAATTAATGATCATTGAGAGAGATTCTTTTGATTGTGAATGAGGCCGAACTTTGAAGAAGATAGAATGAAGAGACGTGTAATTTTTAGTAGTAGGAGAATGAAGAGAGGTATATTTTAAATTAATTGTTTTTCATTTATCTTGAAGAAGTATATTTTGTTAAGATGTCTTTTAGTAGTAGGAGAAATATTTTGGATTTTTTTAATAAAATTTTGTTATTATCCGTTGTTATTGTTAGTATTATAATTTGAATGTTATTAATTATACCACTTAAGAAAGTATATTTTATTAAGATGTTTGTTAGTAGTAGGAGACTTATTTTAAATGTTTTTATTTAAAAGTGTTTGACTGGAATTGATTAATATTGTTTGATAAATAAAATGCATTAATTTAATTTATTTAAACAATGTATCACTTTGGAAATTTAAATGATAGATAGATATGACTTATTTAAACAACGTATCACTTGACAAAATTAAACAATAGATAAACATACCACTTAACAGAATTTCACACTGTGAAAAGAGAGACACTTGGCGGAACCTCAGATAAAGGTCTCTGCTCTTATATATATATTGATATGTTCATAATCATGAATGAATTTAACAATTTAAACAATATCAACTTCTTACCTTGTACATGCTTCCAAATCCACCCTCACCGATCTTGTTATAGCCAGAAAAGTTTTTTGTGGCTGCTTGAATTGTACCAAAATCATATTCTAGGGATTGAACAGTTGCAAATATCGTTCCTAACTACACATTATAGCCAACCAAATGCTTCAAATGATAAAGTTTCTGGAGAAATTATTTTAGACAAGCAAATTAAAACTGATTTGAGATATTATTTTATATCATGAGACAAGTTCCTTTTATTTTTATTTTTTTTCTCTCTTTATTATCATGAAATTTCTTCCTAGCCTTCTAATCTTGGAAACATCCTTGTATTACAAAAAAAAGAAACTGCATAATAATGTTACTTTTGGAGAGAATTGTTTAGATATGAGCGAATTAGAATATAATGAAAACAGGTTTTTTTTCCTACCATTTTCCTTCTTTCCAAGTTCCAACATTGTATTTCTTCTTTGCTTTCCAATTTTGATAACAGTAGCTTAAAGTGGATAAATGCACTACTACGACAACTAAAGGAACAATTTTGGCAATAATTGCCAGTGGAGAGCACCACCATTGCCTGCTTAGAAAATTTTTTATGTACATGCAAGAATATGAATGTTATAATAATATTGAAAACTTTCTTGTATATAACAAGTAAACCTAAATGATTTTCTATATAGTTATTAATAATTTCTCATGACCCTCAATCACAGATTCACAGTTGTAATTAATGTCATGCAATCTTACCTCTATGACTAGTGCTAGTTACCTAGCCTCGAGTAAATAGAGGAAGAAGAATTGGTTCAAGCTCTTGTACCATAACTTGAGGCAAATTTCATTGTTATAGTCCGCGTATATATGTACGACAGAAATCTAAATAAGGTGAAATGTTGTGATTTTGATTCATGTTTTAAAATCTGATGCTAAGATTGATTAATTTAAGGTTAACACCACATATTTAGATCACACCAATTACAAATTGACTCAACCCACTAACTGTTGAGAGGTTTATAATTTATTATCCCTCATAAAACACTATTAAACAAGTTTATGGTACATGCATAGAATTGAGTAGAGTCTCATTATAAATTCAACGAAGTCATAGTCTTACCACTAGAGTTTGTTGAAACTGGCGTCGCTGGAAACGAAGTTACTGAAGGAGATGAAACTGGATTTGATGTTATAGCATTCATTGTCTCATACAAAGAGTTTCATACCTAGCTAATATTGCAACTTGGCGTCAAAACTTTTGATATGACATGAAAAATACAAAAAAGATTGAAATGTGTAGACTAAGTTTCAACTTGTTATGATCATGCATTATCAAACAATCCATAAACGAGTGAAAGCTGACTCTTCCCAAAAGGTAGCTTAACTAGAAAATTTTCCATGGAGTTCTGACTATATAAGGCACAGAGTGAAAGATTAAAAGACTAAGGCAAGTTTGCTAGTGCAAGAATGAAACAGAGATGGCTAATGAATTTGATAAAACTTGTATATTTGATCATTTAGAGCTTTACACTTTATATAGGAGAGCTTTAGACTAATAACAGATTATAACAGAATAGGATCAGTTCCTCTAATCATGGAAACAGACTAAGCACACTTAACATGATTAACACGTGCTTTAACTTAATCTAAGATGCAAGATGTAGTCTTGCTGTAACTGATAGCTAAGCTGCAGGTCGTTTGATACTGCATGTGCTGAAAACGACTGTAGCTTAGTCCAGTATCTTCAACACAGAGTACAGGACGGAAATGGAAAAGTCGCCCGCCGATTGATTTTCATAATATTACGTTCTTATCATTACTAAGTTTGGGCCTTAACCTTCAGTTTGATTCTTTCCATATCACTAGTCAGCAGCTGAAATTTTGTCACGCTCCTCAACTGATTCCCAACTTGCAATATTAACTATTAAGGCACATCAAATATTCTAGTTGGGCTTGTCGAAAATAAGGAGAATCGAAATGGGCACAGATGTGGAAGGCTGAACCTTCTATTAAATATTCTTTTCCTATATCATTTATGTGAAAATATTCATAGGAAGTTCGGCGTTGTTTTGTCAAAGAAACTTGCAAAGTTGCAAGATTTACAACATTTGTCACATCACATTGGTGTTCTCTTTGGTTTTATTTTTGTTTACTATCATACAATAATTGTAGACCCTAATATTCTAAATTAAATAATGTCGCTAAAGAAAGAACCTTACATGAAAAGGTTTAGCTAGTTCATCTGTTAAGCATCAAATTCATATCTATTTTTTTTTTGGCTAAAGCATCATATTATCACATTGGATGTGGTGACTCAATATTATAATGGCATGAAGAAGGGTCATTTATAATCATGGGGGGACTTCTTTCCCGTAGGGTTTCCATCCCGTGATGGTCACGTGAGAGCTTTTTAGCCCTTGGATCTCATGCTTAAATGCTGGCCGTTGGATGTAACTTAATGGAGCCGGATTTTTTCTTGTCTCTCTCAAGTCTCACCAGTACAACCAGTTACAATTTTTTTTGAAAATTTCAGTTTTGCCCTCACAGACCGTCCCTTCACAGGGGAAAAGAATTTCCAATAATCACAGGGTCATATGTGACTCAATCAATTTTAATCAAACTAAAATTTATATTATCGTCAGACAAGACAGTTGGATATTAATGGCTTACGCCGTGGCTCTTTTTTTTTTTCTTTTTCTTTTTTCTTTTTTTAATATTGAACCACAAAACCAATAATAAAAAAGGCTCTAGGTCTTAGCCTTCTCTTCTCCTTGAACAGTTTATATATGATGCTGCTAAGTGCTAACTCCATGGAAGCTAAAATTTCAAGTGTCATTCTTTGAGGACGGGGAAATTGGCCACCTGCCATTTCAGCAGATTTTGTTTTCATTCAAGTTGGCTTATAATCCATTTAGGCCTTTATTCAAAAAAATAAATAAATAAATAAATAAATAAAGGTCAAGAAAATGTTGTTATTTGGTTCCTTTAAAGTCTTGGAAGTACACTTGTAGATCACTTGGAATGAAATCAAATTGAAGTTTCCTGAGATAGATTTGACCTAATTACTTGGTTTGGTTTGAAGTTGTTATCACTAAGCATTCATTTATATCCTGACTTGCATTGAGAAATGGGTTATTAATCGTGCTAGACTAGCTAGCTATGGACATATGTTGGGACCTACTATGTCTATGTGTTTTTTGTAGAAGCCAATGTTGAATATGCCAAGTTCATTTTTCCTTTGAATATCTTTTTTTCTTAAAAAAATAAATAAATAAATGGTAGCCCTAGCAAAATATTAACAAATTATGGGATGTATTGTTCATTGGAGAACTCAAAAACTCAAGTGAACATGTCTTAAGGTTATTCTCTGCAAGCTGGCTATGGCAGCTGTTGTGCACCTTAGCCTTATTTGGTCTCAACTCTCAAAGGAATGTCCGTGTTCATAATATGGGAAGCTTCTTGCTAAGGAATGTCGCCTTTTTATAAATTAAAGAAGAGTAATCCTAGAGATACAAAAATTTTTACAACTATTTACTTACAAACTGACATGGCACTGATGTGTCAGCATACCACATCAGAAATTAAAACAGAAAATTAACAATGTGAACTTTAATTTTAAAAAAATCATTAAAAATAAAAACTAATACTAATCCAGCGCCGCCACCCCCATCTGAACCTGGAAACCATGTCCAAGATTTTCTCTCCAGTTACAGCTACAAAATCACATCTCCATGGCAAGCAGAAGATAGTATCATAAACTCTCTATTGTATTTTCTCATTACCAATAGTCGTCGTGCTCCTTAATGAATTTCCATTGGCCATTTCTTCAATGAAGTATTTCAGCGGTGACTTATACACCGAACACAGATCTGATAGCGAGACATAGCACATTAGCACCACAACATAAAATTCAAAAAAGTAAAACCAAAGCCATATATTAATTGTAAACCATAGCATGGAGTTTGTAACTCAACGCGGATATTGAGTTTATAAACACAGAAAAAATGATAAATTATATATATATATATATATATATATATATAAAACAAAGATGCAATGAGAAAGGATCAAATTGGCTCACAATTAGGATCCTCAGCCATGAGCCGCTTCCAATCCAAGGACTCCGCAGTCTCCAACTTGTTGGAGACTGGAGGAACTTAAATTAGGACGAATGAAAGAGCTGACCAGGAAATTGAATCCGAGCACTTTTGAGGTCAATCCGAGCAGATTTCCTAAGGCCTGTAGCACAAAATAATCAAATAGAAAAGACAAATGGTTAACTCCTTGGTCAACCCAGTGGGGGTTAGCCTTATGCTCTCCGATGCCTGAGTCAGTTTCCGGGAAGAAGGTGATTAAAGAGTATATGAAAAACAACGAGATACTTTTCTGGAGCATCAGAGCACTTACCTTAGAACATTGGTCCTTCTCCCATTTATACTTCCTTTTTACTGAAGATATTTTATTGTGTTTGTCAATTCCCTTTCCCAATAACCTTAATTTTGTCAGCAGTCAGGGATATTTAGGCTCTCTGGTCCCTTATATCTCTTTTCCGAACGTGGGTAATGTCAGTTCATTTATGGGTGATCATCATTCCTTATTACAGCTAATTTTGGGTTTAAAGTATAAACGTATTCAACACATCTTTGACCAGATATTTCATGCATTTATGGATGTTAAAGTAAAAGTCAGTTCAAAGACTGCCATTCAGGTTTTAACTCAGGCGGCATATTTAAGGATCTTTACCCAGATATTTTAGGCATTTAATGCAGGGATTTTACATGACCCTAGTTCGTTCCGAATTATTTAGTCAGGAGCTCAACCAGTTATTTCCGAACAGAATATATATCCGAGCAGAACTCTGATACTGTTCGGACATATCCGAACATATAACACAGCTCGGACGAGCCCGAACTATGGGGGGATGTGACTTAGTTACTTCCTCACTTTCGGTTCAGGCTCAACTATTTACGAATTATTTTCCCTCCAGAGACCATGCTCCCATTCGATTCTCCACTGAGCTCACTTCAACGTTGCTCTCCTCCTTCGCAGTCGCTGAAAACATCCCTTGATTGTGCACGCACACACAAGTGGTTTCAGATGATGAGGGGGTCGTAGACTTGGTTTGTGTCTTTCACCGGAGAGTAAAGCTTGACACTGGAAGTGATGGGTTTCAGGTTCATATTTTGTGGCGACGGCTCTGGGTTTCACCGTTTCAGTATCATAGGATAGGTTTATTTTTTTTATTTTATTTTTTTAATGATTTTGTTAAATTAATGTTGGCATGTTAATTTAGTGTTTTAATTGCTGATGTGGTATATTGACACATCATTGCCATGTCAGTTTGTAAGAAAATAATTGTAAAATTGGTTGTGTCTCTAGCATTACTCATTAAAGAATATGTAAGACATAATTTATCAATTTGGTTAATCCCCTAGGTACCTAGGGGAGAAACTTTTGATATAATAAATCAATGAGTAAATATGTGACACGTGTTCGGGAAAGGTCTAAGTAACATGTGTTCGGGAAAGATTTGAGTGATACGTGTTCGGATTGACCGTACAGTAATGGAGAAGTCAGGATATTCATGCAGATTCAAGCATTAAATGCGGTTAAAAATATCACAATTATGACAACCATAAATTTACCTTTTAACGTAAGGAACAAGGAGGTAATAAATGCTGACAAAGGAACATTAATGATGAGGGATATGAGACAAAAATTAAGAACATGAGCTGGCCGAAATATTCCCAGACAAATCAAGATATGAAGACTAAGAAGGAATTCCTGGAGGTATAAATAGAGGAGATCTATGAACATTAAAGAGATTGGTATTTATTTCTTTGAACTCATTTTGTCTGAGAAGGTATTGTTTATTGCTCACCAACAAATTTTCTCCTCATTACTAACTTAATCTTCGAAGAATTAAAGGCCAACCCCCATTGGGTTGACCAGAGATTTGATTTTTTTCCTTGTTTAGCAGGATCAAGGATAAATCTTGTTCGGTCACTTGAAGATAAAGAAGCCCTTAAACTTATAGACTGATCTTCTCTTGAAAATAAAATCACCCCCCTACACCTACTTATGGGTGCTTTTGATTGTATATCTAGTTGCTAGCTTCTTAATGGAGTCAATTGTATTGATAAGTCGCTTTGCAATTAGTTGTTTTTGGTTTAGTGTGTGTGTTGTATATCTAGTTGCTAGCTTCTTAATGGAGTCAATTGTATTGATAAGTCGCTTTGCAATTAGTTGTTTTTGTATTGATAAGTCGCTTTGCAATTAGTTGTTTTTGTATTGATAAGTCGCTTTGCAATTAGTTGTTTTTGGTTGTGTGTGTTGTATTGTTTTTGTATTGATAAGTCGCTTTGCAATTAGTTGTTTTTGGTTGTGTGTGTGTGTGTGTTGTATATCTAGTTGCTAGCTTCTTAATGGAGTCAATTGTATTGATAAGTCGCTTTGCAATTAGTTGTTTTTGGTTGTGTGTGTTGTATTGATAAGTCGCTTTGCAATTAGTTGTTTTTGTATTGATAGGTGTGTTGTATTGATAAGTCGCTTTGCAATTAGTTGTGTGTGTGTGTGTGTGTGTGGACTACTCTATTTCTTGTTCTGTTAATGAACTTTCACTCATTCATCCAAAAAATTGTGTGTGTGTGTGTGTGTGTGTGTGTGTGTGTGTGTGGACTACTCTATTTCTTGTTCTGTTAATGAACTTTCACTCATTCATCCAAAAAATAGAAATGTGTGTGTGTGTGGACTACTCTATTTCTTGTTCTGTTAATGAACTTTCACTCATTCATCCAAAAAATAGAAATGTGCATGAGTAATAAATTTTTTTTAGGGAAGAATATGTTAGAACTTAGAAGCAATCCATATTGTTTTTATATAATTCATAAAACATACAAAGGAGACTTAAGTTTGGAAATTTTTTATATACAAATACTTATCATTCATACCATTAAATTTGGCAATTACTGTGTTATTAACAACAAATTAGAGGATTAGAATTCTCTCCATTTGAAATGAAATTGAGAATCCATTTCATGGTATAGATTAAATATTACAAATCCAATAGTGTACAGACTGTCACGTCATTGCTTTAAAAGATGCTTGTATGGCTTCAGAGTCAAAATGCAATTTTGGAGAATTTTGGGGTTGAAATGTAATCTTGGAAAGTTTGGTGTCAAAATGTAATTTTGGGGGTTAAAGTGTAATTTTGGAAGTTTTGGTGTCAAAATGTAATTTTGGAGAATTTTGGGGTTGAAGTGTAATTTTGAAAGTTTTGGGGTGTTTTTGCAATTTATGTGAAGTGTGGATTGATTGGGTTTTAGTTTTGGGCTTGGATTGAGTGTGAGTGGGAATATGAGGCTTTATTTATTTTGATATTGGGCTTAATGAAATGGGTTTTGGATTAGGTTGTGAGGAAAGTGGGTTTAAAAGGTTATAAAATCGAATTGGGCTTTGGCCCGATTCAACCTAGAACTGGGTAGGGTTTCACTTAAAAACCGGGTTGTGTTTGTAATACGAACCGTCAATTCAAGATTCAGAGGCTTGGTTATAAAATGGGAAGGAGTTAGGCACCCCATTTTACCTGACCTTAAGTCGGTCTTCTAGAATAAAGCTTGGCCAAAAATCATATCATGTCAATCCATCAAAATTCATGTTTGCATACAAACCAAATTTAGAGTTCAAGTGGTTGTTAAGTTCATTGCATATGAAACTCATGTTAAAGTCATTTAAGCATGGTATTCAATGGAAACAAAACATCCAAATACAAGTAAATAAAATTCAATTTAGAATTTATACCTATATGCTTGTATGGCTTGAAAAGATCACCTCAAGATTTTTTGTATGTTGTGCTTGTATAGCTCATTTATAATTTTAAATGATGTCTGTACACTGTTAGATCCATGAGATAAAATCTGAATCATGAAATAGACAAATGGAGAGACTTCCAGATGAAGAGGATTCTATTTCCAAATTAGAGGTATGCACAAAAAGTATGCAAATCACATTATTCTTGTTTGTTAAGTTTATATAAATATTGATCCAATTATAGATTCATTAATCGATCTTACTTTAAATTTATTTGACATTGCATCGACTTTTTAAGGTGTTACACTAGTGCTCCATCCACCACATACACAATTTCTTTGATAGTATATGCACAAATGTATGAAAATGATCAACTTTAAAATTTTCAAGGACAAGACTGTAAATTTACAAATGTAAAAGTCCCAAATCAAATTTGGATTAATTTCGATGGATTTTGATATATAATTTTGGTAAAAGTCCCAAATGTAAAAGTCAACAATATTTTGACCTAGAATATAAGTCATTGAGTGGTAATTGATGGATTAAGGGGTACTCACGAATTTCATAATATTAATTCTTTTTTATATTACTACTGTACTCTGTGTACGTACTCCGTAGGCTCTTCACCTTCAGTTTGATTCTTTTCTTATCGCGTGTCAACAGCTCAAACTTTGTCACATCCTCCTCCTTCAATGATCCTACGACATGTAATAACTAATAAGGCTAGTCAAATATTCTGATTGGGCTTGTGAAAAATTTGCAGAATTGAATCCATTAATGGGCCGGCACAGATATGGACAATAGAACTTTAATAAGATTATTAAAAATAAAAATAAAAAATTTCAACAAGACAAGTTCAGCAATAAGGTCGTCTGTAAGGGTAAAATCATAATTTTGACTATTGGAACGTCGTGAACTTAATCTAAAATAGTTCTAGATGTCCGAACGATTAAAACCATAGATTTTGGGCAAATTGCACTTTTCCCCTTTTATGTATCAGGTAATTTCAATTCCCCATTTATCTATTAAATTGAACAATGTCCCCCTTTATCTTTTGAAACTGAGCAACTTACTCCTAACGTCTATTTTTCTGTTAAATACTAACAGAAGCTCTACAACTTATCTAAAATACTCTTATATTAACTCACTTAACCCAACCTCAATCCAAACCGGTAACCCGGTTTTTTTAACCCGTATTTAATTAACAAAATAACACATATGGAGGCTTTCCTAAGTACTCTTTTATGGAGGCTAAAGGAAGACAAAGCGTACCAAATGGTGGAAGCAGGATCCCTCTTATGACCCCCAAAGCCGAGGACCAACTGGTCTTGACAGGCACCACATTGGGCATTTTTACAGTTCGAAGTGCTTACTGAGGAGTTCCACAAGAAAGATACCAGTACAAAACCAACCTACAAGTTTAGATAGGTATGGGTGAGATGTGGAAAATGATACAGCGCTTTAGATTACCAAGGATACGAATGATTTCGTGTCAATCTTGCCCTTTTAATGGACAAACCGAAGTGGTCATTGGAATAGATTTGACAACTTTAAAAAGTAATTTTTATCACAAAAGGGCAAGAAATGCCAATATGTTCTTTCACTATTAAATTAAATTTGACCAAAAAAAAAAACACATTTTAATCCTATTTTAGAACGACAAATAATCGTTGGGAGCCTCTGTCACTGAGGACAAACTATAGCCGTATCCTATTCTTTGTCGTTGCAGGCTTAATCTATTTTTCTGTTAAGGGTGGGTTATTTTGTTAATTAAATACAGGTTAAAAAAACCGGGTTACCGGTTTGGATTGAGGTTGGATTAAGTGGGTTAATATAAGGGTATTTTAGATAATTTGTAGAGTTTCTGTTAGTATTTAATTAACAGAAAAATAAACATTAGGGGTAAGTTGCTCAGTTTCAAAAGATAAAGGGGGACATTGCTCAATTTAATAGATAAAGAGGGGAATTGAAATTACCTGATACATAAAAGGGGAAAAATGCAATTTGCCCTATTATTATGTGCTTAAAACGGACAACCAGATTAAAAGGTATGGAGTAAAAAAAAAAAATTAACAGTTAATATGGATTCTTGCAATTAGGGTTGGACATGTGTGCTTATGATTTACTAATTAATGTGTTCTTTGTGATTATTGGGGGTGTTTTCACAAGTTGGTCGACTTAGCCAGTTAGGGGTAGCTGGATTTTTTCTAAATTTCTCGCGTGATGTGATTGATAACTCTAAAATGTTGGTGATCATCATGAATCCTTTAAATTGGCCTAGTCTAAAGTTTATTCCTTATATGGGTAAAAAGAGCAACTCAGGAAATTTTATGAGGAAACTTGACTCCAGTTGTAACGACATGTTTGAAGCAATAACATATCAGTACAAATTACAAAAGTTTCATTGCAATAACAATGAACCAAACATTCATCTCATTTATTGCTACCACATGTTTCAAGTAATAACTTCTCACTACGAAAATTTCATTCCAATAATGTTAAATCAAAGATTTATCACATTTATTGCAACAACATTTTGAAACAATAAAGTACAAAAGTTCTGTAGCAATAACATTGAACCAAAGATTCATTACATTTATTGTTTCAACGTGTTTGAAACAATAACTTATCACTACTCATGCATTCTTGTAACTCACACTATCGAGGGTATACTTGATCAGTAATCGATACTTCACTCGTAGACCCTTGCATTGACTTGCTTGCAAATTGATCCGACCTCAGTTCCTTTGTTTGCATGCCTGACATAGTTCTACTATGAAAGGAAAATGATGGCTTTTGAGGTGATGGCAAAGTAACAGAGTAACTGCTAAGCATAAGGACTATTGATGCCATTGTGGGTCTGTCAGCTGAATTTTCCTGAACACAAAGTAAGCCAATTTGGATGCATCGGATGACATCATTTCTTGAGTAAGAATCTCTCATAGTTGAATCCAACACATCCAAGAATGATCCATTACTCCAGTGTTTCCAAGCCTACATCAATTTGGTGAGTATTCTTATAAATTCAGTCTTCTATCCCTTGCAGTTAGAGTTGATTTATAGGCAATAAGAAAAGAAAAGGAGTTCTAACATATGTGATTCATACTCACATAGCTCAGCAAGTCCTCAGTTGCGTCTGATTGACAGGGAAAACTAATTTTATTGCCACTTAAAATCTCTAGTATAAGGACACCAAAACTATATACATCAGATTTCACTGAAAAATGTCCATGCATTGCATATTCTGGAGCCATGTAACCACTGCAGACCAGCATCATCAACTCAATAAATTTAGTAAAGAGTTTATAAAACATTATATTTATATGTAGAACTTGTATGTATATCATTAGTTACATTCAAAGCTAACTTGCTTATGTAAGTAATGCGTTGATTATATATAACTTTTTATTCTAGATTATAGATTTAAAACCCAATAGGCTAACTAGATTTTTGTGTTTAAAGTTTGGCTACCATTAGAAACCTCATTCTTAAATTCTTGCTAAAATTTTATAATTATGCTGTAGAGAATGTTGCAGTAACAATGCATCTCTAGATTGTCCATCAATGCATGACTTAATTGATACAAAATTTTCGAGGATAGAATGACATTTTTTTGCTTCTTTCATGTGATGAATTTTGTTGAGATGAAAAAGAAAAGAAAAAAGAAAAAACCTTAATTGTTAAGTACCTTTTAAAAAAATGGTTTCTAATATATATTACTTACTATGTTCCAACAATCCTACTCGTGCTTCCTTGGGTTTCGTCAACTCCAAAAATCCTTGCCATGCCAAAATCTGAAATTTTTGGATTCATATCTTCATCTAACAGTACATTGCTAGCTTTAAGATCACGATGTATAATTCTAAGCCTAGAATCTTCATGAAGATAAAGTATCCCTCGAGCAATTCCTCCAATAATATTGTAACGGCTTGACCAATCCAATAATCTTCGCTTGTCAGGGTCTACAAACTCATCAACATTCAGTATTCAAGTTACATTAAGTATGTCAATTATCAAAGTAAAATACATATTCACTATCTGTTGCATCTGCATTAACTCCACAACACGCAATTGTTATTTAATGAATTCGATCCTAGGAGAGATGATAAGAGTTAACATTAAAATGGAAGTATAAACTTAATCAACACATTATGTATAAAAAACATGGAAATATACATATGGTTAGAAGTGACTAACCAAATAAAAAATAGTCAAGGCTTTTGTTGGGCACAAATTCGTAGACTAGTAACTTTTCCTCTCCTTCCAAACAAAATCCCAATAGCCTAACTAGATTTCTATGTTGAAGTTTGGATACCAATAGGACCTCATTCTTAAATTCTTGAGCACCTTGTTGAGAGTTTCTTGAGAGTCTTTTCACAGCTATTTCTTGTACGTTGGGAAGTGTACCCTGAGAATGTACTTTAATCCAGTTAGAACAATTCTCTCTCTCTCTCTCTAGTTGGCAAAGTTCAATCTTCTCAAAAAAAAGAAAAAAAGAATGAATATTAGTTCCATACCTTGTAGACCTCACCAAATCCACCTCTACCCAACTTGTTATCATCCGAGAACTTGTTTGTCGCAACTTCAATTGTAGCGAAATCAAATTGCAATGACTCTGCAGTTGTAATTTCTTTGGATGCTATATATGCATACAAATGGGTTAAAAGTTGTTGGAAATTTTGGTCTATCTTTTTTTTTTTTGAGAAAAAATTTTTGGTCTATCTAACGGCATATAAAAATTGTTTTATTTTTTAGTGTTTTAGTGGGTTCTTGGAATTCTATGGAATTTTATAAATACGCAAGAAAAAGATCATTCCAATATTTCATAGTTCAAATTAGATATTACAAATCTAAAAATGTATCTAATATCACGTCATCTAAAATATTTCCTCACTTGAAAAAGATTGGTTCCTTAAAAAGTTCCTAGATGCATACCTAATATTAATGACATATATAAATTATATCAGCTACCCATAACTCTTTCAATTTTTTTAAATTTTCAGTCATCTTAACGATATGTACACTTCCACTTTCTATAAACATTAACTTTTTTTTTTTTTTAATAACCTGGGGTGTCCGGGTCAGCGTTCCGTAAATACACGCACCTCGACTAATCCCAAAGGACATGCAACACCCTACTAGCACGTGTACTACGATAGGCGCAAGATTTTGTTTTGGGTAGATAGCTTTGAAAGCACTCGAACTAGTGACTATTGGGAAGCACACCCAAGATCGAACCAGTTAAACTATCTCTCAGGGTTTATAAACATTAACTATAAACATTATGAATTTCGATTATGTTCAAGTTTCAACTAACATATGGCGTTACAATAGCACTTGGCATACATGAGGAAATGAAACAATGTATAAACTCAGTTTAATGATTTACCATTTTCATCTGGTAGGGCATTGTGCTTCTTTCTTTCTCTCCCACTTAGGAAGTAGTAGCTAATAGCGAGTAGCAATAGAGAGAGGCGCAATTGGAGCAACGATGGCAACAATTACTAGCAATGAGATTTTTCTTTTTCCTGCGTAATTCATTAACACGCTTAGCATTGAATTGAAAATCATGTTTTTTCCCATATTTGTACGTGACGGTCTTGACGCTAGATTATTCTGTGTGTACTTTAGAAGCTATATATTGGCACCAACAAGTCTTATATTATAAACTCTAAAATAAGTCTGATACAAAGAAGTTAGTATAAAGGTTACGTTTGGAATGTATGAATATAAACTGTAATGAAATAACTAAATGTTAATTCACACTATAAATATAATTTATAGCTTAAAGTATTTTAAAAAATTTGATTGAAATATGATTTCATTTTACCATATTATCATGTTGTACTAAAATTCTGAAATAGATATGTAAATTTTTTTTTGATAATCCGATAATTGGGAGAGGGGGATTTAATTTAAACCCTAGTTCTCTTACAAAATAAGATCAATCAATGTTAGTTGATTTACAAGGCTCTTGGGTCTTGGCCATCACACATCACGTTGATCTAATTGTGCTCTACACACACGCATATATGTATTCCTTTTAATTAGGTGATCTTCTAATACAAATATTTTGTCCCACTTTTTGAATTTCACTTTTTGCTCCTTCAATCATGATTTGCCACATGTTTTTTTTTCTTACCTTATAAAATAATTAAAGTTTAAAATAGAAAACAATCAAACACATAGTATATTGCAGTTGATGAAACATAAAATAAAACACAAAAAGTGAGACAAATGATATATATTTGTGATTTTCACAGCAATAATCTACAAAACCTATTGTATATTTGATGACAAGTGATATTAGGGATGTTACAAATTTTACTACATAACCTTACAACTTGATATAAATATATAAATAAAAATTTAATTCAAATATTCATTTATTTTGTAGTAATTTTAGTAATCACAAATTACAATTGCATCACTTTATAATTTATTTTGTAATAATTTTAGCATTTTCCTTTGATGGCAGCCTCAAAACCGCAGACATGGAAAATGATGTGATGCTAGCTCTTGATCGTGGTCTATTGTTCATATATACTATGAGTACTATCAGTGATGATCCTAACTTGAGACGGTTAGGGGCCAAGGCCCCTAACATTTTTTTTTCTTCCAAAAAAATATAATATATATATATATATATATATATATATATATATATATATATATATATATATAGAATTAGGTTTAAAATACAATACTTGGCACTTATCACCGAAAAATAGGTCCATAAAACCCAATTTTTTTTCAATGTGACTCATTACATAGTTGGGGTTCCCAAACAAAAAAAAAATACCGTTAGGCTAGCAAACAAATGTCAAATCCCTAATAAGTCAACAAATCACAAATCTCACATCACAAATCCCAAATTTGTTGTGGTTTGTGGGACCGTGAGGCATTTTTTTATTTCTTTTTTCTTTAACAACACTAATGAATTTTTGTTGATAAATGAATGATATGAAATATATTAAGAAATGCTTATTTTGTATCTTCTCTTGTATATATATATATATTGGTTTATGCTTTGGCCACTACCAAGTTCAAATCCAAGTTTTGTCCCACTACTATCCAACACCAAAAACCGATTGAGATCTGAAAAGCGATCATAACTCTTACAATACGGTGAATATAAATGGATTTCAAATTTTTGTAATCTAATAGACGAAGGTAGTCCAAATCAAGTATATATGCAATCTATCTCGATTTACGTTGTTTGGTTTGGTTTATTTATTTAATATTTATTAGGAAAAAATACAGTTTACCCACCTGTGGTTTAACTCTTTTACAAGTTACCTACCCATCATTTAGAAACTGACTATTTGCCCACCTATGATCCTTCCTGTTTGCTTTCGTTACTCAAACTTAAAAAGTTAAAAATAAATAAATAAATAATAGTCTTAAGAAAAACAGAACTACTTAATCATCACCGAACTGTCTGATCATGGCAAATAAAAGTGTCAAGAGATTCCTAGTGCAATCTGGATATTAAGAAGAATTAGGAAATATAAGACACTAACCAGATTCCGGAACTTGAGAGTGTAAAACATCTCCAGGTATCGCCTCATTTCTCTCCCATCAAGCTTAGACACATACTTCTAGAATCCATAAACGAAAGTAAAGGGAGAGCTGGCCCAATTTTTTTTAAATTGGACTAACAAGAAAGTAATCGAATGCATCTATTGTTTAGGGAAAAGCTAGACATGTCGTCATGCTTTATGGAATAAAATAAAAAATAGCCATAACTCATGAGAGAAATAGAAACATTTATTCCTAATAAAGACGTGTTTCGTTTGTATCACCACACCCTAAATGGCCCACTCCCACGGGTAATTATACTATACTCCGGGAGTACATTAAATACGTACTCCCTCCTCTCACAGAAGTTGTGGGTCCCGCTAATTAAATTCATGATGGGACCCACCACTTCTGTGAGAGGAGGGAGTACGCATTTAATGTACTCCCGGAGTACCTAATAATTTTCCCACACTCCCACCCATTCCAAATTGAACTAACCGTGGACTCGTTAGAAGAAAAGATGGAAACAATGACCCCGAGAAGAGAGATGCCCAAATGTTTTGGGTTAACATTCACCAATCGGTTCACAAAGAAGAGAGATGCCTAATTTTTTTTTTGCAAATGTTCCTTGCTTTCGCCTAGACATGAATCGAAGCACGATGTCTTCTTCCCGTCAACACAGTACGCCCATTCTGAGATCTACTCCGTAAATTTGACACAAAGGGTGAGGCAATCGTTCTTAGGTCAAGGGAGAATTGAGTGTTTAGGGTTAGACAATCGTACTTGGGTTAGGGAAGAAGATCGATTTTTTTTTTTTTTAAACGTTGAGTAACCGAAGCAAACGGAAAAGGACTACATGTGGGTAAAATATCAGTTTCTAAATCACGAATAAATGGGTTAAACCACATATAGATAAAATGTATTTTCCCCTATTTATTAATAGCAGATAAAAGTACATAAACTAAATAAATTGAGTTAAACCAGATTGAGGTCATGTGCAATATCTTGTGAATAAATTTTAAACGGTAAAAATTGAATTTTTTTTTTTTTTTTTTCAATTTCCCACCTCAACCGTCTAATCAGATATATTAGAAAAGTAAAAAGTTATTTTTTTATGGAAATAGTTTATCATCAAAACCCCAAACCATTTGGAGAAATCCTCCTTCAACTCACTAAGTGACCATTAAATAGATCATCTATGTGTGTTTTTAGTCACATAACATTTTTAATGAGTCATGTGATTTGTTTAAATAACACATGTGGATGATCTATTTAAGTGACACATAGTGGGTTAAAGAAGGATTCCTCCAAATTGAGTTGGAGGTAAATTCTGTCATTTTTTTATTAGACCGTTGTTATGGAAATTTGAAAAATAAAAAATAATAAATAAAAAACAGTTTTCAATCTCGGCTATCCGAAAATCTATTGCACAGTACTTACAATACCCAGGGGCAGGGGAGGGGAGCTTTGGCTTTTTTGGTTTTGTTTGGTTGATTAGTCTGATTTAGCTATTGTGCTTTTTCAACTTTAAGTCTTTAATGGGTTAGGCTCCCCCTGGCCTTTTGGTTTTGTTTGGCTGATTAATCTGATTTAGCCATTTTGCTTTTCCAACTTTAAGTCTTTAACTTTAACCCGTTAATCGTGTCTAGTCTAGTTACTATGTATTTCATTTAACTTTAAGGGTACATTTAGTATGCTAAGGGTACATTTAGTATGCTATAATAGTTATTACACTGTAATAAGAATCATAATTAAGATGAATAAAAGAAGCTGTAATGTTATAACTATTATCATTTATCTGTTTAGTGATAACACATGAATAGAATCCTGAATATGTATTCTATAATTTGTTACAACATGATTAATATACTAGTATTCCTTATTATACGAGTATTAATAATTTTAAAACATTTTGAAGACTTGGATTTTGAATGTTATATATATATGTGTGTGTGTGTGTGTGTGTGTGTAGAGAGAGAGCAATTTTTTTAAAAAAATGGAGACTTGAGTTATATATATATATATATATATATATATATATATATGAGAGAGAGAGAGAGAGAGAGAGAGAGAGAGAGAGAGAGAGAGAGAGAGAGAGAGAGAGAGAGAGAGAGAGAGAAAATTTAAAAAAAAGTTGTAATTAACCATGGTTTTTTGAATTTTAATTTATTTTTTTTAGCTATTACGTAATATAAGGAATAACTATTATGCTCATTTTTGTAAGTAATAGTTATTCCTCATTTTAAAGAAGAGTCATTCATAAGGAATAGTTATTCCCTGTAATGAAAGTATAACTAAACAACCGTAACTATTACATTACATGACTTATTACAGTATCCCAACGTGTCCTAACTCTTCATTTGGTAAAACTTTGAACTTTAAGTCTGATTAGTATGGCTGTGTATTGTATATGTGTTTTGTTTGTATTCAATTTTACTATTTGATATTATATTTAGCTGATAGTAAATATAATAATGATTTTAAATAATTAATTTTTTTGATAATGATTTTAAATAATTAAATTAAGTTATATACTGTGATATATTTGTATATTAAATATTAAATTTGATAATATTAACATGTCTAATTATTATATTAAAATATTGATGTAAAGACAAATTCAAGTGTTTGGCTTTGTTGACTAAAAAATTTAGTTCGAATTCTTTTGTTTTGTTATATTAGCTTGGCTCCCCAGGACCCATGGAAAAAAATCCCGCTTCGCCACTGGCAATACCCAATTCCAATCCAGCTAAACCAAACACATGTACATAAGTAATTAACCTTTTGGTCTTGGAACATTACCTGGAGCTGGAGGAGCAAGAAGTGGTGCCGGTGACGGATTGACTTGCAACTGGTAAAACGGGTATACTTCGTACCTAATATTACAACTAGGATTCATTGCAACCGCCCCTTGCTTTCCATTACAGCAGTTTGGCAGAAATCCTATGAGTCCAAGAAGACACATATTGCAATCAGTGCTGAGTAGTACAGGGATGCACTGGACGAGGGTGTATAGCGTTTGCAAATCCGTGTAATTAGCCAAATCCGTGTAATTAGCCTTTTTTGTTGCAAACTTTTTTGCACCAGACGGAGAATTCAGGACCCGGGATATTATGTCATTCAATGTGGTTGCAAGTAGCTGTGTGAAGCGGTCTGGCATATCCTGACTGTGATGTTGATATCTGATTGGAGTATCGTCCATAGTTGATAAGAACGACTGGTTAGAGTAACGTAACATGCATTCATTGTACCATATCACGGCCACTTTTCCTACGGGGCAGTACTTCTCAATAATCTCTTTAGTTGCGGTTGCCACGCATTTTTGGCATTTCTCGGGGGTGAGGTCACCACGGCAAAGGAAGAGGCCGTAAATTGTGGTACCTGGGCTTTGACCCGCGGTGGTGTTGTAGTAACCACTTTCACGGTTAGCATTGGAGGTAAGGGAAGACAGCAAGTGGTTGAGGTTAGATTGGTAGGTACTGTTAGGTGTGAATGTGGTTTCCTCTGGACAGAAAAAGAACGGATATCCTGGACGTGTTTGTGCTTCACTGATAAAGTTTAGTAAAGAAAGGACTACTAGGAGCATGGAGACACTGAAAGAAGGCATGCCCATTATTGTATGATCAGGACCATGGAGAAGTGTTTAGTTTATAAAACATCTTTATTCTTCTTCTTTTTTGTCAATAATTGAGATTAAAGGTTATCTCGACCGGTCCAATCACTTTTCAAAAGTATACGGCATTGAAAAACTAAACGAGTTACGAGTCTTGTTGGGTAGATTTTTCCGGTTTTTCCACAACGTGTGTTTCACGAGGTGATTATTAGGTAGATTTTTTATATTTTAAAATTATTATTTCATTCCACTTAAAATGTGAATTTAAAATATAAATAATATTATTCATAATTTATCAGCATGCTTAAATTTATAAATAATAATATCTATAATTTGTGAATAATATTGTCCATATTTAAATAGTATGAAACTTAGTCTAATACTACTTATGTGTGGAATTTAATGGATTTAAGGATCATTGGTTCTACACATATGAGACTTGCTTTGTGGGAAAATCCATTAAGGGTTGCAAAGCCCAAGAAACGATAGGCCCATAAAGACAAAGCCTTGAGGAAAGTGAAAGGAGGAGGGCTGGGCTCGGAATCTTAAAACTTCCAAAAATGATAATATTGAGTAGTGTTCCAAGACAGAAATGTCACAGCTTCGATACTTAGAAGAATTGATATAGAATGAGGGGTAGCTCAATTTATGATGGTCTTCTAAAGAATAATCCATTTGAAAAAATCTAAGAGTCCCATTAAGACTTGTCAATATCTCTCTCTCTCTCTCTCTCTCTCTCTCTCTCTCGGCGAAATGCTTCATTTCCAGCATTTTCTATTCAAGGCCAAGAAGGCCGCGTTGGTGGTTTTTATGGGTTTTGAAGATCTGGATTGTTAGGGAGTTTGAGATCAGAGTGCGAAATTGATGGGTTTTGGTTAATTGCTCTCTCTCGTCACAATTTTTGCTTGCGTTGCGATCAGAGTGCTGTTGTGACGACTCAGTTAGGGGCTTGGCTGATGGGCTTTGGTTAACTCCTCTCACTCGTCAAAATAGATGGTTTGAATGGGTTTATGTGGTGGTGGGTTTGGGTGATGGGTTGCAAATTCTTTGAAAAAATTGATGGTTTGAATGGGTTTATGTGGTGGGTTTGGGTGATGAGTTGCTGATTCGAGTTTGTTCATGGAGGGGTTAAAGGTGCTTAAGAAATGAGAGTTCGTGGTTCATGATGAAATTGCCCATTGTGGGTGGACTGCACACTGAATTTCTTGTAAATTGGCCAACATAATCTGCGGTTGGCGTTTGTGCCGTTATGTTCTAGGTTTCTTTTGCAGCAAATAGATAAAAAGAAAGTTTGTGTTAAAGAAAGAAAATAATATTAAAATAAAGAATATATAAATAAAGTGGTAAAAGAATAAAAAGTGTGATGTGAAGTTGCATTGTAACAGCATTCATATCAGACTCTCTATATAGTCACTTTCTTTAAATTATAAAACTTCAGGTTCCAAACACCTTTGCATCAGACTCTTCATTGATTTGTAAATTTGAAGAATGTTATAGTGATTCTCATTTATAAAAAGTCGCTCTTTCATATATTATTTTACAATTCTTTCTCTCTCTTATTGATTTCTCTCATTCTCACATCTCTCACTCTCTTTCCAAAAACATAAAGAGTGTTTGAAAGATATATTACTATTTCTGAAATATAAAAAAGAATAAAATAAGAATATTTTTAAAGAGTGTTTGAAAGATAAAAAGTAAGATATAGAGTGTATTTCAAAAGTGAGTATTTAAAATAGAAAAAATAGTTTTTTCTTTTAAAATTTGAAGAAATTTTAGAATATGTGAATGTTCTGAAAGTGGTTTAATTTTACAAAATGGCATTTTAAAAAGTTAAAATATAATTTTTTAACAAATTGGGATGACAATGCTAAAAAAGGATGGGTTTCCTTCCTCATCGTGAAAAATTTTGTTTTCCTTGGATTCGGAGTATTACCTGTAGGAATTTGGGATTGCTATATATTCCACGCTTTCCTATGCGTGGGGCCGAATGTCTCTTTTTCCTTTATTTACTTGTTTTTTTGCATGCCACTTGTTGGCACTTTGTAAGGTAGTGAGTTGGAAAAGTACTTATCATGCTCTTCTTCTTGTCTTTTTCCACTAGGTTTGGGCGTACTTTTATAGTATCAGTCGCACATGATTTTTGCTTTTCCTTTTTCTTTACCTCTGCTTTTACTTTTGCTTTTATAGATTACTGGTGACTTTCTTCTTTGCTTCGGCAATCTATTTATTTTAAGAGAGAGTCTTGTTCTAATCAAGTATTCTTAAATTGTATAATTTATAATGAATAGTACAAAGATTTAATATGGCATTCATAAGCAACTATTGCTTTCAATGGATGTCCATGAGCAACTTGAGAAAGATTCCTAAGATAGTCATGTGAGAGAGAGAGATATGGAAGGAGAATAGTCGTGTGATAGATAAGTTATTAAAGGAGGAATAGTTGGAGACTGAATAAAAGATAGTCGTGTGAGAGAGAGATAGATATGGAAGGAGAATACTCATGTGATAGAGAAGTTATTAAAGGAGGAATAGTCAGGGACCGAATAAAAGATAGTCGTGTGAGAGAGAGATATGAAAGGAGAATACTCATGTGATAGAGAAGTTATTAAAGGAGGAATAGTCGGGGACCAAATAAAAGATAGTCGTGTGAGAGAGAGAGAAATGGAAGGAGAATACTCATGTGATAGAGAAGTTATTAAAGGAGGAATAGTCGGGGACTGAATAAAAGATAGTCGTGTGAGAGAGAGAGATATGGAAGGAGAATAGTCGCGTGAGAGAGAAGTTATTAAAGGAGGAATAGTCGAGGATAGAATAAAAATAAGCAAAGGTTATACCATTAATAAAATAATAATAATAATAATGAGTCATTTATGGAAGTGTATGTATATCAATTGAGTTGAAAGTTTCATGCTACTCAATTAAGGTAAAATCCAAAGAAATATTTGCACAATTCTACCTAATTGATATAGGATATGCTTTGTTGTTCCAAAGTAATATTATGAGTTTTGGAGGTGGAGAGATCAACTTGGACATAGGTTACTGTTTAGCATGAGGACTATTGAAGCCATTGTTGGGCCTGCCAACTGGATCGTTCAGTACATTTTATTTTTATTTTTTATATAGGATAGGAATTCCAATATAAACTAACACACACATATATTTTAGGATCCCGGGGATCGAACTCATATTTTCATAGAGGGGTGAGACTTTTTGAGAGGTGAGGGATTACCACTAGACCGAATACCCAAGTCACAGTGGCTGATCGGCCAGTACATAGTAAGCCAATTCGAAGACATCTTATGATTTCATTTCTCAGAGTACAAATCTCCCAAAGTCGGATCCAAAAATTCCAATAGGATCCCATCCCTCCAAGTCTACACCAATTGGTCGAGTAATGTTACTAAATCTCTCTCTCTCTCTCTCTCTCTCTCTCTCTCTCTCTCTCTCTCTCTCTCTCTCTCTCTCTCTCTCTCTCTCTCTCTCTCTCTCTCTCTCTCTCTCTCTCTCTCTCAGATGTCATGAAATTGGCAAAAACTGACATGCACAACCGATTGGAATATTTTTAGGACTTTGTCAATGCATGGAATACTGACTAATTCATTTAATTTTGATCAAAATTCAATGCCGATAATAAAATGAACTACATTGAAAAAGTTTTCATAATTAATTAAACTCAAGTTCATTACAGGAGCATATTTTCTATCTCGATTTTTTGTTTCATTTCATGTTGATGAGAGTCTCGGCCGGTGGTCTATACTCTATAATCCATATGAGTTACATGTAGCCCTTTGTAGCTGGTAACTACAATTTACACTCAGAATTGGGTTTCTGCTCATGGTAGAACGAAATGATAGGGAACTTATTAGTAAAACCATTCATACAATTTTGGAAGCCTTAAACAAGGGTTATATATAACTTAGAGAAGTACAAGTGCCACCACTTATAATCGTATTTCAGTAAATCACGCTTCAACAAGCAATTAATTGGCTTGAAGATATATCAGACTTCAGCTCCATTGTTGTCTACTTGTCTAGCTTCTTTTCTCAAATAGATACTTGTATTAAGTAAAACATTGTTTAATCACATTATCGAGGGTATGCTTCAGTTATTGATGCTTCATTAACAGAACATGACATTTCCTTGCTTTTAGATTGATCTGACGCGAGCTCCTTTGTTGGCATGTTAGTCTCTGTTCTACTATGAAGGAAAAATGCTGGCCTTTGAGGTGATGATGGAGTAACAGAGTAACTGTTTAGCATGAGAACTATGGATGCCAAATTTGGTCTTTGGGCTGGATTTTCTTGGACACATTGTAAGCCAATATGGATACTTCTCTTGACTTCATTTCTTGAAAAAGAATCTCTCAAAATGGGGTCCAACAATTCCAAGAATGTTCCATCCCTCCAATGTTTCCAAGCCTGCATCAATTGCTCAAATGTTCTCATAATGTAACCCTTCTCTCCATCTTACTTGGAGGTGATGTTATAGGAATTAATTACAAAACAAACAAAAATAAAATAAAGAATTACAATATTCTACCTATACTCACATAGCTCAAGAAGTTCTCAGTGCTTGACGTATAAAATGAACTATTCTTCTTTCCACTTAAAATCTCTAATATTAGGACACCAAAGCTATATACATCAGATTTTATAGAGTATCGTCCATGTATTGCATATTCTGGAGGCATGTAACCACTAGAAACCAACATCAACACAATACTGTTAGTTAAAATACAATATGAAACCTTTGAATTATACGTAATACCTACATTAGTTACATTCAGGCTACCTGGATTCCAAATATAACATACTTTGTGTATCTAAAAAGTGCATCTCTAAATTTCAAGTTGATAACTTGATAAGTAATGTGCAAGGTGTTAAGACGATCTTTTTTCCCTCTTTTTTCTGTGATTATTTGGTTGAATTAATACATCAATGTAGATCACGCCAAACAAAGAAAGATATTTCTTTTCTCAATTGGGTTTAAAAGCATTATATTAATCCACTGAAAGGTTCCTTGGATTTACCCTTTCTGAAGGCGTTTTTTAGATGACACTTTTTATGGAAATTATTTCCCAAAAATGAATCGTTACAAAATGTCTATAATTTGGTACTTACTATGTCCCTGCAATCCTCCGAGTCTTTTCTTGAGTTTGGTCAATTCCAAAAATTCTTGCCATGCCAAAATCTGAAATTTTTGGATTCATATCTTCATCTAGCAATATGTTGCTGGCTTTAAGATCACGATGTATAATTCTAAGTCGAGAATCTTCGTGAAGATAAAGAATCCCTCGAGCAATTCCTACAATAATCTTGTACCGGCTTGACCAATCTAATAGTCTTTGTTTTTTAGGATCTACAAATCATCGCAATTCAATTTTAACATGTTAAAATGTACAATTTAATTCAATTCAAAAAGACAAATACAGAAAGAGAATTTAATCTTTTTGTCTCTTGCACAGCAATCATGCATTCCATATGACACAAGGAAATTAGACAAATGGTTAGAAACAACATACCGAATAGAAAATAGTCAAGGCTTTTGTTGGGCACGTATTCATAGACAAGTAATTTTTCTTCTCCTTCCAAGCAAAATCCCAATAGCCTCACTAGATTTCTATGTTGAAGCTTAGCTAGTACTGCAACTTCGTTCTTAAATTCTTCTACACCTTGTCTAGAGCTTCTTGAGAGCCTTTTCACGGCTATCTCTTGTCCATCTGGAAGTGTTCCCTGAGAAATGATTTTAACCAGATGTTAGAACAGCTTGTAGAACATGTAAAAGTCCCGAAGTCATAAGCTTCTGAATTCACGACTGTTCACATTTGCCATACATCAAATTTGGTACTATGCTTACAAAATATCAGAAAAAGGGAAAGGAAATTTAAAGATTAAAAGTTGAATTTTATTAGTCTAATACCTTGTAAACCTCACCAAATCCACCTTTACCTAGCTTGTTATCATCTGAGAATTTGTTTGTGGCAGCTTTAAGTTTAGCCAAATCAAATATTAAAGACTCTAGAGTTGTAATTTCATTCGCAGCTACACAACAAAACAGTAAACGTAAGGGAATACTCTACATGAGGATGTGCAGACATGAGAGACTAGAACATTCAATTGTTTGTTACCATTTTCCTCCTTGGCCTTGTACTTCTTTCTCCTTTTCCTACTATGGCAGCAGTAGAGCATAGACAGTAGCAGCACAGAGACAGCAATTGGTGTAACGATGGCAATGACGGTAACCAATGAGGTTTGACTTTTTCCTAATCAATGGTGGAGCACAAAATTTTTCTTAGGGATCAAGTTAAATATATAGTGACATTCAAATTACATTAGGTGTAACTCTATATGATATTACTCCACTCCATAATTTTTAATTAAAAAAGTATTTTTAAGAATTAACCAGTGGATTACTTTATATTCTTATACTCTCTATACTTGCAAATTATCGAGATGATTTGAGGTAAATAACTATTTATGTGAAAGAATGGGTTACAAGTACATTAATGTACGACTTTTCATTGAAAGAGTATTTTGAAGAATTAACCGTTGCATTACATCATCTCTTTATACCTTCCATACTTGCAAACTATCAAGATGATTTGATAAGGTCAATAACTATTCATGTGATAGGATGTAGTACGACATTAAGTTACTCCGGAAATATTGTAGAATTTTCTAAAATTCATACACATTGCATTTGCTATTGATAGAATATAAAGTGGAATTTAAGTGTGAGAAAAAATATAACTATTAGGTACTCCAAAACTATAGCGATCTTATACTCTCTTATTACATAAAAAGTAGATTTTTCCGCGAATTTAATTAGTATTGGAATTCAATATAATGTGAGAATAGGAAATAACATGTCGCTATAGTTAGAATATTAAATAATTACTCCAAAATATGTGAACAAATTGTGATGTGGATGGTGTGAAAAAAGTGGTGTAAGGGTAGTATGAATCTATGATCATTACCCTTACCATTTTTGGTTCTCGTGACTGAACCGGCTGGAGCTGGAGGTGGTGGTGGTGATGGTATGATCCGGTAAAATGGATAGATTTCATACCTAACTACACAAGTAGGATATAGAACCATTGCCCCTTGCTTTCCAACACAACAATACTGCAGGTCTGCTACGGCTTGCCGAATACACCTTGTACAACTGAAGCTGGAGAGGTCAGGTGTGCACTGAACCAGGCTGTACAGCGTTAGCGATGCAGAAAAGTTGGCTTCTTTCGTAGCAAACTTCTTAGCATTGGGCTGAGCACTTGTGGCCTGAGTCACCAAGTCATCGATCATGGTTGCCAGTAGCTTGTTAAAACGTTCTACCTCTGGCATAGACTGGTTGTCCGACACGTACTGTGTTGGCCATTCATCCATGATGGAGAAGAAAGATTGGTTTGAATAACGTAACATGCACTCGTCGTACCAGATCACAGCCACTTTTCCCATGGAGCAGTTTTGTTGAACTCTATTTCTGATCGCCGTTGCTACGCAGTCGTGGCAGACCTCAGTGGTGACATCACCACGGCAGAGAAAGAGACCGTAAACCATGTTGGAGGGGTTTTGGCCAACGGTGGTGTTATAGAAACCACTTTGGTTAGTGGCATTGGAGGAAAGGGAAGAGAGAAGAAGGTTGAGATTGGACTGGTAGGTGCTGTTGGGAGTGAAAGTGGTTTCATTTGAACAATAATGGAACCGGTAAGTCGGTGCAGCTTCACTAATTATGTTAAGGAACCAAAGCAAGGAGATTAGGACCACAAGGGTATTCAAGGAAACATTGAAAGAAGGCAAACTCATTTTGTTATCAACCTCTCCATCTTAGTTTGGTGACATTCAAATATTCAATACATAAACCTTTCGTAAAACTTGGACATGAGTGATGAGAGTTCGAACCCTTCCATACAGGTTGGTCATTAATGCCAGTCAATACATGAAAACGCGTGAAGCGACTTTAATTCAACGGTTCTTGTTCAAGTTCACATCCCCTCACACACGTTCACCTCAATTGGTGCTACCACCACACAAAAAAAAAACAACTATATTGGATGAAAAAATATGAGAAAAAATCATGTCCACAGATTTATTCTTAATTCCACTGTTTTCTTTTTTGCTTGAAGAAAGGTACGGGAGATAGTCAGTTTTGGAGGGCTTTACTTGTTCGATCATGATTCTCATCATAGAAAGAAAAAAGGAAAGTGGTGGAGAAGACCCCCAGTCAAAGTTGTGGAAAACTAAGGCATAGAGAAGTCACTGAGAGAGACAAGCAAAGGAAATTTGGAAGAGCAAGAACAGTCACGGCAACTGGAAAACACAAAAAAGACCCCACCCCGTTTTGAATGACTTTTTAAAAACTTTTAGCCTATTTATTTATGGAAAATTGTTTGTGTACATACCTAATGCAAATTCCTAATACATATCACATGTAAATGTCTCGAATCAATAGAATTATAGATATAATATTTTCACAACAATGTTAGTGTGTCAAGTTATGAATAGTAATTAATAAAATGATGTAAGTGGTAGTCAAGTCCAAATAAGAGTTAATAAAAACCTACTAACTCAGTCTTGTTATGAAAGTATTGTGTCTGTAGCACTGCTCGTCTAAAATTTGTGGACATTCCACCTAATTGTGCAGAAATCACTACTCTTTATTTATTCCCTCCCTCTCTCTCCTATTAAAAAGAAAAAAAAAAAAAAAAAAAATCTCATAAATTCTTTGTATCTCTTGCACACACACACTATCTCAAGGGCTGTCTCCCTCTCTATAAGAACCACAAGTCAAACTACATCAAATAAGTCTTAATGTGATGACTCGACCAATAATAATTTATCTCTTAGATCAGGGTTTTACATTTCAGAGTCATCACTTGTCTATTGAAGGCATAAAAACAAGAAAACCAAAAAAATATATGAAATACATCTTTATTCATTAAAAAATTGAGATTAAATTGTAATAGAATGAAAACAAAAATTACAAGGCTTTCTTTCCTAATTATAATTCGTTCACACCCCATTTTGTAATCTCAGTTTAACCTTGCATCAAGGGAAAAATCGTCATTTTAGGATGTAAGGGCAAGATCATAATTTTGCCATTAATTGGATCATTGTGAACTTAATCTAAAACAAATCTAGACGTCCCCACGATTAAAAAGATATCTTGTGCACTTAAATTAGACTACCAGGTTAAAAAAAATATAGCCTAATCAAGATTTATTGGTTAATATGCATTCTTGCAATTCAGGTTGGACACATGTGATTATAACTAATTAATTATGATAAATTCTCTATAAGTGTATACATGTCATAATTCTATTGGTTTAGGCTTAAGAAAAGGGTGCACATATTTATGTTGAATAATTCTAGTAAATAATTAAGATTGATTATCTTTGAAATAAGATTTTAATTAAAAATAAATTAAGTTCTTAAATATCCATTATTATCTAACCCTAAAGAAGTTAAAATCAAGTCCCAAGTTGGGATATCCCAAAAACTTATCGATTGGTCACGTGCCTGGGGACTTACGCATAGCCACTCTCTTCTCTACTTCATTTTTTCTCGTAACACTTGTACATAATTCGTTGTGATTCTTTAAGGTTATTTTGTGTTTCTAATCGTGAACATGATGTTACCTTTTTCGTAATAAAATACCATTACTACTTATCAACCAAAAAAGACATTGAACCAAAGATTCATCACGTTTATTGCTATGACATGTCTGAAATAATAACTTAGCACTATGAATGTTTCATTCTAATAATGTTGAATCAAAGATTAATCACATTTATTGCAACGATATTTTGAAACAGTAACATACCACTACAAAAGTTCTATTGCAATAACATTGAACCAGAGATTCATTATATTTATTGTAACAACATTGTTTGAAGCATGTTTCGTTTACATTGAACCAAAGATTATCACATTAATTGCAATGATATGTTAGAAATAATAACTGATCACTACTCATGCATCCTTGCTACTCACACTATCGAGGGTGTACTTCAGTAATCGATGTTTCATTGGCAGACCATTGCATTAACTTGCTTGTAGATTGGTTTGACGACTTGCTTGTAGATTCATCCGACTCTAGCTCCTTTATTGGCATGCTCGGCTTATTCTACTATGAAGGAAAAATGGTGGCTTTTGAGGTGATGGCAAAGTAACAGTGTAACTGCTAAGCATAAGAACTATTGTTGCCATTGTGGGTCTGTCAGTTGGATTTTCTTGAACACAAAGTAAGCCAATATGGATGCATCGGATTACATCATTTCTTGAGTAAGAATCTCTAATAGTCGAATCCAACACCTCCAAGCATGATCCATTGCTCCAGTGTTTCCAAGTCTGCATCAATTTGGTGAGTATTCTTATAATGTCATTCTTCTATCCCTTTCACTTAAAGTTGATGATGTAATAAGAAATAATAAAAGAAAATGAGTTCTAACATATGTGATTCATACTCACATAGCTCAGCAAGTCCTCAGCTGCGTCTGATTGACAGAAAGAACTAATTTTAGTGCCACTTAAAATCTCTAGTATAAGGACACCAAAACTATATACATCAGATTTCACCGAAAACTGTCCATTCATTGCATATTCTGGAGCCATGTAACCACTGCAAACCATCATCAACTCAATGATTTTAGTAAAGAGACAATAAAACCTTTTATTTATATCCAGTACTTGTATGTAATATCATTAGTTACATTCAAAGCTAACTTGGTTATTATGTAAGTAATGCATTGATTATACTAATGATGCTGCAGTATGTTACAGTAACAATGCATCTCTAGATTGTCCATCGATGACTTGATATAGAATTTTCGACGTTAGAACGACAATTTTTTTTTTTCTTTCATGTGATTAATTTTTTGGGATGAAACAAAAAAACTTTATTTGCTAAGAACCCTTTTCTAAAAAACAGTAAAAAGAAAAAAAATTGGTTACTACTATAAACTTGAAAAAAAATACATAATTTAGTACTTACTATGTTCCAACAATCCTACTGGTGTTTCCTTGGGTTTCGTCAACTCCAAAAATCCTTGCCATGCCAAAATCTGAAATTTTTGGATTCATATCTTCATTTAATAGTATATTGCTAGCTTTAAGATCACGATGTATAATTCTAAGCCTAGAATCTTCGTGAAGATAAAGGATCCCTCGAGCAATTCCTCCAATAATATTGTAACGACTTGACCAATCCAATAATCTTCGATTGTCAGGGTCTACACACTCATCAAAATTCAATATTCAAGTTAGATTAACCAATAAAATACGGACAGAGTTTACCTCCAACCCACTACGTGTCAATTAGATAGACTATCCATGTGTATTATTTAAAAAAGGTCACATGACTTATTAAAAGATCATGTGACTATAAATACACGTGAATGGTCTATTTAATTGTCACACAGTGGGTTAAAGAAGAATTCATTCAAACCAGTTTATAGGTAAACTATTTCTACAAAATACATATTCAATTAAATCACTCTCTATCTCTTGAATCTTCACTAGCTCCACAAAAAGCAAGTTGTTAAGCAATTATGAACATTTATATAAATGAATTTCATCCTAGTAGAGATGGTAAGAGTTAACATTAAAATTGAAGTATAAACTTAATCAACACATTTTGTCTGACAAACAAAGAAATATACAAATGCTTAGAAGTGACTAACCAAATAAAAAATAGTCAAGGCTTTTGTTGGGCACAAATTCGTAGACAAGTAACTTTTCTTCTCCTTCCAAACAAAATCCCAATAGTCTAACAAGATTTCTGTGTTGAAGTTTGGCTACCAATATGACCTCATTCTTAAATTCTTGAGCACCTTGTTGAGAGCTTCTTGAGAGTCTTTTCACAGCTATTTCTTGTTGGTTGGGAAGTGTGCCCTGGGAATGTACTTTAACCCAATTAGAACATATCACTTCATAGAGTTTATAAATTCCTAATATCATAAGCTTTTGAATTTTGAATCGTTCGGATTTAACTTAATGAGTACTAGCTTCTCTCTCCCTCTCTCTCTAGATTGGCAAAGTTCATTCTTCTCAATAAGAAAAGAAAAAAAAGAATGAATATTAGTTCCATACCTTGTAGACCTCACCAAATCCACCTGTACCCAGCTTGTTATCATCCGAGAATTTATTTGTTGCGGCTTCGATCGTAGCGAAATCAAATTGCAATGACTCTACAGTTGTAATTTCTTTGGATGCTATATATGCACAAAAATGGGTTAAAAGTTATTGGAAATTTTGGTATGTTTGGCGGCATATAAAAATTGTTTTATTTTCTAGTGATGTGTGTGGGTTGGAATTCTATGGAAATGTATAAATATTGGAGAAAAATATCATTCTCATTTGAAATTGTTCAATTTCTTAGTTCAAATTAGATATTACAAATCTAAAAGTATATCAAATATCATGTTATTTAAAATTTTCAATGATGTATATAGTCTGTAACATTGTTAAATCTAATAAATAAATTTTTAATTGTGAAAATAAACTCTCTTTGTTTTCTCTCTTGAAAAGGATTGGGACTTTAAAGAGTTCCTAGATGCCTAATATTAATGACATATATAAATGGTATCAGCTACTCATAACTCTCTTTCTTTCCTTTTTTATATGTCATGCATCTACCCATAACTCTTACAATTTTTTAAATTTTCATTCACCTTAATGATATTCTAGAGACTTCCACTTTCTATAATATAAACTTTAACTATAAAAATTATGAATTTCGACTATTCCCAACTACATAAGGCGTTACAATAGCAGTTTTTTTTTTTTTTTTTTTTTTTTCGCTAAATAGCAGTTTGAATACATGAGGAACTTAAACAATTTAAAGTCAATTTATGATTTACCATTTTCATCTGGTACGGCATTGTAGTTCTTTCTTGCTCTCCTACTTAGGAAGTAGTAGCTAATAGGGAGTAACAATAGAGCGACAAGAATTGGAGCAACGATGGCAACAATTATTAGCAATGAGAATTTTCTTTTTCCTGCGTAAAACAACAAGATTTTCATTAACACACTAAGCAGTTCAATGGTTGAATTCATGTTTGACTTTCATAAAAAAGAAGTTCATGTTTGACTGTTCATAAAAAAGAAGTTCATGTTTGACACATTTGTACGAGACAGTCTGCACGCTTGATTATTTATTTGTGAGATTACCCTAAAAGCTATTGCCACCAACAAGTCTTATATTAAAATCCAATGTTCAATCTCAAAAGACGCCTTGAAGTAGGATTGCTTTGGCCCAAAAAAAATATTAAAAGAAAAAGACAAAAAAAACTCTACCCATCTCTAATTATACCTTTTCACGTTTTCTCAAAAACTCTGAAATAAGTCTCTTTGCCATAATACAAAGAAGTCAATTAGAGTACGTTTGGTAGGTAGGAATATTTGGTAGATAGGAATATACACCGAAATAAAATACCTATATATTCATAGTATAATAAAAAATATATAATTTTATAAATAAAAATATTTTAGGAAATTTGACAAAATATGATTTCATTCTACGATATTTGAAACACAGGTTCAAAATTTTAACCCGGTGTAGTCACAAAATAAAGGAATAATAATAACTATTCTATTTCAATTATATTCCTATTATTTTCTTTTTCTTTCTTTTTTATAATTATATTCCTTTTATTTTCATTCTCATGCGATCACTATTAATATATATAATGTACCAAAATCTCCTTAAAGTAACTGAAATCATCACACATCAAGTTTATCTAATTGTGCTCTATACACACACACGCTTATATATATTCCTTTTGGCGAGATGATTTTCACGCCAATAATCTACAAAATGGAATGCATATTTGATGGCAGCCACAAAATAGTCCACTTTGAGGTTCATATGTCATTCAGTCCTGATTTACCTTCTTTTTTTTTAAGGATAAAGGTTTTTTCTAAATTGGATTGAGGAATCCAACCCGATTTGATGAAAAACTTTATCCTAAATTAAATAAGCTTGGCCAAACCAAATAGATAACCTTTTGTCTAGGAACATTACCTGGAGCTGGAGGTGGAGGAGCAAGAAGCACTGGTGTTGGTGGCGGAGGGACTGCTTGTACCTGGTAAAACGGGTATACTTCGTACCTAACATTACAACTAGGATTCAGAACATTCGCCCCTTGCTTACCATTACAGCAGCTTGGCAGTGTTCCTATGACTATACGAAGACACCTATTGCAATCAGAGGTGGATAGCACAGGGATGCACTGGACGAGGGTGTATAGCGTTTGCAAGTCCGTAAATTTGGCTTCTTTTGTTGCAAACTTTTTTGCACCAGACGGAGCATTTGGGGCCCGGGATGCTATGTCATTCATTGCCGTTCCAAGTAGCTCTTTGAAGCGGTCTGGCTCTGTTATATTCTGGGTGTTATATAAAGAAACGTACGTTGGAACTTCGTCCATAGTGGAGAAGAACGACTGGTTAGAGTAACGTAACATGCACTCATCGTACCATATCACGGCCACTTTTCCTACGGGGCACTGCTCAACAATCTCTTTAGTTGCGGTTGCCACGCAAGTTTGGCAGCTATCGGTGCTGACATCACCACGGCAGAGGAAGACGCCGTAAACTGTGGTGTCTGGGCTTTGGCCCGCGGTGGCGTTGTAGTAACCACTTTCACGCGTGGCATTGGAGGTAAGGGAAGAGAGCAAGTGGTTGAGGTTAGACTGGTAGTTACTGTTGGGTTTGAAAGTGGTTTCGTTTGAACAGAAATGGTAGCGATATTCTGGGGCTGCTTCACAGATAAGGCTTAGGAAGCTGAGTAAGGAAAGGACCACTAATAGCATGGAGACACTGAAAGAAGGCATGCCTATTGTCGTTTGATCAGTCTCGTGCTCATACTTCCCGGACTCAGGACCATGGAAAAGGTTTAGCTTATAATACATCTTTATTCCTTCTCTTTGTTTTTTCATAGAAAATGTTTGTAAATATAATAATAAGATAAAAGGAAATCTCTCTCCACTACAATGATGAAAGTCAAGCCATTTGCCCACTTTTCAAAAGAATACAAAAGTAAACTGGTCAACGGAACTAATTTTTCCACGACGTGAAACTTTGGTCGAAAGTAAATAGGAGACTAATTTTTCCACGACGTGTGTTTTGGGGAAGAGTAATGCTAAGATACAATTAATTTTACAACTAAATGGACGCTTAATGGCATACAACCACATCAGTTAAAATAGTTTTACATGTAGTTATTTTAACAAAATATTAATTTTTAAAAACACTTTAAAATATCCAAACAAAACCAAAAACACAAAAATCTCTCCTCTCTCACGTTGAAGCTGCCGCCCCCTCCTCCAAGCCCACGTCGCCTCCTTCACGCTGCCACTCCATCGCTCTGACCACTCCCAAGACGCCATGTCACTTAGAATCTCCTTCTTCCCCAACCCACACGACCTCTGCAAAGAACACCCAGATCTAGAAGTCGTCATCCTCTGGTGCCGTTCAAGCCCGACAAATCGCACCGCCTCAATCCTTCATCTTATTCTTCTTTTTCACATTTGGGTTTGGAACTGATGGATCTAGTTTTTTGTTGTTAGAACTGTGTATGGGGTTTTTGTATTTTTGGAATTACGGTGAGGATGGGCTTGGAAGCAGGGGCTTCAAATGGGGGGGCGACAGGGTTGTGCGTCGGCGGTGATGTTAGGTGGGCTCCGATGTTGAGCTGATTGGGTGATGGGTTTCAAATTTAGTTTATTTTAAAATTTTAAATTTTATTAGTTTTAAAATATTAATGGTGAGATGTTACGATTTTTTAATGTCCCTCTACCAAGATGCCACTCAGTTTGTAAAGGTTTAGTTGTAAAATAAGTTGTCTCTAGCCTTACTCTTTGGGGAATAATAAATGGGTCTTGTTGACTGGTTGTATTAAATAAATTAAAATAATCAAATTTTAAGGGTAGTAGATAAAGCAACGGCTGTGTTAGGAAAGGATAAAAAATGTTGAGGACCAAAATGCCCTCCCTAACACGATTTGTCTTTTTCCCTTCCCAATGAGAGAGACCTGCCGCTTAAGCTTGCCTCCGCTCGCCACCACCACAATTTCACCGCCTTTCTTTCTCTGTTCCGTCCCTCACCCTCTTGGATTGATCTCTCACCTTAAATCGGAGCAAACCATGGCTAAGCTCTTCATGTATTAGAATAGAAACACATGCAACTATGGTTTGTTGTTATTGATACGTTCAAGTATTATAATAGAAACTTTGGTACATGTTTTCGTTTTAGGTTTTTAAATCATGATTTTTTTCAAATTTTCAAGGTGAACTTGAAAACTGGTTTGAAGTTGTTTTTCAAAAGAAAAAGAAATTGTGCTTGGCACAATTTTTCTCACAGTTTTCAATCATGTTTTTGTTATATATTTTACTATTATTATTATTATTAGCAATAACACAACTAGAACCCTATAACAACATTAAACCCAACCCAAAATCCTCGTAGCAGACAACCCATTCACTTCAAAAAATCTCAACACCACCGTGATCCACCTTTCACCGGTCACAAATCCTCACATCCCAACACCACCAAAACCCACAAACCGAATCACACCGCGATTCACATCAACCCACTACTGGAGCAATAAACAACAATAGATACTAAGAAGCAACAACAACAATCGCAACAAAATCTTCACCAAAACCGCCGTTAATCAAACAAAATCTCAAATCAACAACCAAATTGCAATTCACTACAACCCACATCCCAAATCTTCGCCCAAACCGCTGTTAGAAATTTTGAGGTTTAAATGAGACAATTTTTTTTTCCTTTCCAGCCAATAATTATTTATGTCTATGATGAGAGCAATAATTAAATCGACATTGATTTCTACATTGATTTCTTTCATGTCTCACTAAAACGTATTAAAAAGGTCAAGTCTGCCTAGTTGGGCTTGTGGAAAATTGAGGATAGTCGACGTAGAATTTAGAAGACCCCAGGATAGGAACAGAAGTGTAGACTGAATTAACTATTTATTTTTAAAGTCATCCATAAACTTCCAAGAAGATGATTCAGCTATAGAAAGTAGAAATGATTTATAAATTCAGGCCGTGTAGGACGGGAAAGTGTAAATCCATTTTGTGGTGTACGTGTCCATTCTTTTTTCCTGCATAAAATATTTTCATTAACATGCTAAGGAGTACAATGATTCAAAATCATGTGTGACAGATATGTATACTAGACAGTCTTGACTCTTGATTATTCATTTGTGAGATTACCATAAACGCTATTGGCACAAACAAGTCTTATATTACAAAGTTGAAAGTAGCTTGGTAGTATATGAAAATGTTGAGTTAATGTATTTGGTCTCCATGTTTTGTTGCGTATGCATGTACCTTATTCATGACCCCTTATTAAGCCATGATCAAACAATCCTTGATTCAGACGTAATTAATAGCCCATATAAGTCAACCATTGTGTATATATAACCTATGTTGGGTTCTTGTAATACACAATTCAAAATAGTAAAAATTAATGTAGTCACTAATTGGTGCATCACTCATTCTAGGAGCTAAGTCACACGAATTGGTGCATCACTCATCAAAATATAATTAATCTAAGGTTAAATCTGCAAACTCGCTCACATGCTTCATCACGATGATGTCCTCTGTCGATATTTCTCAGGCCACTAGTGAAGTCGTTCTCCAGTTGGTCACTAGTTCATTCGTTCTCTGGTCGTCGATTATCATTGCTTGATACCATCGCCAACATTTTACACAATTCATTCCTTCACTTAGGGCTCCGTTTGTTTTGTTGTAAAATATTTTTCGGAAAATATTTTTAGATTTGCAGGTGTTTGTTTCACTGTAAAATGGTGGTCAAACGGAAAATAATTTCCGTTGACCGGAAAATCCTTTGTTAAAATTTGGAAAATGGTTTACGCCCAATTTTTTCGTAAACCATTTTCCAAAAACGCACGCCTCACCCCCCCCCCCCCTTCTGCTCTATCTTTCGCACAACACTGTAAAATATTTTCCAGAATGCAACCAAACACGGAAAAAAAAAATCATTTTCCCTGAAATCATTTTTATGTGAAAACATTTTGCAATGAAAAATATTTTATAGTGAAACAAACGGAGCCTAGATGGTGATTACAAACTCAAGATTTGACCTTGAGTTTGAAGAGAGAATGTTAGTATATGCACATGTTTTTTATAACTTAATATATCTTTCCTCTATGTTTACTATGTACGTACCTTAGTGATGGCCCCATATTATGCCCTGAATCGAGGTATATCAAATATCCTTGATTCAAACATTATCAATGGCCCCTATAAGTCAACCATTATGTGTTTATATAATTTATATTAGGTTCTTATGATACACAATTCAAAATAATAAAAATATAGTCGTTAATAGTTTTCGTAAGTAAACCGGCCATTAGGCTTAATCATATAAACCATTGCTTTTATTTTCTCCTTCTCTTCATTATCTGGAGCTGGAGGAGCAAGAACTGGTGTGGGTGTCGGTGACGGGATGGCTTGTATCTGGTAAAATGGAAAATACTTCATACCTAACGTTACAACTAGGATTCACAACATTACCAACCCATTACCCCCATGCGATCCCTCACAACATGTTGGCAGATATGTTATGGCTCCCCGAAGACACCTATTGCAATCAGAGCTGGATAGCACAGGGATACACTGGACGAGCTCGGCAGCCATCAGTGGTGAGGTCACCACGGCAGAGGAAGCTGCCGTAAACTGAGGTCCCAGGGCTTTGTCCCACGGTGGTGTTGTAGAAACCACTTTCAATCGTGGCATTTGAGGAAAGTGAAGAGAGGAGGCTGTTAAGGTTAGAGTGGACAAAAACCTAGACCTACCCGTGGCCGATGTTGGGGCATATATATGTGAATGTTATTTTTTTTATTTGGGTGGTTTGAGTGTTTGAACACCATCTAATAAAAAAAAAAAAAAATTCTCACTTCAGTCTCAACCCGCCCGATTTAATAATACATATATAAAAAAAAAATCCCTTTCTCACTTCAGTTTCCAATTTCTCTCTCTCCATCTCACGGTCCCCTCTCTCTCTCTCAAGTTCTCTCTCCCTCAAACCGGAGCCGACACACCTCCACACTGGATTCTCCTGCCTCGACAATCTCAGATCTGCCTCCGTCGAGCTCCTCGCCTCGCTCAAGGTTAGGAAGCTGAGTAAGGCCCGTGGGTTTTGTTTGTAAAGGGTTTTGTAGTTTTGTTGGTGTTTGTGGGTTTTGGATTCTGTTTGTGGGATTTTGTTTGTAGTTGTGTGTGGTGTTGCTGTTGGTGGTTGGTGGTTGGTGGTATTGTGGTTTTGTGTGTGGTGTTGGTGTTGGTGTTGGTGGTTGTGTGGTTTTGATTTTGATGTTGGTGGTGTTCTGGTGTTGTAAACTTGTAATATTTGTTTGGTTGTATTTTATTTTTGCTAAATTTTGTTTGGTGTTATGGAGTTTGATTTTTCGGTTAAAATCTCAAAGAAGCCATGCCCATCAGCCAATTAATGGATGGTTAACATCGTGATCCTATTTCTACGTATGGTTTTGCTCATCAGCCCGACCCATCATAGTTAGAGTGGTAGGTGATGTTGGGGGTGAAAGTGGTTTTGTTTGAACAGAAATGCCAATGGTAAGTTGGAGTTGCTCCACAGATAAAGGTTAGGAAGCTGAGTAAGGAAAGGACCACTAGGAGGATGGAGACGCTCAAAGAAGCCATGCCCATCAGCCCATCGTCGTAGTCAGTCATTCTTCATGGAAAAGGTTTAGTTTAGTTTATAAAACTTTTTTTTTTCTTTTATATTCTTTCTTTTTCGTGTTTTCTTAGATTTTTTAAAAATAAAAAATAAAAAATAAAAAAATAAAGAGATCAAGGTAACTTTCAGGAAAAATTCATAAAATTATGACAGTATTAACAATGACCCTTGTGATAATGATATTTTGTTACTCACAACCTTCACTTTAATGAATTATAAAAATAAGTGTGAAAATGAATGTGTTGAATTGAAAGGGATGGGTTGAATCTCCATTTCTCCAATATTGAAGAAAGTCTACGGTATTGGAAAATTAAAGCCAATCAACGGAGACAACTTTTTCCAGGACGTGTGTGATTGGTGAACAATACATCTACAACTTTGCAAAGACCACTTTTTTTCTCTCTCTCTCCGACAACTTAACAAAACGATAAACCATGATTAGTAGTTAATCATTTTCACATATCACTGATAAGGGATGTCACGGATTAAATTCAATATTGAAGGAGGATAATTATATGATACTTCGATAACCATTTTCTATTTTTTGATTATACGTAGAAATAGCTAGTTTTTTTAATTTATTTTTATTGGTTGAAAGGATAATGTGACTGTACCACCTTTGTATTGAATAATTTTTCATTTTTTCACAACTTTCTAAGAGTGCAAATTACAATTAGTGGATAATCGTTTTCACATATACTTACCGACTACTGATATCATTTATACTTTCTACCATACATAACTTACTACTTCAATAATTTGTGAAAACAGTTGTGTATTACTTCTGTCATTAGATTTTTTTTATTTTTAAATACCACATCCGTTATGACTCATTACTAATAATGTCAGTAAATGAAAGGATAATTCAAATAGGGACAATTTTTACCACCAAGGTACTAGTCGACTTGGTAGCCAAGCGGCACTGGGCGCAATGCCTAGCCGGGTGTCCCTAATTCGATTCTCGGTGATACCCTTGAATTACCATATATGAAGGAAAATTTTAGCATGGTTGCTGGCGATGCATGCATTTTAATGTGTAAGCTTATATTACCTTCATATTTTCCATACTATTGTTTTAGTATTTTTATTTTTCCAACTGCATTTGTTGTATAAAAATGTAAAATGCATTCTCATGCCTAGAAATCAAGAAAATGCATTCCAAATAAAATACCTAGCTAACACTGCCTTAGTTGGTGGGATTAGTGACCTTTACTCTAGTGATTCGATAATATATATTATTTAAAATTTTCAAACAAAAAATGCCAAGATAGTGTCTCTTTCAATTTAATGTTGAAAAAAAAAAAAAAAAAAAAAAAAAACCCAAAAAAACGGCAATAGTGGAAAATTGACCCGTAACATCTTATCACCACATCACATTTTAATAAATTCAATGGAAAACCATATGATTCATGCCTAACTGGCTTCCAATCCGTTAAAGGTTGAACTATAATTTTGGTCTTTATACATTTGTCACACTTTTTTATTTTTTATTTTGTCTCTATACATTTAAATAATTGTGTCTTCTTCAAAATAAATAAAATAATAATTGTTTCAATTTCGTTCTTCAATTATACTTAAAAATTGACTTGATTTTGGTAAAAAAAAAATAATAATAATAATAATTTTGAAAGATGAGTAACCAAATGGACACAATTAACTATATATAATGATAAAATTGAAACTACTCCATTATAGAGGACCAAAAATGGTTTGGCCTCCCTTAGACCAGAAAGCATGAGTTGATTGAACCGTGTGGAAAAAGATTTTCCAATTTTCTCAACTAGATTAAGACCCAAACTCGGACCTTCATGCCCATTTGTCTTTTATTTGTGTTTTTGGTAGTTAAAGCATATGGAGAAGTAAAAAATGAAATTGACGAGTGCAACTTGGAATCTTGAGACGAAGGACTTTGTACTGACATTTGAATACGGTAACATGTAAAGCTTAAGAAGGGAAGGAAGAATGTCTTTTTTTCTTTTTCTTTTTGGGCCGTGAATTGGTGTTTGGATTCAGAGCTTGGGTGGGTTCGGGTGAATGAGGTGAGGCCTGATATGGGCTGTGTGGATATCACTGTGTTCTTGATTGTGCGACCCATTATTTCAATACCTAAAGGACAAAATGATAAAACAAAATCCAGTTTCACAACTTTTTGCGATAGTGTTGAAAATTTTGAAGTTAAAGCAATAGAGTAACTGAGTTTATTGATTTAAGCAGTATTCTTGAAAACTTGAAGGCAACCATTTAATTTTTATCAAGGTCTTCCTGTACACTTATTACAAAAAGAAAAAAGAAAATCTGAGTTCACAACTTTATATGCACAATTTGATAGAATAGAAGGTGGTAAAAAGTAAAATATAAAAGTGCATCAATGATGGATCCATACGAAAGTGATTATCTTAATACTCATAAAGTGATTATCTAATAAATTATTAAAATGATTATGAAAACAATTGTGTCTGATGGGAATATTTTACAACTTTTCCCCAAGTAAGAGATGACGACCTTCCAGCCCTTAAGAGGTACGACCTTCCAATTACTAAGAATGACGACCGTCCCTCACATGCTCAACTATTCCAACTGTCCGTTGGATTTTATCAAGTTCTCCCATATGACGACCTTCTACTCCTAGATGAAGACCATCCGCTCCCTCAGAAAGACTGATCCCTTCTACTACTCACGAGAGTCACCAAACCATGCTCCTTACTTTTACGTGCCGTCATCAAGGTCCACCTTTGAGGTGTTCTCCACTAGGGGGTTAAGGCCTCGCCAATCAACCAGCACTCCCCTCCAAAGGACAACCTTCCAGTCAAGGGTTACTAAATCCCCACGTGTCCCCAAATCCAAGGGAAGTTGGAAGGCCACGTATTATGACCAGAAGGCTAAAATGCCATTCTCTCTCCTATTCTCAGGTAGAACAGTATTTCCGATACAGAAATTCACGCTCAAGGTTTTTCTGGGAATCAATACTGACAAAGGCATCGGAGCCCCTTTGGCCGGCCCCAAACCGTCCAATTCCGACCAGCTGTTATTCTTTTGTTTCCATTCCTCGGCTAAGGAAGGCCGTTATATTTTCCAGAAACAGTTCTTGGCTGGCTGTGCAACTGTTGATATGAAGATGCAAAACTCCGGTCATTTCCATGGAGATGCAAATTCCAGACATCAACAGTGTCCATGATATAATTGAATTCACATGGCTAGATTGGATATCACGAAGGAGTGAAAGAGACGCTACTTGTGCCGTGGTCCAAGACTCCAAGGGACAGTCAATTAAAGCAAAGTTGTCCCTATAAAAGTATTATTAAAAAGTCAAGTCCGCCTAGTTGTACTTATAGAAACTTAAGAATAGAAGATCTTGATCTTGATGGGAACATAAGTGCATGTAGACTGAAAAATTAGTGTTTATTATTTAAAGTCATCCATATGTATAACTGGCAGGAAGATGATTCAGCTGTAGAATTATATATTCAGGCCGTGTAGGATAGGGAAGTGTAAATTCATTTATTGGGATGTCCATATTTATTAATTCAAATCACAGAAGTATCAGATGGGCCCAATTCATTCCTTTCACTAGTTTAAAAGAAAAATAAGTTTGAAGATGCAAAATACTTTAAAATCTTTTTCACAATTATACTAAAAACGGTATTAGTAATAAGTTCATGTAAAATGCAAAAAAAATTGTACCCATAGAAGTACTCTTTATAAAATACCCAAGTAGTCCCTTTCCTTCCTCAGTTTAGTTGGTAATATACCATGATCATTGACCAAAATTTTATAACGCTTTATTCTATATTTTTTGGTAGATTGCTGAACATTATATTATGCCTTGAGCATCTCTTTGGACTTCAGTGGCCATATAACTAAAACAAAAACAAAAATCGCCATGCTACGTTTACTCAACTGTTACGTAGATCGAGGTACAATTTTTCTTACAAAACTGTTAATTAGTATAATTCTGATAAAATTTATAGCAGTATGTAGTTTTAGAATTTTATAAAATTATGATGACTCTAGAACAAAGTGCACAGCACATCAGATTGTAGCAACTTCTACAACCAGTGTACACCTTAGAATTCATGAGCAAATCCTAAAATCCTGCAAGGAAGAAACTTGAATTCACAAGTCGAAAATAAATTCTGAAACGTTATTTGTTCATATAAACATAACATAAGGGTCATCACTCATCAGGCCTTAGAAATTACAGTATCAGAGAATAGCAAGCCTTTAGCATTGTCATGCTATTATATACCAAACCACCAAGGTCATGGTAATGCAATGATGCATGTTTTTAGCAATCAAAAATTGAAGTACAGCTTGATCTTCTGAATATTTTTTCTTGTCGGGTTAATGACACATACTGCTTTGCAAGCTTATTACCATTTATGAAGTCTCAGAGCTTTAAACAATGTGATCATATGCGAAATGTTCAAGTTCCATGACTAATGAATAGATAGTAATTCTAGTGAAGCCCATACTACTCAAATTATCGAGGGTATACTTCAGTAATCGATGCTTCATTGACAGACGATGGCATTGATTTGCTTGTAGATTTATCTGATGACTCCGACTCCTTTAATAGCATGTTTTCCTCTCGACTACGAAGGAAATATGCTGGTTGTTGAGGTGACGACAGAGTCATAGAGTAACTGTTTAGCACGAGGACTATTGAAGCCATTGTGGGTCTGTCAGCAGGATCGTCCTATACACAGTAAGCCAATTTGAAGACATCTAATGACTTCATGCAAATCCATTACGTAAGACATCTTTAAAGCTTGGTATTTTAAAAATTCCAATAGCGTTCCATTCCCTAATGTTTCCAAGCCTGAGAATTCATTTTACATAAATTTTTACAATAAATGCAGTTGGAAAAATTGAAATACTAAAAAAATAGTATGGCAATAACATGAAGGTAATATAATGCTTACTCACATAGCTAAAATCCATGCATCTGCTAGTAACCACGTGAAAATTTTCCTACATATATGGTAATTCAAGGGTATCCACTTAAAATCTCTAAAATTAGGGACACCCGGCTAGGCATATGCAGCCCCGTGCCGACTTTACCAAGTCGAACTAGTACCTTGGTGGTATAAAATCTGTCCCTATTTGAACCACTATCAAACCAAGACATTTAATGCCACAATATTAGTAATAAGTCATATGGAAGTGGTGTTTAAAAAAAAAAAATCTAATGACAGAAGTAATACACAACTGTTTTTACAAATTATTGAAGTAGTAAGTTATGAATGGTAGAAAGTACAATTGATATCAGTAGTCAGTAAATATATGTGAAAAAGATTATCCACTAATTGTAATTTGCACTTTTAGAAAGTTGTGAAAAATTGAAAAATTAAAAATGATTTCTCCAACGACTTTTCTATTTATTTCTTTACTGGTTCTTTCTACGTCGATGATTCTTTTTGAGTCTTTTCTATGCCTTATTTTCCACGCCTCTGAATGGGGTCTTACTCGAGCACTTTCCTTTCTTCTACTCTAATACGAACACGGCGGAATTTTAGCTTCACACGCCAAACTTGGACTTTCACTCGGTAAAGTCCATGTTACATTGATCTTAATCTTTAACAAAATGAAAAGGAACAATTCATAAGAACAAGAGAGAATTCATATCAAAATGAGTTTGTCTTCCTTCAACCCCTCCATGGTTACCCATATGACAAGAGAGAATTAGTCATAATAGCATTCACAGTTTTCACACCCGTCACACTCACCTCAACAAAGTTTTAGATAACATTTGACCAATCAAAGAAGAAAAAATTGCTAAGTGGTATGAGTTTATTGGAATAAAAATCTTTTGTCTCACTTTTTGTGTTTTATTTTAATCACAATTTACCATGTGTTTGATTTTTTTTTTTTTTTTTTTTACTTTGTCCATGACAAGTTGTGATTAATGAAACATAAAGTGGATTACAAGGTGAGATTGAAGATTTATATTTAGTTTATTCAATGGCTATATAGTTTGTTCTACTTTTCACTATACAACTTTGAAAGACATCTATATAAATTGTGAACATCAATATTTATAACTGCTCACAATTTATAGATATATATTCACATTTTAGGTGATTCGTACGGATGTATCTATTATTCATTTGTTTGGTTGCATATTATGAAACATATATATTTTTATTATATAAAATTCGAGCTTGTTTTATATATTATTATTTTATTCAAGCTGGTGAATATTTCATTTATTAGAATTATATATATATATATATATATTATGGAGATAACAATTTTGAACAGAAGACTATGATAATAATTATACAATTATTTAATTGATACATAATTGAATGTTAACCCATTGTGAGTATAAATATTATATAAGGATATTTTTGGAAACTTCATTAGAATATGACTCTAATTTATCATGATGCTATGTCAAAACCTTGAAATACTAATTTAAGGTTTTATTATGTTATAGATGTTGCTGGAAAATCAGTGGACTGCAGTCAATCGAGCCGAGGGATGGAAGACCTGCAAAAGCAAAGAGATTGATCGGAATTGGCACCGGTTTGGGGCCGGCCTAGGGGGCTCCGATGCCTTTTTCAGTAAGAGTTCCCAGAAAACCTTGAGAGTGTAATTCTGTATATTAGAAAGTACTGTTCATACCTAAGATTAGGAGAGATAATGGCATTTTATGCCTTATGGTCATAGCACGTGGCCTTCCAGACTCTCTTGGATTTGGGGACACGTGGTGATTCAGTAGCCCTTAGATCTGGAAGGCCGTTGCACCTTTGGAGTGTAATGCTGGGTGATGTTGCGAGGCCTTAACCCCTTAGATTCGTGGAGAACACCTGTCAACGGTGATGGTTCAACTTTGTGAGCTGTCTTGCTATATTCCCGTAATGGATAAGGGATGAGTCACAGGTAGCTGGGATAGGTGGTCATACGTAGTAGGTCGTCCATTTGGGTTGGGAATTAGCCAGTCGTCATCCCTTTGGAAGAGTAGAAGATCATCTTTTCTAACTTGGGAAAGGTTGATAAACAATCCCTTCAATTGCCCCTCTATTCCGTGGTCGTCCACATAGACGGCCTTCGGAATATAAAGAGTTAGGGTCGTAGAGGTAATTTTGCTCACTTTTCGCATTGAGTGTTGTGGCCATAATGGGATGGGACGGTTTCCGATACCTAGGACACGTGTCGGCCTGGGGATGGACGTACGTTCCAAGGCTCAACCGTCCCATTAATCCTTAGAAAAATCCATTTATTTCATCTTTTTCCCCCTTTCTTTCAAAAGCTTGGACCTTTCTTGCTCTCTCTCTCTTTCTTGCCTACCTGGGGTCTTGCTGTTTCGCAGGGGCTTTACTCCGGTGACCAATTTCAAGGGCTTTCACTCCGGCGACTTCTTTTTCATCGGTAAGTCAGTTCCTTTCCCCTTTATTTTCTCTTTCTTTTTTCTTTCTTTGCATTTTGGCCGTTCTTCGAGTAGCCGGGGAGTAAAAAAGGGGTTCCCTTTATTTTCTTTTTTGTCATTCTGGTAGGTCTTTGCGACAAGGTTGGGTTTGGCATTGTCTTTAGGGACTTCATTTTGAGTCCTTATGGCTTCAAGTATGGGTGACTCCTCGGAGTCATCGTCTTCTGGTGAGAGGGAGTCACTTGTGTTGATATCCGGATCTGAGGATTTCGGTGACCAAGGACGGTTTTCCAGGACCACGGGGTCGTCTACACCGGCCTTCTCATCCCGAGAGCCCAACTTGCCCATTCTAGGTCGTGACCTAAATAGGCTCTTCATAGCTGAGGGGGTATCTTCCAAATTAGTCGAGAAAGACATTGGGAGGTTGAGGAAAAGGTACCAAATCTCCGAGAACATAGTACTCAGGTTGCCCGAGAATGGCGAGTAGGCATTTTCGTCTAATGGGGAGGATGTTGTTCTCTACGAGGAGATTTTGGTGGCCGGTCTGAGACTGCCGATTAGACCTTTTGAGAGGAGGCTACTTAACCGTCTCAGATTAGCCCCCAGTCAATTAAATCCGAATGCCTGGCGGTTGGTGATTGGTCTTCAAGTTCTTTGGAAGATAGTCAGCGAGGGGGAACATGAGTTGACTATCGACGAATTTCTTTTTCTTTACAAATTGACATACATGCCAGCTTCGCCTGGGATCTGGGGTTTTACCTGTCATAGAGGCTCTCCGAGACTTATCTTGGACCTCCCCAATTCTAACCGAAGTTGGAAGCCAAAATTTTTCTTCCTGTGTGGGGACAATTGGGAGTTTTCCCCCGAGGAGGCAATAGTCGAGGACCTTTGTGGCCTTCGCTAGTCCTGGGGGGTTCCCCCTGTCAATGGTGCAATTTTGGCATTTCAAGTATTACATATATATATATATATATATATATATATATATATATATATATATATATATATATATATTTTATATATATATACAAATATTTTTTGTTGATGGTCTTCCAGAATTTCACCTTATGAGTGTTTTCTTTTGTAGTTTTTCTCCGCCCTTCCTTATCCGACCAGTTGAAGGGACATCTCTCAAGAGTTATAAATTACCAAAGAGAAAGACTGGTCAGATTGGTTGATCTTCTCTCCCCATCGAGCTTGGCGCAATGGTCCCTTGGTCCTGAGCCCAGTCTAGAAGTTAGGAAGGTGATCAGATCCTACCAACGAAGTAAGTGACTCGCTTCCACTATCCTTTTCAGATCGTTTTCATATGGTTCTCGCTTAACACCCTTCTATATTGCAGGGATGATGACCAGAGCGGAATGCAAACGTTTGAGGGAGGTGGCCCAGAACTTGGAAGATCTTTCTGATGCAGATGCATTTTTTTCCAAGAAACCAAAGTCTGGGAAAAAGGTGGTCACAGAAAAGGGGGCCAGCTCCAAAAAGGAAGGTAACGTGACCAAGGAAGGTCGTCAGAATAAGCCCCTTCCTCTTGCCAAAGGTAAGGCATCCTCGAAAGTCCATGTATACCACGAGATTCCCCCTTCTTTAAGTGTATCAAAGGGGAAGGGGTTGGTGTCTGAGGAGATTAATCCCACCATTTATAATAGCACGTCTAGGGTGATGAAACAGGTGAATGAGGCATATGAGAAGGTTGACCTGGAGGTTTACGATCTGATTGACAACATGGATCTTCTTCGCATATCAATTCAAGATTCGTTGAAGGTCGACTTCTTTCCTTTATTCTTTTTTGATTTTTGAAGGCGTTTTATTTTCTAACATATGCTTCATTGTCCAGGCTACAGGATAGATGTTCACTGTGGGCAACAGGCTTCGTTCGTCAGAGGACGAGTGTGCGAAGCTTAAGGCAGAACTTGAAGAGGCCAAGGCTCAGACCCTTACCCACAAAAAGGCTACAAAAGGCCTTACTGCTGAAAGAGGGAGTCTAGGAGCCAAGTGAAGCAGTTGGAAACCGATCTTAAAAAGAGGGACAACCGTCTTTCTGTCCTGGAGACGGACTATGATGAGTTGTTGCGCAAAACTGAGGCTCTTCAAGGAGAGATCTCAAACGCGATGGAGATGGCCATCCTGGAATTTAAGGCTTCCGAGGATTTTCAAGATGACACCTGTCATTACTATGTTGCGGGTTTTAAGTACTTTAGGAAGAGAGCTACTTTCGCCTTTGGAGGCGTCCAAGACTGGTCACTGGTGAAGATTTTTTATGATGAGGATACCACGGCTGTGGAAGGAGACAGTGAAGATGAAGAGGAAGAGGGTGACGTCCAGTCAAGAGAACGCGCGGTCACCCCACCTGATGTCCCCTTTATTCCTCCAAGCGGCGATCAAGGTGACAATCCGACTGCTAGTCCTGTGGACAGCCAGGTCGCTTTTGTGGACGACCAGGCTACTCCTCCACCAGTCGGTGATGAAGCACCATAGTTTCTATTTTTTTGTACTTTAACTCAAGCACTTTTGTTTCGGTAGATACATCTTCTGACTAGGGTCATGTTTACTCCCTATGGAAGGGGTGTGACCTATGCTTTTGTAGACAAAACTTGATTAGGGTTATGTTTACTACTTATGGAAGGGGTGTGACCCATGCTTTTGTAGACACAACTTGACTAGGGTCATGTTTACTCCTTGTGGAAGGGGTGTGACCCATGCATTTGATCAAGTCATGTTCACCTGTGTGACAGGCGGGGCTTGACGACCACCTATATGTTAGCCATCTTTGTCGTTCTTCCTTGAATTGTCATTTTTCCTTCCATTCATACTTAGCAAGATGTTGACGTTTATTTTTTGGGGAGAGCCCCTTTGTGAGAGTATTAACCTCGTGGGCGTCTAACTTGATAATATTTAGAAGAGGAGCGTTCTCGACGATCTTCTTCTGTAGATGCACCCCGTGGGTGTCTTACTTAACAATATTTAGAAGAGGGGCATTCTTAACAATCTTCTTCTGTAGATGCACCTCGTGGGTGTCTAACTTGACAATATTGAGAAGAGGAACGTTCTTGACGATCTTCTTCTGTAGGTGCACCCCGTGGGTGTCTAACTTGACAATATTGAGAAGAGGAACGTTCTTGACGATTTTCTTCTGTAGGTGCACCCCGTGAGTGTCTAACTTGACAATATTGAGAAGAGGAGCTTTCTTGATGACCTTCTTCTATAGATGCATCCCGTGGGTGTCTAACTTGATAACATTTTAGAAGATGAGCGTTCTTTAACGACCTTCTTCCATAGATGCACCCCGTGGGTGACTGACTTGATAATTTTTGAAAGATGCACCCCATGGGTGTCTAACTTAGTAATTTCAGAAGAGGGAATTCATCCTTGACAACTTTCTTCTGGAAGATGCACCACGTAGGTGTCTAACTGTCCTCCGAGGGGCATCTGTTTCGATGACTCCCTACTAGACATATCCTTCGAGGGGCATGTTGTTTGATGACACCCTACTGGATATTGCACCTCTTGGGTGTCTAACTGTAAGAGACGTCTACTTAATTGATGATTGATAATATTTGAATGACAGCAAGCATATTTAGACAATTATTTATAAACAGACAGTCTTCTTTTCATCGATAAAGGATATTGTTTGGATAGTACAAACTTCTTTAACGTAAAATGTAGCTAGGGGTGTGTACCTCAAGGGTAATACTTTTTGAGATGCTCAACATTCCAGGGATGAGGAAGCTTTTTTCCATGACGGTCTTCTAAATGATAAGTACCCCTTCTGTAGTATTGGATACAGACGGCGCCAACTGATGTTGCTGGAAAATCAGTGGACTGTAGTCAGTCGAGCCGAGGGATGAAAGACTTGCAAAAGCAAAGAGGTTGATCGGAATTGGCACTGGTTTGGGGCCGGCCTAGGGGGCTCCGATGCCTTTGTCAGTAAGAGTTCCCAGAAAAACATTGAGAGTGTATTCATACCTGAGATTAGGAGAGATAATGGCGTTTTATGCCTTCTGGTCATAGCACGTGGCCTACTAGACTCCCTTGGATTTGGGGACACGTGGTGATTCAGTAGCCCTTAGATCTGGAAGGCCATTGCACCTTTGGAGTGTAGTGCTGGGTGATGTTGCGAGGCCTTAACCCCCTAGATTCGTGGAGAACACCTGTCAACGGTGATGGTTCGACTTGGTGAGCTGTCTTGCTATATTCCCGTAATGGATAAGGGATGAGTCATAGGTAGCTGGGATAAGTGGTCATGCGTAGTAAGTCGTCCATTTGGGTTGGGAATTAGCCGGGTCGTCATCCCTTTGGAAGAGTAAAAGATCATCTTTTTTGACTTAGGAAAGGTTGATAAACATTCCCTTCAGTTATTATCACCAAACAAATGGATATAAATAGCCATTCAATAATAAATTATTTATTAGTTTAAATTCTTATTCATATTCTTAAACAATCATCATCGCAGTGTATCAAAAGTGAGTTTTTCATCAACTAATTAATCAAGAATGTCAATTAATTGTTTAGTATTCAATCAAACATTATCGATCATACTATTTACACCTGTAATTATAAAAGTATAAACCATTCAATCAGGTAGCTTACCAATGAACTAGAATATCGTTTATGCAGGAAAGAGTCAGATCTCATCACTTAAGATTGTTGCTGATGTTGCTGTGAAATTAGTGGACGGTAGTCAGTCAAGCCGCGAGCTGGAAGACCTGCAAAAAGGAAGAACTGATCGGACCTGGCACCGGTTTGGGGTCGGCCTAGGAGGCTCCGATGCTTTTGTTAGTCATAGTCTCTTTTTGTTTTAACTCTTTTTCTGTATTTTTTAGTATTGCAATTACTGTTCATGCCTGAGAATAGGAGAGAGAATAGTTTCTTATACCTTCTGGTCAGACCACATGGCCTTCTAGGCTCTGTCAGATCTAAAGACACGTGGTGAGCTGGTGACCCTCCGTCTGGAAGGCCGTTACCCGTTCTGGAGCGTAGTGCTGAATGGAGTCACGGGGCTTCAACCCCCCTAAGTTCGTGTTGGAGAACACCTGTGTGTGACATGCGACCAACTGGAGGAGTTGTCTCGGTTGATTCTCGAAGAAGATAAGAGATGAGTCATAACCGGATGATTGAAGGGTTGTTCACGGATAGAAGGGCGTCAGTCACTCTGGGGGATGCAAAGGCCTTCCTCCTGACGTTGAAGGTCGTCACTCCTTACTTGGGAGAGTCAGAGAAATATCCCCTTCAGTTGCCCCCCTATTCCGAGGTTGTGTGTCTTGACGGCCTTCGGAATATGAAGAGTCCGGGTCCTGGAGGTAAATTGCACCCGTTTCCCTCGTCGAGCTCCGTGGCCATAATGGGATGGGACGGTTTCAATGTTGCTGAGACACGTGTTGGTCCAGGGATGGGCGCAAGTTTTAAAGCCCCAACCGTCTCTCTTAATGCCCAAGAAGCCTCATTTATTTTTGCCAGTTTTCAGTCTTTTTCAAAAAATTCCCTCAGTTCTTCAAGTTCTCCCCTTTTCAACTTGCTTAAAGGGATCTCTGCTCCGGCGACCTCCGTGTTCTTCAGCGATTCTTTTTCCGGCGACAGTTTTTCCATTGGTAAGCCATTTTCTTCTTCTTCTGTCTTATTTTCTAGTGTCTTAGTTATTCTTTGGGTAGTCAAGGAGTAAAAAGGTTTCGCCTTTACCCTCTTTTCCTTTACTTCGGTAGGTTTTTGCGGCGAGGGTGAGTGCGGCATTGCCACTAGGGACTTCGTCTCGAGTCTTTATGGCTCCAAATGTGGATGACTCTGTGGAGTCACCATCTTCCGGTGAGAGATATTCACCTGCACCATTATCTGTATCTGAGGATTCCGGAAGCCGGGGACGGTCCTCTGGGACCTCGGAGTCGTTTACCTCAGACTCCTTGCCCCAGGAGGTTAATATACCCATTCCAGGTCGGGACTTAAACAAGCCGTTCATAGCCGAAGAGGTGCCTTCCAAACTAGTTGAGAAGGATATTGGAAGGTTGAGGAGTCGATTCCAAATCCCGGAAAACATAGTGATTAGGCTTCCTGAAAGTGGTGAGTGGGCATGTACGTCTAATGGGGAAGACATTGCCTTGTATGAAGAGAGCTTGGTTGCCGGCCTAAGATTTCCTTTTAGGCCTTTTGAGAAGGGGCTCCTTCACCGTTTCGGTTTGGCTCCCAGTCAACCGAATCCAAATGCTTGGCGGTTAATAGTAGGCCTTCAGGTTCTTTGGAAGATGGCTCATGAAGGGGAGCATGATTTGACCATTGATGAATTCCTTTTCCTTTACAAACTGACTTACATGCCGTCCACATCGGGAATTTGGGGCTTCACCTGCCATAAAGGATCTCCGAGGCTTATCCCTTGTGTTCCCAATTCAAACCAGAGTTGGAAGCCCAAATTCTTTTTCTTGTGTGGGGAGAATTGGGAATTTTCCTCTGGAAAGACAATAGGCGAGGATCCTTGTGGCCTTCGTCGTCCCTGGGGAATTCCTCCTGCTAATGGTGCATTTTTCCCCCTTCTTTTTATTTTTTTTTTTTTTCTTTTTATTTTTTATTTTTTATTTTTTTACACATATGTATATATATTGTTATGGATGGCCTTTCAGGCATTTACCTTGGATTTTTCTCTCTGCAGCTTTTCGTCGGCCTTCATTATCCAATCGTTTACAGGAAAGCCTCTCCGTGGTCGTGGATTTTCAGAAGGAGAGGGCAGTGCGGCTAGCCGACCTTCTATCTCCGTTCGCGTTGGCACAGTGGTCCTTGGGTCCCGAACCCAGTGAAGAAGTGAAGAAGGCAATACAGTCTTATAACTTAAGTAAGTAATCTCTCTTCTCGATCCTAGGACTTAGATACCTTTTTCATTATCTCTTCTTGACACCCTTCCTTGCTACAGGAATGACAACCAGGGCTGAACGCAAGCGCCTAATGGAGGCGGCCCAGAATCTTGACGACCTTCCTGATACAAGCGCGCTTTTTCCCAAGAAGGTCGTTATGGAGAAGGGGGCCAGTTCTAAGAAGGGTGGCCACCATGACAAATCCCTTCCTGCTGCCAAAACGAAGATGCCCGAGAAGGTTCACGTGTATCATGAGATTCCCCCTTCCCCTGTTGCCGCATCAAAAGGGAGGGGGGTGGCTTCTGACGATATTCAACCCACTATCTATAACAGCACGTCTAGGGCGATGGACAAAGTGAACAAGATGTATGAGAAGGTTGATCTGGAGGTGTATGATCACATTGAGAACATGGACCTTCTCCGCATATCGATTCAAGATTCGTTGAAGGTCGACTTCTTTCTCCCTCTTGAGGATGGTATCTCATACATGCACATGTATATATATATTTTACTTTATTCGTTGAAATTTTTCTTTTATTTCTCAGGCTGCGGGTCAGATGTTCATTTTGGGGAACAGGCTTCGTTCCTCAGATCGTGACTTGGCAAAGCTTAAAGCGGAACTCGAGGAGGCCAAAGTTCAGACTCTTGCTCATCAGGAGGCTACGGAGGTTCTCAATGCTGAAAGAGGGACCCTGAAGAACCAAGTGAGGAAGTTAGAGGCTGACCTGAAGAAGAAGGACGCCCGTCTGTCTGGCCTGGAGAAGGAACGTGGTGACCTAGTGGAGAAGACTGCAGCTCTACAAGAAGAGGTTGCAAATGCGAGAGAGACGGCCGTCACCGAGTTCAAGGCTTTCGAGGATTTCAATGATGCCACTCGCCGTTACTATGTGGCGGGTTTTGAACATTTCAGGAAGAGGGCGGCCCAGGCCTTTGGGGATGTTGTCAATTGGCAGACGGTAAAAATCTTTGTTGATGAAGAGACCACCGCGATGGAGGAAGACAGTGGTGAAGAGGAGGAAGGGGATGATGTTCAATCCAAAGATCGTACGGTTGCTTCAACTGATGTCCCGTCTACTCCCCCAAATGGTGATGAAGGTAACAATCCTGTTGCTGGTCCTGAAGGCGGCCAGACTATTCAAGTGGACGACCCGGTTATCCCCGTGGACGATCAGGCTGCTCTTCCTCCAACCGGTGGCGAGATGCCATAGTTTTAATCCTTGTGATCTTGACCTAGACATTTTGTGTTTGATGTTTTTCTTTCTTTTGTCAGCAATGTAGCCCTAACAAGGTCATGTTTACTCCTTCTGGAAGGGGTGTGACCTATACTTAAAAACAATCTCGTAGCTAGGGTCATGTTTACTCCTTATGGAAGGGGTGTGACCCATACTTAGACGATTTCAGCTAGGGTCATGTTTATCCCTTATGGAAGGGGTGTGACCCGTACTTTTGTGGACAATGTCTTGACTGGGATCATGTGATGTTTATATGCCAGTTGTCTTTTGCTATTCCTTCTAGAATTGCTACTTTGTTTCTTCCCATCTGTGTTGAGCAAAAAGTGGATTTCTCATATTGTGGTGTTTACTGCACTGTTGACGACCGTCTGCCGATGAATCCCTCAATTAACCATAATATGTAGCGGAACGTCCTTGACGGTCTTCTTTTATACGTATATCCCATAGGTGTTTAATTTTGATAACAGACACGGGAGGAACACACTAGATAGGCAAAGAAGGAACGACCTTGACGGGCTTCTTCTTTAGATGCACCTCTTAGGTGTCTTAGCTAATAATAGGTAGAGATGGGACATTCTTGATGGTCTTCTTCTCTAGATGCACCTCTTGGGTGTCTAGCCTGATAATAGGCAGAGAAAGGACACTCTTGTCGGTCTTTTTCTCTGGATGCACCCCTTGGGTGTCTCACTTGATAATAGGTAGAGGAGGGACACTTTTGACGGTCTTCTTCTCTAGATACACCCTTTGGGTGTCTAACGTCGGTTGATGAGTAGGGGAGCAATTTTCTTGATGGGCTTCCATGGTACATGCACCTCATGGGTGTCTGACTTGTGCACCTCGAAGGTGTCTATCAATTGCACCTCATGGGTGTCTAACTTGTGCACCTTGAAGGTGTCTAACACTTGCACCTCATGGGTGTCTAACATTTGCACCTCATGGGTGTCTAACATTTGCACCTCATGGGTGTCTGACTTGTGCACCTTGAAGGTGTCTAACATTTGCACCTCATGGGTGTCTAACATTTGGCGTTATAATATCTGGCCATTTTTCCTTGATAAAGTGCGATTCTTCGTGCTGCCCTTTCTCTTGTTTCATCTAGGAGATCAAGGTTCAAACGAAGCTGCCCTTCATTTTCCCCCTCTTTGTGGAAGGTCGTCTTTAGGGTGGTTAGTCCAATTTCAACGGGGATAACAGCCTCCGTGCCGAAGGTGAGCTTGAAGGGAGTTTCCTTTGTTGGGGTTCTGACGGTGGTTCGGTATGCCTACAACACGCTTGGAAGCTCTTCCACCCACATGCTCTTTGCCCCCTCAAGCCGGGTCTTAATCTGTTTGAGTAAGGTCCGGTTTGTAACTTCGACTTGGCCGTTTGCTTGTGGATGCCTGGGGGAGGAATAGTGGTTTTTTATGTTCAGTTGAGCACACAATTCCCTGAAGGGTCCATTATCAAATTGCTTCCCATTGTCGGAAATCAGGACTCGTGGGATCCCAAATCGACAGATGACGGCCTTCCAGACGAAAGACTTGACATTATTTTCTGAAATTGTTGACAAGGGTTCCGCCTCCACCCATTTAGTAAAGTAATCAATCGCAACCACTAAGAATTTTGCTTGTTTTGTTCCAACCGGAAAGGGACCCATGATATCTAGCCCCCATTGTGCGAAAGGCCATGGTGAGGTTATGGGCGTGAATTCCTCCGGTGGCACCCTCGGGACACTAGCGAAGCATTGGCACTTGTCGCAGGCCTTCACAAATTGGGTGGCATCATGTAGAAAGGATGGCCAGTAATAGCCTACTCTTGTGAGTTTGTGCGCCAAAGATCTTACCCCTGAATGATTCCCACAAACCCCTTCATGGACCTCCCTGATGACATAATTCACTTCTTCTGGTGACAAACACCTAAGGTAAGGTCGTGAAAAACCCATCTTGTAAAGGATGCCCCCCAGCAACTGGAAGCGAGAAGCACGTATTCGAAGTTTGTGTGCTTCTGCCCTATCTGCAGGAAGGGTCCCTTCTTTGAGGTATCGGATTATGGGCAACATCCACGTCGTAGTGAATGAGATAGGATTTATTGTTTCTTCCTCTGTAGACGGTCTTCCTTGGATTTCGACGAAGCCATCTATTTCCGCTCCTGAAGACGCCAACCTAGCTAGACGGTCGGCAGCTTCATTTTCTTCTCTTGGAATCTGAAGTAATTCTACCTTCTTGAACTGTGTTAGTAGGTTCTTGACGACCGTCAAATATCTCTTCATTCTATCTTCCTTAGCTTCATGTTGTACCTTCTTAGTGTCTGGAAGGTTTCTTTTAAGTCAATGAGATGGTCTTCATCCTTTTTGCTCTTTACCAGCATGTCATCCACGTATACTTCCACGTTTCTCCCTATTTGATCATGGAACATCTTGTTTACCAGTCTCTGGTAGGTGGCTCCAGCATTTTTGAGGCCGAAGGGCATTACCTTGTAGCAGAAAAGGCCTCTGCTTGTGATGAAGGCCGTCTTCTCTTGGTCCCCTTCTGTCATCTGAATCTGGTTGTAGCCAAAGAAGGCATCCATGAAGCTGAGTAACTTGTGTCCAGCCGTGGAATCCACTAGTTGGTCTATTCGTGGAAGGGGATAGCTGTCATTGGGACATGCTTTGTTTAAATCTGTGAAATCGACACACATTCGCCATTTCCCCGTGGATTTTTTGACCATTACCACATTGGCGAGCCATTCTGGGTAATAAACCTCCCTTATGAAGCCTGCCTTCAATAATTTGTCAACCTCTTCCATCACAGCAGTGTTTCTTTCCGGGGCGAAGACTCGTCTCTTCTGCTTGACGGGGGGTGTGGAAGGGTTGACGTTCAGTTTGTGGGAAATTACTTCAGTGCTAATACCAGGCATGTTGTCATGGCTCCACGCAAAGACATCTGCATTCCCCCTCAAGAAACTTACTACCGAAGCTCGTATCTCTTTTGCCATAGAAGTTCCTATCCTTGTTGTTTTCTTTTCATCGCCTTCTATCAATACGATCTCCTCTAATTCTTCGGTTGGTTCAGCAATGTTTTGCCGCTCTTCCACGATCAGCGTTTGGTGGACCTGCTCTGCATTGACAGTAGTTAAATAACATTCTCTGGCCATTGCTTGATCTCCCTTCATCTCCCCTATTCCATTTTCGGTTGGAAAGCGAACTAGAAGGTGGTATGTGGAAGTGACAGCTCGAAGGCGATTCAGAGTAGGGCGTCCGATTATCACATTATAGGCAGAAGGGCAATCTACTACCAAGAAATTGACCTTCTTTATAGCTTGCTTCGGATGAGTACCTACTATGATTTGAAGGGTGACCATTCCAAGGGGATAGATACTGGTTCCTGCAAACCTGACCAAAGGGGTTTCGATGGGTTGCAGCTGATCCTTATCAATTTTCATTTGCTGGAAGGCCGTCAAATATATGATCCTTCGCTCAACTTAGTCGCTTGTTTTTCAACCACTTCATCGGTGGACAACGGTATGGACGACCTACCACGCACCTCCTGAATGTCAAGCAAAAAGAAGGAGAAACCTTGAGATCGTACCTCACCAGGTTCAACAAAGAAACGTTATTAGTTGATGGGGCAGATGACAAGGTGGTGTTGACGGCGTTCATCTCTGGCCTTCAATCGGGAGATTTCCTATTCTCCGTCTATAAAGATCCCCCGAGCACCATGACGGAAATGATGTATGAGGCTCAACGATACATGAATGGGGAGGAAGCCCTTCTAGCTCGTGATCAGGCCACCGGAAAGAAGAGGAAAGGAGATCATGCAGACCGTCCGGCGGAGCCCCATGAGACAAGGCCCAAAGCACAGAGGAACAGAAACGGGAGGCAAGAAGAGAGGAGTGGACGGGGGTTTAATGAGAGGTTCAACCGCTTTACTCCTCTCAACGCTCCTGTAGACCACATCTTCATGCAAATAAGGAATGACCCAGCTTTGAAGTGGCCAGGGAAGCTGTTGACGGACCCCGACAAAAGGCCGAGAGACAAGTACTGCCGTTTTCATAGAGACCACGGCCACAACACAGAAAACTGCTACGACCTGAAGAGACAAATCGAGGAACTAATCAAGCAAGGAAAGTTGCAGAGATTTATCGAAAAAGGTCAGAGAGAAGGCCGTCCCCAGGGAGCCCGTCAACAACGACCTCCAGGGGAAGCACCTCCAAGACCCCCACTGGGAGAAATTCACGTAATCACTGGAGGAATGGCAGCAGGCGGAACCTCCCGCTCCTCACGAAAGGCTTACGCTCGTCAAATACATAATGTGCTTGTCACGCAGAAAAGCAACAAGAAACCGAGGGTGGAAGACCTTCCTATTACATTTACAGAAGAAGACGCCTGCAAAGTCTTCCACCCCCACGATGACGCATTGGTTGTCACAATGGAGATTGCTGGCTATTCCACCAGACGGGTCTTGATTGACAATGGCAGCTCTGCGGACATTATATACTTGACGGCCTTCCAGCAAATGAAGAATTGGTAAGGATCAGCTGCAACCCATCGAAACCCCTTTGGTTGGATTTGCGGGAACCAGTATCTATCCCCTTGGAATGGTCACCCTTCAAATCGTAGCAGGTACTCATCCGAAGCAAGCTATGAAGAAGGTAAATTTCTTGGTAGTAGATTGCCCTTCTGCCTATAATGTGATAATTGGACGCCCTACTCTGAATCGCCTTCGAGCTGTCACTTCCACATACCACCTTCTAGTCCGCTTTCCAACCGAAAATGGAATAGGGGAGATGAAGGGAGACCAAGCAATGGCCAGAGAATGTTATTTAACCACCGTGAACGCAGAGCAGGTCCACCAAACGCTGATTGTGGAAGAGCGGCAAAATGTTGCTGAACCAACTGAGGAGTTAGAGGAGATCGTATTGATAGAAGGCGATGAAAAGAAGACAACAAGGATAGGAACTTCTATGGCAAAAGAAATACGAGCTTCGGTAGTGAAGTTTCTTAAGGGGGAATGCAGATGTCTTTGCATGGAGCCATGACGACATGCCTGGTATTAGCACTGAAGTAATTTCTCCACAAATTGAACGTCAACCCTTCCACACCCCCCGTCAAGCAGAAGAGGCGGGTCTTCGCCCCGGAAAGAAACACTGCTGTGATGGAAGAGGTTGACAAATTGTTGAAGGCAGGCTTCATAAGGGAGGTTTATTACCCGGAATGGCTCGCCAATGTGGTAATGGTCAAAAAATCCACGGGGAAATGGCGAATGTGTGTTGATTTTACAGGATTTAAACAAAGCGTGTCCCAAAGACAGCTATCCCCTTCCACGAATAGATCAACTAGTGGACTCCACGGCCGGACACAAGTTACTCAGCTTCATGGACGCCTTCTCTGGCTACAACCAGATTCAAATGACAGAAGGGGACCAAGAAAAGACGGCCTTCATCACAAGTAGGGGCCTTTTCTGCTACAAGGTAATGCCCTTCGGCCTCAAAAATGCTGGAGCCACCTACCAGAGACTGGTAAACAAGATGTTCCATGATCAAATAGGGAGGAACGTCGAAGTATACGTGGATGACATGCTGGTAAAGAGCAAAAAAGATGAAGACCATCTCAGCGACTTAAAAGAAACCTTCCAGACTCTAAGAAGGTACAACATGAAGCTGAACCCGGCAAAGTGTGTGTTCGGGGTCTCCTCCGGCAAATTTCTGGGTTTCATGGTATCGCAGCGCGGGATAGAAGCCAACCCAGATAAAATCAAGGCCATTCCTAGACATGAGCCCTCCGAAGACCATCAAGGAGGTCCAGAGCTTGACAGGGAAAGCAGCCGCTCTGAATAGGTTCGTTTCAAGATCTACGGACAAATGCCTTCCCTTCTTTAGAACTCTCAGGAAGGCCTTCCAGTGGACAGAAGAATGCCAGAAGGCGTTTGAAGGAATTGAAGGCCTATTTATCCTCCCCACCGTTACTCAGCCCTTCCCAGACGGGTGAGGAATTATATTTGTACTTGGCTGTGTCAGCCTCTGCGGTCAGTTCCGCACTAATTCGCGAGGAAGAACGCGTTCAAAAGCCCGTCTATTACACCAGTAGGGCCTTAAGGGGAGCTGAAGAAAGATATTCAAATATGGAAAAATTGGCTTTTGCTTTGTTGATCGCATCTAGAAAGCTCAGGCCGTACTTCCAGTCCCATCCCATAGTAGTCTTGACGGATTACCCCCTCAGGAAGGCCATGAATAAGCCAGATGCGGCCGGGAGACTAGTACAGTGGTCCATCGAAATGAGTGAATTTCATATCGACTACCGTCCACGAACTGCAATAAAGGCCCAAGCCTTGGCTGATTTTATCGCAGAATTCACTCAACCATGGAAGGATGAGGAAGACTTGGAAGAAGGCAAGGCCTGGACGGTAAATATAGACGGGTCTTCTACCAAGGAAATGAGCGGGGCTGGAGTCGTCCTTGTCTCCCCTGAGAAAGACAAATTCGAATATGCGCTTCAGCTACGTTTCCGCGCCACCAACAACGAAGCGGAGTATGAAGCCCTTCTAGCCGGACTAAAATTATCCAAGAGTATGGGAATCGAGAACCTGACCGTCAAAAGCGATTCTCAGTTAATCGTAGGGCAAGTCAAGGGGGAGTATGAAGCTAAGGAAGATAGAATGAAGAAATATTTGATGGCCGTCAAGAACCTACTAACACAGTTCAAGAAGGTGGAATTACTTCAGATTCCAAGAGAAGAAAATGAAGCCGCCGACCGTTTAGCTAGGTTGGCATCTTCAGGAGTGGAAATAGATGGCTTCGTAGAGATCCAAGGAAGACCGTCTACAGAGAAAGAAACAATAAATCCTATCTCGTTCACTACGACGTGGATGTTGCCCATAATCCGATACCTCAAAGAAGGGACCCTTCCTGCAGATAGGGCAGAAGCACACAAACTCCGAATACGTGCCTCTCGCTTCCAGCTGCTAGGGGGCATCCTTTACAAGATGGGTTTTTCACGACCTCACCTAAGGTGTTTGTCACCAGAAGAGGCGAATTACGTCATCAGGGAAGTCCATGAAGGGGTTTGTGGGAATCATTCAGGGGCAAGATCTTTAGGCGCACAAGCTCACAAGGGCAGGCTATTATTGGCCGTCCCTTCTACATGATGCCACCCAATTTGTGAAGGCCTGCGACAAGTGTCAACGCTTCGCCAATGTCCCTAGAGTGCCACCGGAGGAATTCACGCCCATAACCTCACCATGGCCTTTTGCACAATGGGGGCTAGATATTATGGGTCCCTTCCCGGTTGGAACGAAACAAGCAAAATTCTTAGTGGTTGCGATTGATTACTTTACTAAATGGGTGGAGGCGGAACCCTTGGCAACAATTTCAGAAAAGAATGTCAAGTCTTTCGTCTGGAAGGCCGTCATCTATCGATTTGGGATCCCACGAGTCCTGATTTCCGACAATGGGAAGCAATTTGATAATGGACCCTTCAGGGAGTTATGTGCTCAACTGAACATAAGAAACCACTACTCATCCCCCAGACATCCACAAGCAAACGACCAAGTCGAAGTAACGAACCGGACTTTACTCAAACAGATTAAGACCCGGCTTGAGGGGGCAAAGGGCATGTGGGTGGAAGAGCTTCCAAGTGTGCTGTGGGCATACCGAACAACCGTCAGAACCCCAACCAAGGAAACTCCCTTCAAGCTCACCTATGGCACGGAGGCTGTCATCCCCGTCGAAATTGGACTGACCACGCTAAGGACGACCTTCCATAACGAAGGAGAAAATGAAGGGCAGCTTCGTCTGAACCTTGATCTCCTCGATGAAGCAAGAGAAAGGGCAGCACGAAGAATCGCGCTTTATCAAGGAAAGATGGCCAGGTATCATAATGCCAAAGTAAAGCTCCGACGTTTTGAAGTTGGTGATTGGGTCTTGAGGAAGGTCACCCAAGCAACTAAGGACCCGTCTCAGGGAAAGCTGGGCCCTAATTGGGAAGGTCCCTACAAGATCATCCAATATTATCGAAGGGGCACCTATCATTTGGAAGACCGTCATGGCAAAAAGCTGCCTCATCCATGGAATGTTGAACATCTCAAGAAATACTACCCATGAGGTAAATATATCAGTCATCTTTTACAATTAAGAAGTTTGTATACTCAAACAATGACTTTTATCTATGAATAGAAGACCATCTTCATCTAAATAATTGTCTAAATATACTTGCTGTCGCCCCAAATATTATCCATTATTATCTCAACAGGCGTCATTTGCACAAGTTAGACACCTTCCAGGTGCACAAGTCAGACACCCACGAGGTGCACAAGTCAGACACCCACGTGGTGCACAAGTCAGACACCCACGTGGTGCACAAGTCAGACACCCACAAGGTGCACAAGTTAGACACCTTCAAGGTGCACAAGTCAGACACCCACGAGGTGCACAAGTTAGACACCTTCAAGGTGCACGAGTTAGACACCCACGAGGTGCAAGTCAGACACCCACGTGGTGCATCAGTTAGACACCTTCAAGGTGCACGAGTTAGACACCCACGAGGTGCAAGTCAGACACCCACGTGGTGCATCAGTTAGACACCTTCAAGGTGCACGAGTTAGACACCCACGAGGTGCAAGTCAGACACCCACGTGGTGCATCAGTTAGACACCTTCAAGGTGCACGAGTTAGACACCCACGAGGTGCAAGTCAGACACCCACATGATGCATCAGTTAGACACCTTCAAGGTGCACCAGTTAGACACCCACGGGGTGCATGTACCATGGAAGCCCACCAAGAAGATTGCTCCCCTACTAGTCAACCGGCGTTAGACACCCAAGGGGTGCATCCAGAGAAGAAGACCGTCAAGAGTGTCTCTTCTCTACTTATTATCAAATGAGACACCCAAGGGGTGCATCCAGAGAAGAAGACCGTCAAGAGTGTCCTTTCTCTACTTATTATCAAATGAGACACCCAAAGGGTGCATCCCGACAAGAAGACCGTCAAGAGTGTCCTTTCTTTACTTATTGTCAGGTGAGACACCCAAGGGGTGCGTCTAAAGAAGAAGACCCTAAAGAGTGTCCCTTCTCTGGGTATTATTAAGCAAGACACCCAAGGGGTGCATTTAAAGAGGAAGCCCGTCAAGGATGTTCCCTCTTTGCCTATCTAGTGTATCCCTCCCATGTCTGTTATCAAAATTAAGAGAAGACCGTCAAGGACGTCCCATCACACATTAGGGTTAATTGAATGATTCATCGGCAGACGACCATCAACAGTACAGCAAACACCACGATATGAGAAATCCACCTTTTGTTTAAACATAAATGAGAAGAAGCAAAATAGCGATTCTAGAAGGGATAGCAAAAGATAGCTGGCATATAAACATCACATGATCCCAGTCAAGACATTGTTCACAAAAGTATGGGTCACACCCCTTCCAGAAGGAGTAAACATGACCCTAGCTACGAAATTGTTCTAAGTATGGGCCACACCCCTTCCAGAAGGAGTAAACATGGCCTTGTTAAGACTACATTGTTGACAAAAGAAAAAGAAAACAACGAACACAAAATGTCTGGATCAAAGTCACAAGGATTAAAACTATGGCATATCGCCACCAGTTGGAGGAAGAGCAGCCTGGTCGCCCACAGGGATAACCGGGTCGTCCACTTGAATAACCTGGCCGCCTTCAGGACCAGCAACAGGGTTGTTACCTTCATCACCATTAGGAGGAGTAGACGGGACATCAGTTGGGACAACCGCACGCTCCCTGGATTGAACATCATCCCCTTCCTCCTCTTCCCCACTGTCTTCCTCCATCGCCGTGGTCTCCTCATCATCAAAGATCTTTTACCATCTGCCAATTGACGACCTCCCCAAAAGCCTGGGCTGCCCTCTTCCTGAAGTGCTCAAAGCCCGCCACATAGTAGCGGCGAGTGGCATCATTAAAATCCTCGGAAGCCTTGAAGTCAGTGACGGCCGTCTCCCTCGCATTTGCGACCTCTTCTTGGAAAGTCTCAGCCTTCTTCAACAGATCATCACGCTCCTTTCCCAGGTCAGCTAGACGGGCGTCCTTCTTTTTCAGGTCGGCTTCCAGTCTCTTCACTTGGCTTCTCAAAGTCCCCCTCTCAGCATTAAGAACCTCTGCAGCCTCCTGATGAGCAAGGGTCTGAGCTTTGGCTTCCTCAAGCTCCACCTTGAGCTTCGTCAGGTCACGAGCTGAGGAACGAAGTCTGTTCCCCAAAATGAACATCTGACCCGCAGCCTGGGGAACAAAAGAAAAACTTCAACGAGTAAGATAAAATATCTATGTACAGGTATGAGATACCGTCTTTAAGAGAGGGAGAGAAGATCTACCTTCAATGAATCCTGAATCGATATACGGAGAAGGTCCATGTCCTCAATGTGATCATACACCTCCAGATCAACCTTCTCGTACATCTTGTTCACTTTGTCCATCGCCCTGGACGTGCTGTTATAGATAGTGGGTTGAATGTCGCCAGCAGCCACCCCCTTCCCTTTCGATGCAGCAATAGGGGAAGGGGGAATCTCGTGATACACGTGGATTTTTTCGGCCATCTTCGTTTTGGCCGCAGGAAGGGGTTTATCTTGGGTGCCACCCTTCTTAGAACTGGCCCCCTTTTCCATAATGACCTTCTTTCCCGACTTGGCTTTCTTTGGGAAAAGCGCGCTCGCATCAGGAAGGTCGTCCAGATTCTGAGCAGCTTCCATTAGGCGTTTGCGTTCAGCCCTGGTTGTCATTCCTGCAACAAGGAAGGGCGTCAAGAGGAGGTAATAATAAAAAAAAAAACATTGAAGTCCCAAGCATCAAGAAGAGAGATTACTTAAATTATACGACTTTATTGCCTTCTTCACTTCTTCACTGGGCTCGGGACCCAAAGACCACTGTGCCAATGTAAACGGCGATAGAAGGTCGGCCAACTGCACTGCCCTCTCTTTCTGGAAGTCCACAACCACAGAAAGATTTTCCTTTGAACGTTGGGATAAAGAAGGCCGGCGAAAAGCTGCAAAAAGAAAAGACAAGGTAAATGTCTGGAAGGCCATCCATAAAAACATACAGATATATAAAACAAAGAAGGGCAAGTGCACCATCAACAGGAGGAATTCCCCAGGGTCGGCGAATGCCACAAGGATCCTCGCCTATTGCCTCTTCAGGGGAAAATTCCCAATTTTCCCCGCATAAGAAAAAGAACTTGGGCTTCCAACTTCGGTTCGATTTAGGAACACGAGGGATAAGCCTCGGAGATCCTTTATGACAGGTAAAGGCCCAAATCCCTGGTGTGGACGGCATGTAAGTTAGCTTGTAAAGAAAAAGAAATTCCTCGACGGTCATATCATGCTCCCCTTCATGAGCCATCCTCCAAAGTACTTGAAGGCCTACCACTAACCGCCAAGCATTTGGGTTCAGTTGGCTGGGAGCTAGACCGAGACGGTGAAGGAGCCCCCTTTCAAAAGGCCTAAAAGGCAATCTTAGACCCGCAACCAAACTATCTTCATACAAGGCGAACGTCTTCCCCATTAGAGGTGCATGCCCACTCACCATTTTCAGGAAGCCTAATCACTATGTTTTCAGGAATTTGGAAACGGCTCCTCAATCTCCCGATGTCCTTCTCAACCAGTTTAGAAGGTACCTCCTCAGCAATGAAGGGCTTGTTTAAGTCCCGACCTGGAATGGTTAACTTAATCTCCTGGGGTAAGGAGTCTGATGTGGACGACTCCGTGGTCTCAGAGGACCGTCCCCGGCTTCCGAAATCCTCAGATCCGGATAACGGTACGGGTGAATCTCTCTCACCGGAAGATGGTGACTCCCATGAGTCATCCACATTTGGAGCCATAAAGACTCGAGACGAAGTCCCTAGGGGCAATGCCGTACTCACCCACGCCGCAAAAACCTACCGAAGTAAAGGAAAAGAGGGTAAAGGTCGGACCTTTTTACTCCTCGACTACCCAGAGAACATCTAGGACACTAGAAAGCAAAACAAGGAAAAGAGAAAGACGGCTTACCAGTGGAAAAGCTGTCACCGGAAAAAGAACCGCCTAGGAGCACGCGAATCGCCGGAGCAAAAACCCCTCTGAACGAGCAAGCCTCCGAGAGAGTTGAAAAGGAGAAGACACAAGGGACTGAGAATTTTTTTGAAAAAGACACAAGTTGATGAGAATAAATGAGGCACCTGGGGCATTAAGAGAGACGGTTGAGGCTTTAAAACCCGTGCCCATCCCCGGGGCAACACGTGTCCCTACGAAATTGAAACCGTCCCATCCAATAATGGCCACGGAGCTCAACGAGGGAAGCGGTTGAAATTTACCTCCAAGACCCGAACCTTTGGTATTCTGAAGGTCGTCAACGCCCACGACCTCGAAATAGGGGGGCAACTGAAGGGGATATTTCTGGCACTCTCCCAAGAAGGGAGTGACGACCTTCAACGTCAGAAGGAAGGCCTTCGCGTCCCCCAGAACGACTGACACCCTTCCACCCGTGAACAACCTTCCAGTCATCTGGTTATGACTCATCACTTATCTTCTTCGGGAATCCACCGAGACAACTCCTCCAGCTGGTCGCATGCCTCGCACAGATGTTCCCCAGCACGAACTTAGGGGGTTAACGCCCCACGACATCACTCAGCACTACGCTTCAGAGTGGGTAACGGCCTTCCAGATGGAGGGTCACCAGCTCACCACGTGTCTTCAGATCCGACGGATCCTAGAAGGCCACGTGGTCAGACCAGAAGGTATAAGAAACTCTTCTCTCTCCTATTCTCAGCATGAACAGTACACTGAAACACAATATTACATTTTTCTCCATTTTTCCTAAAGAGCTCCGACTAACAAAAGCATCGGAGCCTCCTAGGCCGGCCCCAAACCGGTGCCCACTCCGATCACTCTCTTGTCTCTTGCAGGTCTTCCAGCTCGCGGCTTGACTGACTGCCGTCCACTGATTTCACTACAACATCAATAACCAACTAGGTGAAGGCGGATTTGGTCAAGTTTACGAGGTACATGCCATTTTTTCATTATTTGCTTACTTTTTGGTGACGATTCTACTCATTTTAAAGAAAAGCTAAAATTCGACAATGCTGAAGCCTTGGATGTTGGTATTATTCAAAAAGTAAGGGTTAAATTATTCTAAGTTGAAGTTTATTTTCAGGGCATACTTCCTAATGGACAAGAAATAGCGGTAAAGAGACAATCAAGAGGTTCTGGACAAGGTGTAGGAGAATTTAAAAATGAGGTTATATTGGTCGCCAAGCTTCAACACAGAAATCTTGTACGACTATTGGGATTTTGTTTGGAAGGAGAAGAAAAGATACTTGTCTATGAATTTGTACCCAACAAAAGCCTTGACTACTTTCTATATGGTATGTTCCTTACAATTCGTATGTGTTGATTATCTTGTGTCATAGGAAATGTGAGAATTAAGTTTTAACTTCAAATTAAGGGAGGACCGATCAGATCCATTCAAGAAGGGTTTAGTCGCAAATTGCTTAACTATTAAGAATAATCATGGTCTTGTGTAACTTACGGCTAGGGATGAATAGATTAAATGCCTTATATATATATATATATATATATATATATATATATATATCGTGATCTTATATATATATTAGTCTTTAAATTTTGTTTTACCGAAGTTAATTCAGTTAGTTGAATATGAATACGAATTAAGTTCTCACTAAAATATGGAATTTTAATAAATGCGTAGAGCCTGAAAAGAATGCACAACTAAATTGGTCAAGACGTTACAAGATTATTGGAGGGATCGCTCGAGGAATCCTTTATCTTCATGAAGATTCACGGCTTAGAATTATACATCGTGATCTTAAAGCTAGCAACGTTTTGTTAGATGAAGATATGAATGCAAAGATTTCTGATTTTGGAATGGCAAAGCTTTTTGGAGTTGACCAAACTCAAGGAAACACTAGTAGGGTTGTTGGTAAATTGTAAGTTCTGAATTTTTGCCTATATTTAGAATTAAGATTGGTGAATTCGTTTGATCATCCTAACAAATGAACTGCTTTTAAGGCAAGAGCATGAATGTTAATCATTTATAGATGCACAATCACTCCAACCATCGCTACAACATGAATGTATGCATTGCGTAATGTTATAAGATGCACTACATGCTTAAAATGCATTACATTGTTTAATTAATCCCGTTGGCATATCTTATTAATGTCTTATTACTAATATTGTGGCATTAATGTCTTGGTTTGAAGTGGTTATATGGCTACAGAATATGCTACGCACGGACAGTTCTTTGTAAAGTCTAATGTGTATAACTTCGGTGTTTTAATTTTAGAGATTTTAAGTGGCAAGAAAAACAGTTCTTTTTATTAATCAGATGGTGCTGTAGACCTTTTGAGCCATGTGAGTATGAATATTTTTCTCATGTTATTGCCAATTTCATCACATTCAATAGAGAGAAAAGTGTGATTTATTGTAACATTATTTGACCAATTGGTGTAGGCTTGGAAACATTGGAGGGATGGAACGCTATTGGAATTTTGGGATCCAACTTTAGGAGATTCTTACGTAAGAAATGATCATTTGAGATATACATGAAAAACTTACATTAATGGTAGTAAATGAAATACATTTAACGTAGCCCTGATTCACAAGGCACTATCTTGGACATAACTCGGTCATTGAAGCCTCATTGTTGGTTACGCGGGAACCATTGTCATGTTGTACTGATGTGGATGATACAACATTGCACCGCATAAAACTTGCAGGTTGTGTTGGTGTTGGGATAGGATCTAAGTTGCCATTAAGCATGTGAACAACAGAAGTCATGCTTGGTCTGTCACTTACATTTTCTTGAACACATAGTAGCCCAATTTTGATACATCTTGTCATTTCAGTTATTGGACCGTCTCTCAATGTGGGATCCAGGAGATTTGAAGTTGTCTCCTCCCTCCAATTTTTCCATGCCTGCCGAAATATTTTAGTATGCACATATAAACTTACAAAGAAATAGCAATTAAATACTTTCCAATTCATCAATATATATATATATATTTATTTTAAAAAAGGAAACAGACAAAAGAAAGGAAATGTATATTTTGTAGTCAAACTCACATAGCTTAGAAGGTTCTCTGTTTTTTCTCCATCATGGAAACAAGTAATTTTTTGACCACTCACAACCTCCAAAATTATCACACCGAAACTAAAGACATCTGACTTTATTGAAAACTGTCCAAGCATTGCATACTCTGGTGCCATATATCCACTGCATATCAATATCAAGAGACCTATTTTCAATTTGATTTGTAATAAAGCAAAGATTATGTTCAAATTTAATTTTCATTGTTCTGGATTCTTGGTTTAACCCGAATAAAATAAAGAGCTAATTACATTTTACCCACTTGTAGTTAGATCCGTGGTATGAAAAGTGTTACTCTACCCACCTAAGGTTGACTCTGTTATGCAGTCGTTGCCCACATCACTCTTTTTCCATTAAAAATCAAGATATATAGTTCGTTTTACATGTTATTTTTCTCTTTTCTTTCTCTCTTGTAAGCAATGAGGATTTTGAAGTCACATCGAAACCACTAAGGCTTCAAAGCGAGAGAAGTTTGTCTCTTGGAAGCCATTGAGGTCATGCGACGGGGAAGGGGAAAAGAGAAAGGATCTTTTCGCACAACAGCACGAGATCCGACAATTAACTAATGCTACCAATGCAAGCTCTCCTAAACCCAAGCTCTCCCAAATTAACCTCAACGCACCCGTGTCTATGAAAACCTAAACCCATTTGCACCAAGACCCATTTCGATCTGGTCCTCCCTGAGACTCACGAGCTCAAGCACTCGCTCATGGAGCCATGGGTGGAGGCCACTTCCATCGTTTGTAACTTTTTGATTCCATTGGTGGGGTTCATGGCAACCATGGAGCAATGGGTGGAGACCGATGGTGGGTTTGATATTTCGAGCCATGGGTATGTGTGAGTGGGTTTTTGTGTGGCATTTGTGGCTGGATTGTCAAAGATGGGTTGATTAGGGGGTTGGGGTATGGGTTGCTGTTTGTGGCTTGTGAGGTTAATCTAATTGTGGACATGTTTGAAGTGAAGGTTCTCAATGCTTCTCAAGCTCTTAAATACTGTAAGCACATGGTTGATCTGTCAAGAAGCAATGGTTGAGAATCATTCTAGAAGATGCTATAAAACTCCTTTGTGCAATTGGATACGATTTGTTGATTGTTGGGCGTGGCAAGTCTTGATCATAGTGGAAGTTAGTACCAAAGGAAAGAATTGCTGATGAGGTGCAAGCTTTGTCAGGCAACATTAAAACGAGTATAATTACAAGTGGGTAAAGTGTAATTAACCCTATAATTAACCTACTTTTAAAATCAATTATGTAAGGCATGCATAATTATTTTCATCAACTCTAGCTTGTTTTGATACTTACTAGGTCCCCACAATTCTGTTTGTACTACCTTCTGTTTGATCTAGTACAAACATCCTTGCCATACCAAAATCTGAAATTTTAGGATTCATTTCTGCATCTAAGAGAATATTGCTAGCTTTGAGGTCACGATGAATAATTCGAAGTCGAGAGTCCTCATGAAGATATAGAATTCCTCGAGCAATGCCTCTTATGATTTTGTAACGCATTTCCCAATTTATATGTGCACGCTCCATTGGATCTACATACTCATGAAATCATATTATTTAGTCATATACCATGAAATTTAGAAGAATTTATTATAATCACAAAATATAAATTGAAGTAAGAATTAATGTAACATTACCAAAAATGTAGTAATTAAGGCTTCTGTTAGGCACAAATTCATATATAAGAAGTCTTTCTTTTCCTTCCAAGCAAAATCCAAGGAGTCTAACTAAATTCTGGTGTTGAAGCTTGGCTACTAATAGAACCTCATTCTTAAACTCCAAATCTCCTTGTTGAGAGTTTCTTGACAGCCTTTTCACGGCTATCTCTTGTCCATTTGAAAGCTTACCCTAAAATTAAATGAATAATGTGGGAATTAAACAATTCAAGTCACTTTGATTTAATTAAGAATTGGTTTAACAAATTAGATAATTGATACCTTTCCATATCATAATGTTTCCTACCTTGTAAACCACCCCAAATCCACCTTTCCCAAGTATATTTGTATCAGAAAAGTTGGTGGTTGCAGCTCTAATACTGCTAAAGTCGAATTGCAAGGATTCCACACTTTTTATCTCATCCACAGCTTCAAAGAGGAAACAAGATATACACAACAATCAAATGATTTAAGTACATTCTTTAAATGATAACATTTCTTCGAAGAGTCAAACTTAAAGAAAATGTGTCTCCTATGTAAATTTCTTGCAAACTATATATTCTAACTATCTGGCTAAGTCACTCTTCTTTTTCTTTTCAAACCTTTTGTTTGAAAGACTTTATACAACCATCATGAGGGTTACCACAAAAAGTTTGTTTCACAAAATAATATATCTTTAGAAACATGCATGTTCAGTATTAACAATAATACTATAAATACATTATCTCTGAACAGTGAACTGTTTAATATAGGAGAACAACTTTCAGATAACAAGCTAGCAACATTGAAACTAATTAATTGTAACTTACTTTCAAAATTATCCGTTGGCTTCCTCACTCTTAGAAAGATGCAAATACTGATGGTAAGCATCAAAGCAATAACAGATGGAACAACAATGATGATGGCAGTTGGAATTTTCTTTCTCTCATTTCCTGAGAAAACCAAAAGCATCATGTGAACTATGTTGTTGAATTTCAATTATTCAGCCATCGGCATATTGGTCCTACTTTACAAAATCACACCATACAAATAAGAAATAAAATAAAGAAGAGAGAGACTATGAAACATATACTTTGATTTGCCACAAAAAGACAAAATTATGAAAGTAAATGACAATTCATATGCTAATCCTTATGAAGTTGACAGAAGTCTATATTCAAATAGAAAAATGGAGAATAAGCTGTAAGGAATATATATGAGGGAGCAGCGTATATATGAGGATTATCATACCTTTTATAGGGGAAACCCGCGGCAGAGGAAGAGAAGACGGTGCTGAGAGAAAGAGAAGACGGTGGTGAGGATGCATAAGTAGTATTGTTAAACAGGGACGGAGACATAATTTCAATTAAATCTAAAATAGTATACTAGACTATAAGTCTCAATTTTGCATTAACAAAATATCATCAAATGAAAATACACAAAATAACTATGTCTTTTCAATACATGCAACTTGGGATAGCCATATTTGTTGATGAAAAAATAGTTCACGAATTACAAGATACAGATTTCTGCAACTCGGCCTATGGTCATATTGTTGATGAAACAAAACAGTTAGCCCAATCCTCCAGTGGTATGAATTCAAGCGCATTCGAAGAGAAGGTAATTAATAAGACAACACATGCATTGGCGCGAAGAGCAAAATTATGTAATGATCTTGATGTTTGGTTACAGACAGTTCCTCCTAATATTGGGCTTTTATTGTTTTCTGAACTTCGCGTTTAATTAATAGAAATCTACTAGACTATTTGCTTATGTTAACATATATATATATATATATATATATATATATATATATATATATATATATATATATATATATATATATATTTTATCATCTATTATATATATGGTTCAATTTCAATAAGTTAATGAAACCTTTTCTTATTTAAGACAACCTACTAATTAATTCTGATATAGGAAAGAGATCGAAAATGGTGCGAAGGTAACAATACTCAGAAATATATATAGTTTCTTCTTTCTACGTTGACCAGGGAGTTCACACTATATACTTTTGAACACTAATCAAATTTCTAAGATACGAAAAATGGCAGATCGAGATGTGAGTGTCTTAGGGCATGCCCCGAAACTAAGAATGTGTCTGCCAAAATGGACCACATAATGTCTTTGAAGTATGCATGCTAGAGGCTCATATTTTCTTACGCGTTACAGGGATTTATAAAGGTGTACTAAGTCTAGATACACAGGTGTTATTTTTAGCTAGGCAAGCAGTAGTTGAAAAGTGCTGAGGCACCGCCCACTAGGCCATTTTTCTTCTAGACTAGATGGACTTAATTCCCACTGAAAAAATAAAACTGACCTTCGTTGAACTTGTGAGCGAGGAAGGCAAAGTAAGGCTTTATTTTGGGGGGGAATGAGTTTTTACATTTTCAGCCAGAAATAATAGCTTATGTGAGATCATGAATATGGTCAAATTCAATTCAGTGTGTGTTTGATTTAGTTTTTTCTTGAGCTCCTTAAACTTATTTCAACTTTTTTAAACCTCACTCTTTTTTATTTTTTATTTTAACTATAATTATACTTTTATCTATTTTCAATAAAAATAGTAAATAATAAAATTAGGAAATAAGCCAATCAAGATGCACACCAACTAGATCAATTCATGGAGAATATTTAAGAGGGTATGCAATTATCTCAAAATCCAAGATACCACTTAACTCATCGTTTGTATTATAAACCTCTCATTCTTGTATCCTAAACTCCTATTAACTTCAGTAAGTAATTATTGTTTTTCTAATTTACCAATATACCTCACACCAATTTGCGTTTGAGTAATGTTAGACACAATATTTTTCACAATATGTTTTTTACAAATCATTGACCTGTGTCATAGAGTAACATAGTTTGGGTCCATCATTGCTACAATTTTTATTATGCACCAATCACAATAAATCATTTCAAGTTATGAAAAATATTGTGCCCTTAGAATCGTTGTTTCTTTTTACCATCATATCGGGTCTGTTTGCTTGTGTTTTCTAAAAGTAGTAGTTCAAAACTGTATTAAGAAAATAAATTGTTTTCATTTATTTATTTTAAATTAATATGTCGTTTCAATGATTTTATTCCTGTTTAAATTGGAAACAATTTCCTTTGAGGAAATATATTATTTTAATGTTCTATGAAAATACGTTGTTTTCAACAATAATTTAAAAAAAAATAATAATAATAATTTTGAAAAACACATTGAAATACAAATTTTCACTATTGTTGATTCTAATAAAAACTGTTTTTAGATGACAATTACAAAGAAGCTCAACTCTTGCTTTCCCTGAGTTGTACTCATCAATAAGTCTGAGATGCAAAAATTTCATAATTTTACTCACCATTGTTAAAGTGAAATTTTTTATTTTTTATTTAAAAAAAATCGGTAGTTAAAACCATGATGATAAAAATGACATTTTAAACTAGCATATTGTGATTAGTTTTAATAAAAAATAATATTAATAATGGGTCTATGTGAAAGTTATTTATTTTAATTATAACTTACCACATCAACAGTTATAAAAAAAGATAGTAAATTTTTTTGAAGTGATACTATAGACAACAACTTTCACAACCATTAATAGCTTTTCAGATCAGTTAATGAGTAATCTATACTATAATGTAAAACTGAAGCTTTTTGACTTTTGATTGACCTCATAATATTGCGCTACATAAGTTTTTGAGTTTTCAAAATTTTATACCTCATTATTTTAATATATATTTTTTAATTGAATTTAAATTTTATTCTATAATTAAATATTTCATTAGAATCTTGACACATCATATTTTCTTTAATAGAAATAATATATTGTTCCATATATAAACACAATTATAATAAATCTAATACTAGAATATATTCTATATATAAACACAATAATAATAAATGTTTTTAATAAATCATGATTATCAATTTTTATTTTAGACAAAAAAAAAAAAATCATAAGGTTGATGAGTTAAATATCAATATAAATTTTTTTTTTTTCAAATATCTTTTTAAGAAAAATATTTTTTTAAGAAGTCAGCAGCCGCCACTGAATACCCAATTCCAATCCAGCTAAACCAGACACATGTACATAAGTAATTAACCTTTTGGTCTTGGAACATTACCTGGAGCTGGAGGAGCAAGAAGTGGTGCCCGTGACGGATCGACTTGCAACTGGTAAAACGGGTATATTTCGTACCTAATACTACAACTAGAATTCATTGCAACCGCCCCTTGCTTTCCATTACAGCAGACTGGCAGAAATGCTTTGAGTCTACGAAGACATATATTGCAATCAGAGCTGAGTAGCACAGGGATGCACTGGACGAGGGTGTACAGCGTTTGCAAATCCGTGTAATTAGCTTCTTTTGTTGCAAACTTTTTTGCACCAGACGGAGCATTCAGGGCCCGGGATATTGTGTCATTCAATGTGGTTCCAAGTAGCTGTGTGAAGCGGTCTGGCATATCCTGAGGGTGATGTTGATATCTGATTGGAATATCGTCCATAGTTGATAAGAACGACTGGTTAGAGTAACGTAACATGCATTCATTGTACCATATCACGGCCACTTTTCCTACGGGGCAGTACTTCTCAATAATCTCTTTAGTTGCGTTTGCCACGCATTTTTGGCATTTCTCGGGGGTGAGGTCACCACGGCAAAGGAAGAGGCCGTAAATTGTGGTATCTGGGCTTTCACCCGCGGTGGTGTTGTAGTAACCACTTTCACGGGTAGCATTGGAGGTAAGGGAAGACAGCAAGTCGTGGAGGTTAGATTGGTAGGTACTGATAGGTGTGAATGTGGTTTCCTCTGGACAGTAAAGGAACGGATATCCTGGACGTCGTTGTCCTGGACGTCGTTGTGCTTCACTGATAAAGTTTAGTAAAGAAAGGACTACTAGGAGCATGGAGACACTGAAAGAAGGCATGCCCATTATTGTATGATCAGGACCATGGAGAAGGTTTAGTTTATAAAACATCTTTATTCTTCTTCTTCTTTTTTGTCAATAATTGAGATTAAAGGTTCTCTCGACCGGTCTAATCACTTTTCTTTTTTTCTTTTTTTTGATTGAAACGATAGAAATGGTCTAATCACTTTTCAAAAGTATACGGCATTGAAAAACTAAACGAGTTACGAGCCTTGTTGGGTAGATTTTTCCGGTTTTTCCACAACGTGTGTTTCATGAGGTGATTATTAGGTAGATTTTTTATATTTTAACACTATTATTTTATACCACTTGAATTGTAAATTTAAAATATAAATAATATTATTCATAATTTATGAGTATGTTTAACTTTATAAATAATAATATTCATAATTTGTGAATAATATTATCCATAATTAAATAGTATAACCATGCTTTGTGAGAAAATCCGTTAAGGATTGCAAAGCCTAAGAAGCGACAGGCTCACAGAGACAAAGTCTTGAGGGAAGTGAAGGGAAAAAGGTTGGGCACAGAATCTTAAGACTTCCAAAGATGACAATATTAAATAGTGCTCCAAAGTATCAGAGTCAAGGATGTCACAATTTCGATACTTGAAGAATTGATGTAGAATGAGGGGTGCCTCAATTTATGATGGTCTTCTAAAGAATAATCCATTTGAAATTAGTCTTTTAGAAGACGCGTGGTCAATTTCGATTGGCCAAAAATCTAAGAGTCCCATTAAGATCTCTCTCTCTCTCTCTCTCGTGGCAAAATGTTTCATTTCTAGCATTTTCTGTTCAAGGCCAAGAAGGCCGCGTTGGTGGTTTTTATGGGTTTTGAAGATCTGGATTGTTAAGGAGTTTGAGATCAGAGTGCAAAATTAATGGGTTTTGGTTAATTGCTCTCTCTCGTCACAATTTTTGCTTACGTTGCGATCAGAGTGCTATTATGACTACTCAGTAAGGGATTTGGATGATGGGTTTTGGTTAACTCCTCTCACTCGTCAAAATAGATGGTTTGAATGGGTTTATGTTGTGGTGGGTTTGGGTGATGGGTTGCAAATTCTCTGAAAAAATTGATGGTTTGAATGGGTTTATGTGGTGGGTTTGGGTGATGAGTTGCCGATTCGAGTTTGTTCATGGAGGGGTTAAAGGTGCTTAAGAAATGAGAGTTCATGGATCATGATGAAATTGCCCATTGTGGGTGGACTGCACATTGAATTTCTTGTAAATTGGCCAACATAATCTGTGGTTGGCGTTTGTGCCGTTATGTTCTAGGTTTCTTTTGCAGCAAATAGATAAAAAGAAAGTTTGTGTTAAAGAAAGAAAATAATATTAAAATAAAGAATATATAAATAAAGTGGTAAAAGAATAAAAAGTGTGATGTAAGTTGCATTGTAAAAGCATTCATATCAAACTTTCTATATAGTCACTTTCTTCAAATTAATTATAAAAATTCAAGCTCCAAACATTTTTGCATTAGACTCTTTATCAATTTGTAAATTTGAAGAAGTGCTACAGTGATTCTCCATTTATAAAAGGTCGCTCTTTCAGATATTATTTTACAATTTTTTCTCTCTCTCACTGATTTCTCTCATTCCCACGTCTCTCACTCTCTCTCCAAAAACATAAAGAGTGTTTGAAAGATATATTACTATTTCTAAAATATAAAAAAGAATAAAATAAAAATATTTTTAAAGAGTGTTTGAAAGATAAAAAGTGAAATATAAAGTATATTTCAACAGTGAGTAGTTAAAATAGAAAAAATAGGTTTTTTCTTTTAAAATTTGAAGAAATTTTAGAATATGTGAATGCTCTGAAAGTGGCTAAATTTTACAAAATGGCATTTTAAAAAGTTAAAATATAATTTTTTAACAAATTGGGATGACAATGCTCTAAAAGGATGGGTTTCCTTCCTCATCGTGAAAAATTTTGTTTTCCTTGGATTCGGAGTATTACCCGTAGGAATTCGGGATTGCTATATATTCCATGCTTTCCTGTGCGTGGGGCCGAATGTCTCTTTTTCCTTTATTTATTTGTTTTTTTGCATGCCACTTGTTGGCACTTTGTAAGGTAGTGAGTTGGAAAAGTACTTATCATGCTCTTCTTCTTGTCTTTTTCCACTAGGTTTGGGCGCACTTTTATAGTAGTATCAGTCGCACATGATTTTTGCTTTTCCTTTTTCTTTTTTTTTTTGATAAGTTGCTTTTCCTTTTTCTTTACCTCTGCTTTTACTTGTGCTTTTATAGAATACTGGTGACTTTCTTCTTTGCTTCGGCAATCTTTTTATTTTAAGAGAGAGTCTTGTTCTAATCAAGTATATAATTTATAATGAATAGTACAAAGATTTAATATGGCGTCCATAAGCAACTATAGCTTTCAGTGGATGTCCATGAGCAACTTGAGAAAGATTCCTAAGATAGTCGTGTGAGAGAGAGAGAGAGAGATATGGAAGGAGAATAGTCGTGTGATAGATAAGTTATTAAAGGAGGAATAGTTGGGGACCGAATAAAAGATAATCGTGTGAGAGAGAGAGAGAGAGAGATATGGAAGGAGAATAGTCATGTGATAGATAAGTTATTAAAGGAGGAATAGTTGGGGACTGAATAAAAGATAGTCGTGTCATCGTGTGAGAGAGAGAGAGATATGGAAGGAGAATACTCTTGTGATAGAGAAGTTATTAAAGGAGGAATAGTTGGGGACCGAATAAAAGATAGTCATGTGAGAGAGAGAGAAATAGAAGGAGAATAGTCGCGTGAGAGAGAAGTGATTAAAGGAGGAATAGTCGAGGACAGAATAAAAATAAGCAAAGTTTATACCATTAATAAAAAAGAATAATAATGAGTCATTTATGGAAGTGTATGCATATCAATTGAGTTGAAAGTTTCATGCTACCCAATTAAGGTAAAATCCAAAGAAATATTTGCACAACAAGTTTCATGCTATTCAATTAAGGTAAAATCCAAAGAAATATTTGCACAATTCTACGTATTTGATATAGGATATGCTTTGTTGTTCCAAAGTAATATTATGAGTTTTGGAGGTGGAGAGATCAACTTGGACATTTCATCAAACACTTTGGGGATGATTACGCTGTATGAACTGACACTAATAAGAATTTGGGGTAAACCAACACTAAAAAGAATTTGGGGTATCACAAGCATGTTTTGCTTTGTTTGAATACGAAGGAAATATGTTGGTTGTTGAGGTGACAACAGCAGAGTCATCAGTCATAGATAGAATAGGTTACTGTTTAGCATGAGGACTATTGAAGCCATTGTTGGGCTTGCTAACTGGATCATCCAGTACATTTTATTTTTATTTTTTATATATGATAGAAATTCTAATCTAAACTAACACACACATATTTTAGGATCCCGGGGATCGAACTCATGTTCTCATAGATGGGTGAGACTTTTTTAGAGGAGAGAGATTACCACTAGACCGAATGCCCAAGTCACAATGGCAGATCAGCCAGTACATAGTAAGCCAATTCGAAGACATCTAATGATTTCATTTCTCAGAGTACGAATCTCCCAAAATCGGATCCAAAAATTCCAATAGGGTCCCATCTCTCCAAGGCTCTAATGTTTCCAGGTCTACACCAATTGGTCAAGTAATGTTGCAAAATCACACCTCTCTCTCTCTCTCTCTCTCTCTCTCTCTCTCTCTCTCTCTCTCTCTCTCTCTCTCTCTCTCTCTCTCTCTCTCTCTCTCTCTCTCTCTCTCTCTCTCTCTCTCTCTCTCTCTCTCTCTCTCTCAGATGTCATGAAATTGGCAAAAACTGACACACACAACCGATTGGATATTTTTGGGACTCTGTCAATGCATGGAATACTGACTAATTCATTTAATTTTGATCAAAATTCAATGCCGATAATAAAATGAACTACATTGAAAAAGTTTTCATAATTAATTAAACTCAAGTTCATTACAGGAGCATAATTTCTATCTCGATTTTTTGTTTCATTTTATGTTGATGAGAGTCTCGGCCGGTGGTCTATACTCTATAATCCATATGAGTTACATGTAGCCCTTTGTAGCTGGTAACTACAATTTACACTCAGAATTGGGTTTCTGCTCATGTTAGAACTAAATGATAGGGAACTTATTAGTAAAACCATTAATACAATTTTGGAAGCCTTAAACAAGGGTTATATATAACTTAGAGAAGTACAAGTGCCACCACTTATAATCGTATTTCAGTAAATCACGCTTCAACAAGCAATTAATTGGCTTGAAGATATATCAGACTTCAGCTCCATTGTTGTCTACTTGTCTAGCTTCTTTTCTCAAATAGATACTTGTATTAAGTAAAACATTGTTTAATCACATTATCGAGGGTATGCTTCAGTTATTGATGCTTCATTAACAGAACATGACATTCCCTTGCTTTTAGATTGATCTGACACGAGCTCCTTTGTTGGCATGTTAGTCTCTGTTCTACTATGAAGGAAAAATGCTGGCCTTTGAGGTGATGATGGAGTAACAGAGTAACTGTTTAGCATGAGAACTATGGATGCCAAATTTGGTCTTTGGGCTGGATTTTCTTGGACACATTGTAAGCCAATATGGATACTTCTTTTGACTTCATTTCTTGAAAAAGAATCTCTCAAAATGGGGTCCAACAATTCCAAGAATGTTCCATCCCTCCAATGTTTCCAAGCCTGCATCAATTGCTCAAATGTTCTCATAATGTAACCCTTCTCTCCATCTTACTTGGAGGTGATGTTATAGGAATTAATTACAAAACAAACAAAAATAAAATAAAGAATTACAATATTCTACCTATACTCACATAGCTCAAGAAGTTCTCAGTGCTTGACGTATAAAATGAACTATTCTTCTTTCCACTTAAAATCTCTAATATTAGAACACCAAAGCTATATACATCAGATTTTATAGAGTATTATCCATATATTGCATATTCTGGATGCATGTAACCATTAGAAACAAACATCAACACAATACTGTTAGTTAAAATATGATATGAAACCTTTGAATTATACGTAATAACTATATTAGTTACATTGATAAGTGCATCTCTAAATTTCAAGTTGATAACTTGATAAGTAATGTGCAAGGTGTTAAAACGATCTTTTTTCCGTCTTTTTTCTGTGATTATTTGGTTGAATTAATACATCAATGTAGATCACGCCAAACAAAGAAAGATATTTCTTTTCTCAATTGGGTTTAAAAGCATTATATTAAAAGCAAAAATATGGGGGGGTCGCTGGGTTCCTGGATTACCAACATGTCGCATCTCTTCAGATCGCCATTATTTCCCCGAAAATGCTAAGGTGGCAAACCTCATTAATCCAACCACTCGAAGGTGGAAACAAACAGTGAAAGAACACATATTCTCGCCCTCAGAAGCTCACCAGATTCTGGGCTTACCACTTGGCTCACATGCATCAAAGGACACCCTCTACTGGCCAGTCTGGCCTTTTACTCCCACTGGTAAATTCAATGTTCGCAGTGCCTATCACCTACTGATGAACCCAGAACAGAGACTATCTCCCCCATCCACCACATTAATGCCGGAGAATGGGGTGTGGCAACAGATCTGGAGCCTTAACATCCCACCAAAAATTCGACACTTCCTCTGGCGTGCTTACAGAGAATCACTACCAACAAAGAAAAATCTACAATCTCGGCATATCCCAGTGGACCCCTGCTGCTCTGAGTGTTTAAACGCAGATGAAGATGCCATTCATTCAATATGGGGCTGCCAAGTGTTGACTCCCCTTTGGGCAAAAACGGGTCACTTTCATGCTTTACAGGCCCTTCAGTTTTCCTCTTTTGGCGAACTGCTCAAAGAAGTTCTAAATAAGCTAGATGAGCACCACCAGCTGATCTTTGCAGTCCAGGCGTGGTTAGTCTGGTTCCGTCGTAACAAGGGTCGGGTAGAAAATCAGTGGGATGATCTTGACAGTTTGGGAATTCGAGCTTCTATCGTCATCCAAGACCACCTATTGCATCATTCAAAAAGCGAGAGCACTACTCTCCCTTCCCCCATCACACATTGGCAGCCACCTGACCGAGGCACTTGGAAGATTAATTTTGACGGAGCCATGCGCAAGGATATCGGGGCAGCTGGAGTGGGAGTGGTGGTTCGGAATCACCAGGGCCACACTGTTGCAACATACACAGAACGATTCCACCTTCCTCAGACTCCAACTATTATTGAAGCTCTGGCAGCAAGAGCAGCAGTTCATCTGGCTTTGGAGCTCAAGCTTGACCAAGTTTCTTTCGAGGGTGACTCAGAGATCATTATTAAGGCTCTGCAAAGCATTGAAGCTAATTTCACTTCCTACGGCCACATCATTGAAGAGACCCAAGACAAGTCCAAGTTCCTTCAAAGTTGCTCTTTCCAACACACTCGCCATTCTGCAAATAATGTTGCCCATGTTTTGGCACAAAAGTCTTTCTCTTTTGACTCTTATGTTTTGTGGTTGTCCAATATGCCACATGATGTTATTTCTGTTTTGCAAAGTGATTTGTCCAATAATAAAACTTCTATCAATTCTAAAAAAAAAAAAAAAAATCCATTGAAAGGTTCCTTGGATTTACCCTTTCTGAAGGCGTTTTTTAGATGACACTTTTTATGGAAATTATTTCCCAAAAATGAATTGTTACAAAATGTCTATAATTTTGTACTTACTATGTCCCTGCAATCCTCCGAGTGTTTTCTTGAGTTTGGTCAATTCCAAAAATTCTTGCCATGCCAAAATCTGAAATTTTTGGATTCATATCTTCATCTAGCAATATGTTGCTGGCTTTAAGATCACGATGTATAATTCTATGTCGAGAATCTTCGTGAAGATAAAGAATCCCTCAAGCAATCCCTACAATAATCTTGTACCGGCTTGACCAATCTAATAGTCTTTGTTTTTTAGGATCTACAAATCATTGCAATTCAATTTTAACATGTTAAAATGTACAATTTGATTCAATTCAAAAAGACAAATACAGAAAGAGAATTTAATCTTTTTGTCTCTTGCACAGCAATCATGCATTCCATATGACACAAGGAAATTAGACAAATGGTTAGAAACAACATACCGAATAGAAAATAGTCAAGGCTTTTGTTGGGTACGTATTCATAGACAAGTAATTTTTCTTCTCCTTCCAAGCAAAATCCCAATAGCCTCACTAGATTTCTGTGTTGAAGCTTAGCTAGTACTGCAACTTCGTTCTTAAATTCTTCTACACCTTGTCTAGAGCTTCTTGAGAGCCTTTTCACGGCTATCTCTTGTCCATCTGGAAGTGTGCCCTGAGAAATGATTTTAACCAGATGTTAGAACAGCTTGTAGAACATGTAAAAGTCCCAAAGTCATAAGGCTTCTGAATTCACAACTGTTCACATTTGCCATACATCAAATTTGGTACTATGCTTACAAAATATCAGAAAAAGGGAAAGGAAATTAAAGAATAAAAGTTGAATTTTATTAGTCTAATACCTTGTAAACCTCACCAAATCCACCTTTACCTAGCTTGTTATCATCTGAGAATTTGTTTGTGGCAGCTTTAAGTTTAGCCAAATCAAATATTAAAGACTCTAGAGTTGTAATTTCATTCGCAGCTACACAACCAAACAGTAAACGTAAGGGAATACTCTACATGAGGATGTGCAGACATGAGGGAATAGAACATTCAATTGTTTGTTACCATTTTCCTCCTTGGCCTTGTACTTCTTTCTCCTTTTCTTACTATGGCAGCAGTAGAGCATAGACAGTAGCAGCACAGAGACAGCAATTGGTGTAACGATGGCAATGACGGTAACCGAAGAGATTTTGCTTTTTCCTAATCAATGGTGGAGCACAAAATTTTTTTAAGGGATCAAGTTAAATATATAGTGACATTCAAATTACATTAGGTGTAACTCTATATGATATTACTCCACTCCATAATTTTTAATTAAAAAAGTATTTTTAAGAATTAACCGGTGGATTACTTTATATTCTTATACCCTCTATACTTGCAAATTATCGAGATGATTTGAGGTAAATAACTATTTATGTGAAAGAATGGGTTACAAGTACATTAATATATGACTTTTCATTGAAAGAGTATTTTGAAGAATTAACCGTTGCATTATATTATCTCCTTATACCTTCTATACTTGCAAACAATCAAGATGATTTGATGAGGTCAATAACTATTCATGTAACAGGATGTAGTATGACATTAATTTACTCTAGAAATATTGTAGAATTTTCTAAAAATCATACACATTGCATTTGCTATTGATAGAATATAAAGTGGAACTTAAGTGTGAGAAAAAATGATAACTCTTAAGCACTCCAAAACCATAGCGATCATATACTCTCTTATTACATAAAAAGTAGATTTCTCCTCGAATTTAATTAGTATTGAAATTCAATATTATGTGAGAATAGGAAATAACATGTCGCTATAGTTAGAAAACTAAATAATTACTTCAAAATATGTGAACAAATTGTGATGTGGATGGCGTGAAAAAAGTGGTGTAAGGGTAGTGTGAATCTATGATCATTACCCTTACCATTTTTGGTTCTCGTGACTGAACCAGCTGGAGCTGGAGGTGGTGGTGGTGACTGTATGATCTGGTAAAATGGATAGGTTTCATACCTAACTACACAACTAGGATATAGAATCATTGCCCCTTGTTTTCCACCACAACAATACGGCAGGTTTGCTACGGCTCCCCGAATACACTTATTACAACTGAAGCTGGAGAGGTCAGGTGTGCACTGAACCAGGCTGTACAGCGTTAGCGATGAAGAAAAGTTGGCTTCTTTCGTAGCAAACTTCTTAGCATTTGGCTGAGCACTTGTGGCCTGAGTCACCAAGTCATCGATCATGGTTGCCAGTAGCTTGTTAAAACGTTCTACCTCTGGCATAGACTGGTTGTCCGACACGTACTGTCTTGGGTCTTCATCCATGATGGAGAAGAAAGATTGGTTTGAATAACGTAACATGCACTAGTCGTACCAGATCACGGCCACTTTTCCCATGGAGCAGTTTTGTTGAACTCTATTTCTGATCGCCGTTGCTACGCAGTCGTGGCAGACCTCAGTGGTGACATCACCACGGCAGAGAAAGAGACCGTAAACAATGTTGGAGGGGTTTTGGCCAACGGTGGTGTTATAGAAACCACTTTGCTTAGTGGCATTGGAGGAAAGGGAAGAGAGAAGAAGGTTAAGATTGGACTGGTAGGTGTTGTTGGGGGTGAAAGTGGTTTCATTGGAACAATAATGGAACCGGTTAGTCGGTGCAGCTTCACTAATTATGTTAAGGAACCAAAGCAAGGAGATTAGGACCACAAGGGTATTCATGGAAAAATTGAAAGAAGGCAAGCTCATTTTGTTATCAATCTCTCCATCTTAGTTTGGTGACATTCAAATATTCAATACATAAACCTTTCGTAAAACTTGGACATGAGGGATAAGAGTTCGAACCCTTCCATACAGGTTGGTCATTAATGCCAGTCAATACATGAAAACGCGTGAAGCGACTTTAATTCAACGGTTCTTGTTTAAGTTCACATCCCCTCACACACGTTCACCTCAATTGGTGCTACCACCACACCAAAAAAAAAAACAACTATATTGGATGAAAAAATATGAGAAAAAATCATGTCCACAGATTTATTCTTAATTCCACTGTTTTCTTTTTTGCTTGAAGAAAGTACGGGAGATAGTCAGTTTTGGAGGGCTTTACTTGTTCGATCATGATTCTCATCATAGAAAGAAAAAGGGAAAGTCGTGGAGAAGACCCCCAGTCAAAGTTGTTGAAAACTAAGGTATAGAGAAGTCACTGAGAGAGACAAAAGGAAATTTGGTAGAGTAAGAACAGTCACGGCAACTGGAAATCACAAAAAAAGACTCCACCCCGTTTTGAATGACTGTTTAAAAACTGTTCGCCTATTTATTTATGGAAAATTGTTTGTGTACATACTAGATGCAAATTCCAAATACATATCACATGTAAATGTCTCGAATCAGTAGAACTATAGATACAGTGTTTTCACAATAATATTAGTGTGTCAAGTTATAAATAATAATTAATAAAATGATGTAAGTGTTAATCGGTCCAGATGAGAGTTAATAAAAACCTACAAACTCAATTTTGTTGTGAAAGTATTGTGTCTGTAACACTGCTCGTTTAGAATTTGTGGACATTCCACCTAATTCTGCAGAAATCACTACTCTTTATTTATTCCCTCCCTCTCTCTCCTCTTCAAAAAAAAAAAAAAAAAAAAAAAAAAAATAATTTTTTGTATCTCTTGCACACACACCTATCTCAAGGGCTGTCTCCCTCTCTATAAGAACCACAAGTCAAACTACATCAAATAAGTCTTAATGTGATGACTCGACCAATAATAATTTATCTCTTAGATTAGGGTTTTACATTTCAGAGTCATCACTTGTTTATTGAAGGCATAAAAACAAGAAAACCAAAAAAATATATGAAATACATCTTTATTCATTAAAAATTGAGATTAAATTGTAATAGAATGAAAACAAAAATTACAAGGCTTTCTTTCCTAATTATAATTCGTTCACACCCCATTTTGTAATCTCAGTTCAAGGGAAAAAGGGAAAAATCATCATTGTGAACTTAATCTAAAACAAATCTAGACGTCCCCACGATTAAAACAATATCTTGTGCACTTAAATTAGACTACCAGGTTAAAAAAAATATAGCCTAATCAAGATTTATCAGTTAATACGCATTCTTGCAATTAAGGTTGGACACGTGTGATTATAACTAATTAATTATGATAAATTCTCTATAAGTGAATACATGTCATAATTCTATTGGTTTAGGCTTAAGAAAAGGGTGCACATATTTATGTTGAATAATTCTAGTAAATAATTAAGATTGATTATCTTTGAAATAAGATTTTAATTAAAAATAAATTAAGTTCTTAAATATCCATTATTATCTAACCCTAAAGAAGTTAAAATCAAGTCCCAAGTTGGGAATATCCCATATTCTCTACTTCATTTTTTCTCGTAACACTTGTACATAATTCGTTGTGATTCTTCACGGTTATTTTGTGTTTATGATCGTGAACATGATGTTACCTTTTTCGTAATAAAATACCATTACTACTTATCAACCAAAAAAGACATTGAACCAAAGATTCATCACGTTTATTGCTATGACATGTCTGAAATAATAACTTAGCACTATGAATGTTTCATTCCAATAATGTTGAATCAAAGATTAATCACATTTATTGCAACGATATTTTGAAACAGTAACATACCACTACAAAAGTTCTATTGCAACAACATTGAACCAGAGATTCATTATATTTATTGTAACAACATTGTTTGAAGCATGTTTCGTTTACATTGAACCAAAGATTATCACATTAATTGCAATGATATGTTAGAAATAATAACTGATCACTACTCATGCATCCTTGCTACTCACACTATCGAGGGTGTACTTCAGTAATCGATGTTTCATTGGCAAACCATTGCATTGACTTGCTTGTAGATTGGTTTGTCGACTTG
>OU015767.1:37199373-37296605 GCA_907173295.1 Fagus sylvatica
CAAACCAGTTTATAGGTAAACTATTTCTACAAAATACATATTCAATTAAATCACTCTCTATCTCTTGAATCTTCACTAGCTCCACAAAAAGCAAGTTGTTAAACAATCATGAACATTTATATAAATGAATTTCATCCTAGTAGAGATGGTAAGAGTTAACATAAAAATTGAAGTATAAACTTAATCAACACATTTTGTCTGACAAACAAAGAAATATACAAATGCTTAGAAGTGACTAACCAAATAAAAAATAGTCAAGGCTTTTGTTGGGCACAAATTCGTAGACAAGTAACTTTTCTTCTCCTTCCAAACAAAATCCCAATAGTCTAACAAGATTTCTGTGTTGAAGTTTGGCTACCAATATGACCTCATTCTTAAATTCTTGAGCACCTTGTTGAGAGCTTCTTGAGAGTCTTTTCACAGCTATTTCTTGTTGGTTGGGAAGTGTGCCCTGGGAATGTACTTTAACCCAATTAGAACATATCACTTCATAGAGTTTATAAATTCCTAATATCATAAGCTTTTGAATTTTGAATCGTTCGGATTTAACTTAATGAGTACTAGCTTCTCTCTCCCTCTCTCTCTAGATTGGCAAAGTTCATTCTTCTCAATAAGAAAAGAAAAAAAAGAATGAATATTAGTTCCATACCTTGTAGACCTCACCAAATCCACCTGTACCCAGCTTGTTATCATCCGAGAATTTATTTGTTGCGGCTTCGATCGTAGCGAAATCAAAATGCAATGACTCTACAGTTGTAATTTCTTTGGATGCTATATATGCACAAAAATGGGTTAAAAGTTATTGGAAATTTTGGTATGTTTGGCCGGCATATAAAAATTGTTTTATTTTCTAGTGATGTGTGTGGGTTCTTGGAATTCTATGGAAATGTATAAATATTGGAGAAAAAGATCATTCTCATTTGAAATTGTTCATTTCTTAGTTCAAATTAGATATTACAAATCTAAAAGTATATCAAATATCATGTTATTTAAAATTTTCAATGATGTATAAGTCTGTAACATTGTTAAATCTAATAAATAAATTTTTAATTGTAAAATAAACTCTCTTTGTTTTCTCTCTTGAAAAGGATTGGGACTTTAAAGAGTTCCTAGATGCCTAATATTAATGACATATATAAATGGTATCAGCTACTCATAACTCTCTTTCTTTCCTTTTTTATATGTCATGCATCTACCCATAACTCTTACAATTTTTTAAATTTTCATTCACCTTAATGATATTCTAGAGACTTCCACTTTCTATAATATAAACTTTAACTATAAAAATTATGAATTTCGACTATTCCCAACTACATAAGGCGTTACAATAGCAGTTTTTTTTTTTTTTTTTTTTTTTTTTTCGCTAAATAGCAGTTTGAATACATGAGGAACTTAAACAATGTATAAAGTCAATTTAATGATTTACCATTTTCATCTGGTACGGCATTGTAGTTCTTTCTTGCTCTCCTACTTAGGAAGTAGTAGCTAATAGGGAGTAACAATAGAGCGACAAGAATTGGAGCAACGATGGCAACAATTATTAGCAATGAGAATTTTCTTTTTCCTGCGTAAAACAACAAGATTTTCATTAACACACTAAGCAGTTCAATGGTTGAAGTTCATGTTTGACTGTTCATAAAAAAGAAGTTCATGTTTGACACATTTGTACGAGACAGTCTGCACGCTTGATTATTTATTTGTGAGATTACCCTAAAAGCTATTGCCACCAACAAGTCTTATATTAAAAGTTGAAAGTAGCTTTGGCCCAAAAAAAAGAAAAAGACATCTACCCATCTTAATTATACCTTTTCACGTTTTCTCAAAAACTCTGAAATAAGTCTCTTTGCCATAATACAGTCAATTAGAGTACGTTTGGTAGGTAGGAATATTTGGTAGATAGGAATATACACCGAAATAAAATACCTATATATTCATAGTATAATAAAAAATATATAATTTTATAAATAAAAATAGTTTTAGGAAATTTGACAAAATATGATTTCATTCTACGATATTTGAAACACAAGTTCAAAATTTTAACCCGGTGTAGTCACAAAATAAAGGAATAATAATAACTATTCTATTTCAATTATATTCCTATTATTTTCTTTTTCTTTCTTTTTTATAATTATATTCCTTTTATTTTCATTCTCATGCGATCACTATTAATATATATAATGTACCAAAATCTCCTTAAAGTAACTGAAATCATCACACATCAAGTTTATCTAATTGTGCTCTATACACACACACGCTTATATATATTCCTTTTGGCGAGATGATTTTCACGCCAATAATCTACAAAATGGAATGCATATTTGATGGCAGCCACAAAATAGTCCACTTTGAGGTTCATATGTCATTCAGTCCTGATTTACCTTCTTTTTTTTTATTTTTTTTTTAAAGGATAAAGGTTTTTTCTAAATTGGATTGAGGAATCCAACCCGATTTGATGAAAAACTTTATCCTAAATTAAATAAGCTTGGCCAAACCAAATAGATAACCTTTTGTCTAGGAACATTACCTGGAGCTGGAGGTGGAGGAGCAAGAAGCACTGGTGTTGGTGGCGGAGGGACTGCTTGTACCTGGTAAAACGGGTATACTTCGTACCTAACATTACAACTAGGATTCAGAACATTCGCCCCTTGCTTACCATTACAGCAGCTTGGCAGTGTTCCTATGACTATACGAAGACACCTATTGCAATCAGAGGTGGATAGCACAGGGATGCACTGGACGAGGGTGTATAGCGTTTGCAAGTCCGTAAATTTGGCTTCTTTTGTTGCAAACTTTTTTGCACCAGACGGAGCATTTGGGGCCCGGGATGCTATGTCATTCATTGCCGTTCCAAGTAGCTCTTTGAAGCGGTCTGGCTCTGTTATATTCTGGGTGTTATATAAAGAAACGTTTGGAACTTCGTCCATAGTGGAGAAGAACGACTGGTTAGAGTAACGTAACATGCACTCATCGTACCATATCACGGCCACTTTTCCTACGGGGCACTGCTCAACAATCTCTTTAGTTGCGGTTGCCACGCAAGTTTGGCAGCTATCGGTGCTGACATCACCACGGCAGAGGAAGACGCCGTAAACTGTGGTGTCTGGGCTTTGGCCCGCGGTGGCGTTGTAGTAACCACTTTCACGCGTGGCATTGGAGGTAAGGGAAGAGAGCAAGTGGTTGAGGTTAGACTGGTAGTTACTGTTGGGTTTGAAAGTGGTTTCGTTTGAACAGAAATGGTAGCGATATTCTGGGGCTGCTTCACAGATAAGGCTTAGGAAGCTGAGTAAGGAAAGGACCACTAATAGCATGGAGACACTGAAAGAAGGCATGCCTATTGTCGTTTGATCAGTCTCGTGCTCATACTTCCCGGACTCAGGACCATGGAAAAGGTTTAGCTTATAATACATCTTTATTCCTTCTCTTTGTTTTTTCGGAGAAAATGTTTGTAAATATAATAATAAGATAAAAGGTAATCTCTCTCCACCACAATGATGAAAGTCAAGCCATTTGCCCACTTTTCAAAAGAATACAAAAGTAAACTGGTCAACGGAGACTAATTTTTCCACGACGTGTGTTTGGGGAATGATAAATAGGTCTTGTTGACTGAACGGCAACCGTTAAAATTGTATTAAATAAATTAAAATAATCGAATTTTAAGGGGAGCAGATAAAGCAACGGGCTGTGTTAGGAAAGGATAAAAAATGTTTAGGAGGACCAAAATGCCCTCCCTACTACACGATTTGTCTTTTTCTCTTCCCAGTGAGAGAGACCTGTCGCTTAAGCTTGCCTCCGCTCGCCACCACCACAATTTCACCGCCTTTCTTTCTCTGTTCCGTCCCTCACCCTCTCGGATTGATCTCTCTCACCTCAAATCGGAGCAAACCATGGCTAAGCTCTTCACGTATTAGAATAGAAACACATGCAACTATGGTTTGTTGTTATTGATACGTTCAAGTATTATAATAGAAACTTTGGTACATGTTTTCGTTTTATGTTTTTAAATCATGATTTTTTTCAAATTTTCAAGGTGAACTTGAAAACTGGTTTGAAGTTGTTTTTCAAAAGAAAAAGAAATTGTGCTTGGCACAATTTTTCTCACAGTTTTCAATCATGTTTTTGTTATATATTTTACTATTATTATTAGCAATAACACAACTAGAACCCTATAACAACATTAAACCCAACCCAAAATCCTCGTAGCAGACAACCCATTCACTTCAAAAAATCTCAACACCACCGTGATCCACCTTTCACCGGTCACAAATCCTCACATCCCAACACCACCAAAACCCACAAACCGAATCACACCGCGATTCACATCAACCCACTACCAGAGCAATAAACAACAATAGATACTGACAAGCAACAACAACAATCGCAACGAAATCTTCACCAAAACTGCCGTTAATCAAACAAAATCTCAAATCAACAACCAAATCGCAATTCGCTACAACCCACATCCCAAATCTTCACCCAAACCCCGTTAGAAATTTTGAGGTTTAAATGAGACAATTTTTTTTCCTTTCCAGCCAATAATTATTTATGTCTATGATGAGTGCAATAACTAAAGTGACATTGATTTCTACATTGATTTCTTTCATGTCTCACTAAAACGTATTAAAAAGGTCAAGTCTGCCTAGTTGGGCTTGTGGAAAATTGAGGATAGTCGACGTAGAATTTAGAAGACCCCAGGATAGGAACAGAAGTGTAGACTGAATTAACTATTTATTTTTAAAGTCATCCATAAACTTCCAAGAAGATGATTCAGCTATAGAAAGTAGAAATGATTTATAAATTTAGGCCGTGTAGGACGGGAAAGTGTAAATCCATTTTGTGGGGTACATGTCCATTCTTTTTTCCTGCATAAAATATTTTCATTAACATGCTAAGGAGTACAATATTTATACTAGACAGTCTTGACGCTTGATTATTCATTTGTGAGATTACCATAAACGCTATTGGCACAAACAAGTCTTATATTACAAAGTTGAAAGTAGCTTGGTAGTATATGAAAATGTTGAGTTAATCTATTTGGTCTCCATGTTTTGTTGCGTAGACCCCTTATTAAGCCATGATCAAACAATCCTTGATTCAGACATAATTAATGGCCCATATAAGTCAACCATTGTGTATATATAACCTATGTTGGGTTCTTGTAATACACAATTCAAAACAGTAAAAATTAATGTAGTCACTAATTGGTGCATCACTCATTCTAGGAGCTAATCACACGAATTGGTACATCACTCATCAAAATATAATTAATCTAAGGTTAAATCTGCAAACTCGCTCACATGCTTCATCACAATGATGTCCTCTGTTGATATTTCTCAGGCCACTAGTGAAGTCGTTCTCCAGCTGGTCACTAGTTCATTCGTTCTCTGGTCGCCGATTATCATTGCTTGATACCATCGCCAACATTTTACACAATTCATTCCTTCACTAGGGCTCCGTTTGTTTTGTTGTAAAATATTTTCCGGAAAATATTTTCAGATTTGCAGGTGTTTGTTTCACTGTAAAATGGTGGTCAAACGGAAATAATTTTCGTTGATCAGAAAATCCTTTGTTAAAATTTGGAAAATGGTTTACGCCCAATTTTTTCATAAACCGTTTTCCAAGAACGCACGCCTCAACCCCCGCCCCCGCCCCTCCCCTTCTGCTCTATCTTTCGCACCACGCTATAAAATATTTTCCAGAATGCAACCAAACACGGAAAAAAAAAATCATTTTCCCTGAAATCATTTTCATGTGAAAACATTTTGCAATAGAAAATATTTTATAGTGAAACAAACGGAGCCTAGATGGTGATTACAAACTCAAGATTTGACCTTGAGTTTGAAGAGAGAATGTTAGTATATGCACATGTTTTTTATAACTTAATATATCTTTCCTCTATGTTTACTATGTACGTACCTTAGTGATGGCCCCATATTACGCCCTGAATCGAGGTATATCAAATATCCTTGATTCAAACATTATCAATGGCCCCTATAAGTCAACCATTATGTGTTTATATAATTTATATTAGGTTCTTATGATACACAATTCAAAATAATAAAAATATAGTCATTAATAGTTTTCGTAAGTAAACCGGCCATTAGGCTTAATCATATAAACCATTGCTTTTATTTTCTCCTTCTCTTCATTATCTGGAGCTGGAGGAGCAAGAACTGGTGTGGGTGTCGGTGACGAGATGGCTTGTATCTGGTAAAACGGAAATACTTCATACCTAACATTACAACTAGGATTCACAACATTACCCCCATGCGATCCCTCACAACATGTTGGCAGATATGTTATGGCTCCCCGAAGACACCTATTGCAATCAGAGCTGGATAGCACAGGGATACACTGGACGAGCTCGGCAGCCATCAGTGGTGAGGTCACCACGGCAGAGGAAGCTGCCGTAAACTGAGGTCCCGGGGCTTTGTCCCACGGTGGTGTTGTAGAAACCACTTTCAATCGTGGCATTTGAGGAAAGTGAAGAGAGGCTGTTAGGCTGTTAAGGTTAGAGTGGTAGGTGATGTTGGGGGTGAAAGTGGTTTTGTTTGATTTCTCTCTCTCCACAGAAATGCCAATCCACACTAACGGTAAGTTGATCTAATCTCAGTCTCAGTTGCTCCACAGATAAAGGTTAGGAAGCTGAGTAAGGAAAGGACCACTAGGAGGATGGAGACGCTCAAAGAAGCCATGCCCATCAGCCCATCGTCGTATGATCAGTCATTCTTCATGGAAAAGGTTTAGTTTAGTTTATAAAACTTTTTTTTTTCTTTTATATTCTTTCTTTTTCGTGTTTTCTTAGATTTTTTAAAAAATAAAAAATAAAAAATAAATAAAATAAAGAGATCAAGGTAACTTTCAGGAAAAATTCATGAAAATTATGACAGTATTAACAATGACCCTTGTGATAATGATATTTTGTTACTCACAACCTTCACTTTAATGAATTATAAAAATAAGTGTGAAAATGAATGTGTTGAATTGAAAGGGATGGGTTGAATCTCCATTTCTCCAATATTAAAGAAAGTCTACGGTATTGGAAAATTAAAGCCAATCAACGGAGACAACTTTTTCCAGGACGTGTGTGATTGGTGAACAATACATCTACAACTTTGCAAAGACCACTTTTTTTTTTTTTTTTTCGACAACTTAACAAAACGATAAACCATGATTAGTAGTTAATCATTTTCACATATCACTGATAAGGGATGTCACGGATTAAATTCAATATTGAAGGAGGATAATTATATGATACTCCGATAACCATTTTCTATTTTATGATTATATGTAGAAATAGCTTGTTTTTTTAATTTATTTTTATTGGTTGAAAGGATAATGTGACTGTACCACCTTTGTATTGAATAATTTTTCATTTTTTCACAACTTTCTAAGAGTGCAAATTACAATTAGTGGATAATCGTTTTCACATATACTTACCGACTACTGATATCATTTGTACTTTCTACCATACATAACTTACTACTTCAATAATTTGTGAAAACAGTTGTGTATTACTTCTGTCATTAGATTTTTTTTTTTTAAACACCACATCCATATGACTCATTACTAATAATGTCAGTAAATGAAAGGATAATTCAAATAGGGACAATTTTTACCACTAAGGTACTAGTCGACTTGGTAGCCAGACGGCACGGGGTGCAATGCCTAGCCGGGTGTCCCTAATTCGATTCTCGGTGATACCCTTGAATTACCATATATGTAGGAAAATTTTCGCGTGGTTACTGGCGATGCATGCATTTTAATGTGTAAGCTTATATTACCTTCATATTTTCCATACTATTGTTTTAGTATTTTTATTTTTCCAACTGCATTTGTTGTATAAAAATGTAAAATGCATTCTCATGCCTAGAAATCAAGAAAATGCATTCCAAATAAAATACCTAGCTAACACTGCCTTAGTTGGTGGGATTAGTGACCTTTACTCTAGTGATTCGATAATATATATTATTTAAAATTTTAAAACAGAAAATGCCGAGATAGTGTCTCTTTCAATTTAATGTTGAAAAAAAAAAAAAAAAAACCCAAAAAAAAAAAAAAAAAGGCAATAGTGGAAAATTGACCCGTAACATCTTATCACCACATCACATTTTAATAAATTCAATGGAAAACCATATGATTCATGCCTAACTGGCTTCCAATCCGTTAAAGGTTGAACTATAATTTTGGTCTTTATACATTTGTCACACTTTTTTATTTTTTATTTTGTCTCTATACATTTAAATAATTGTGTCTTCTTCAAAATAAATAAAATAATAATTGTTTCAATTTCGTTCTTCAATTATACTTAAAAATTGACTTGATTTTGGTAAAAAAAAAATAATAATAATAATAATTTTGAAAGATGAGTAACCAAATGGACACAATTAACTATATATAATGATAAAATTGAAACTACTCCATTATAGAGGACCAAAAATGGTTTGGCCTCCCTTAGACCAGAAAGCATGAGTTGATTGAACCGTGTGGAAAAAGATTTTCCAATTTTCTCAACTAGATTAAGACCCAAACTCGGACCTTCATGCCCATTTGTCTTTTATTTGTGTTTTTGGTAGTTAAAGCATATGGAGAAGTAAAAAATGAAATTGACGAGTGCAACTTGGAATCTTGAGACGAAGGACTTTGTACTGACATTTGAATACGGTAACATGTAAAGCTTAAGAAGGGAAGGAAGAATGTCTTTTTTTCTTTTTCTTTTTGGGCCGTGAATTGGTGTTTGGATTCAGAGCTTGGGTGGGTTCGGGTGAATGAGGTGAGGCCTGATATGGGCTGTGTGGATATCACTGTGTTCTTGATTGTGCGACCCATTATTTCAATACCTAAAGGACAAAATGATAAAACAAAATCCAGTTTCACAACTTTTTGCGATAGTGTTGAAAATTTTGAAGTTAAAGCAATAGAGTAACTGAGTTTATTGATTTAAGCAGTATTCTTGAAAACTTGAAGGCAACCATTTAATTTTTATCAAGGTCTTCCTGTACACTTATTACAAAAAGAAAAAAGAAAATCTGAGTTCACAACTTTATATGCACAATTTGATAGAATAGAAGGTGGTAAAAAGTAAAATATAAAAGTACATCAATGATGGATGCATACCAAAGTGATTATCTTAATACTCATAAAGTGATTATCTAATAAATTATTAAAATGATTATGAAAACAATTGTATCCATGATATAATTGAATTCACATGGTTGGATTGGATATCACGAAGGAGTGATAGAGACGCTACTTGTGCCGTGGTCCAAGACTCCAAGGGACAGTCAATTAAAGCAAAGTTGTCCCTATAAAAGTATTATTAAAAAGTCAAGTCTGCCTAGTTGTACTTATAGAAACTTAAGAATAGAAGACCTTGATCTTGATGGGAACATAAGTGTAGACTGAAAAATTAGTGTTTATTATTTAAAGTCATCCATATGTATAATTGGCAGGAAGATGATTCAGCTGTAGAATTAAAGGATTTTATTATATATTCAGGCCGTGTAAGACAGGGAAGTGTAAATTCATTTATTGGGGTGTCCATATTAATTCAAATCACAGAAGTATCAGATGAGGCTAATTCATTCCTTTTACTAGTTTAAAAGAAAAATAAGTTTGAAGATACAAAATACTTTAAAATCTTTTTCACAATTATACTAAAAACGGTATTAGTAATAAGTTCAGGTGCAAAAAAAAATTGTACCCATAGAAGTACTCTTTATAAAATACCCAAGTAGTCCCTTTCCTTCCTCAGTTTAGTTGGTAATATACCATGATCATTGACCAAAATTTTATAACGCTTTATTCTATATTTTTTGGTAGATTGCTGAACATTATATTATGCCTTGAGCATCTCTTTGGACTTCAGTGGCCATATAACTAAAACAAAAACAAAAATCGCCATGCTACGTTTACTCAACTGTTACGTAGATCGAGGTACAATTTTTCTTACAAAACTGTTAATTAGTATAATTCTGATAAAATTCATAGCAGTATGTAGTTTTAGAATTTTATAAAATTATGATGACTCTAGAACAAAGTGCACAGCACATCAGATTGTAGCAACTTCTACAACCAGTGTACACCTTAGAATTAATGAGCAAATCCTGAAATCCAGGAAGAAACTTGAATTCACAAGTCAAAAATAAATTCTGAAACGTTATTTGTTCATATAAACAAACATAAGGGTCATCAGGCCTTACAAATTACAATATCAGAGAATGGCAAGCCTTTAGCATTGTCATGTTATTATATACCAAACCACCAAGGTCATGGTAATGCAATGAGGCATGTTTTTAGCAATCAAAAATTGAAGTACAGCTTGGTCTTCTGAATATTTTTTCTTGTCTGGTTAATTAATAATTATACATACTGCTTTACAAGCTTAGTACCATTTATGAAGTCTCAGAGCTTTAAACAATGTTCAAGTTCCGTGACTAATGAATAGATATTAATTCTAGTCAAGCCCATACTACTCAAATTATCGAGGGTATACTTCAGTAATCGATGCTTCATTGACAGAGGATGGCATTGATTTGCTTGTAGATTTATCTGATGACTCCGACTCCTTTAATAGCATGTTTTCCTCTCGACTACGAAGGAAATACGCTGGTTGTCGAGGTGACGCCAAAGTCATAGAGTAACTGTTTAGCACGAGGACTATTGAAGCCATTGTGGGTCTGTCAACTGGATTGTCCTGTACACATAGTAAGCCAATTTGAAGACATCTAATGACTTCATTTCTTACGTAAGAATCTTTCAAAGTTGGATCCAAAAATTCCAATAGCGTTCCATCCCTCCAATGTTTCCAAGCCTACACCAATTGGTCAAATAATGTTACAATAAATCACACTTTTCTCTCTATTGAATGTGATGAAATTGGCAATAACATAAGAAAAATGTTCATACTCACATAGCTCAAAAGGTCTGCAGCACCATCTGATTGATAAAAAGAACTGTTTTTCTTGCCACTTAAAATCTCTAAAATTAAAACACCGAAGCTATACACATCAGACTTTACAGAGAACTGTCCATGCATAGCATATTCTGGAGCCATATAACCACTACAAACCAAGACATTAATGCCACAATATTAGTAATAAGACATTAATAAGATATGCTAATGGGATTAAGTAAACAATGTAATGCATGTTATGCATGTAGTGCATCTTATAACATTACGCAATGCATACATTCATGTTGTAGCGATGGTTGGAGTGATGGTGCATCTATAAATGATTAACATTCATGCTCTTGCCTTAAAAGCAGTTCATTTGTTAGGATGATCAAAGGAATTCACCAATCTTAATTCTAAATATAGGCAAAAATTCAGAACTTACAATGTACCAACAATCCTACTAGTGTTTCCTTGAGTTTGGTCAACTCCAAAAAGCTTTGCCATTCCAAAATCAGAAATCTTTGCATCCATATCTTCATCTAACAAAACGTTGCTAGCTTTAAGATCACGATGTATAATTCTAAGCCGTGAATCTTCATGAAGATAAAGGATTCCTCGAGCGATCCCTCCAATAATCTTGTAACGTCTTGACCAATTTAGTTGTGCATTCTTTTCAGGCTCTACGCATTCATTAAAATTCCATATTTTTGTCAGAACTTAATTCGTATTCATATTCAACTAACTGAATTAACTTCGGGAAAACAAAATTTAAAGACTAATATATATATATATATATATATATATATATATAGGCATTTAATCTATTCATCCCTAGCCGTAAGTTACACAAGACCATGATGATTCTTAATAGTTAAGCAATTTGCGACTAAACCCTTCTTGAATGGATCTGATCGGTCCTCCCTTAATTTGAAGTTAAAACTTATTCTCACATTTCCTATGACACAAGATAATCAACACATACGAATTGTAAGGAACATACCATATAGAAAGTAGTCAAGGCTTTTGTTGGGTACAAATTCATAGACAAGTATCTTTTCTTCTCCTTCCAAACAAAATCCCAATAGTCGTACAAGATTTCTGTGTTCAAGCTTGGCGACCAATATAACCTCATTTTTAAATTCTCCTACACCTTGTCCAGAACCTCTTGATAGTCTCTTTACCGCTATTTCTTGTCCATTAGGAAGTATGCCCTGAAAATATACTTCAACTTAAAATAATTTAACCCTTACTTTTTGAATAATACCAACATCCAAGGCTTCAGCATTGTCAGATTTTAGCTTTTCTTTAAATTGAGTAGAATCGTCACCAAAAAGTAAGCAAATAATGAAAAAATGGCATGTACCTTGTAAACTTGACCAAATCCGCCTTCACCTAGTTTGTTATCATCTGAGAACTTATTGGTAGCAGCTTCAATTGTAGCAAAATCAAATTGCAAGGACTCTATGGTCGAAATTTCATTAGAAGCTGCACAAGAAAACAGTATATGTAACTATGTAAGCTACACAAAACTATGTATGTCACTACAAGTGTGTAACATTAGGAAATCTAAGAATTTATAAAATCAAATAAGTTATTCTTTACCATGTTCTTCCTTTATAGCATCGTACTTTTTTTTTGCTTTCCTCCTAATTAGGAAGCAATAGCCCATAAAGAATAGCACCACAGAGATAGAAATGGGAGCAACAATGGCAACAATCGTAATTGATGAGATCTGACTTTTTCCTGCATAAACAATATTCTAGTTCATTAGTAAGCTACCTGATTGAATGGTTTATACTTTTATAATTACAGGTGTAAATAGTAATATCGATAATGTTTGATTGAATACTAAACAATTAATTGACATTCTTCATTAATTAGTTGATGAAAAACTCACTTTTGATACACTGCAATGATGATTGTTTAAGGATATGAATAAGAATTTAAACTAATAAATAATTTATTATTAAATAGCTATTCATATCCATTTGTTTGGTGATAATAACATAATTAATAAAACCTTAAATCAGTATTTCAAGGTTTTGGCATAGCATCATGATAAATTAGAGTCATATTCTAATGAAGTTTCCAAAAATATCCTTATATAATATTTATACTCACAATGGGTTAACATTCAATTATGTATCCATTAAATAATTGTATAATTATTATCATAGTATATAATTCTAATGGGTTAACATTCATATATATAATTCTAATAAATGAAATATTCACCAGCTTGAATAAAATAATAATATATGAAACAAGCTCGAATTTTATATAATAAAAATATATATGTTTCATAATATGCAACCAAACAAATGAATAATAGATACCTCCTTACGAATAACCTAAAATATGAATATATTTATATCTATATCTATATCTATACTATAATGTAAAATCGAAACTTTTTGACTTTTAGTTGACCTCATCATGTTGCGCCACATAAGCTTTTGAAATCTCACAATTTTACACCTCATTATTTTAATATATATTTTCTAATTGAATTTAAATTTTATTCTATTATTAAACTTTCCATTAGAATTTTGACACATCATATTTTCTTTAATATAAGAATATATTATTCCATATATAAAACACAATCATAATTAATGTCTAATACTAACATATATTCCATATATAAACACAATATAAATATCTTTTAATAATAATCATAATTATCAATTTTCATCAAGATTTTTAGAGTTCCTTTTTTTTCTTATGTATTTCATTTAATTTTGTTGTTGGCAATGGAGAAAGATGGATGGATTTGTTATAATGAAACCATGTGAGCTTGAAATGAGTTATGAAAATTATTTAGGTTTGATCATATAATCATATGCCCATGTATTTATTTGTCCTTCTTCTTATTTTAAGTATCCTTTATTTTATTTTTGGATGGAAACATGATCCATATGGTAAATATAAACATGAATCGTGTTTTATAAAAATTAGACTATATTCAACTTATGCCAAAAGAAAAATTACATTATATTAAATTTTAATTATCCTATGGTAAATACTTTCTTAGTTATTTTTTTAAACCAAAAAGTAGGATCTATCCTAAATCCGATTCGTAAAGTCTCTTTATCGATCTTGCCTACAACATTTTGAACTACAAAAAAAAAAAAAAAAGTAAAAGGAATCAAAATTAATTTAGATTTTATTTTCAATAATTTTCCTGTGCATCGCACAGGTTTGCGACTAGTAGTATATAATGGAAGAAGACATAAGCGTTAAAACCAAGAGTGTCTTACATCATGACAAGTGGCATGTCCATCTATTGTTTTTATTTCCCAAGTGATACGTTGTTTTAATAATTTGACTTAATACAATTTATTTGTCAAATGGTAAACGTAGAATATCTTAAAAATATTTGAACAACCAGATAATTACAAATTCTTTAAAATAAATTTCCTACTACTAAAAGACATCTTAATAAAATATACTTATCTAAGATTATTTTTAAAAAAAAAAAAAGATAAACAATGTAAACTACAAAAGACATCTTCATAATCTAATAATAATAAAAACTTTTTAAACGTGTGTTTTATTATTATTTTTTTTTTAATTTTTTTTAAATATGTTTTTATTAATTTTAATTCATGCCAAAAACCTTTTAAATAAAAACAGATAATTACAAATTCTTTAAAATAAATTTTCCTACTACTAAAAGACATCTTAATAAAATATACTTATCTAAGATTAGTTCTTTTAAAAAAAAAAAAAAATAGAAAGGATTAGATTAGTTCAATTTAATGATCAACACCAAATTTTTTAAAAAAAAGAAAAAGAAAAAGAAAAGAAAGACTAAAAAAAAAAAAAAAAATAAAAAACTAAACAACTTACTACTAAAAGACATCTTCATAATCCTAATAATAATAAAAACTTTTTAAACGTGTGTTTTATTATTTTTTTTTTTTTAAATTAAAAAAATTAACAATCTCTCGTTATACGCATGTGTTTTATTATTTGAAACGCTACCTCTATTTTATTATTCATTCTCTTTCCTTACAAATTAGTTACAGAAAAAACAATGATAGTCTTCTCTGCAAAACCAATTTACTCAAAGAAGCAAGTCTTTTGTTTTTCTGCAAGCAGAGTTAGAAGAGATCCAAATAAGTTGAAATACTCAAGCAAATTGAAAGGTTAGGCAAACTTATTTGTTTTTCTAATGTTTGTTAACGCAAGTATAATTAACAAAAAAGAAAAGAAAAATCAAATCAAATTATAATTATAATTGATACATTTGCTTTTCTTTTTTCTCTATTTCTAAAATTTCCATTGTATGTGATTATACAATTTTATAGACCAAATACTGCTTTACGAAAAGCCTTTATAATAAAAATATTTCTCTTTTAAATTTAAAACAGATAATTACAAATTCTTTAAAATAAATTTCCTACTACTAAAAGACATCTTAATAAAATATACTTATCTAAAATTAGTTTTTTTTTTTTTTTTTTTTAAAGAAAGGATTAGATTAGTTCAATTTAATGATCAACACCATTTTTTTTTTTTTTTATTTATTTTTTAAGACTAAACAACAGTTAAAATAAATCTCCTTTTCTACCAAACATTTTTTTTTAAAAAAAATATGCATTTGACTATTACTATTTTTTATGGAATTAAATTTGTTTAGGAACTCTTTTAGTAATCGGACAATTAATTTTTAAAAAGAAGTTTTTTAGTAGATTTATGATTAGGACAATGAATTTTTTAAAAGAAATCTTTTAGTAGAATTACGATTCATACAAAGTTGAGTATGAGTGTATGACACATATTGATAGTCATTGAAGGTATTGAACGTTTGATTTTTTTTTTAATACATCTTAATATAGTATCATAATTAAATTGTTTGATGACTATCAAGTTTAAATAATTCTCTTATAGAAACAGATAATAATTTTTTTTTTTTTTTAAAAGTCTCCTACAACTAAAAAGACATCTTCATAAAATATCATAATAAACACCTACTACTAAAAGACATCTTCATAATCCTAATAATAATAAAAACTTTTTAAACGTGTGTTTTATTATTTTTTTTACAAAAAAAAAAAAAAAAAGACTAGATTTGTCCAGTTATGTGACTTTTTTTATTTTTTGGTTAAGTAAAAGTTGAAGGGATTCAAGGCATGTGATTAATTTCTCAAACATCAGGAAATATTTTAACTTCTCTTTGTACTGCTTCTATGTAATTTGTTTATTACCGACATGCACAATTAACTTCTTCTTTTTTTCTATCTTATAATTAAATGTAGTCGTACTTGGGCAGTACCGAGTTTTTTATCTGCATAAGGAACCTCCAAAGCAAACTTATAGAATAAAAAGAGACCGTGTATGACCTTCCAATGGTACCATCCATTCCACATGTTATTATGATTAATTAAAAAGTCATAATAGGTACTTATATATAAGAACAACATTGAATCAACAAGACTGCAAATATCGTGTGTTTTATTATTCATTTTCTTCCCAAGTGACACGTTATTTACTACTAATAGACATCTTAATAAAATATCATAATAAAAACTTTTAAATAAAAAAAGAAAATTAATGACAAAATCTTTAAAAGAAGTCTCTTACTACTAAAAAATATCTTAATAAAATATCATAATAAAAAAGGGATAAATAGATTGGTATTCATTGGTGAACAATCAATTAAGATATCATTTGGTGAACAGACATACTCATTGATAGAAGGAAGATAAATAAAGCACGTTAAATTGAAGGTTCCTCATTCTTACATAATCTGATTACGTAACATTTAAACAATGGTAATTTGGTACAAGTTTTGTTCTTCTACTTCATTTTCTTTTTTATTTATTTATTTTTCTATCATGATCTATTTTTATTTTTGTGTATTTGTACGTTTATATGACTGCAAAGGGCTTTAAATAAGGATAATCTGGTAAAAGTTTTATTCTTCTACTTATTTTTCTTTTTTCTTTTTTTCTTTTTTCAAACATTATTTTTTTTTCTTTCCTTTTTTGTGTGTTTTTATACGTTTATATGACTACAAGGGGATCTAAAAAACAATTGAACTAAGGTAATCTTTTATTTTTTGAGTGATTCTAACTTATTTTCTGTTTTATCAATTAAAGATAACCATTTTTTCACAATTATTATAAATGATCTAATTCTTTTTTATTTTTCTGTTATTGGTGCAATTCCATCTATTTGTTATTATCAGTTTTATTTTTTTTTTATGAACATATTTTCCATAAAATAATTCTGAATATATATTTTGATCATATATATATTATGTGTTTATATTGAGTTTTTTCCGTGCATTGCACGGGCTATACGTTAGTAATATATAAAAGAAGAAGACATGAGTGTTAAAACCTAGAATGTTTCACATCATGACAAGTGACATGTCTTTCTATCGTTTAAATTTTTGAAATGATACATTGTTTAGATTTTATAAGTGGTTTGCATGTCTATCTATCATTTAAATTTCTAAAGTGATACGTTGTTTAAATTTTTAAAATGATACGTTATTTAAATTTCCTAAGTGGTTTGATTTAATAACTGCCAAACACTTTTAAATAAAAATAGATAATAACAAATTCTTGATAATAAGTCTCCTACTACTCTTCTTAATAAAATATCATAATAAAAATCTTTAAAATAAAAACAGATAATAACAAATTCTTTAAAATAAGTCTCTTACTACTAAAAGACATCTTAATAAAATATCATATTAAAAATCTTACAATTATGACAATCTCCTAATACTAGAAGACTTCTTAAAGATTAAAAAAAAAAAATTCATACGTTGTTTAAATTTCCTAAGTGGTTTGATTTAATAACTGCCAAACACTTTTCAATAAAAATAGATAATAAAAAATTCTTAATAATAAGTCTCCTATTACTAAAAAGATATCTTAATAAAATATCATAATAAAAATCTTTAAAATAAAAACAGATAATAACAAATTCTTTAAAATAAGTCTCTACTACTAAAAGACATCTTAATAAAATATCATAATAAAGAGTTTAAATTGGTCTCCAACACAAAGTTATGATGAAAGTAGAAAACCCTTTCAATAATAAATACAATTAAAAATGACGTGACATTACATAATTAAAAACGGCTATGATAGATTTTTTTTATTTATTTTTAAATGTTTTCGACTTTTTTTTTTAAAAAAATGGTATATAAAAAAGAAAAATGTCAACACCAATTATTATTATTATTATTATTTTATAAAAAGAGTCATAAACATTTAAAAAAAAAATCTATCATACACATTTTATAAAAAAAAAAATCTTAAATAAATCTCCTACTACAAAAAGATATCTAAACAAAATATATTTCTCTTAGAGAAATTAAAACAATTATGTCAAACATGTTTTAAAAAAATTATAAAAATTTCAACACCAAATTTTCTAAAATAGGAGTCGTACAAATCTTTAAAAAAAAAAAAAATCTACACCATTTTTTTTTTTAAATAAGAGTAATAAATAAAGAATATTGTAGTATAATTGTGTTAGGAGTACTCTTTTAGTGAAAAGGTATTGTTTGGTGAACAATCACTTAAGATATCATTTGGTGAACAGATATACTCCTTGATAGAAGGAAGATAAATAGAGCACATTAAATTGAAGGTTCCTTATTATTGCATAATCTGCTTACATAACATCTAAACAATGGTAATCTGGTACAAGTTTTGTTCTTCTTCTACTTCTTTTTCTTTCTTTATTTATTTATTTTTCTATCATGATCTATTTTTATTTTTGTGTTTTTGTATGTTTTTGACTGCAAGGGGCTTTAAACTGGTAATCTGGTACTTTTTTCTTCTACTTCTTTTTCTTTTTTATTTATTTATTTTTTCAAACATGATTTTTTTTTTCTTTCCTTTTTTTTTTTTTTTTTTGTTTTGTTTTGTTTTTTTTTGTTTTTTTGTTTTTTGTTTTTTTTTTTTTTTTTTTTTTTTTTTGTGTGTTTTTGTACATTTATATGACTGTAAGGGGATCTAAGAGACAATTGAACTAAGGTAATATTTTATTTTTTTCTTGATTCTAACTTATTTTATGTTTTATCAATTAAAGCTAACCATTTTTTCTTAATTATTATACACTATCTAATTCATTTTATTTTGCTGTTATTGGTGAAATTTCATCTATTTGTTATTATCAGTTTTATTTTTTTTATGGAACATATTTTCTATAAAATAATTCTGAATATATATTTTGATCATATATACATTATGTGTTTATATAGAGTTTTTTAGTATCTATAAATTGTGAGCAAACATTTATAAATATTGATGTACACAATTTATATAGATGTCTTTCAAAGGTGTATAGTGGAAAGTAGAACGAACTATATAGCCATTGAATAAACTAAATATAAATCTTCAATCTCACCTTGTAATCCACTTTATGGTTTATTAATCACAACTTGTCACTTTTTTTTTTTACTTTGCCCATAAATAAGAAAAGTTTAAAAAGAAAAAAAATAATAATAATAAATTGTGATTAAAGTAAAACTCAAAAAGTAAGACAAAAGATTTTTATTCGAATAAACTCATACCACTCAGCAATTTTTTCTTCTTTGATTGGTGAAATGTTATCTAGAACTTTGTTGAGGTGAGTGTGCCGGGTGTGAAAACTGTGAATGCTATTATGCCTTATTCTCTTTTTAATAAATAAATTAATAAATAATAATAATAAAATAAAGGGAAAAGCCTAACTAGTATACCTAATTTTCCGATCATTTGAAACGAGCAACAACTAAGTAATTGAAGTTTACCTTTCGATGTTGTTTCTGATCCAGGACTTGGAGGCGAAGGAACAAGCGCTGATGTAGTGTTTTCTTGGTAAAACTTGTACAATTCAAACCTAGCAATACAACTTGGATACAGAACTCTTCCCCCTTGCTTTCCACCACAACAATTCGGCAGAGTCTGTATTGCTATCTGAAGACACCTATTGCAATCGAAGCCCGACAGGTCCGGCGTGCACTGAGCAAGGGTGTACAGTGTTTGCAACGCTGTGAAATTCGCTTCTTTCGTCCCAAACTTCTTCGCCCCAGTCCTAACATTTGCAATCCCACTTGCTAAGTCGTTCATTGTTGTCCTCACTAGCTGGTTAAACCTTGTTTGTTCCGAAACATTCAGGTTGTTTACCATGGAAACATTAGGGTCGGTGACCATGCTGGAGAAGAAATACTGGTTTGAGTAGCGTAGCGTACACTCGTCATACCAAGCCACCACCACTTTATTCGTGGGGCAGCGCTCGACTATGTCTTCGGTTGCGCCGGCAACGCAGCTTTGGCAGGTATCGGCGGGGAGATCGCCACGGCAGACGTAGAGTCCGTAGACCGTGTCAACAGAGTTCCCGGTAGAGGCAGTGGCGTTGTAGGATTCAATATTACTGGTGGCGTTAGAGGAGAGGTAAGTGAGGAGCTGTTTCAGATTGGATTGGAAGGTACTGTTGGCGGTGAAAGTGGTTGTGTTTGAACAGCTATGGTTGAGGTAAGTTGCAACAGCTTCAGTTCTGGTTTGGCTAAGGAAGCTGATCAGTGAGTAGAAGAGCAAAAGAGTCGGGCAGAGATTGAAGGAAGGCAAACCCATTATCATGAATTGACCAACCTCTTGATTATTGCATCTATGGGATTAAGAAATTTTTGGATCAAAGTTATATTATTTTAGAGAACAATTTGTGGGTGGGTTAGTGGAACAACTATCTTGTATCACCTGTATACAACATCCACTGCTCGGGTCTGTGGGTAGGAAGATAACAAACATTAATAATGGACCGGTTGATTAACATTTAACTCTAGTCAACAAAGAAATAACCAAATCAAACCACCTCAACTTTTTTATTTATTTATTCATTATTATTATTATTCTCTTCTTTTTATTTTATGAAATATTATTATTCTCTTCTGGTCAGAGAGGAAAAGACAAATTTAGAGAAAAAAAAGGTTGTTTGAAATTTCAACATCCCAAAGCCTACGGCACGTGGACATCTTAAATGACCTTTTGTCATATGATTTTGTCATTGATCACGCCCATTAGCGGAAAAAGAGGTAAACCTTTGGGCAAGCGAGCTTCTGTGGGCCGAAAGTCTTCTCTCTAGTTGGTCTGAGAGAGTCCGGTCTGAAAGTAATAAGACTGTAAATGAATCGAGTTAAAAAGCCATTTTTTAATGATTTGGGTTTGGCTCGGAAAAAAAATTTGTAATGATCTAAGCTTAATTATAATAATATATTTATGAATAAAGCTTGAGTATGAGGGTTTGATATAAATATATATAATATTATATGTTTATATGTATATATGTAAAAAAATATAGATATATGTTTTATATATTGGGTCCCAAAACTGGAGCATACACAAATATCATCAAAATTGAACAGTAAAGGAGCTAATACAAATAAAAGAAAAAATTATCTTAAGTTATATAATGGAAGCCAATCATCATGTAAGACCAATTTTCTTATCAAAATCAAATATAATAGTAAATCTGTAAATGATCAAAATAATTTTAAATAAATAGTGAAATTTTCTATTAAATTAATTTGAAATTTTAGTAACATAATTTTAATCGAAATAATAATTTAATTTTTTTTTTTTTGGAAATTTGGTAATAGTGTTTTCTTTGAGAATAATATTAATCTAGAGCCTTATAACTCAGTGACATTAACACTCTATTGCGTGGAGAATAAGGGTTCAAATCTTCCTCCCCAACTATTGAATTAAAAAAGAAAAAAGAAAAGAAAAGAAAGAGTATTTGCCTAATAACTTTAATGTAGTTAGAGTAAAATTTGTTAATCAAGATAAAAAAAATAAAAAAAATAAAAAAAAGTCTCAAATATTGTTGGGAATTAACCAAATTCTCAGAAAATGGTAATATGGAACTTAGCATTAAGGTTCTATGACCAAAAAACTAATACTAATTTTTGTCAAGCCCTTACTGCTACTTACACACAGTTACTCTATCGAGGGTATACTTCAGTAATTGAGGCTTCATCAACAGACAATAATATTGACTTTCTTATAGATTGATCTGACTCCAATTCTGGCATGTTTAGCTCTGTTTGAAGGAAAAGTGCTGGTCGTTGGGGTTGTGACAGAGTAACAGAGTTACTATTTAACATGAGAATTATTGAGTCCATTGATGGTCTTTCCACTGGATTTTCCTGAACACATAGTAAGGCAATATGGATACATTTGTTGACTTCAATTCTTGAATAAGAATCTCTTATAATCGGGTCCAACAACTCCAAGGATGTTCCACCCCTCCAATGCTTCCAAGTCTGAATCAATTGATCAAGTATTCCTTATATTGTGATCACCCTTCTCTCCCTTTAACTCTAGGGTAATGATAAATTCACACAATAAACAAAAAATTGCAAAATTTGGTTTGTACTCACATAGCTCAACATGTTGTCAGCATCGTTTGATGTAGAGAAAGAACTGTTCTTCTTACCACTTAAAATCTCTAGTAATAGGATACCAAAACTATATATGTCGGACTTTATAGAGAATTGCCCATGCATGGCATATTCTGGAGGCATGTAACCACTAGAAACCAACATCACCAACACTCTTAGTTAAACAATGATATGAAACATTGTAATCATATCTAATATTTTCATGTATATTGGTTATCTGGGATTTAGTATCATATATAATATATTGAAAGTAATCGTTACACATAATACCACATCGTTATCTAGAGCTATTGATTTCCAACATAATGAATGAAAGAGGCACGTATATATTTGAGTGGGTGTAATTGGACCCAAATTTTTATAATATATATATATATATATATATATATATATATGGAACTTTTACAATTGCTACTGCTGAAAAAGTTGTTGTGGGGGTCAATTATGAAAACATTTTGAAACATTATATTCAACTACAATTTTTACGCCATACTACATTTACTCAACTGTTACGTAGATCGAGGTACAATTTTTCTTACAAAACTGTTAATTAGTATAATTCTGATAAAATTTATAGCAGTATGTAGTTTTAGAATTTTATAAAATTATGATGACTCTAGAACAAAGTGCACATCAGATTGTAGCAACTTCTACAACCAGTGTACACCTTAGAATTCATGAGCAAATCCTAAAATCCAGCAAGGAAGAAACTTGAATTCACAAGGCGAAAATAAATTCTGAAACTTTATTTGTTCATATAAACATACATAAGGGTCATCACTCATCAGGCCTTAGAAATTACAGTATCAGAGAATAGCAAGCCTTTAGCATTGTCATGCTATTGGCTAAGGTCATGGTAATGCAATGATGCATGTTTTTAGCAATCAAAAATTGAAGTACAACTTGATCTTCTGAATATTTTTTCTTGTCGGGTTAATTACAAATACTGCTTTGCAAGCTTATTACCATTTATGAAGTCTCAGAGCTTTAAACAATGGTGATCATATGCGAAATGTTCAAGTTCCATGACTAATGAATAGATATTAATTCTAGTGAAGCCCATACTACTCAAATTATCGAGGGTATACTTCAGTAATTGATGCTTCGTTGACCGACCCTGGCATTGATTTGCTTGTAGATTTATCTGATAACTCCGACTCCTTTAATGGCATGATTTCCTCTGTTCGACTACGAAGGAAATACGCTGGTTGTTTAGGTGACGACAGAGTCATAGAGTAACTGTTTAGTATGAGGACTATTGAAGCCATTGTGGGTCTGTCAATTGGATCGTCCTGTACACATAGTAAGCCAATTTGAAGACATCTAATGACTTCATTTCTTGAATAAGAATCATGCAAAGTTGGATCCAAAAATTCTAATAGCGTTTCATCTCTCCAATGTTTCCAAGCCTACACCAATTGGTCAAGTAATGTTACAAAATCACACTTTGCTCTTGATTAAATGTGATGAAATTATAAATAACATAAGAAAAATGTTCATACTCACATAGCTCAAAAGGTCTGCAGCACCATCTGATTGATAAAAAGAACTGTTTCTCTTGCCACTTAAAATCTCTAAAATTAAAACACCGAAGCTATACACATCAGACTTCACAGAGAACTGTCCATGCATAGCATATTCTGGAGCCATATAACCACTACAAACCAACACATTGATGCCACAATATTAGTAATAAGACATTAGTAAGATAGCCAATGTCAAGTAAACAATGTAATGCATGTACTGCATCATCTTATAACATTACGCAATGCATACATTCATGCTGTAGCGATGGTTAAGAGTGACTGCAACAATAAATAAATGATTATCATTCATGCCCTTGCCTTAAAAGCAGTTCATTTGTTAGGATGATCAAATGAATTCACCAATCTTGATTCTAAATTATATAGTCAAAAATTCAGAACTTACAATGTACCAACAACCCTACTAGTGTTTCCTTGAGTTTGGTCAACTCCAAAAAGCTTTGCCATTCCAAAATCAGAAATCTTTGGATTCATATCTGCATCTAACAAAACGTTGCTAGCTTTAAGATCACGATGTATAATTCTAAGCCGTGAATCTTCATGAAGATAGAGGATTCCTCGAGCGATCCCTCCAATAATCTTGTAACGACTTGACCAATTCAGTTGTGCATTCTTTTCACGGTCTACACATTCATCAAAATTCCATATTTTAGTCCGAACTTATACATTTATATTCAACTAATTCAATTAACTTTGGGAAAACAAATTTAGAGACTAATATATATATATATATATATATATATATATAAAACAAATTAATCTATTCATCTCTGGCCGCTGAGTTACACAAGATCATGATGATTCTTAATATTTAAGCAATTTGCGATTAAACGCTTCTTGATTGGATCTGACCCTCCCTTAATTTTAAGTTAAAACTTAATCTCACATTTCCTATTATGACACAAGAAAATCAAACATACGATTGTAAGGAACATACCATATAGAAAGTAATCAAAGCTTTTGTTGGGCACAAATTCATAAACAAGTATCTTTTCTCCTCCTTCCAAACAAAATCCCAATAGTCGTACAAGATTTCTGTGTTGAAGCTTGGCGACCAATACAACCTCATTTTTAAATTCTCCTGCACCTTGTCCAGAACTTCTTGATAGCCTCTTTACTGCTATTTCTTGTCCATTAGGAAGTATGCCCTGAAATTATAATTCAACTAAGAATAATCTAACCCTTACAATATATAAGTATAATACCAACATCCAAGGCTTCAGCATTGTCAGATTTTAGCTGTACCTAAATGAGTAGAATCGTAACCAAAAAGTAAGCAAATAATGAAAAATTGGCCTGTACCTTGTAAACTCGACCAAATCCGCCTTCACCTAGTTTGTTATCATCTGAGAATTTATTGGTGGCAGCTTCAATCGTAGCAAAATCAAATTGCAAGGACTCTACGGTCGAAATTTCATTAGAAGCTGCACAAGAAAACAGTATATGTAACTATGTAAGCTGCACAAGAAAACAATATATGAAACTATGTAAGTCACTACAAGTGTAACTTTAGGAAAGCTAAAAGAATTTCAAAATCAAATAAGTTATTCATTACCATCTTCTTCCTGTATAGCACCGTACTTTTTTTTTGCTTTCCTCCTAACTAGGAAGCAATAGCCCATTAAGAATAGCACCACAGAGACAGAAATAGGAGCAACAATGGCAACAATCGTCAGCGATGAGATGTGACTTTTTCCTGCATAAACAATAGTCTGGTTCATTGGTAAGCCTTTTTTTCATAATTTTTTATTTTATTTTTATAACTGGTTCATTGGTAAGCTGCACGATAGAATACGTTTATACTTTTATAATTAGTGGTGCAAATAGTATTATTGATAATGTTTGAATGAATACTAAACAATTAATTGACATTCTTGATTAATTAGTTGATGAAAAACTCACTTTTGATACACTAATGATTGCTTAAGAATATGATTATGTAACTACTGGAATAGAACTCTCAATTAATATTTCACGATTTGGTATACTGATGATTGCTTAAGAATATGATTATGTAACTGATAAATAAGTTATAATTGAATAGCTATTCATATCCATTTGTACGGTCATAATATTGGAATAGAACTCTCAATTAATATATAGCATCATGATAAAATAGAATCATATTCCAATAAAGTTTCCAAAAATAACATTATATAATATTTATACTCACAATGGGTTAACATTCAATTATGTATCCAAAAATAATTGTTAAATAATTGTATAATTATTGTCATAGTCGTTTGTTCAAAATTGTTATCTCCTTAAAAAAAAAAAAAATACAACATCCCCAAAATATTAAATTGTAATAAACGAAAATTCACCAGCTTGAATAAAATAATGATATTTTCCAATAAAAAAAAATGATATATAAAACAAGCTTTAATTTTGTTTTCTTATAAAAAAATATATTTATTTCATAATATGCAACCAAACAAATGAATAATTCACATGATTAGTACACATTACTTAAAACATGAATATATATTTATAGATTGTGAATATTTATAAATATTGATGTCCACAATGTATACATGTCTTCTAGAGGTGTATAGTGGAAAGTAAAATGAAACTATATATGGCCATTGAATAAATTGAATATAAGTCTGTTCATTTCAAAGGAGCAACAACTAAATAGTAATTGAACTTTACCTTTCGATGTAGTTTCTGTTCCAGGACTTGGAGGCGGAGGACCAAGCCTTGGCGCTGATGTGTTTCCTTTCTGGTAAAACGGGTACACTTCAAACCAAACAATACAACTAGGATACAGAACTCTACCCCCTTGCTTTCCACCACAACAACCCGGAATATTCGATATTGCTATCTGAAGACATGTATTGCAATCGTTACCCGATAGATCCGGTGTGCACTGAGCAAGGGTGTACAGCGTTTGGAACGCTGTGAAATTCGCTTCTTTCGTCCCAAACTTCTTGGCCCCAGTCCCAACATTTGAAATCTCACTTGCCAAGTCTTTCATTGTTGCCCCCAATAGCTGGTTAAACCGGGCTTGGTCCGAAATATTCTGTGTATTCCACAAGTAAGCGGCAGGGTCGGTGCTCATGCTGGAGAAGAAAGACTGGTTTGAATAGCGTAATATACACTGGTCATACCAAGCCACCACCACTTTATTCGAGGGGCAGCGCTCGACTATGTCTTCGGTTGCGCTGGCAACGCAGCTTTGGCAGGCATCGGCGGGGAGGTCGCCTCTGCAGACGAAGAATCCATAGACCGTGTCGACGGAGTTACCTATGGAGGAGGCAGTGGCGTTGTAGAATTCAATATTACGGGTGGTGTTGGAGTTGAAGTAAGCGAAGAGGTGATTGAGATTGGATTTGAAGGTACTATTGGCGGTGAAAGTGGTTGTATTTGGACAGAAATGGTAGTTGTAAGTTGCAACAGCTTCAGTTTTGGTTTGACCAAGGAAGCTGATTAGTGAGTAGAAGAAAAAAAGACTCGTGCAGAGTTTGAAAGGATGGCAAGCTCATTTTCATGAATTGACCAACCTCTGGTCTTTTGCTATGGGATTAAGAAATTTTTGGATTCTTCTAAAAAAAAAAAAAAAAAAATTTGGATCAATGTTCTATGAATTCTGTTAAAGTCTTAAAGACCATATGTGGGTGGGTCTGTGGATGGAAGATAAGAAACGTTGATAAACATTTAAGTTTAGTCAACATTTGACAACAAAGAAATAACCAGTCAAGCCGCCTCAACTTATTTATTTATTTATTTATTATTATTATTAATATTATTGACTTGTTTATTTATTATTTATTTAGACAAGGAAAAAAAGGTTGTTTGAAATTTCAACATCCCAAAGCCTACGGCACATAATCATCTTAAATGACCTTTTCTCATATGATTTTGTCTTGAACAGGCGCATTAAATCTTTGGACAAGCGAGCTTCTGTGGGCCGAAGAGTCTTCTTTCTAGTTGGTCGGAGAGAGTCCGGTATGAAAGTAATAAGATTGTAAATGAAGAGTTAAAAAGCCATTTTTTAACGAGTTGGGTTTCGCTCAGAAAAAGAAATTTGTAATGAACTAAGCTTAATTATAATAATATAAATAAAAGAAAAAATTATCTTAAGAACATTAAAGGAGCTATAAAATAAAAGAAAAAATTATCTTAAGAAGCCAATCATCATGTAAGACCAATTTTCTTATCAAAATCAAATATAATAGTAAATCTGTAAATGATCAAAATAATTTTAAATAAATAGTGAAATTTTCTATTAAATTAATTTGAAATTTTAGTAACATAATTTTAATCGAAATAATAATTTAATTTTTTTTTTGAAATTTGGTAATAGGGTTTTCTTTGAGAGTAATATTAGTCTAGAGTCTTGTAATTCAGTGACATTAACACTCTATTCCATAGAGAATTAGGGTTCAAATCCTGCTCCCCAACTATCAAATTAAAAAAGAAAAAAGAAAAGAAAAGAAAGAGTATTAGCCTAATAACTTTAATGTAGTTAGAGTAAAATTTGTTAATCAAGATAAAAAAAATAAAAATAAAAATAAAAAGTCTCAAATGTTGTTGGGAATTAACCAAATTCTCAGACAATGGTAATATGGAACTTAGCATTAAGGTTCCATGACCAAAAAACTAATACTATTTTTTGTCAAGCCCTTGCTGCTACTTACACATAGTTACTCTATCGAGGGTATACTTCAGTAATTGAGGCTTCATCAACAGACAATAATATTGACTTTCTTGTAGATTGATCTGACTCCAATTCTGGCATGTTTAGCTCTGTTTGAAGGAAAAGTGCTGGTCGTTGGGGTGGTGACAGAGTAACAGAGTTACTATTTAACATGAGAATTATTGAGTCCATTGATGGTCTTTCCATTGGATTTTCCTGAACACATAGTAAGGCAATATGGATACATTTGTTGACTTCAATTCTTGAATAAGAATCTCTTATAATCGGGTCCAACAACTCCAAGGATGTTCCACCCCTCCAATGCTTCCAAGTCTGAATCAATTGATCAAGTATTTCTTATATTGTGATCACCCTTCTCTCCCTTTAACTCTAGGGTAATGATAAATTCACAAAATAAACAAAAAATTTCAAAATTTGGTTTGTACTCACATAGCTCAACATGTTGTCAGCATCGTTTGATGTAGAGAAAGAACTGTTCTTCTTACCACTTAAAATCTCTAGTAATAGGATACCAAAACTATATACGTCGGACTTTATAGAGAATTGCCCATGCATGGCATACTCTGGAGGCATGTAACCACTAGAAACCAACATCACCAATACTCTTAGTTAAACAATGATATGAAACATTGTAATCATACCTAAGAATTTCATGTATATTGGTTAACCGGGATTTTTTATCATATGTAATATGTTGAAAGTAATCGTTACACATAAGACCACATTGTTATCCGGAGCTATTGATTTCGAACATAATGAATGAAAGAGGCACATATATATTTGAGTGGGTGTAGTTGTACCCAAATTTTTATAATATATAAATATATATATATATATATATATATATATTATATATATATATATATATATATATATATATATATATATATATATATATATATATATATATATATATATGGACCTTTTACAATTGCTACTGCTCAAAAAGTTGTTGTGGGGGTCAATTATGAAAACTTTTTGAAATATTATATTCGACTACAATTTTAAAAGCTTATGGGTATATCAAAATTGAGAAATATGCCCTTTTGTTTTTAACATGTTTTCCCAATTCCTAAAACAAAACAACATTTTTTTTTTTCTCTTTACAGTGCTTCCAAAAGATAAAACTAATTACATAACTCCCCCTAATACTGTACCGTATAACAAACAATCAAACACAATATGTAAATCTAAGAGTAGAAAAAGATGAAAGAAAACAAGGGGGGGGGGCGGGGGGGAGAGGGGGGGGGGGGGGGGGGGGGGGGGGGGGGGGGGGGGGGGGGGGGAGGGGGGGGGGGGGGGGGGAGTATGGTAAAGAAAGAAAAGGTGTAGAATTATTATGTAAAAAAAAAAAAATCTTAAATTGGATTGTAAGTATTTGATCTTTAGATTGTTTTAATTGAAATTTATCACTTAGTTTTTTTAGAATAAAATAAATTTATTTTGATTTCATATTGGTTTAGGATTAATTAAATTCTTTAGTAGTTAATACAAAATTTATGTTAGGTTGTTAATTCAATTAATTATAAAATTATATTCTTAAAAGTAGTCATGATGAGGTAGTCAACATCAAAACAAACACCACTTGTCTAAGAAACTAGTAGTCAAGTATTTTATCACATATATGAAAGAGATGTTTTTATAGTATTAATGATGAGAGGATTTTGTTTAACAAAAAAAAAAATGATGAGAGGATTTTCAGAATATAAAAACTCATCGAGGATAATTGTAATTTGTTGAATATTATCTCTGAAGTTTATATTTGAAAAAACTACATGCATAAATTCTTGTTTTAGGAAGGTACAATAACAATGCATCTTATTTCAGTTGATACCTTGATATGGAATTTTAGACATGTTAAAATGACTATTATTTCTTGTTTTTCTATGCATTATTTGTATGGATAAGAGATAATAAATTAATAATCGTCAAAGCATAAGTGTTTTTTTTTTTGGGTAATTGCACAAAAAATGAAAGGATAAGTAAAGAATACCAAAAGGTAATGTACTTACTATGTCCCTGCAATCTTGAGAGTGTTTTCTCGAGTTTGATCACATCCAAAAATTCTTGCCATGCCAAAATCTGAAATTTTTGGATTCATGTCTTCATCTAACAGTATATTGCTAGCTTTAAGATCACGGTGTATAATTCTAAGCCGAGAATCTTCGTGAAGATAAAGAATTCCTCGTGCAATCCCTCCAATAATCTTGTAACGTGTTGACCAATTTAATACTCTTTGTTTTTCAGAGTCTACATAATCAAAATTTAATATTCAAGTCAGAATAAATAAATAAAAGTCAAGTACATATTGAACCATATAATTGATTCAATTTATAACGACAAGTACAAAAAGGGAATAAATATTTGTCACTTAAATCTTCTGAAGGAGGAAACAAAAACTCTCCTCAATGGATTAGCACCTCTATTTTTATTATTATTATTATTATATATGTATATATATAATTTGGTAGCTACAATAATAGGGAGGAGGATTTAAATCATAATTCTCCTTGTAAAGGAGATCAATCAATATCACTTAGTTACAAAACTCTTATTATATAGATTAGCTCCGTTGATAGGGTTATAAGATTCTATAAATATTTGTTGTAACGTATATAATGATTAGCTCATGCATTCGCAGATACAAGGAAATTAGAAAAATGATTAGAAACAATTAACATACCGTCTAGAAAATAGTCAAGACTTTTGTTAGGCACATATTCGTATACAAGTATTTTTTCTTCTCCTTCCAAGCAAAATCCGAATAGCCTCACCAAATTTCTGTGTTGAAGCTTAGCTAGAATTGCAACTTCATTCTTAAATTCTTCTGCACCTTGTCTGGAGTTTTTTGAAAGCATCTTCACGGCTATTTCTTGTCCATTTTGAAGTATGCCCTGATAATTAAGTGCTTTGAAGCGGCTGTTAGAACAGCTTTTTAGAACTTATAAAGGTCCCAACATGAAAAGCTTCTAATTTAAAATTGGTCAGCAAAAAAAATAACAAATTTCAAATTAAATTGCATACATTATCATTTGCCACAAATATTACAAAGATTAGAAAAGAAAAAGAAAAAATTATATACAATTTAATACCTTGTAAACCTCTCCAAATCCACCTTTACCGAGCAATTTATCTTCTGAAAACTTGTTTGTGGCAGCTTTAAGCGTTGCCAAATCAAATAGCAAAGACTCTACAGTTGTAATTTCATTAATTGGCAGCTACACAATCAAATAGCAAATGAAGGGAACACTAGCAACATGTACAGTCTTGGAGTCATTTTACAATACGAACACTCTTTTTGTGGGTATGGTACCCACTTAATTGGTACCATCAAATGTGATATAAGTACCATCATATGTGATGTTGGTACTATCCAATATGATATTGGTACTATCTGATTTTTTATATATATTAATTTAAATAATAAATAAAAATGGTAGGTACCATAATATGTGACATTGGTACCATTAATGTGAGATTTTATCTATTAAAGATATGGTACCCACATGGGTACTGTAGAATTACCCACAGTCTTGAAGGAAAAAAACATCCAATGAAATCAATAAAATTTGTTTATTACCATTTTCCTGCTTCATAGCCATGTACTTCTTTCTTGCACTCCTCCTTTGGAACCAGTAGACCATGGCCAATAGCACCAAAGAAATAGCGATTGGAGTAACAATGGCAATGATTATTAGTGACGAGATTTTGCTTTTTCCTGTTTGTTCAATGAAGTCTTTGTCAATTGATATGCCAATGATCCTAACAAATTAAAATGGCATCTCTTACTCTCTAAATACTCTCTAAATAAGTACATAGATGTTCAATCCAGTAAAAATTTGTAAGTTCTACCTACCAACAGAAAAATAACAAAGAGAAAAGTATACACACAAAACCTCGCGTGTTGTTTCTCCATAAAACATGAAATTCTTAAAGTTTCAAACGTCATACTGAACTCACCTATGATATTATTTTATTTGTAAAACGTTAAATATCCATGAAAATAAACAATGATTTTATCAAGTGATAACATATATCCATATTTAAAGTGTAGTTTTACATAAAACAAAGGTTTTGTATTACACTAAAAAACCCTATAAAATTTAAATGTTATACTATTAACAATTTATATGTAAAACAACAATATTATAAAGGGTAACTGTTACACTCAAAATTTAAAGAAAGTTTGTGTTTTACTGGGAATTCATAAAGTTAATTTGGTGTCTTTTCAAAAAAAGAAAAAAGAAAAGAAAAGCTGTGAGAGGAACTTTAAAAGCCAGGCCCAAACAATTAGCTAGTACGCTTGAAATTTACCTTTGGGCGGCGGTGTAGCTCGGATCCGGTAAAATGGGTACACTTCGTACCTAACATTACATCTTGGTGTTAAAGCTGTTGCCCCTTGCCTTCCACCACAACAAAGCGGCAAATTTGCTACCAGTCCCCGAAGACACGTATCACAACTGGAGCTGGACATGTCCGGCGTGCACTGTACAAGGCTGTACAGCTTTATTGAAGCAGAAAAGTTGGCTTCTTTAGTGGCAAACTTGATAGCACCGGGCTGAGCGCTTGTGGCCCTAGTCACCGAGTCATTAATCATGCTTCCCAGTAGCTGATTAAAGCGCTCTACCTCAGTTATGTTCTTGTCGTTCCAAAAGTAAAGTGGCGGCCAGTCAAACATGTTGGAGAAGGAGAAGCGTAACATGCACTCGTCGTACCAGATCACGGCCATTTTTCCTTTGGGGCAGTATTCCTGCTGAATCTTTTTGATTGCCACTGCCACGCAGTCTTGGCAAACATCGGTATTGACATCGCCACGGCAGAGAAAGAGGCCGTAAACCATGTTGGCAGGGTCTTGGCCAACGGTGGTGTTATAGAAACCACTTTCACGCGTGGCATTGGAGGAAAGGGAAGAGAGGAGGAGGTTTAGATTGGACTGGTAGGTGCTATTGGGGGTGAAAGTGAATACATCTGGACAGATATGGGTAATGTAATTTGGGGCAGCTTCACTAAATATGCTAAGGAAACTAAACAAGGAAAGTACCACAAGGGTAACCATGGAGGGGTTGAAGGAAGGCAAACTCATTTTGATATGAATTCTCTCTTGTTCTTATGAATTGTTCCTTTTCATTTTGTTAAAAGATTAAGATCAAGGTAACATTGACTTTACCGAGTGAAAGTCCAAGTTTGGCGTGTGAAGCTAAAATTCTGCCGTGTTCGTATTAGAGTAGAAGAAAGGAAAGTGCTCGAGTAAGACCCCATTCAGAGGCGTGGAAAATAAGGCATGGAAAAGACTCAAAAAGAATCGTTGACGGAGAAAGAAGCAGTAAAGTAAGGCATAGAAAAGTCGTTGGAGAAATCATTTTTATCGGTGACTTCAATGCTTCTACTGCCCACCATTTTCGTCAAAGTATTCTCTCCACAAAGAAGTCTTTTAACTTCAAGTATTTTAACTTTAATGTCCACTTTCGTCAAAGTATTCTTTCCCAAACAATATGTGGACCCGGAGAGAAAACTCCTAGGCCCCACAGGTTTACTCCCATCCCTTTTTCTACCCAACCAAATGAAGGGTTTTCCTTTCTCTTTTGTCTGCTCTCCTCTTTTCTTCGCTCGAAGTCTTGATTTCTTCATCTGTCTGAAGATATTTTATGTTATTTTATTTTATTTCTTTATAGAAGTATGCTATTCAATAAGATGTACAAATATTTTGATGTATGTGATAAGTACTTTTGATTTGATGTATAATAAAAAAGATATTCATAGTTGTTTAAGTGAAAATGATCGATGTTGAATTAAAATAGACCACTTTTGTGACATTGTTGATTGTATTTGGATTCGAGTAAAATTAGAGAACTGAAAATAATGGTAGAAGATAGAACAATAAGTGGAAAATTTACCTAAACACATCTCTCTTAGATAGAATACAGTAACTAGATTGGGCAAGAATTACAAAGATACGATTCATAGGAATTAGGAAGGTTTGTGCTTAGATCTTTCGTTGATATTATGATCATATGATTCATATAATATCTGATTGTTATATTTGTTAATTACCTCAATTCAATAAAAAACAACGGTATGTATGTGAGGTGTATACAAGTATCTGTAAATAACATTTTGGGTGCTACCATGTGCATGTTGTCTAGCTCCACCTAAAGGATTATTTAAATGTTTTATTTTTTTATTTTTTCTTTATCAACAATATGACTTTACAATTGACCATTATTATTGATTAGATATGGTGAAATTGATTCTCAATTACAAGAATTATATTATTAGTTTAATGAACATATAGAATTTCTCATTTTTAACTCAGTTTTGATCTTTGAGAGACACATTACTATTTTTAATTGATGATATATATTTGTTAGTAAATAAATTTTATTCTCAAGAATTCATAAATCATGAAAAACTACTACTGAAATGGAACTTCACCATTAATATTAGCATAATATAGTTCAACATTTGGACTTCAAAAAATTGTTAAATATTTTTGAATTGTACCAATGGTTAAAGTGGTTGTACTTGTATTTATTCTTCTAAATTCAATTACAACTATGGAACGAGCATTTTCAATCAAGTTCGGCAACAAAATGAAATATGATATTCAAATAAAACTCTTTAATTTTGTTTTTCAAAAAGGAAATTTTTGCGAAGTTGAGTCTATTATTAATCGTAAGTTATTTCAAAATTCAAAGAACAACATAGTATTTGAATTCCATGACTTATTAAAGAGATACAAATTGTGGAGAAGCCTTGACACGATCACAGTGAGGATATCGGCTGCCCTGACTTGCTTGTAGGTTCATGACTCCAACTACTCTGTTGGAATTATAGGCTCTGTTTTACTAAGAAGGAAGACCGCTGGTTGTTGAGGTGCTGTTAAAGTAATAGAGTAACTGTCAAGCATGAGAATTATTGATGCCATTGTGGGTCTATCTGCTGGATTTTCCTGAACACAAAGTAAACCAATATGGATACATTGGTTGACTTCATTTCTTGAGTAAGAATCTCTCAAAGCTGGATCTAACAACTCCAAGGAAGTTCCATTGCTCCAGTGTTTCCAAGCCTGCATCAATTTATCAATGTTCATATGGTGTCTCCATATTGGAGGTGATGTAGGCAATTACAGAAGGAGAAAAAATATTCAAAATGTGGTTAATACTTACATAGCTCAACAGATCCTTAGTACCGGTGTCTGATTGATAGAGAGAACTGATCTTATTGCCGCTTAAAATCTCTAGTATTAGGACACCAAAACTATAGACATCAGACTTCACAGAGAAGTGTCCATGCATTGCATATTCTGGAGACATATAACCACTACAAACCAGTGTCAAGATGTTAGTAATAAAAAAAAAAAATTAAAATTCTTTGACTTATATTATTAGTCAGATTCAAAGCTAATTGGGTTCAATAAATAATGCACTACATATATCTAACTCAGTAAGGCTGGACTTATATTATTCTTTGACATATATCTACAGGAAGGCTGGACTTAATGCACCTCTTTGTTCATGGGTGACTTGACATGGATTTTTTAGATTAGAATGGCATTTCCTTTTGTTTTCCTATGATTAATTTGTTGAGATGAAACATAATTAATGAATCCATAAACCAATAAGATCATTGTTTTTCAATTTTGATTATTGATAGATAGACGTTATAATCAAGTACTTACTATGTTCCAACAATCTTCTTGGTGTTTCCTTGAATTTGGTCAACCCCAAAAATCCTTGCCATGCCAAAATCTGATATTTTTGGATTCATATCCTCATCTAATAGTATGTTGCTAGCTTTAAGGTCACGATGTATAATTCTTAATTGAGAATCTTCGTGAAGATAAAGCATCCCTCGAGCAATCCTTCAATAATCTTGTAACGCCTTGACCAATTCAATAATTGTTTCTTGTCGGGGTCTAGACACCAATCAAAATTAAATATTCAAGTTAGAATCAAAGTGAAATACACAAATTCTTGTAATTCGTTCATTTCAAAAGCACTTATATAGAAAGGCAATTGATTCTCTCTTCCTTCTTTTGCATCTTCACGCCAAAACGCTATTTGTTAACAAAATGAAACTTTTATTAAGGAATTTGATCCTAAGAGAGATGATGAGTTAGATAAATTAAAGTAAAAATTCAATCCACGCATCTTATATGACAATCAAGGAAATGAGATATATGGTTAGAAGGGACAGACCAAATAGGAAGTGGTCAAGGGTTTTGTTGGGAAGAAACTCGTAGATAAGCAACTTTTCTTCTCCTTCTAAACAAAATCCCAATAGCCTAACTAGATTTCTGTGTTGAAGCTTGGCTACTACTAAAATCTCGTTCTTAAACTCTTCTACACCTTGCCCGGAGCTTCTTGAGAGCCTCTTCACTGCTATTTCTTGTCTATTAAGAAGTGTACCCTGAAAATGTACTTTAATCAGCCATTGGATCATAGTTTACTTTGTGGAATTTTTAAATTCTCAATTTTGAAAGCATTTGAATTTTGACATGTTGAATTTTTTAATGAATTAAATTCGTAATACATAGAAGAGTATCCTTTCAAAACTTTAAAAAGAAAACAACAAATAATGAATAATAGTACCTTGTAAACCTCACCAAATCCACCTCCACCCAGCTTGTTATCGTCAGAGAACTTGTTTGTGGCAGCTTGGATTGTAGCCAAATCAAATTGCAATGACTCTATAGTTGTACTTTCAGTAGCAGCTACGAACACAAATGGGGTAAACATTGTTGGAATCTTTGACTAGTGGGAAGCATAGAAAAAATATTTAATTTTGAGCATAGTGTGAGGGTGCTTTATATGTGAAAAAAAAAAAAATGGAAATGCACGAATACACATCTCTCAGAATTTCTTAGATTTTCATTCAAGCACCTAGACACTTCTACTATCTAGAATTTTTCATAAACACTAAAAATAAAAAATTATTATTCCAATTATTTCCAGAGTTAATTATATAATACTCATGTCATACTACTTCCTCTTACATGAATCTTGAGTTTCATTAATTAAATTTATGATGAGACTTACAATTAATATGAGAAGAATGAGTGTAACATTAATATACTTGAGGAATTATCTATAATTTTCCACAATTGCAGTTAGCAAATATTTGGAAATTAAACATTGCATAAATTCAATCAAAATTACTCAACCATTTTCATCCGGAAGAGAATTGTACTTCTTTCTTGCTATCCTACTTAGGAAGTAGCTCAAAGCAAGTAGAACCAAGATAGCAATTGGAACAACAACGGCGACAATTATTTTCCATGAGATTCCGCTTTTCCCTGCATAAACATAAACATTTTTATTAACACGCTAAGCACTTCAATGGTTCAAAATTAAGTTTGACAATATCTCGTAACAATAAGATTAAATACATGAATTTTGTGGTTGAATGATATTGTTGGGTTCTCTCTATTCGTGAATTTAGTTTAGGTGTTCTTTTGAGTGAGTCGTTTGCAAACATGACCCACCTAAAAATATTACAAAATTTACTATATAAACAAATTAATGTGTCACTAATTAAAAAAATAATAATTGTATATTTATTTATTATCTTGTCGAAGTGATATTAATCACACTTCTCTAAGCCATTTGTTCTTAAATTTGCTAGTATCTATACCAATTTTCAAAATCCAAAGCTGGTTAATTAATAAGTCTTGACTTACTTTTTTGTCTTGTGACAGAACCTGGAGCTGGAGGAGGAAGAAGTATAGGTGTTAGTGCTGGTGCTGGTACAGGTGCGTCAACGGCTTGTATCTTGTAAAACGGGAATACTTCATACCTAATATTACAACTAGGATATAGAACTCTACCACCTTGCTTTCCACTACAACAAGTGGGCAAGTTTGTTATGGCTTCCCGAAGACACCTATTGCAATCAAAGCTGGATAGGTCAGGGGTGCACTGGACAAGGCTATATAGTGTTCGCAATTCCGTAAATTTGACTTCTTTCGTAGCAAACTTTTTAGCACCGGAAGCATTTACGGCCAGAGGCACCAAGTCACTCAAAGTGGTTTCCGCTAGCTGAAGGAAGCGTTCTGGTTCTGTTATATCCAACACGTTCCAAAAATACTTTCTAGGCTCGTCTTCCATTACGGAGAAGATTGATCGATTTGAGTAACGTAACATGCATTCATCGTACCATACCACAGCCTCTTTCTCTACCGGGCAGTACTGCTGAACAATCTCTTTGCTTGCGGTTCCCACGCAATCTTGGCAGCCATCCGTGTTGAGGTCACCACGGCAGAGAAAGATTCCGTAAACTGCGTTCCCTGTATTTTGGCCATCGCTGGTGTTGTAGAAACCACTTTCACGCGTGGCATTGGAGGAAAGGGAAGAGAGCACGTTGTTGAGGTTGGACTGGTAGGTGGTGTTGGGAGTGAAGGTGGTTTTGTTTGAACAGATATGGAAGCGGTAATTTGGGAGTGCTTCACTAGTAAAGCTAAGGAAGCTGAGGAAAGAAAAAATCAGAAGAATCATGGAGAGGCTTAAACAAGCCAAGTCTATTTTTTTGTGTCTCATTGTTCTTACTTTAGGACCATCACAAAGGTTTGCTTTATACAATTTTTTTATTTTTTTATTTTTAATTATTTTTTCTTGGAGAGGAGAAATTAGAACATGGTAGCATTTGCCAGGTTAGGAGGCTTGTTGACTCAAGTCTTTTTTTTTATAATGATTGTTGACTCTAGTCAATGAAAGAACGTCAAGCCACTTTATTATATCTTATTTCATATACAAAGTTGTGGAAAATAACGCATTCAAAAAGTCATGGATTCGAAAGGGTCAAAATTGGAATTAGCAACGCTAGTGTGAATGTTGACTGCCCGGTTTGTTTTTAATTCCACGCGTTTTCATTATCTTGGTAATCAATTGATAAATGATACTCACTGTTTGTTTCAACGGAAAACCTTCCTTTACTTGTTTTCCGTCTCTATTTTCCGAAAAACATTATATGTTTTCAAGACTCAGCTCTCAACGTCACTCTCTTCATATGGGATGTCGTGCTCAAAGTGATTATTTTTTGTTTCTAACAACTAAAATTACAACAACAACAAACAAACCAACAACAATAACACCAATCGGCACAGAGCTTGACCAAAATCCAGTAGATTTCAAGAGCAACCACAGCAGCTAAAATCTGGAACAACAGAAGGTTTAGATCCTTGATCCCAACCAAGAAAACCACTGAAAGGTCAAATCGAATTTGACATACGATTCGGGTGTGATAGGAGCTCTTCAAAAAGAAGAGTTTTGAATAATCTACCCCAAAAGTAAGGTAATCCAAAGAAACTCGACCTGGAAGAAATCCCCAAACCCGATGCCCACCAAACATCCACAGCTAAATAAGGTCTCGACGCCCACTGGAAAGGCCAAAGAGTGCCAAAAAAAGAGAGGGAGTCTGTTGGGGGCTCGAGCCACCCAAAGCCTCTAATAAATCTCCTCCAAAGAAGACCAGATTAGATGATTAAGAGGTGAAACAGAAAAAGATAGAAGATATGGGTGGTGATGGTGGCTCGGAGTCGTCCGATCTGGTTGCCAAAAGGAGAAGGAGAAGAAAAACAAAAGGGGAAAACGAAAGGAAAAGGAAAAGGGCCATGCTACCGAGATCGGACCATCTCTAGTCACGATCTCCCTCACACGGAGGTGAGGGATGGCCGCGCAACCTTGAATAGTGCGGAAAAAGGGTCAGATGGATTCAGAAGGGTCAGCTGAGTTTTTCTCCAGAAGGTTCGAGATCTTTTTTTAGAAAGACATTGTACTATATGTAGAACTCTGGCATAGTTCTATTCGAGGGACATTTTCCTATAATCCTTGAGCAAATTCAATTGAGTTAGGAAAAATATCTTTTAAAAGAAAATGATTATTTCGTACTTCTAAGCCTACTTCAATTATTTGTTATTCCATTGCTTTTCCCTTATTTTCTCAATAAATTTAAGACAATATTTGAGAAGATATGGAAAGAGGATTTGAAGTAAGAACATTCAAAATGATGAATCAAATGAAATGGATTTAATGGCTTTCAATGTGATAAATCAAGCATTGTGAAGATTGTACATACAGATTTGATAAAATCAGATTCGAAAAGGAACAAACTTTGTTAGTAGGGAAGACAAGATAATGTTTCTTTTGCACTGTAGATGCATTTGAAGCAAAGTATAAGATTGAACAAAAAGGTATGGATAGTGTTATGATTCAAAAGTACTTTGATTTAAAAAATGATTGATAACGTTTCTATGCTATATCAAATGCATGAATTGAAAATTTGATGTTCAAAACTGAGAAATAAGACAAACATTTTTAAAGTGACAACTAATTTTTTTTAACAAAGAAAATAAGCCTAACCATTTCAAAAACAAACATTTTGGGTCATTATATTCATAAGCGTAGAATCTTAAAAAAGCAAGAGAAAATGATAATAGTAATGTAAGTGGCAAATGTGCATGGCATTTGATTGATTCCATTCAAATGTGCGACGACTAGGATTAAAAGATTTATTGAGAATCCAACCAATGAACAAGAGGTTCATGGTAAAAGAATTGTGTAATTGAGAAAGTAGACAGTTTTAACTAATGTTCTTCATGTGCCACAAATCAAATTAATATTTTCAAAGGATGAGATTTTTTTTAGAAAGGGCCATTCTAATTGGAAGGTCAAAAAATTTTGAGGAGATTGGAACCGTATCATCAATTTTAGCATAACGAAATCATGACGATCCCAACTCATTGGAGGCGTTCTTGGATAAAAATAATACAGTAAGAACAGATTAAAAGAGAGTCAATGACACAGTGTTTATGCGGTCGGCAATTACATTTGCGTTCACGGAGATACAATATAGTATATGAATAGTAATTACAAATACAATGATAAAACTGTAAGTGTAAAACCATGAAAAACTTTCTCTCATAACTCACCTCCGACCTCTCCCACAATTTTGCTCTTCCAATTATATTTATAGAGCTTTTCAGTTGCTAGAACACCTATAAGATGTTTCTAAATATTTTTCAATATTTTGTTATGTGCCTAAAGTAGAGGCCAAAGCAATTTTTTTCCTTTTTTTTTTAATCTTTAATAATTTATCAAAACTACCATTCATAATTTTTTTTCACTTCTCTCGCACCATTTTTAAAAGTTAAAACCTTTTTACTTTTATTTATTTTTTGATAAATAGTTAAAACGTTTTTAGTTTTTACAGATCAACATAAAATCACTCTCTTCAGTCTTCTCACACAGTTTTTAAGAGGGTAATAGCTTGGGATTCTCGGTCATGGCTGAAGAGAGAGAAAGATATGAGCGAAAGAAGAGAGAGGGAGAGTCACAACAGCAGCGACCGCGGCAGCTCGTGGTGGTGATGTTGAGTGACGGTGGAACTCGGTGGCTGTCAGGGGAGCTCGGCCATGGCTGGAGCGGTGAGAACTCGAAGAAGAAAGAGGATAAAGAGTTTGGCTATGGGGTTGTGGGGTTCACAGTGGGCTCCATCCTCCTTCAATCCTAAGGGCTCCATTTATTACTGGACAGCTAAAGCTTGACTCTGTTCAAATCAAGCATTTAATGTGCTAAAATTAATAGTGTGTGGGTAATATTTCTTGTTTACTTCTTTCAGAATTTCATTTTTTTTGTTTAACTCAGCTCAGCACTAGAAAGGATTTCCTTTTTTAAATTGAAAGTACAAAGAATGTGTTTGATTACTCTGTCCTATACTGTCATTCTCTTAAGTAGGTGGATTCCATCATCCACGTGAAATTCCTTTCAGTGGAAAAATTATTGCGTTAGTCATGGGGTAACCCACACGGCCACACCCCCTGTGGGGCTTATTTTCATGTGAGACGGTGAGAAGGGAGGAGAACTTAGTACTAATTTGTAAATTTCTTTTGGATTTTGCTTAGGTCCAATTTAGAAGGCTGGAGTGGAGGAAACACGAATGCACTAGCACTACGAAAACCTGTCCCATTGGTGTATTTAACTGTTTATTCATTGACTGTGTTGATATTCTATTGGTCAGACCACCGAACGTCATTTTATTGCCTTATCTTTTTGGAATTCTATAGTTTTAGCCTGTGTTTGGATCTTCTATTTTGGGAATGCATTCTAGAGAATGCATTCCTGCGAGAATGCATTCTTTATAATTCATTTTGCTGAAAATAGTGCATTTGGTAAAATATTGAAATTATTTATAAGAAGTGATTATGCTGAAAAAAATTGTGTTTGGTTGGTATTTTAAAGAATGCATTATTCCTATTAAATAATATATTATTAGTATACATTATGTAATTAACATTTTTTTTTTTTAAATATCTCAATACAAGGCTAAAAATACATTTATTACCAATACAAAATTAACAATGTAATAAAGAAATAAAGTATTACGTTGTAATTTAAATTAATGTCTACTAATAAAAAAAAAATAGGTCATGATTTGTGCACATCTCCTTGTACACATTTTTATAAATTTGAACAATGTAATAAAAAAATATAGAGAAATGTGTATTGTGTGTACAATAGAGATATACACAAACCATTTATGATAAAAAAAATATTATAGACATCCTCTAAATAAATTTTCACAATTCTACACTTTATACCAAACAAAGTGAACATACAAATAAAACCAATTTAGTTTTTTCCCTTTCAATTTTTTTTTTCTTCTTTCTTTTCCACTCCCCCTTTTTTCCCACCATACACGTAAACCCCACTCCCCATTTCCTTTTTCCTTTTTATTTCTTTTTTTTTTCCCCACCACCCATGTACCCCCCTGCCTTTCTTTTTTCTTCTCCCCCACCACACACACACATCCCCCCTCACCCATCTCATTTTTTTTTCTCTCATTTCCTCCTCACAGTACACACTCCTCCCCCATTTCTCAATTTTTTTTTTCTCTCTCTCTCTTTTATATAACATCCAAACATTACAAATAAAAGAAAAGGAAATAAAAGAAAAAACATAATGTGACATAAAATCCAAACATTACAAATAAAGTGTTGGAAAAAGCACATCATAACAAGTTTACATTAAATAAAGAAAAAAAACATTACTAATGATCATTCCAAATCATCCCTAGTTCTTTGATACAAAATGAGAAAATGAGAATACTTTTTCAAAGATAAAAGAAAAAAAAAAGAATAAAAATTGGGAACACATAAAATATATATATAGAAAAAGTAGGGAACAAAAGGGAGGGAAGGAAAATCAAAGAAAGAAAGAGAAAAATTAAGCAGGGAAAAAAGAGTTGTTCGAGCAATAAACTGTTGTAAGTGAATCCTATTTACTTTAGCAAAAATTAAAAGTAGAAACTAGAATCAAAATCCAAAATATTTTGGATTCTGACTTCTGCTCTGGAAATGAGAATTTGCAAAATACATTCTGCCTAGAATGCATTTTGCATTTTCCAAAATCCCAACCAAACATCTCAAATCTTTTGCAGAATGCATTCTATGCATAAAAATCCATGAAATCACTTTTAAATAAATGATCCAAACACAGGCTTATTCTATTCCCACAGTACTACTTTATGACTTTTCTTACAAAATATTTTAGTTTTATTCAAACTAGCATATAACCCGTACAAACGAAAAAAATTATATATAAAAACATAATGTGTATATGATTAAAATATATATTTAGAATTATTTTATGGAAAATATGTTCCATAAAAAAAAATAAAACTGATAATAACAAATAGATGGAATTGCACCAACAACAGAAAAATAAAAAGAATTAGATAGTGTATAATAATTAAGAAAAAATAATTATTTTTAATTGATAAAACAAAAAATAAGTTAGAATCAAGCAAAAATAAAAGATTATCTTAGTTCAATTGCCTCTTAGATCCCATTGCAGTCATATAAACATAAAAACACACAAAAATAAAAATAGATCATGATAGAAAAATAAATAAATAAAAAAGAAAAAGAAGTAGAAGAACAAAACTTGTATCAGATTACAATTGTTTAGATGTTACATAAGCAAATTATGGAATAATGAGGAACCTTCAATTTAATGTGCTTAATTTATCTTCCTTCTATCAATGAGTATGTATGTTCACCAAATGATATCTTAAGTGATTAATTGTTCATCAATCAATACCTTTTCACTAAAAGAGTACTCTTAACACAAAGAATTTGTTATTATCTATTTTTATTTAAAAGTGTTTGACAGTTATTAAATCAAACCACTTAGGAAATTTAAACAACGTATGAATTTTTTTTTTTTTATAATCTTTAAGAAGTCTTCTAGTATTAGGAGATTGTCATAATTGTAAGATTTTTAATATGATATTTTATTAAGATGTCTTTTAGTAGTAGGAGACTTATTTTGAAGAATTTATTATTATCTATTTTTATTTTAAAGATTTTTATTATGATATTTTATTTAGATATTTTTTTAGTAGTAAGAGACTTATTACCAAGAATTTTTTATTATCTATTTTTATTTAAAAGTGTTTGGCAGTTATTAAATCAAATCATTTAGGAAAATTAAACAACAGATCACTTCAGAAATTTAAACGACAGATAGACATGCAAACCACTTAGGAAATCTAAAACTTCAAAAATTTAAACGATAGATAGATATGCCACTTGGCATGATGTAAAACATTCTAGGTTTTAACGCTCATGTCTTCTGCTTTTATATATTACTAGTCGCAAACCTGTGCGATGCACAGGAAAATTATTGAAAATAAAATCTAAATCAATTTTGATTCCTTTTACTTCTTTTGTTGAATTTTTTTTTTTTTTTTTAATTCAAAATGTTGTAGGCAAGATTAATAAAGAGACTTTACGAATCGGATTTAGGATAAATCCTTCTTTTTGGTTTAAAAAAATAACTAAGAAAGTATTTACCATAGGATAATTAAAATTTAATATAACGTAATTTTTCTTTTGGCATTAGTTGAATATAGTCCAATTTTTATAAAACACGATTTATGTTTATATTTACCATATGAATTATGTTTCCATCCAAAAATAAAATAAAGGATACTCAAAATAAAAAGAAGGACAAATAAATACATGGGCACATGATTATATGACCAAACTTAAAAAAAATTCATAACTCATTTCAAGCTCACATGGTTTTATTATAACAAATCCATCCATCTTTTCTCTATTACCAGTAACAAAATTAAATGAAATACATAAGAAAAAAAAAAAAAACTCTAAAAATCTTGATAAAAATTGATAATTATGATTATTATTAAAAGATATTTATATTGTGTTTAGAGTAATGCTAGAGATACAACTAATTTTACAAGCAAACCTTTACAAACTGACATGGCATCTTAAGTGTAGCATGCCACATCATTAATTTAACATTTAAATTTACACATCATTAATTATTTATTAAGTAAAAAAGAAAATAAAAATCTTCAATCCACTCAACCTTTCCCTTCGCCCAACCCCATCTCAGATCCACAAATCTACCGTCACTACCACCACCGGAAAAATGAAAACCTACCATCCAAATCCACCGCAAAAGGTAAAAGAAATCCAACAATCTTCATATTTGATATCGACTTGGAGAACTATCCTAGGCACGCAAATTGTTCGACACAAAATAAAATTCCCACAACAAAATTTACTCCGTTGGATTTTGTGCATACTGCATTCATTGATGATATCTACTCCAAATGCGGCCAAGTTGAAAAGCCGTGGCAAGTGTTTGATTGAATGGTTGAGAAGAAGCTATGGTTTTGGGCTATGCTCAACATGGGTTTGCCAAAGAAGCATTGGACTTGGAGGAAAAGATGCACGGATAAGGAGTTATAAACCTAATGTAGTGACTTGGAATACCTTAATTGATCCCACTCTTCAAATGAAAACTCAAAAACTCAGTGGATTTAGGTGGTGGGTTTTCATTTTTTTTAAGTGGTACCTTAAATCGCCGGCCTCCCATGGGTTCTGTAGGTGGCGGCGATGGTGTACTTGGGGTTTCATCCGGTGGTGGTCACGGCAGAATGTGGATCTAAGATGGAGAGATTTTTCTTGTGGATCTGAGATGGGGTTGGGGGAAGGGAAAGGTTGAGTGGATTGAAGATTTTTATTTTCTTTTTTACTTTATAAATAATTAATGATCTATAAATTTAAATGTTAAATTAATGATGTGGCATGCTACACCTAAGATGCCATGTCAATTTGTAAAGGTTTAGTTATAAAATTAGTTGTGTCTCTAGCATTACTCTTGTGTTTATATATGGAATATATTTTAGTATTAGACATTAATTATGATTGTGTTTTATATATGGAATAATATATTCTTATATTAAAGAAAATATGATGTGTCAAAGTTTTAATGGAAGGTTTAATAATAGAATAAAATTTAAATTTAGTTAGAAAATATATATTAAAATAATGAGGTGTAAAATTGTGAGATTTCAAAAGCTTATGTGACGCAATATGATGAAGTCAATCAAAAGTCAAAAAGTTTCGATTTTATATTATAATATAGATATAGATATAGATCTTATAATAATAAGTTGCTTTCAAATATTATAAAATAATAATAATTAGTTTTATTCAAAAAGAAAAATCAACATAAAAAAGAAAAAAAAAAAAAAAGAACATTTTAAGTAATAGTTATATAGAACATCCTTCTCATAGGATCCACCAGCCTTATGTGAGAGGGTTGTTGTATAGAACTGTTAAATAAAATATCCTCTTTCTTTATAAACTAAGTCGGATGTAAAGGAAGTAACGAATTTATAGAAAATAAGATGGGGGATAAGAATAATAGAAAAATGAGAGGAATTGTGACAATAAGGTGTTGAATAATGGAGAGAAGAAGAGTCGAAAATGGAGGAGAATGGTTGAAAGAGTCGATAAGGTAATGTGAGATAGAAAAGAAGATGAGGAGAAGAAGAGTAAAAAAAGGGAAATAAATGGTTGGAGGAGTTGTAGTGGTAAGGTATAAAATAATGGGAAGAGGAGTAAAAAAGAGAGGGAAATGGTTAGGATAAGAGTAACGGTAAGGTGAGGAAGAAGAAGATAAAAAAATAATAATAATAAAAAAGGCGGGAGAGATTGAAAAAAAAAAAAAAAAGGCTGACGTGCCACAATAGAAGATTAGCAAAATTGATTGCAAATCTTCAACCATTATATATTGTATATAGATATATGAGTAAATTCAATTTTGATCTCTCAAATATTTACAAGGTAATAATTTCGTCCTTTTGTTGAAGTTTTATTTGAGGATTCTACCTTTTCTTGCGAATGATTGTAAATCCTTATATAAGTAAGGATTGTAGCAACTAGGAGGCCATCATAATGGTGGATATAAGCCTAAAGTGGAAGACCAGATGGAAATAATCAGCGTTTGTTTGCAAAAGCAAAGCAGGCTTAAAATGGCAAACCGGCTGCCATTTTGGGACTACAAGTGCCGTGAGGCATGTAATTAGCAATTACAAATTGAAGTACAACTTGGTCTTCTAATCATTGTGTCTTGGGTCTGGTTAATTTTACATATAGGATTGCAAGCTTACTAAGTCTCAAATCTTTAAGCAATGGTCATATGAGACTCACTGTTCATTTTCCATGACTTATTAACAAATACTAATTCTAGTGAAACCCTTACTAATCACACTATCGAGGGTATAATTCAGTAATTGATACTTCATTGGCAGAATATGACACTGATTTGCTTGTAGATTGATTTGATTCCAGCTCATTTGAATGTAGGTTTTGCTCTGTTCGGCTGCGAAAAAAATATGCTGGTCGTTGAGGTAATGGCAGAGAAACAGAGTTATTGTTTAGCATAAGAATTATTGAAGCCATGGTAGGCCTGTCAGCTGGATCGTCTTGTACACAGTGCAATCCAATATGGAGACTTCTGATGACTTCATTTCTCGAGTAAGAGTCTCCCAAAGTTGGATCCAACAATTCCAAGGGTGTTTCATCTCTCCAATGCTTCCAAGCCTGTACCAATTGGTCAAGTAATGTTACAATGTCACTCTTTTTGCCACCACATGGATGTGATATTTATGTTGGCATTAATATAGTAAGACAATATCTGAATATTTGGTTTATACTCACATAGCTTAAAAGGTCTTCAGAACTATTTTCTTGACAAAAAGAACTATTCTTCTGGCCACTTAAAATTTCTAGAATTAGGACACCAAAACTATACACATCGGATTTTACAGAAAATTGTCCGTGCATAGCATATTCTGGAGACATGTAGCCACTACAAACCAGCCATTGATACAAAAAAATGTTAGCCATAAGATATACTAACTTTTTTTACTTAAGCAATGTAATGCTCAAAGGGTATCTCACAACATTACTGATGCATAGATTCATGCTAAAAGGAAGGTTAGAGTCGTAGAAATATTAGAGTGATCCAGATTTTTGTTTGGATGACAAAAATAGCAAACATTTAGAACTTACAATGTGCCGACAATCCTATTAGTGTTTCCTTGAGTTTCATCAACCCCAAAAATCTTTGCCATGCCAAAATCTGAAATTTTTGGATTCATATCTTGATCTAACAAAATGTTACTGGCCTTAAGATCACGATGTATAATTCTCAGTCGAGAATCTTCGTGAAGATAAAGGATCCCTCGAGCAATCCCTCTAATAATCTTGTATCGGCTTGACCAATCAAATTTCTCTCTTCTTATAGGATCTACACATTCATCAAATATATATAGAAATTCAGGTTCCAATAAGTATTAGAATAATCAATTAAATTCATATACATATTCAACTAATTCATTTGACTTGGGAAGAAAAATACTATAGACAAATACAAATAGACAATTTAATCTAGGCAAAGATATGGTTTCAGTTTTTTTGAAGTTCGTTTTTTATCTATCCATCTCTGGTAAGTCAAGGACAAAAAACAAAATTTATGCAAATTTTAGATACGAAAACAATACTTAAACCCTTTAATCTATTCATTTCTGGTAAGTTCCACAACGCTGATGAAGTGATAAATGGTTAAGCAAACTACAAACTGAACCCTTCTTGAGTTGATTTAATCTTCCTTGAAGAAAACCCGCCGTATCCTATGCCACACTAGAAAATTAAACATATTCTTATAAGGGACATACCATATAGAAAGTAGTCAAGGCTTTTGTTGGCCACATATTCGTAGACAAGTATTTTTTCTTCTCCTTCCAAGCAAAATCCCAATAGCCTTACAAGATTTCTGTGTTGAAGCTTAGCTACCGTTACAACTTCATTTTTGAATTCTCCTAATCCTTGTTCAGAGTTTTTTGATAGCCTCTTCACAGCTATTTCTTGTTTATTAGGAAGAAGGCCCTGAAAATGTAGTTCAACTAATATTAGAACAAGTTACCTCTAACAATTTTATGTAATCTCAACATCAAAATGCTTCAGCGTTGTTGGATTTTGCATGCATTAGATCATCTATATTTGAATGCATTAGATTATCTATATTTGAATGAGTAGAGTGCTTAAAATAAAAATAAATTTGTATTTTTTTTTAAGGTAAACAAATAATGAAAACTAATCCTTTACCTTGTAAACCACACCAAATCCGCCTTCACCTAGCTTGTTATGATCAGAGAATTTGTCGGTGGCTGCTTCAATTGTAGCAAAATCAAATTGCAAGGATTCTACAGTTGTAATATCATTAGCAGGGCAAAACAGTTAACATCAGGAAAAATGAGAACAGATGCAATCAAATGATTCACTCTTTACCATTTTCTTCCTGTATAACATTGTAATTTTTTCTCTGCCTTCTACTAAGAAAGCAGTAGCCCGTAACAAATAGCACTGCAGAAACAGAAATCGAAGCAACAATAACGACAATTGTCTGCGTTGAGATACGAGTTTTGCCTGCATAAACAATATTCTGTTTCATTGATAAGCTAGAGGATAGAATGATTAATAATTAGACTTGCTTTGTAAACAATAATGACAATAATGTTAGATTGAATACTAGAAAGTAGATAGTCTTGATCAATTGCCTGTGACAAAATTCAAGAAGTAGCACAGTTGGCTAAGGGGTTTAAATCTTTCCTTTCCCTTCCCTTGGAGCCAAAATAAAAAATAAAAAATAAAATACTAAAAAACCCTTAAAAAGATAATTTTTGCTCCATTACAACTAAGTATGAAGAGTTTTATCAAACAAAAAATATATTGATGTCCACATTTTATAGAAATTGATGTCTCACTAGATATTTCTAACCCACTCCCTCATGGATCTCAAGAGACGTTAAAATCCACTTAGCCCCTCGTAATTAGGGCCTTTAATTTGTTATTAATTTGTTTGTGTTGTTTAGTGATTATAACCGGTGGATCTCAAGAGACGTTAAAATCTACTTGGTGGTTATAACCTAAAGGCCCACGCACTTAAAAAAATAAAAAAGCCAGACTTTCTTCAGTCCGACCAAAACAACAAAAACAAAAAGCATCTCCCCTTCCCAAAAAAAATAAAAATGAAAGAAAGAACAGCCAAAATCGATATTTATTATTAAAAAGAAAAAGAGAGAAAATTTACCCTTGGGTGTTATTGCTGATCCAGGAACAAGCGCTTCAGTAGGCGTAGGAACCGATGTGTTTACAGTGTAAAATGGGGACACTGCATACTTAATAACACAACTAGGAAGCAGAACAGTGCCCTCTTGCTTTCCACCACAACAACCTGGCAGAGTATTTGTCGCTATTTTAAGACAACTATTGCAATCGGCACCAGACAGATCCGGCGTGCACTGGGCAAGGGTGTATAGCGTTTGTAAAGCTGTGAAAGTCGCTTCTTTTGTCTTAAACTTCTTTGCTCCAGACCTAACGTTTAAAAGCTGGCTTGCCAAGTCGTTCATTGTTGTCTGCACTAGCTGGTTAAACCGGTCTGGTTCCGATATATTCAATGGGCTCCAAAAATAAAAGCTTGGGTCAGGAGCCATGCTGGAGAAGATATAGCGGTTTGAGTAGCGTATCATGCACTGTTCGTACCAAGCAATCGCAGCTTTCTGCACAGGGCAGAGGTTTACAATCACTTTGGTTGCGTCGGCAACGCAATCTCGGCAGTCATCTGCAGACATGTCGCCACGGCAGACGAATAAGCCGTAGACTGTGTCTTCGACAGAGCTCACGGTGGAGGCGGTTGCGTTGTAGTATTCTGTGTTGCCGGTAGCGTTGGAGGAGAGGTAAAGGAGGAGGTTATTGCGGTTGGATTGGTAGGTGTTGTTGGGCGTGTTGACATTGAAAGTGGATATGTTTGGGCAAGCAGAGTTGATGAATGTTGGAACAGCTTCGGTTCTGTTTTGGCTAAGGAAGATGATCAGCAAAGTGAGGACCAAAAGTGTAATACGGAAATTGATGGAAGGAACGCCCATTATCATGACCAACCTCTTGCCTTTTGCAAGTACTGGACTCAGAAAATTAATAGGATCAATGTTCCGATATGAATTGCTCAAATATATCTAAAGCAAGTCAAGGTTGGAAAAATAGTCGGATACAACAAACATTAATGGTTTTGGGGGCTCATTGAGCTGGTCAATAAAGCAAGTCAAGCTACCAAAAAAACAGGGAAATGTAAGGAAGATGACTCATATCTCTTGAACTTTAACATGACTACATGAGGGCACCAAGTGCTGTCTCCATTAGTAAATGGACCGAAGGATAGATTTGAATATCTTTATATCTTTATTATAAGAGAAAAGAAAATAAAAAATTGTGTTGGTAACAAATAGGAACTGTCTCGATTATCAAAAAAAAAAAAAAATATTAGTAAATGGACACATTACAATATTTACTAATAGAGACAGCACATGGTGTCTCACGTGAGCAATGAAAAATAAAGGCCCCATTGGTTCAAATACCCAAATTTCTCATTCCCAATTCCAAAATCACGAGACAGAACCCGTCCATTCTATAAAATTAAACAAAATCAACCTAATTGGTTAACCCGATTTAGGTGAATCGAGGTGCTCTAAAACCAAATATATATTGGAAGCATAATCAGTCAATTGACATAAAAAAAGATCATCATACATATGCAAAATTGCTAAATTCAAAACTTTAGGTTATAGATTTCAAAAAAAGTTAGGGATGATTTCTTATATGGAGTGATCAATTGACTAGGAGTTTCATACCAATAAAACCAAGTCACCTAATACAAAACTTAACATTTTCACATACTTTTTTAAGCCTACGTCATGTTTTCTTATTAAATGGTTTGGTTTTATTTGTGTGTAATTCAACTATACAATCTAATAATTCTTCAAACTCTTCTTGTACGAATAATTGGTCATATTAATTAAATTCATGATAAGATTTATCATTCATGTAAGACGATATAGTATTTGCACGTACTATACTCCGAAAGTAATGAATAACTTTCTCAACATATAACTTATTCAAGACCCCAACATAGGATAAAGTCGTGGGGCCGGAGGCTTATGAGAAAGATTGAAAGGATTTATGTACTTACCCCTAGGATCAAACAAGGGAGTTAGCCAACCAATATAAACTGTTGCAAATTTGCAATTCCCTTTGTAACAAATTAAACATGCATGAATGAGGCCAACTTGGCTAACGGGTCATGCGCATGCCCACAAATGCGCAAACCTAAGTAATACCAAATTTCTAACGGATATAATTTTCCTAAGAGAGAGAAGGGAGTGGAATGAAACAAACAAACCACAGGCAGCTAGTCTTTTGGCAACTTTAATTACATGAAGAGAAATGATGAGAATGGAAATAATGAGAAAAGATAATTGGTGTGTTCTCCACCCAAAATTACGCATCTCTATGAGAAATTCAATTAACACTCAGCTTTGGGTTTGTACTAATGTTAGAACTAAATGACAGGGAACTTATATAAAGTTTTCATTCCTATTTTATATACATATATATATATATATATATATATATATATATATATACAATTTCATTCATTAAACAAGGCCTTTCTAAATTCTATCTGTCTTTATTCAAACAAAAAAAAAACCAAGGCCTTTCTTCGAACAAGATTAAAAGTTCAACGACTAACTAACAAAACATCTTGTCTAGTCAAACTATCGAGGATATATTTCAGTAAATGATGCTTCATTAACAGACAATGCAATTGATGGGCTTGTACATTGATCAGACTCCAGCTCCGTTGATGGCTTCTTTAGATTTGCTTTACTTCGTTGCAAAAATGCTGGTTGCTGAGGTAATGGTAGCGTAACAGAATAACTGTTAAGCATGAGTACTATTGTTGCCATTGTAGGTCGATTTGCAGGATCTTCTTGAACGCACAATAAACCCATATGGATGCACCTGATGACTTCATTTCTTGAATAAGAATGTCTCAAAGAGGGATCCAACAATTCCATGGGTGTTCCACTCTTCCATTGTTTCCAAGTCTGCAGTAATCCATTAAAAATGTGAAGTTCGTCTTTCTTACTCATGGCCACAGCTAAAATAATTCATTTCTAAAAGCATCACAAAATTAAAATACATAATTCATACTTACATAACTCAAGAGGTCTTCAGCAAGTTCTGATTGATAGAAATTGGTATTCTTTTTGCCACTTATAATCTCTAGAACTAAAACTCCAAAGCTAAACACATCCGACTTTACAGAATATCGTCCATGCATAGCATACTCCGGAGACATATAACCACTACAATCAAATACCATATAAAAAATAAAAAGATAAAAAGAAATTCTAAGCAAAATATGACAAGAAATTTTTAGAAGTTCAATCAATAGTATCTCACACACACATCCCATTGCTAATTACAGAATTCAGAGCATGGATTGGGAGTGTTAAAGTAACCATATCTATTTTTCATTTCAGCAACTGTCACTTGTAATAAGAAGTAATAAATTTGCTGATTTAGATTATTCAAAGACAGATATATACACACACACCATTGCTAATCAGTAATTACAGAATTCAGAGCATGGATTGGTAGTGTAAAGTAACCATCTATTTTTCATTTAAGTAACTGTCACTTGTAAAAAGAAGTAATAAATTTGTTGATTAAGATTATTCAAAGACAGATATAGTGAGTAAGAACTTACAATGTTCCAACAATTCTATTGGTATTCCCTTGAGTTTGATCTACTACAAATATCCTTGCCATGCCAAAATCTGAAACTTTTGCGTTCATATTGTCATCTAACAAAACATTGCTAGCTTTGACATCACGATGAACAATTCTAAGTCGAGAATCTTCATGAAGATAAAGAATCCCGCGAGCAATTCCTTCAATAATCTTGTAACGTTTTGACCAATCCAATTCCCCTTGCTTTGCTGGATCTATCATTTTATCAAAATTAAATACTCAAGTTCAAAAGCAATGACATTCAAATGGATAAGGAAACAATTTGATTCAGTTTGAAAACAACATCTTATTCACATTATTTTCTTAGAATTTGAGCTCCTTGGCACTAATTCAATTTGTGAAAAAATCATGACAAATGAATTATTTGAAGGATTTGTACATGATTAGTATCATGTACTCTTCGAGTCTAATCATGCATTCCTTTGAAGAAAAAAAAAAAAAAATAGTTATGAGTATTGAGTTCAGATGGGGCTTACCAAATAGAAAGTAATCAAGGCTTTTGTTGGGAATATATTCATAGACGAGTAACTTCTCTTCTCCACTCAAGCAAAATCCTAATAGCCTCACTAGATTTCTGTGTTGAAGCTTGGCTACCAATACAATCTCATTCTTAAATTCTAATATACCCTGCCTAGATCTTCCAGATAATCTTTTCACAGCTATTTGTTGTCCATTGCTAAGGGTACCCTGAAAATATATTTGAACCAAGGTTAAACGATCTTTTGTGTGCATATGGTAGTCTCATTGAATTTCACTACTAACTAAATTTTTACCTTGTTTAGCAGCAAAAAAAATAAAAATAAACTAAATATTTTACCTTGTAAACCACACCGAATCCTCCTTCACCGATCTTATTATCATCTGAGAACTTGTTTGTGGCAGCTTCAATTATATCCAAGTCAAATTGCAAGGACTCTGTACTTGTAATTTCAACTCCAGCTAGAAAACAAAACAGTATATAATGATTCTTAAAATGACAATTTCACTTGCAAATTGTTTATACCACAAAGGCAAAAGAAAATATTGATAATTTTTTTTTTTAATCTTTACCATTTTCCTCCAATAATGTATTGTGTTTCTTCCTTGCTCTCCTACGAAGGAAGCAATAGCCAATGAAGAAAAGAACCACAGAAGCAGCAATTGGGATTACAATGGCAACAATTGTTAGCTGGGACATTTTGTTTTCTCCTGCAACAACGATATGCATCATTACTTGCTATCTTTAATCCTTAAAATTAAAACAACATTATATGGAGTGATAAACTAGACTTAAACGATATATCAGTGGCAGTCCAACCTCTAAACCTACAGGCCAGAACCAAGGTAATCATATTGCAGTGTCATCAATCTCTGCTATAGCAGTAGCTTTAAGTTCATATTTATAAATTATAGTTTCTCAACCTCTCCATCATTAGTAGTTGTGGTCTTGTGGTGAAGTACCACGCTCCATCTACCAACTATTAAAACATTGCTTTGGGAGGGAGCATGGTGGAGTTTTACAGCGACTAGTAACAGAGAGGTTAAGAAGTTTATAACCCGTGTATACTACTTCCCCATTATGTTGGCTTTTGGGTTTGAAGGATTCGGGTGATACAAATGGTATGAGTGAAACTACATTTTAAACCCATCTAATTGAGGAATGAAACAGGGAAAAGACCAAACTAGGAATTTATCAAATATGATTTCTACTTTTGATTGAGCATAAAGTGAGTGAGATGATTTTTATTCACTTTAACTCTGCTTTTTATTTTATCTCGCTGCAAAAGCATAAGAGAGAAAGGACCATCTCTCAACTACAAGAACCAATTAATTATAAAAAATTAAAGCCCACCATAGATGGTCTGGAATTGTTAAAAAATCAATCACAAATCTGGGAAAAAAAAATGTATCCAACAAATTATTATTTTTTAGTACCGTACCTGGAGAAAGAGGAGGAACTGTAGGCGTAGCAACTGTGATGTTGTAAAATGGGTACAATTCGTATCTAATATTACAACTTGGAAGCAGAACTCTTCCCCCTTGTTTTCCATTACAACACATAGGAAGACCTCCAATGGCGCTTCGGAAACACCTGAAGCAATCCGACACAGTCAGGTCCGGCGTGCACTGCCCCAGGGTGTACAGCTTCTGTGAACTCGTGAATTCATCTTCCTCCGTCGCGAACTTCTTACCTGTGTCAGAGTTCGAAGCTCTAGTCGCCAAAGAATTCATCGCTTTCGCCAACAAATCGTTAAACCGGCCATTCTGTGACTCTGTGATGTTCTGCGTGCTGGTCAAGGACATCCCGGGCACTTCGTTGATGGTGGCGAAGATGGATTGGTTGGAATAACGTAAAAGGCACTCGTCGTACCATATTATGGCGACTTTGTCTAGAGGACATCGCCGTAATATCTCTTGTCTTGCAGTGGCAACGCAGTCTTGACAGACCGTGGTGTTGACATCACCACGGCAAAGGAAGAGACCAGAGACCACGTCATCAGGAGGGTTCTGGCCAGCCGAGGCGTTGAAGAATCCATTGTTGTTGTTGCCGGTGGCGTTAGAGGAAAGAGAAGAGAGGACGAGATTGAGGTTTGATTGGTAGGTGCTGTTGGCAGTGAAGAAGGTTGAATTTGAGCAGACGTGAGTGCTGTAAATGGGTGCTGATTCAGTACTGGTAAGGCTAAGTATAGTAATCAAAGACAGAGATAAAAGGAGTATGTGAAATTTGAAACAAGGCATTTCGGTGAGTGGTGGTCACTGATCTCTAATTCTTTAACTCTTCTCTTACAATTGCAAGGCTTGGGCAGGTTCAGTTACCCAATCTTTGTTCAATTTCATGATATGATGAGGAAATGGGTGGTACTGTTGATGATTAATTTAGTTAGTAGATAATATATATTTTTTTTTTAAATAATGTTTTGGATATTTGGATATTATATAAAATTTATAAATTCACAAGTAAAATAATCAATTTAAATATTTATTTATTATGTTGTGAAGTCACATTAATCATATCGTTTAGTTTATAATTATTTTATAACAAAATAGATAATAATTTTAATATTTTACATTTTTTGACAACTCATATGAGTTCATTGTGACACTATTTTTATTATTTTTCTTTTTGTTAAGAAACTATTTTTATTATCAATTAATTTTTAATTAGTACATATAATAAAATTGTGAAAAGTGTTATGTTGGTTAGACTTATTGGGAATGGTCAGAGTCGGTGACTGGTGGCTGGTGCAGAGTTGGGCGGGTTGGGCCTCTTGACGCAGGTCAACAAAAGCGACTTGACTATTCTATTTCTGCCACTAAAAAGTCACTAACTGGAGATAGATCACAGATGTCACGGAAATCCTATTTATTTCCAACCTAATCCGAGTGATTTCTTTGTCTTCAATTTTTTTATTGTCGTATAACTAATTGACAAGAAGATTATTGATAAATAAAATAGACGTAAAAACAAAGCCAATAGGACAATAATATTAGGCCAATAGGTTCTTTTTTTTTTCTTTTTCTTTTTTCACTTCGCATCTTGGTATAACTTATTGCCAATAGGACAATAATAAAGCATGGAAAATTATGAAGAGGTGGAACCGTGGAAGGACCACATTGGTTTTAGAACCTTCTAAGTTCTTATTTATTTCACAGCCTGATTAAAGAAAGTAAAAGAGAAAACGTAAATAAAATTCCTGCTTTAGCCGGAAAATGTACAAAAACAAAAGTTAGGTGCCCTTGAACTTAGCCAAAAGGTACAGAAAAGTAAAAGTTAGTGTGTAGCGCGTGGGTAAAGGGAATGGCTTGGGTCCAGTGCACAGTAGTACTGGACCCGTTGAGATGCTGTCACGTGTATAAAAACTGTACAAAACTAGACACGTGGCAGAATCCTAACGGGTCCAATGCTCCTGTGCACTGGACCCAAGCCTTACCCGCCTTTACAAGGGCTCTTTTGGGAAATATAATTTTACAGAAAGAGGGTTTCCAATAAATATTTTACACAAAAATATTCGTAATAATTTTTTATCACGATTGAGTTAATAATTTTTATTGGTTTTTATCTAAACTCATTATTAATAATACTTTATTATTAATAGTTAGCAACTTGCCATTTTAGTAGTTGTGATTTTTTTTTTTTTTATAAAAATTATCGTGATCAGGAAGAGTTGTTGATCTTTTATACAACATATAGTAGAAACAAGGAGTTATCCATAACAGTCCACTAAATCAAAGTGAGACATTTCATTTCAAAAATAAAAAAATAAAAAATATTGAAAGTGAGACATAGGGCCACGCTCTCTTTTTCTTTTTTCATTTTTTATTTTGTTTTTGTTGTTTGCTCAAAATACTTGTCCTCTTGTGAAAAATATCTCTGGGTCAGATGTATAGATAGCAATTCCTGAAAGAAAAAAATGAAGAGATCATAAAATTTTAAATATATAATGCAATGTTATGAACAGTCAAGCTTTTATTTTCACATATGCTAATCATAAAATATATTGTTTTGCCAATAACCTTGTTTTTTTGTTTTTTGTTTTTGTTAAATTTTTACCAATAACCTTATTTATAACTCAACTAACATATTAATCTTTTTTATAAGAAAACCCAAGGTTCAAATCCTCACTCTCCTCCTAACGATCAAATTGTCAAACAAAAAATATATTGTTCAATTAGTATGCGTGAATATAAGTGTATTTAGCGATCCAAATGTCCATGTGTTTATGAGTGAAAATTGAAAATCACGTTCTTATCTCTCACATGATTAATTGGTTCATTCTGGATCCAATATGTGAGATCTACTTTTATAGTTTTTTCTTTTACATTTTTATTTTTATTTTTTATAATTAGATAGTTAGAAGGGTTGACTTTACATAAAACTTATGTTTGAACTAAACGATTTGGAACTCAGAAACATAATTCAATAGGCCTAACACAATCTCAAAAGACGCATTGAGAGATGAAGATTTTCCATGACTTATTAGTTGCACAACCTAATAATACTTGGTCAATGTGGGACTAGACTTTCACTTTAATATGCTCTCTCACGTGTGGCGGACCAACCAACCAAACACATGGACCATAATAGGGGGAGATCTGCCCAATACCCAAGGGGTGGCTTTGATATCAAGTTAAAGTCCAATGGGCCTAACTCAATCTCAAAAGATGCCTTGAAAGATGAGAATTGTCCATGGCTTATTAATTGCACAATCCAATAATATTTGGTCAATATAGGACTAGACTCTCACTTTAATACGGCGCTTCATCTGCTGACCATGGCACTGGTGGGCCTGTAACACTAGCATCTTGCGGCTCCTTTGTTGGTGTTTTCCTATTTACTCTACTCCGAAGCAACAATGCTGGTTGCTGAGGTAACTGCAAGCTAACAGAGTAACTTTCAAGCATGAGATTTACTGTTGCCATTGTAGGTCGGTTGGCTGGATCTTCTTGGACACACAATAAGCCAATATGGATGCATCTAATGACTTCATTTTTTGAAAAAGAACCTCTTATAGTTGGATCCAACAATTCCAAGGGTGTCCCATCCTTCCATTGTTTCCAAGCCTACAAAGATAATAATCAAAATCATTATTATTTTTTTCCCATTTTTCAGGGCCCCGACCCAAAATCAACCCAATTATGTTTTTCTCTTCAGCACTTGGAACCAATTATATTGGCATTCATAAATTTACTACAAAATTGAAATAATTTGATCCACACTCACATAGCTTAAGAGGTCCTTATCGTGTTCTGATTGGTAGAAATAGTTGTTTTTCTTGCCACTTATAATCTCCAGAATTAGGACACCAAAACTAAACACATCGGACTTTACCGAGAATCGTCCGTGCATTGCATATTCTGGAGACATGTAACCACTACAAACAAGTAGTATCAATACAACAATATCAAGTAAAGAGATAAGAAGTAACATTAGGAAGCCAATTATAATAGCATATTTGTATAATCTTTTGTCTCTCAAGCTATCAATCACCTTAAAATATCTTTCCTTTCCGTTAATTCTCACATGCAATAAGACAATAAGTGATTATTAAGCAAAGTCAAATATAGCAATTAAGAACTTACTATGTTCCAACGATTTTACTTGTTTTTCCTTGAACTTGATCCACTACAAATATCTTTGCCATGCCAAAATCTGAAATCTTTGAATTCATATTGGCATCTAACAAAACATTGCTAGCCTTAAGATCACGATGTATAATTCTAAGCCGAGAATCTTCATGAAGATAAAGAATTCCTCGAGCAATCCCTCCTATAATATTGTAACGTCTTGACCAGTCAAACTGTCCTTGCCTCTCAGATTCTATAATTTTTTCAAAATTAAATATCAACTAATTAGAAATGAATGAGACTCATTAGGATGATAAAATTATTTGACTCAATTCGAAAGATCAATTTTATTCTTACTATTTTTTTGAATCCTATGCTTTTAATTTGCATTGATTTAGCTTATGAAAAGTTCATGACAAGTGAAATGTTTGAAACATTTGTGCCTTTGAGATGTCAAACAATTTCAAAGTGATGTATAACATTGTATACACATTTCAAAGTGATGTATATCATTGTAGACCCTAGAACACAAAATCAAAAATAAATAAAGGACTGGGCATAAGTTCAAATAGGCCAAACCGAATAAAAAGTAATCAAGGCTTCTGTTGGGCACATATTCATAAACAAGTATCTTTTCTTCTCCTTCCAAGCAAAATCCTAGGAGTCTCACTAGATTTCTGTGATGAAGCTTGGCAACCAGCACAACCTCATTCTTAAATTCTACTGCACCCTGCACAGAGCTTTTGGATAACCTCTTCACTGCTATTTCTTGTCCATTGAAAAAGGTCCCCTGTGAATATATTTGAATCAAGGTATAGGACATTCCATTATATATATATTATCACTAAAATTTAATCTTAGCTACATTCCTACCTTGTAAACCGTACCAAATCCACCTTTACCAATCTTATTATCATCAGAAAACTTGTTTGTGGCAGCTTCAATTGTACCCAAGTCAAATTGCAAGGACTCTACAGTTGGAATTTCCATTCCAGCTACGCAACCAAAAATTAAATATTTTGAATTATAATCATGACAAAACTATTACAGAAAAATGTCTAAGAATAATTACATATGATGATCAACTAAACTTTTTATTGTTTACCATTTTCTTCCAGTAATGTATTGTATTTCTTGCTTGTTCTTCTACGCAGGAAGCAAAGTCCAACGGCTAAAAGCACCATAGAAACAGAAATTGGGACAGCAATGGCGATAATTATTAGAGATGATTTGCTTTTTCCTGCATAAACAATTAACATGATGCATCATTGACTTGGTAAATCCTTTGATGGTTCATTATGGGAATTAAAGGTCCATGTAGAAAAGAGAGTGTTACAAGTCCTGGTTTGTGTAAGTTTATTCTACATAAGTGGTGGCGGTTAGCCACTCAGATCAATAAAAAAGTGTTAGCCACAGGAAGCCATATGTATATGAGTTTGTACTGAAACCTTAATTGGAAGAAAGTTTATTGAGAAATTGAGAATCTCTTCTATATGACAGGCTAGTCCCCTATGTTAACCAGCGGAACTATTGATTAAAAATGCATTTTTGATATGTTAAGGAAGTATAAATAAACCACAACTTTTTTTTCTTTTCTTTTTTTTCCCAGGGGGTTCTCCCACTAGCTAGCAATCTTCTTTTTCTTTGCTTGGCATGGTAAGGCAATCTTCAGGGCAAAAACAATCTACAAACTGGTCGTTGTTTATAGAATATCATTAACCATATGAGTCAATACCACGAAGGCAGATGATAAACCAAGAACACAATTGGATTGTAGTGTTTTACCAAATTAATCTCTTCATCCAGTAAGATGTCTATTTTCACAAAAAAAAAAAAAATCCTACAAACTCATCGTTGTTCATTGTAAAGCACCAAGACGGGACCTATCCAGAAGTGATGCTTTGTCATGAACACGATCATATTGTAGCAATTTGTCATACAAGACATGGTACGCTTTTGGGGCTTAGAAAATGTCCTATTTATAGGCATCTTCCATGTAGTGAAGAGAGCATGTAGAGAAGAGAGATGGGGCAGCCTTGAAAAGGAGATTTTAACATACAAGTGAATTAAATCATTATCAAGAGAATCATGGATCTCATGAAGCACAATAAACGTGATGACAACGTTTTATAAATTAATATTTTTATTATTATGTTAAGGTCCATTTCGCTTAATCCTATCCACAAATGTAATTTAATTTCTTTACAATTAATGATACGTTGCTTTTCTTTTCTTTTTTTATTTTTAAGGAGATTTTAATGAATATTAAAAAAAAAATTATACTTTTCCTTACTTTCCGAATAAGAGGGAAAATCTCCATATATGTCCCGGCATTCTGAGTGCACCAACACAATTGATAGTAGCTTTACTTTATTTTTATTTTTTTGTGATATATTACAATCCCATATAAACCTATGGTACAACAAGAAACTTTACCAGTTGAGTCAATTGAAACCCACATTAATAATAGCTTTACTATTCTTTTAAAATAGTATCAAAATCATTTATTAAAAATATTAAAGATAATTTATTAATAGCTACCAATTTTATACTACCATTAAATTGCTACTAATTAAATATCTTAAAACACAAGCACAAGCACAAGAGATATACATGCATTACAATTGTGTGGGTCATACTCATTACCTCACCTAATTTGTAATCATGAGATATACATAAAATAATAAAATAAATTGATCTCAAACCATACGTTAAAAATCATAGAGCAAATTAATGATGCTATTGAGGTTAATTAGTATGCGTATTATAAAGCGTACCTGGAGGAAGAGGAGGAGGTGGAATAAGTGTAGGAGATGATGCTGTGTGTAGTTAAAAAAAGGTAAAGTTCGTATCTAACATTAGAGCTCGGAAGCAGAACCCTTCCGCCTTGTTTTCCATTGCAGCACGTAGGGAGATTGGCGATGGCGCTTTCCAAAACTGTCAAACATCCACTGACAGTCAGCTCCGGTATGCACTGAACCAGGCTCAGTAGAGCGTGAGCGTGAGTTCGAGTTGTAAACTTGTTCACCGACGGTCGCAAACCTCTTATTCGATTGGGAATTCGCGGCTGTTTGCGCCAATGATTTCATGGTGCTGGCCAACAACCCATTAAACCGGTCCAGGTCTGCTTCTGCAATATTCTGATTGGTAGTGGACATGTGCACGGAGGGCACCAAGTTGTTCAGGTCTGACTCGTTGGAGTAACGCAACATGCACTCATCGTACCAAATTAGGATCACTTTGTCAAAGGGACAGCGATTTTGTATGTCTTTCGTTGCATTAGAGATGCAGTCTTGACAGGCGGTTGGGGTGAGATCACCACGGCAGAGAAAAAGTCCAGTGGCCACGTCCGGAGGATTCTGACCCACCATGGTTTTGTAGAACCCATCTTGACGTGTGGCGTTGGAGGATAGAGCGGAGAGGAGGAGGTTGAGATTGGCTTGGTAGGTGCTGTTAAGAGTGAAAAAGCTTGAATTGGAGCAGATGTGGGAAGCGTAAGTTGGTGCTGCTTCACTGGTAAGGCTAAGCAAGCTTAACAAGAGGAATACAGATATGGGAAATTTGCAGTTCGGCATTTTTGCGTTTTTCTTGAATTTGCGAAACAGCAGTGATGATGTGCAAAAAAAATCAGCACGGTCGTCCTACGAATGCTCTCTCTGATGGAAGACCTGAAACAACAAGAAGATAACGACGATGGTAGGAATGCACCGGTGGGGTGCCGGCCAAAGTTCCTCCGATGCCTTTGTCAGAGATTTGGGGAGAATGATTATCAGATAAGTAAAAGTGTTTAGGCTAATAGTGTGCGTACCTTGTGCATTTCTGTCTGGTGGTTTATATAGATGACCCAGAAAATAGCCGTTGAGTCCCTCTTAACTTCCCTCTTTACTGGATTTAAATGAGGGCTATTATGAAGGCGGTTACAATATCTCGGGGATACTGTCATTAATGGGTAATTGAGTTCATTTACTTCGTTGTTTGTAACGGTGACCATAAGTGGGCCGTTTAGTACTTGTATGGGGGTTTGTGTGGACAGAATAAGGACCTTAGAGTCGTCCTTGCGTTTGTTCATCTTGGTGGACGATAGATTTGGACGATCGTCCCTTCGTGTCTTTGATGTTTCGGGTGGAGGCCTTTGACGACGTCCTGAGTAACGTCGTGGTTCTGTTTACGACGATCGTTTACGGTCGTCATTCCCGTGGTGCGGTTACTGTCGTCCGTCTTTTGGGTGATGAACCCATCAGATGCCCCCTATTCCGTCGTGGGTCATTTTTGGGCGACGGACGGGATACGCTCATTAGGTTTTCCTTTTGGCGCGAGTATCTTTCTCGGGAAGGCGCGCAGCCGTATTCAATCTTGAGTATTAAATGGTGAAATGGCCGAGTGACTTCACCTTTGACACGTGTCACTCATTCATTGGGCACGTCTTGCGAAGCGACGGTTCGCTTCGTATGCTCGAATTTTCTTGGCTATTTAAATTCGAACGAGGTTTCCATTTTCCCTCTTTACTTTCCTGCTCCTACTCCGAAGTGACCCCCTCTGGTTTTTCCTTTCTCCGGTGAGTCCTCCTTCTTTCCTTTTCCGATTTGGACCTTAAGCCTGGATCCTTTGCATTTTTCGCTAAAGAGGTTTTTTGTGGGAGTGTGTCGCGAGGCTGAGAGTGGGGGTAGAGTACTTGATCTTGGTGATCTTGTTTCTCCGGATAGCGTGCTCCGCCGGTTATCGGTGGAGCTTTTCGATTTCGTGTTTCCGGCGCTAGACACGTGGAGGGTGGTCAGAGGTTTAATGGCGACGGAGAGAGGTAGTTGGTCCTCGGTTCATTCCGAGGACCTCCCTGAGGGACTCTCCGATAGGGGGGAGGATTCTCACTCGACGGAGGATACTCCGTCAGTCTCTGGGTCGTCAAGGGCTGTGGGCCCTGACGACTCTTGGATTGCTAGGTCCTACCTGTCCAAGGTAGTGGACGTCGAGGGTTTAGATAAGCTTAGGAGTAGATACCAGATCCCTGAGGACGTCGTCCTTAGGATCCCCGAGGTCGGACGAGGTGGCTTGCTCGTCCAGATTTAGCGACGTGGCGTTTTATGAGGCCGACTTCAATGCCGGCGTGAGGTTTCCCATGCAGCCCCTGATGAGGGAGTTGTTGGATCGTCTTAACCTCGCGCCGGGTCAGTTGGCCCCAAATGCTTGGAGGACGGTGGTTGGGTCCATGGTGATGTGGAAGGTATTAAGCGAGGGGAAGGACGACCTTACCCTAGACGAGCTGTTATTTTGCTATAAGCCGTGTCAAATACCGGCTTCTCCTGGATTCTGGTCTTTAAACATGCGGCAGCGGGGCCTAAAGTTGATAGTGGGGACCCCATCGTCCAACAGAGAATGGAAAGACAACTACGTCTTTGTCTGCGGAGACAATTGGGAGGGTCTCCAGTGTGAGAAGGACGACAACTTTATCCCCGTTCGTCGAGAGTGGGGCGTGCCTTCGTCCTCTGGTGTGTGTGTGTTTATTTGCATGATTTGAATTTTTGGGTAATCTGTTTTGTTTTCTGACTTCTTCTTTTGTTTTGCAGCACTTAGACGACCGAAGCTCGACGAGGACGGCCATAACAGGATACTCCGGTCGTTGCACCACACCCAGCACCATTACAAGCATTTCATACGACCCGAGCTTCTAGCTCTGTACTCGTTCGGGCCTGAACCGAGTGAAGCTGTCCTGTCGTTGCAAGAGATCAATCAGAAGAGTAAATACCTTTACATAGCATGTTGTTTGTAGCGTCCGTCAGGACGACGTTTATCTGACGATGCTTTTATTTTGTCTTGTAGGGATGGCGACCGCTAAGCTCAACCGCGAAAAGCTTAAGAAGATGATGATGACCCAACAGGAGGAGGCCCCGTTGGTCATTGGGAAGAAGAGGAAGGCTGATACGTCGTCCAAGAAGGCGACAGAAGAGAGAATTCTTCCTCCTCCTCCTTCTGTACAAAAGCCGTCCATTCCAGAGCCCGTGCCTACATCGTCGGTTGAGGTGGTTGAAATCATTGCTGAACCGTCGTCTAGCAGGCCTGTGGAAAAGGTGCCGACGCTTCCTCGCGATGCTTCGTTGGCCTGTCGTCGAGCCAAGTCCGTAGTGACGAAGGACGATGTTGATGAATATGAGAAAGTCAACACCGACGTCGTCAAAGTGGCCGGCGTTCATTCCCTTATGAAGGTGCGCCATTTTTTTCTTTTTTTTCTTTTTTTTCTTTTTTTTTTTTTTAATCTAATTGTTTTCATGCACAGGGCCTGACGGAGCTTACAGTGATCGCCAATCGCTGCATCCAATGGGAAGAGGCGTTACTGAAGCAGAAGATCAAAATGTCAGAGGCTGCCCAATCCAATCAACGGCTTACGGCACTCGTCAATGAACTGACTCTTGATAGAGACAGGGTTGTGGGTGAGATGTCGACGCTTAAGGTGGACATGGCGAAGAAGGACGAGGACCTGAAGAAGGCTTTGGACGGGGCCGGGAAGTCTGAAGAGCAAGTTAAGATGCTGACTTCGCAATTGGAGACGACAAGGGTTTCTGCTGTGGAGGAGTTTAAGTCGTCAGAGGCATATGACGACGTCAACACCAAATACTTTCTCTCTGGCTTTAACTTCCTAAAGAAGCAAGCGAAAGAGAAGTTTCCGCAGCTTGATTTCGATGCTTTTCAACCCTTCGAGGACGACGAGTCCACGATGCCTGCTGACGAGGGAAACGTAGAGGCACCGACTAATGATCCACAGATGGACGATGATGCCACCTCTTAATTTATGATATTTGTAACCTCTTCAGATACACTGTTTTTGGTAGGGCCTGTTTTTTTAGGCTTTCAATGTTGAAACAATGTGGTGATGCTACAATGCCCGTTTTTTAGGCTTGTAGTTTTTTGAACAGTGTTTTTTTTTTTTTTTTTTTTTTTGTTTTTTGAACAGTGTTTTAGATAAGTCTGCTTTTTAATATATATCACTACTGTTTTTGATGGCATTTGTATGCGAATACTTGTTTTATCTGTTTTTCACCATGTTCTTATGGTCGTCTATCTGAATGTCTCGTTGGTGGGTATGACTGTTTGTTATGTATACATGCATTGATGACTGGTATTCGTTTTTCGTCGGAGTGTCTAAGGTCGTCCATGCATAAGCTTTTGTATATAAGCATGGGGGTTGAGACTTGTTATTTTTTATCCAAGCGATTTGTTTTTGTAGACTCAAGTGTCTAGAGTCGTCCATGCATGTGCGTTTGTACACATGCTCAGGGGCTGTGACACTTGTTGTTTTGTTCAAGTGCCTGGAGTCGTCCATGCATAAGCGCTTGTACGTACGCATGGGGATTGAGGCACTTGTGGTTTTGTTCAAGTGTTTAGAGTCGTCCATGCATGTGCGTTTGTACACATGCTCAGGGACTGGGACACTTGTTGTTTTGTTCAAGTGCCTGGAGTCGTCCATGCATAAGCGTTTGTACGTACGCATGCTCAGGGACTGTGACACTTGTTGTTTTGTTCAAGTGTTTAGAGTCGTCCATGCATGTGCGTTTGTACACATGCTCAGGGACTGTGACACTTGTTGTTTTGTTCAAGTGTTTAGAGTCGTCCTTACGCTTGTTGTTTTATTCAAGCAGTTAAGGTTGTTTGAGTGGACCTTTGGCTTGTTGTTTTGTTCAAGCGCTTAAGGTCGTCCTTATGCTTGTTGTTTTATTCAAGCAGTTAAGGTTGTTTGAGTGGACCTTTGGCTTGTTGTTTTGTTCAAGCGCTTAAGGTCGTCCTTATGCTTGTTGTTTTATTCAAGCAGTTAAGGTTGTTTGAGTGGACCTTTGGCTTGTTGTTTTGTTCAAGCGCTTAAGGTCGTCCTTATGCTTGTTGTTTTATTCAAGCAGTTAAGGTTGTTTGAGTGGACCTTTGGCTTGTTGTTTTATTCAAGCGCTTAAGGTCGTCCTTATGCTTGTTGTTTTATTCAAGCAGTTAAGGTTGTTATGTGGACCTTTGGTTTGTTGTTTTGTTCAAGCGCTTAAGGTCATTCTTATGCTTGTTGTTTTATTCAAGCAGTTAAGGTTGTTTGAGTGGACCTTTGGCTTGTTGTTTTGTTCAAGCGCTTAAGGTCGTCCTTATGCTTGTTGTTTTATTCAAGCAGTTAAGGTTGTTTGAGTGGACCTTTGGCTTGTTGTTTTGTTCAAGCGCTTAAGGTCGTCCTTATGCTTGTTGTTTTATTCAAGCAGTTAAGGTTGTTTGAGTCTTGGGGAAGTAGAGACGGAGTCATGATGCTTGGATGACTTTGTATTCCGCTAGTTTATTTTAAAAACAAATACACTGGAGATCGAATCATATGAGCAAAGAAAGCAAAAAGGAATACATATGAATGTTGTTGTCTTACTGGTAATATTTCTTTAGATGCTCGGCGTTCCAGGGGTGAGGTAGTGCGTTCCCGTCTAACTTCTCCAGGTGGTAGGTGCCTCTTCTGTGGAACTTGACGACCCTGTATGGTCCTTCCCATGTGGGTCCCAGTTTTCCCTGTGTTGGGTCCTTTGTTGCGAGGGTCACTTTTCTCAGCACTAAGTCTCCAACTTTGAATTCTCTGTGCTTCACTCGTCTATCGTAGTAGCGGGCCATCCTCTGTTGGTAGACCCTGGTTCTGGCTTCAGCTTGATCCCGAACTTCGTCCACCAGATCTAGGTTTGATCGTAGTTGAGCATCGTTGCTTACCTCGTCATAGTTGTTCGTCCTCCATGTAGTGAGGCCGACTTCTACGGGTATGACGGCTTCGGTGCCATACGTCAGTCGAAAGGGGGTTTCTCCTGTGGGAGTTCTTGCTGTTGTCCTGTATGCCCACAAGATATTTGGGAGCTCTTCAGGCCATAGTCCCTTTGCCCCCTCAAGTCGAGTCTTGATCATCTTGAGCAAGGATCGATTTGTAACTTCCACCTGTCCGTTGGCCTGTGGGTGACCAGGGGACGAATAGTGGTTGTGTATGCCAAGCTCTTCACAAAATTCTCGGAAAGGCGAGTTGTCGAACTGTCGTCCGTTGTCTGAAATAAAGGCTCTGGGTATCCCAAATCTGCATATGATTGCCTTCCATACGAATCCTCTTATGTTCTTCTCTGTGATCATAGCAAGTGGTTCAGCCTCTACCCACTTTGTGAAATAGTCTATTCCCACTACTAGGAATTTTAGCTGTCTTCGTCCGACAGGGAGGGGTCCCATGATGTCCAGTCCCCATTGGGCGAACGGCCAAGGTGCCGTCATTGGGGTTAGTGTCTCCGGTGGTGAGTGGATGAGGTTTCCGAATCTTTGGCACTTGTCGCATGTACGAACATAGGAGACCACGTCCTTCTGCATCGTCGGCCAATAGTACCCAGCTCGGATGAGTTTGTGCACTAAGGAACGTGCACCTGAATGATTGCCGCAAATCCCTTCGTGTACCTCTCTCATCGCGTAGTTGGCCTCTGCCTTATCTAGGCAACGTAAATATGGGAGTGAGAAGCCTCTTTTGTATAAAATGCCTTGTATCAGGACAAACCTCGTGCACCGAACTTTCAGCTTTCTAGCCTCGACTGGGTCTGAAGGGAGTGTTTCGTCTTCTAGGTAGTTGATGATGGGTGTCATCCAGGAGTTACTGACGTTGATGGGGCTTAGTTCTTCTTCCAGGTGGCTTGGCGAGTGTTGGACTTCGATGTACTGGTCTGTTGCTTCGTCAGAGGAGGCTAGCTTTGCCAAGGCATCGGCCTCTGTATTCTGTTCGCGAGGCACTTGGACGAGCATGACTTCATCGAACCATTCCATGGCATTCCGGACGAGCTTGAGATATTTTGTCATTCTGTCTTCTCTCGCTTCATACTCACCGTTGACCTGCCCTACTATCAATTGTGAGTCGCTTCGGATCTTAAGTCTGTTTGCCCCCAGTTCTTTAGCTATACGCAGGCTGGTTAACAGGGCCTCGTACTCTGCTTCGTTGTTCGTGGTGGGATATTGGAGTCGGGTGGAGTGTTTGAGTAGATGTCCTTCGGGTGTCCTGAAGACTATCCCAACACCTCCTGCCCCCTTGACGGACGACCCATCAATTTCAACTTCCCATTCTTCGTCCGGTTTCTGTTCTGATGGTTCGTCCTCGGTTACTGTGAACTCAGCTATGAAGTCAGCTAAGGCTTGTGCCTTGATGGCCTGTCTTGGGTGGTACTCAATGTCGAACTCGCTCAATTCGACAGCCCATTGAATCAGTCGTCCAGCTGCGTCTGGCTTATTCATCGCCTTACGGAGGGGATGGTTCGTAAGGACGATGATTTTGTGAGACTGGAAGTATGGTCGAAGTTTCCTGGCAGCGATTACAAGAGCTAGTGCCAGTTTCTCCATTGCTGGATACCTTTCCTCAGCTCCTTGGAAAGCTTTACTGGTGTAGTACACTGGCAATTGGGTGCCCCCGTCTTCCCTGATGAGGGCTGAGCTGACAGCTGTCGGGGAGACTGCTAGGTACAAGGAGAGGGCTTCGCCTTGTTGGGAAGGGCTCAGCAATGGTGGGGACGTCAGGTACCTCTTGAGCTCTTGGAAGGATTTCTGGCACTCGTCCGTCCAAACGAATGCTTTTCTCAGCGTCTTGAAGAAGGGGAGGCACTTGTCGGTAGCCCGTGAGACGAAGCGGTTGAGCGCAGCCACTCTTCCCGTAAGGCTTTGTACCTCTTTCGTCGTCCTTGGAGGTGTCATTTCCAGCACTGCTTTTATCTTGTCTGGGTTGGCCTCTATTCCTCTCTGGGAGACCATGAACCCTAGAAATTTTCCGGACGAGACTCCGAATACACATTTATTCGGGTTGAGCTTCATGCGATATCGGCGGAGGGTTTCGAATGTCTCTTTCAGGTCCTCCAAGTGTTTTATCTCGTCCTTCGTTTTCACCAGCATATCGTCGACATACACCTCCATGTTTCGTCCAATCTGGTGGTGGAACATCTTGTTCATCAGTCGCTGGTAGGTGGCTCCAGCGTTCTTCAATCCGAACGGCATGACTTTGTAGCAGAAGAGTCCTTTGCTTGTGATAAAGGAAGTCTTCTCTTGGTCAGATTCGTCCATCATGATCTGGTTGTACCCTGAGAAGGCATCCATGAAGGTTAGCAACCGGTGCCCTGCTGTTGAATCTACAAGCTGATCGATTCGAGAAAGGGGGAAGCTATCTTTTGGACAGGCCTTGTTGAGGTCTGTGAAGTCTACGCACATTCTCCATTTGCCGTTGGTCTTTTTCACCATGACGACATTGGCTAGCCAGTCAGGGTAGAAAACTTCTCTGATGAACCCAGGCCGTCAGAAGCTTCTCTACTTCGTCAGAGATCGCCTGATTTCTATCAGGGGCGAATACTCGTCTCTTCTGCTTAATGGGCCGAATGGACGGGTCTACGTTCAGCTTGTGGCAGATTGTTGCTGGGTCAATGCCAGGCATGTCGTCGTGCGTCCAGGCAAAGACGTCCAGATTGCTCTTCAGGAAACTGATCAGGGCTTCCCTTATTGTCCTGTCCATCTTTTGTCCCAATGCTGGTGGTTTTGCTTGGCTTCGTCGTCGTCCAACGCTATCACCTCCAACTCTTCTGTGGGTTCGACGAGCTTGTGTCCCTCGTCAATCTTCATTGTCTGATGTGTTGCCTCTGGACCTAGGGATGCGAAATAGCACTCCCTTCGCCGTTGCCTGGTCTCCTTTGAGTTCTCCTATGCCATGTTCCGTGGGGAAGCGGACGAGGAGATGGTAGGTCGAAGTGACTGCCCTTAGCTTGTTGAGGGTCGGACGACCAATTATGACGTTGTAGGCCGAGGGGCAGTCTACCACAAGGAACTCTACCGAGGTTCTCACTTGTTTCGGGTACGTCCCTGCTTCGATAATGAGGGAAACTACTCCCAAGGGCTTAACTTTGTCACCCGTGAATCCCACAAGGGGAATATCAATAGGCTTCAACTGCTCCTTGTCTATCTTCATCTGCTGATATGCTGGGAGGTATATGATGTCAGCAGAACTCCCATTATCGATAAGCACTCGTCTGGTGAGAAATCCTGCGATGGTTAATGTGACGACAAGTGCGTCGTCATGTGGATGGTGGATGTTTCTTGCGTCGTCTTCACTAAACGAGATGACTTGGTCGTCCATCTTCAAACTCTTCCTTGACCTTTGAGTGACCAAGATATTATGGGCCTGCCGAGCGTAAGCTTTTCTGGACGACCGTGAGGCACCTCCGGACGCTAGGCCTCCTACGATAGTACGTATCTCGCCTATGATATCCCGTGGGGCGGTCTTCTTGGCGATCTTTACTTCTCGTCCTGCCTGGGTGGACGAGGCTCGTGACGGACTTCTGGCTTGTCCTGTCGCACGAATTTTCCCAGCTTCCCTTGCCTAATCAGGGCCTCTATTTGTTGCTTTAGGGCAAAGCAGTCTTCGGTGGTGTGACCGTGGTCTCGATGGAAGCGGCAGTAGAGGTCCTTAGATCTCTTCGTCGGGTCTGAGCGAAGCTTCCCTGGCCACTTGATGTCTGGATTGTCCTCAATCTGTAGCAGGACCTGATCGATGGACATGTTCAATGGTGTGAAGCTGCTAGGTCGTTCTTCCCGTCGGTTGGACGAGCTTATGTTCTTCCTCTCGGCCTTTGGATAGTCTTGCCTGGAAGACTTATTCCTAGACGAATCGAATCGTCGATCTTCTGGTTCTTTCCTCTTCCTGCTGAGGAACTCGTCTCGGGCTTGGAAGGCATCCTCCGCATTTATGAACTTCTGGGCCTCGTACATCAGTTCTGACATTGACTTCGGTGGGTCCTTGCATAGCTGGAAGAGGAAATCTCCTTTGAGGAGGCCAGCATTGAATGCGGTGAGAGCGACGTATTCATTCGGCTCGTCAATCTGGACTGCTTCCTTATTGAACCGTTGTACATAGGACCTTAAGGATTCTCCTTCTCTCTGCCGTATGTTAAGGAGGTAGTTTGCTGGACGTACTGATCTTCGTCCTCCAATGAAGTTGTCAATGAAGGCCCTGCTCAACTGGGCGAATGTGTCTATGGAGCCTGTCTCCAGTTGGTTGAACCAGGTCCTTGCCGAGCCTCTGAGGTTTGTTGGGAAAGTGCGGCACATGATCTCGTCCGACACGCCGTGAAGACGCATGATGGTTCTGAAGGAGTCCAAGTAATCAAGTGGGTCTTTGAACCCGTCGAACGTCTCTAACTGGGGAACCTTGAACTTTGCTGGAAGAGGGTATTCGTCTATCCTCTTGGTGAAAGGAGATTCAGAGCGATGGACGAGCATATCGAGGTTTTTGGCTGCCTTTGCTTTGACCTGGGTCTTCATCTCTTTCATTTGTTCCCTCATCTCTTTCAGCTCTTCCTCGAGCTTGGCTGCCCTGGCGTCTGCTGCGGATTTGGCGGGGTCCGCCACCTGACTTGGATGAGGATGAGTATGAGATTCCCGATTCTGGTTGGCAGAGCTGCCCTCGTCATTCTGGTTATGATTCTGATTCTGGTTCCTTCCGGTCTCATTGCGAGGAATCTCTTCACCGTTTTGGCCCTGTCCAGGGCTGAGAATTTCTCCCCTTGATCGGAGGAGGGCCATGAGTTCTTGGTTCTGCCTGGCCAGCTCTTGCATCTCCCTGCGATCGGCAGCACTCTGTCGTGCTAGTTCTTGAATGTTGGCGGTGAGAGCCAGCAGTTGTCTCTCCGAGGCGCTCAAAGGCGGGGCACTGTTATCTCCGGCTTCCATGAGAGAAAAAGGTTATCTGGGGCGACCGCTTTTAATTTTCTGGTAGAGAAACGAAATGGCTGGAAGCAACTCGTTCCCACAGACGGCGCCAACTGATGATGTGCAAAAAAAATCAGCACGGTCGTCCTACGAATGCTCTCTCTGATGGAAGACCTGAAACAACAAGAAGATAACGACGATGGTAGGAATGCACCGGTGGGGTGCCGGCCAAAGTTCCTCCGATGCCTTTGTCAGAGATTTGGGGAGAATGATTATCAGATAAGTAAAAGTGTTTAGGCTAATAGTGTGCGTACCTTGTGCATTTCTGTCTGGTGGTTTATATAGATGACCCAGAAAATAGCCGTTGAGTCCCTCTTAACTTCCCTCTTTACTGGATTTAAATGAGGGCTATTATGAAGGCGGTTACAATATCTCGGGGATACTGTCATTAATGGGTAATTGAGTTCATTTACTTCGTTGTTTGTAACGGTGACCATAAGTGGGCCGTTTAGTACTTGTATGGGGGTTTGTGTGGACAGAATAAGGACCTTAGAGTCGTCCTTGCGTTTGTTCATCTTGGTGGACGATAGATTTGGACGATCGTCCCTTCGTGTCTTTGATGTTTCGGGTGGAGGCCTTTGACGACGTCCTGTGTAACGTCGTGGTTCTATTTACGACGATCGTTTACGGTCGTCATTCCCGTGGTTCGGTTACTGTCGTCCGTCTTTTGGGTGATGAACCCATCAAGCAGCTTCACTTTACAAATCTTTCTTCCATTAATGAGATCGAGAGAAAAGATGGAAAAATTATAGAATACTGAGGTACAACTTATGATAGAGAGAAAAGATGGAAAAATGATAGAATACTGAGATAGGACTTATGACTTACGAGTTATGAGGGCCTCCCGAGTCCTCCACAATGGGTTTGACTATTCTGTCAGCACGTGATGAAGAAAAAAACAAATCAAGAAAGAGGAAGATAATGAATGTATTTATAATATAACAAATGAAACCCTTTAATTTTGGCTTATTTCAAATCCACCAACTTTTCATTTTCGTTTCAATCCTTCAACTTTCATTTATTTTTAATGTGGTCTTTCCAATTAAATCTGTCACTTTTTTTTTTTTTAATGATAATCCAATAATTGTGTTGCGAGGATTTGAACTCTAGATAATTTTCTTGGCACATTATTGTGTTGTTAAGTGAAAACAAGACTCTTAGTGAACTCAAACCTTTTAATTTACAATGTAAAAGACTTTTTGTGAAGTTGGATGTGTATAGGTTTTGAAGAACTAAAGGTTCAATCGAGTGAATTCATTGTTGTTATCCTTTCAAATAGATCCTTAAGAGTAATGGAATTCTGATGGTTGTGAATGAGTTCATTTGTGTAGTAGATTCCTGTAAAAGAATTCTAGAGTTTTGGGACCACTAGCAAACAAATCATTTGTTGAGATTACAAATAGAGTTTATGACTACAGAGGTTTTGTAAGTAAAGACTCAAACCATGGAAGCCCACTCGCCCACTCCCATTCAGTCATGTTGAGATCAAAACTATAATATATATACACCAAACATACAACGGAGTTGGACTGATGTTGGAACTGAAAGACTGGGAACTCTTTAACATACTGAGTTCATTATGCAAGTTGCAATCATAACTCATAATTTTAACACTTCATCACTTGGTAAACAGAGACTTAAATTCGGAAATATAACTATGGAGGGTCTAGTTCAGTAATGGACACTTCATTAACAGACCATGGCATTGACTTGCTTGTAGATTGATCAGACTCCAAGTGCTATCTCGGCAAAAATGCTGGCTGTTGAGGTAATGGCAGTGTAACAGAGCCGCTATTAAGTGTGAGAAATTTGAGAGAAGGCATTTTGGTCATGGGCGGATCCACACTAAGGCCAGTGCCCACCCTCAAATATTTTTTAAAAAAATTAATAGGTATATAGTATAAAAAATAATTGAATATTATAAAGTGTCCACCCTCAATTTTTTGGATAATTTTACAATATCCACATTTTTTTTTGTGTGTGTGTTGTACTTTTAATAGAAAAAATGTCATATTGATGGTATTAGTGTCACACATGATAGTAATTACCCCACATATATTGGTACCTATGATCACATTAATTGATACCCTAAATTTTTATTTATTTATTTAAATTTAATACATATAAAATTGGAAAGTATTAACATCACATTGAATAGCACTACCATCACATATGATGACAACTACATCATATTTGATAATAACAATTGAGTGGGTACCAAACTCACAAGATTGAGTATTGTAGAATGATCCAAATTTTTTTATTAAATTTTTTTCTAGTTAGATATATAACTTACAATATAACTTACAATCAAACTTACCAGTTACGATTACCACTTTTAGAAGATCATTTTCAGCTATGAAGATTGTGAATAATCGATTACGTAGTTGGATGAGTGATCAATGGATGAATGACAACTTGTATATATACATAAGGAAAGACATTTATCGTAGTATTAATAATAAAGTTATAATGTAACGCTTTCAAAATATGAAACACATGTCAAAATCAATTGTAAAAAGCTATAATGAGCTTCTTGTTTATTACTTTTTAGTTATATAAATAATGTATATTGGCTTTTGGTATTTTTTGTATTATGTCTATTAAACTTTAGGATTAAAAGGTGCCTACCCTAAATTGAATTCCTGGATCCGCCCCTGATTTTGGTGAGTGGTGGTGAATGATCTATACCTCCTAACTCCTCTTACAATTGAAAGGTCTCAATTTCATGTTTGTTTCAATTTTTGTTTTGTTTTTTGGTGGGTAAGTTGGTGAATGGGATCAATCAAGATATGATGAGGTCATGGGTGGTGCAGTTGGAGCATCTTGTTTTGCACAGGTCAACAAAAGCGATTCGACTATTCTATTTCTGCCACTAAAAAGTCACTAACTGGAGATTGATGTCAAGGAAATCCAATTTATTTTAAACCTAATTCGAGTGATTTCTTTATGTTCAATTTTTATTATTATTTTTTATTATTTATTTATGGTGGTTATTGGTTAACTAATAAGACAATAATAAAGCAAATTGAATCGGGCAAAATTCTAAACTAGGATTAGAGGTGGAATTGTGGAAGGACCGTTGTTTTTAGAACCTTCCAAGTTCCAAGTTCTTAATTCACAGCCAAAACAAAGAAAATAAAGAAACGTATATAAATTTCTTGCTTTAGCCCAAAAAAAGTTCAAAAACAAATGTTAGATGCACTTGAACTTGGCCAAAAGGTATACAAAAGTAAATGTTAGTGTGTAGCGCAGTGGGTAAGCCTTTACGAGGGATCTTTTTTCGTAAATATAATTTTGGTGAAGGAGGGTGTCCAATATATTTTATGATTAATGTTACACGTGCAACCATTTTTATTGGTTATTATCTGAATCCACCACTGATATCATTAACTTATAACCTCAACAATTCTGATATATATTGCAATGTTATAAATAGTCAAGCTATATGTCCACATGCTAATGATAAATACATTGTTTCGCGGATAGCTTTGTAGCTCAACTAATATTGATTAGTCTTCTTTATTAGGAAAATCAAGATTCAAGTCCTCACTCTCCTAACTACTGAATATCCAAAAACTAATAATTTATTGTTTCACCAATGTGTCAATAAGCGTATTTAGTGATCCAAATGTCCATGTCTTATGAGTGAAAAATTTCTTATCTCTCACATGATTAATTGGTTCATTCTCGATCCAATATGTGAGTCTACTTTTATAGTTTTTCCTTTAAATACAACTTTATTATTATTATTATTATTATTATTATTATTATTATTATTATTATTTATTTTTTATGTAAACGATAGCATAATTTTATTGAATATTATTGTACAATAGAAGAAATAAAGGCTCGATAATCCTCAAACCACACCTCCTCTGAAGTTGAGGACAAAGCCTTTGTAGCTAGGGCTTGAGCAACCCTATTACAACTTGCATTAATGCTAGTAAAACTAATAATTTGAAACTGTTTTGCCAACCAAATGATAGCAGCAACCAACACACCATGACTTGCCAAGCTAGGAGCACCTACTCTTAGTAACTTGAAAAGCCCCCTGTAGCCACCGTGCATTTCTACCATCTGTAAACCAAATATCCCTAGCAAATTGCAAAGATAGATAATTTGATAGTTAGGAGAGTGGGTTTTACATAAAACTTATGTTTGAACTTTGAACTAAAGCTTATGTTTGAACTAAACTATTTGGAACTCAGACACATTGTCCTAATTTCACAATTCTACATTCCATAAACCAAAGCCAAGAAGCCATAAGTTCTAGTTTCATCACTTGGTAACACCGTAACAAGACACATTGTCCTAAATTCACAACTTTACATTCCTTAAACCAAAGCCATGTGAAGCCATAAGTTATAGTTTTATCACTTGGTAACAAATAATTAATTAAAGTGGATAACACCTTGATTTTTCACACTATCGAGGGTATAGCTCAGTGATCGGTGCTTCATCAGCTGACCAAGGCACTATCGGACTTGTAAAACTATCATCTTGCAGCTCCTTTGTTGGCGTGTTTCTACTTGTTCTACTCCAAAGCAAAAATGCTGGCTGCCGAGGTAACTGCAGGCTAACAGAGTAACTGTCAAGCATGAGAACTACTGTTGCCATTGTAGGTCGGTTGTTCGGGTCTTCTTGAACACACAATAAGCCAATATGGATGCATCTAATGACTTCATTTCTTGAAAAAGAACTTCTTATAGTTGGATCCAACAATTCCAAGGGTGTCCCATTCTTCCATTGTTTCCAAGCCTGCAAAGATAATATTCATCATTAACTTTTTCCCCATTTTCAGGACCCTGGTCCAAACTCACCCCAATTATTTTTTTTCTCTTCAGCACATGGAACTGATTATATTCGCATTCATAAAGTTGACACAAAATTGAAATTATTTGTTCCACACTCACATAGCTTAAGAGGTCCTCATCGTGTTCTGATTGGTAGAATGAGTTGTTCTTCTTGCCACTTATAATCTCTAGAATTAGGACACCAAAACTAAACACATCGGATTTTACAGAGAATCGTCCGTGCATTGCATACTCTGGAGACATATAACCACTACAAACAAATACCATCAATACAACAATATTAAGTAATGACATAACAAGTAAAATTTAGGAAACCAATTATAATAGCAGATTTGTATAATCTTCTGTCTCAAGCTATCAATCACCTTAGAAGGTAACATCCTTTCCTTTCCTGTAATTCTCACATGCAATAAGACAAAAAGTAATCTTGTTGATTTAGATTAAGCAAAGTCAAAAATAGTGATTGAAAACTTACAATGTTCCAACGATTCTATTTGTATTTCCTTGAACTTGATCCACTACAAATATCCTTGCCATGCCAAAATCTGAAATCTTTGAATTCATATTGGCATCTAACAAAACATTGCTAGCTTTAAGATCACGATGTATAATTTTAAGCCGAGAATCTTCATGAAGATAAAGAATCCCTCGAGCGATCCCTCCTATAATGTTGTAACGGCTTGACCAATCCAGTTGTCCTTGCCTCTCAGATTCTATAATTTTTTTCAAAATAAATATTCAACTTAGAGATGAATGAGACTATGAAATTATTTGATTCAATTCGAAAGGTAAACTTTATTCTTATTATTTCTTAAATCCTCAGCTTTTAATAATTCAGCTTATGAAAAGTTCATGACAAGTAGCACAACCTCATTCTTAAATTCTACTGCACCCTGCACAGAGTTTTTGGATAGCCTTTTCACTGCTATTTCTTGTCCATTGGAAAGGATACCCTGGAATATATTCGAATCAAAGTTTAGGACATTCCATCATCACATATATATGTATATTATCACTAAATTTAATGTTAACTACATTCCTACCTTGTAAACCGTACCAAATCCACCTTTACCAATCTTATTATCATCAGAGAACTTGTTTGTGGCAGCTTCAATTGTACCCAAGTCAAATTGCAAGGACTCTACAGTTGGAATTTCCATTCCAGCTACACAACCAAACATTAGATATATTGAATTCTGCAAATGAAAAATATTACAGAAAAATGTTTAAGAATAATTACATATGATGATCAACTAAACTTTTTTTTTTGTTTACCATTTTCTTCCAGTAATGTATTGTATTTCTTGCTTGTTCTTCTACACAGGAAGCAAAGTCCAACAGCAAAAAGCACCATAGAAACAGAAATTGGGACAGCAATGGCAATAATTGTTAGAGACGACTTGTTTTTCCCTGCATAAACAATTAACATGATGCATCATTGACTTGGCAAAACTTTGATGCTTCATTATGGGAATTAAAGATCCATGTAGCTATGAGAGTGTTACAAGGCCTGTTTTCTGTAAGTTTCTGTAAGTTATGGCCGTTGGCCACTCAGATCAATGAAAAAGTGTTAAGACACAGGAAGCCATATGTATATGGGTATGTAGTGAAACCTTAATTGGTAAAAGTAGTTGAGAAATTGTGAATTAAAGACGCATTTTTTATGTGTATAAACATGAACCCTGTTAGTATAAAGATCTAAAAGGCAGTGCCTTTTGTGATGTCTCCACAATATTACTAGATTGCCTATATCAGCCTCAAGCACTAACTTAGTGCACCTGAAAATAATTAGACCATAAATACCTTAAAGACAAACACAACGCATAAAAATTATGTGTGTCATTACCATTTTCTAATTTCCTTTCTTCAAATTTTAATTTTGTCAAAACAAAAGAGATATACATCAATAAGTCTCTTTAATTGCAGCCAGAAGACCCAAATAACCTCACCTCATACGTTAAAACTCATAGAGCAAATTAATGATGCTATTGTGGTTAGTGTGCTAAGAATTTATAGCGTACCTGGAGGAAGAGGAGGAACCGTGGGAGTTGATGCCGTGTAATTAAAAAAAGGGTAAAGTTCGTATCTAATATTAGAGCTTGGAAGCAAAACCTTTCCGCCTAGTTTTCCATTGCAGCATGTGGGAAGACTAGCTATGGCACTTTCCAAACATGTCAAGCATAAACTCACACTCATCTCCGGTGTGCACTGCACAAGGCTGTATAGCGTCTGCGAGTTTGTAAACTTGTTCACCGACGTCGCAAACCTCTTATTCGATTGAGAATTCGCTGCTGTTTGCGCCAACGATTTCATCGTACCGGCTAACAACCCGTTAAACTGGTCCAGCTCTGCCTGCAAGATACTCTGGTTGGTAGTGACCATGTTCTCAAAGGGAACTAAGTCGTTCAGGTATGACTCGTTGGTATAACGCAACGTGCACTCATCGTACCAAATTAGGACAATTTTGTGTAAAGGGACAGCGATTTTGTATGTCTTTCGTTGCATTAGAGATGCAGTCTTGACAGGCGGCTGGGGTGAGATCACCACGGCAGAGCAAAAGGCCATGATGATGTATGTCCGTTCTGAGGGCTCTGACCCACCGTGGTTTTGTAGAACCCATCTTGGCGTGTGGCGTTGGAGGATAGAGAAGAGAGGAGGAGTTTGAGATTGGCTTGGTAGGTGCTGTTGGGAGTGAAAAAGGTTGAATTGGAGCAGTAATGAGTGGCATAAGTAGGTGCTGCTTCACTGGTAAGGCTAAGTAAGCTTAGTAAGAAGGAAGAGAGAGAGAGATATAGGGAAATTTGCAGTTCGCCATTTTTGCGTTTTGCTTGCAGCTTCACTTTACCAATCTTTCTTCCACTGATTTTTTTTTTTTTTTGATAAATTCTTTTATTTATGTTACAAGTAAGTTAAATATATAAGATTAAGAGAAAAGATAAGGTAGGATTTACCAAACAAGGTAGCCGCCTATGTCCTCCCCGACGGGTTTGACTATTCTGTCAGCACGTGAGGAAGAAAACAACAAGATCAAGAAAGAGGTAGATAATGACTGGTATAATTTAACAAAACTATATTACAAATGAAACCCTTTAATTTTGGCTTATTTCAAGTCCACCAGATTTTTTCTTTTCTCGTTCCAATCCTATAACTTTTATTTATTAACATAGTCTTTCCATTGAATTCTGTCACATTTTTGTTTTTTAATAATCTGATAATTGTGATAAGAGGATTTGAACTCTAGATGTTTCTGTTGAAGAAACTAGAGATGCCAACCACTAGCGAACAGATCATTTGCTGAGATTACAGATAGAGTTTATGACTACAGAGGTTTTGTAAGTAGAGACTCAAATCATGGAAGCCCACTCCATTCATTCATGTTGACTGTTGAGATCAAAACTATAATACATATACACCAAACATACAATGGAGTAGGACTGATGTTCGAACTGAAAGACTGGGAACTCTTTTAACATACTGAGTTCATTATGCAAGTTGCAATCATAACTCATAATTTTAACACTTCATCACTTGGTAAACAGAGACTTAAAGTCAGAAATATTACTATCGAGGGTCTAGTTCAGTAATGGACACTTCATTAACAGACCATGGCAACTTGCTTGCAGATTGATCAGACTCAAGGTGCTTTGTTGGCATTGTGTCTGTTTTACTGCGAAGGAAAAATGCTGGCTGTTGGGGTGATGGCAGTGTAACAGAGCCACTATTAAGTGTGAGAACTATCAACGCCATGGCGGGTCTATCAGCTGGATCTTCCTGAACACATAATAAGCCAAGATGGATGCATCTCAGGACTTCATCTCTTGAAAAGGAATCTCCCAAAGTAGGATCCAATAATTCCAAGGGCCTACCATCCCTCCAATTTATCCAAGCCTGCATCAATTTATCATGTAGTGTTCAGAATGTCACACTTCTCTTCACAATCTTCTTCTCTTCTCTTCTATGTACTTGGAATAGATGATATAGACATTAAATGTGAAAAAAATTACAATATATATGTCACACTTACATAGCTCAAGAGGTCCTCGACACCTTCTGATTCATAGAAATTACTGTTCTTCTTGCCACTGATAATCTCTAGAACCAAGACACCAAAGCTATACACATCCGACTTCACAGAGAATTCTCCGTGCATTGCGTACTCTGGAGACATATAACCACTGCAAGCCATCACCACGAAAATATCAGTGTTAATAAGGAGCCCTTGACCTTATTAATCTCATGATTCGAATTATTAAAGTTCATAGCCTACTGGTTTCAAAAATGATGTAATGCACCTAGCATTACTCATCACATTGATAAAAGCATATATTTGCTACCTATGTGTTTGATTTTAGTGGTTTATAAGTTAGGATGAAACTGAATTCATTCATCAATTTTGGCAAAGTAAAGCAGAAAGAAAAAAATCGGAACTTACTATGTCCCAACAATTCTACTTGTGTTTCCTTGAGTTTGATCAATTCCAAATATCCTTGCCATGCCAAAATCTGAAATTTTTGGGTTCATATTTGCATCTAACAATACATTGCTAGCTTTGAGATCACGATGTATGATTCGAAGTCGAGAATCTTCGTGAAGATATTGAATTCCTCGAGCAATCCCGCCTATTATCTTGTAACGCTTTGACCAATCCAGTTGTCCTTGTTTTTTAGGATCTAGAAGTTCATCAAAAATTACTTCAGGTTAGGAACAAAAGATTATACAAATGGATCTTGATTGGAAATGACTGTTTTGTTATCATAATGACATAAGAATATTAGACATATATGTACAAAGTGGACAGACCGTATAGAATATAGTCAAGACTCTTGTTGGGCACAAATTCATAAACAAGGATCTTTTCTTCTCCCTCCAAGCAAAATCCCAGTAGTCTAGCTAAATTTCTGTGTTGAAGCTGGGCTACCACTACAACCTCATTCTTAAATTGTTCTGCACCTTGTCCAGAGCTTTTTGATAGCCTTTTCACAGCTATTTCTTGTCTATTAGGAAATGTTCCCTGAGAATATACTTTGACCAATCTTTAGAACAGTTTACTTTGTATAAAATTCCAATATCAAAAGCTTGTGAACTTTAAATTACTCATATTTTCATGCGTTTAATTTGTTATAACTAGTATAGTCCTGAAAAACAAAAAAGATAATAATGATAAAATAAGTGAAGTATTCTAATTCCATACCTTGTAAACCGAACCAAATCCACCTTCACCGAGCTTGTTATCCTCTGAGAAATTGTTTGTAGCACTTTCAATTGTAGCAAAATCAAATTGCAATGACTCTACAGTTGTAATTTCATTTGCAGCTACAAATACAAAAAACAAACGTAAGAGATTACACTACAAAGAGCATTGTATTCAGACATGAGGACATGAAAGACTGTATATATCCGATATACTTATTCTATACCATTTTCTCCTTCTACAGCATTGAGCTTCTTTTTTCCTCTCCTAGTTAGGAAACAGCAGCCCACAATGAATAGAACCACTGAGACAGAAATTGGAGCAACTATGGCGACTATAGTTGCTGTTGACAGTTTGCTTTTTCCTGCATAAACAAAATTATATGATCATGATTAGTGCAGCCCAAATTCTGGTTCAATACCATATGGTTCATTGACATGCTGAACAGAACAATGGTCATGCATGAGAAGTGTTTTCTGAAAAGGATTACGTTTCAATGTATAGTTGAGAGTCATAGTGAATCAGTTTTTTATTTTTTTAGTTTGCTTTTTTAGGGGGCTAAGCTAATTAGCTCGATTTTATTCTTTAAGTTACAAGTAGATATATATTGTCGAAACAATGGTTAAGAGACTAAATTCACCATTTCCTACCTAACAGTGGAAGATGTTATGTGGTCCAAAGACCATTAACCATAAAAACTCACATAAACACATAAAAGGAATGTAGCTGTAGCTGGAAAAACAACCAACTCATGAACTGTCTTTTGGTATCCAACAATGTCATTTTTATTTCTGGGTGCTAAATAGAAGTTTGTCTTAATACAGAGGATTTCAATTCATGAATATTATTCAATTCAAAATTATCATTTCAAGTCAATTTTCCTTCATTTTTTTCTAGTTTGATTGGTCATTTTCGATACAGTTGATCTACTATATAGAATACATATATGGCGGGTCCAAAACCTATGATGAACTTATAAATTATAATTAGATGTGGTCCATGTGGAAATACAATAATGAATGAGGAAATGAATACTCTAATGGCTACTAGCTTATTTTAATGCTTATAAGTCTACCAGTCATTATTGCAACCCACTTGGGCACGACCATCACATTGCACCTAATTATTCCAATCTATTACAAATACAGAGTAATTTACACCACACCAAAATAATTCAGATAGAGAATACATATTATTATAGACTATAGTACTAATTTGATAAAGCTATTCTAGAAGCATGCCGTGAATTTTAACAAAACATCACTTTAACATTAACTAATAATCAAGAATGAAAAAGAGTCAAATGGGATTGGGTGATATATCCACTTTACCTTTTGGTCCAATTACGGAACCTGAAGGTGAAGGTGAAGGTTGAAGCTCCGGTGAGGATGAGGGTGTCGGCACCGTCGCTTCCATCCGGTAAAAAGGGTACAATTCGTACCTAATATAGCAACTGGGCAATAAAATTCTGCCCCCTTGCTTTCCACTACAACACCAAGGAAGAAGATTTATAGCTGCCAGAAGACAACTATTGCAACCGGTGCTGTTTAGGTCCGGTGTGCACTGTACAAGGTTGTACAGTGTTTGAAACAGAGAGATATTCACTTGCTTGGTCCTAAACTTCTTGTCACCAATCGAAACGTTCGAGGTGGTCGCCCTTGCCAAGTCAATCATCGTCATGTTCAGTAGCTTGTTAAACTTGTCCTGATCAGTCACATTCTGCGTGTTGAAAAACCCGAACTTTGGTTTTTCATCCACGGTGGAGAAGAAAGACCGGTTTGAGTAGCGCAACAAACAGTCACCGTACCATATCACAGCGATCTTCTCTCTTGAACACTTGTTTTTTATCTCTTTCACTGCAGCAACCACGCAGGTTCGGCAGACTTGAATTGTGACATCGCCGTGACAGTCGTAGAGACCGTAGACAGGTTCGGAGGTGTTTTGGCCACTGGTGGTGTTGTAGAATTCGAGGTTTTGGGTGGCGTTGGAGGAGATTGAAGAGAGGAGGGAGTTGAGATTGGATTGGTAGATGCTATTGGGACTGAAAGTGTTGTTTGCACATACCTGCTGACCATGAGAATTAGCTGAACAGGGTCAGCACCATGAGAATTAAGGCTGAGGAAGCTAAGCATGGAAAGGAACATGATGAGAAGGAAGAAGGGATTGGAGAAAGCCATTTTGATGAATCAATCTCTTCCTCTCCACAACTATGCAAGATTTTATGTTGTATTGTATTACATGTTTTGGTGAGTATAAATGGGATTTAGATAGAGGGTTGAAGATGTCAAACAATTTTGCCTTCAGGATGAGGGGGTCTGCATAACGCAAGTCAACGAGTCAACTACTTGAGTACTGACAAGCAACTTTAATGCTTTGTCATTGTTAGGGGATCGTCAATTCAATTTTGGGGTTAAACCAAACAAACACAGACGCTTGTCAGGTAGTCGTGTTCCAACTTTAATGGTTCGAAGTTGGAACACAACCATTTTCAGGAAAAATTATCCAACCACGTCATTTATCTGTGTTTTAATTTAATGAATAAGAAAAGAGTTATATGATTAGGATGTTATTCATTAAATTAAAACACAATTTTTTTTTATTTTTTTTTTTAGGTGGGTAAATAAATGACGTGGTTCATCTAGATTTTTTGAAACAAAATTCACAATTTTTGTTATGAACTGATATTTCAGCGCCAACTTTTAATATTTTTACACTATTTAAAAAGTTGTGTGGTCAAAAAACCAAATACCTCTCTCTTTTCAGCTTTATTCTTTCTTTACTCTTTCGTTTCTCTCTCTCTTCACACTTCACACCCTTTCACTTCACTCTTCGGTCCTTCCGCCGCCTATGATCAGAAAAATATTAAAAACCCCATTTAACAAATCTGCATGAGCATTCATTTTCTACCTGGATTCTTCATTTTTTTTCCTTTTCATTTCTCAAAAACCCAAACTTCATTTTCTTAAAAAGAAGCAAAAAAAGAGAAAATCCATGAAAACCCACATACCATTCTGCACTTTGGTGACAGCATTCTTAAAGAACCCGGTAACAGAGTCATGGAGGACTGAATAGACTTATCAAACTGCTGAGGTGGAGGCTGCACTGGTGGAGGCGGAGGAACCACGATCTTCTTCGGCGAATCGAAGACTGGTTGCTCAACGGCAGGCTTGGGAGTGGATGGTGGGGTCATGAACACCGTGTACGGCCCGATTTTTCCGATCATAGGCGGCGGCGTCGAGTCTTTGTTGATAGACATTGAAACAAGAATAAAAAAAAAGTGTAGGAAGGACTGAAGAGTGAAGTGAAAGGGTGTGAAGTCTGAATAGAGAGAGAAACGAAAAGAGTAAAGAAATAATAAAGCTGAAGAGAGAGGTTTTTGGTCTTTTTGAGGGAGCTAAGATAAGCCCAGTAGCTATTTTCGAGAAAGGCATGGGCCTTCTGCAAGAATTTCAGAGAGTGCAAGTGACAGCTGTCCTTACACCTGGAACCACCATGTGACTTTTGTTATGGTTTTATAAATGTTTTCAGTTTTCTTGTAGCTGAATTCTGGTTTTTGCTTTGAGCTTTGTAAGCGTTTGCTCTTGGGACCCTCTCTTGGGTTCCCCGTCTTGGTCTAGTCTCATGTGGGACTGTGGCCCAGCTTATAGTTTGTTTTAGGTGTCTTTGTTCATATTTTCAATAAAGTTCTCTATCTTTATTATCAAAAAAAAAAAAAAAATTGGTACGAAATATCAGTTCTCATTTCTTTTCATAATTTGTTAAAAAATAGAATACTATAATTAGTATAAGATTATTTTTCAAAAGAGATAATCTATTACATCAATTTTATGTGATTAAAGCAACGACATTTTCATATTTTATTGCCGATACCAGTTGTATTATGCATACATCAAACACAGATACTTTGTAAAAGTAAATTTGTGAAAAAAATTATACCACTACATTTATTGATTCAAAAACACCTAATTTCTAGTTTTAAATACTAAAAACTATGAATAAATAAGAATGACACTTATCCAATTTAAGATTTTCACTCATACTAGTATTATTGGACAATACTCAATCCAACTTAATTAGCTAAATACATAAGTGTCGAAGAGGCAACCCACGTTGACACGATTATAAATGGGTCAATTCAACATATTGATCTGCATGACCCGAAATCACCTCAAAATGACTCGGTTCTTTATTCGTGTTAATTAAAGCAAGTTGACATGAATCCATTTAACCCTAATAAATAATGAATCCATTTGAAATTCATTTTGATATTTATATTGATCATTTCTTGATTGAAACTATATATCCCCCAACCCTTTTATATTTGGCTAATCACTACATTATAATTTATTGATTTAATATTTTTGATAGTTTGATGACTAAAATCAATATTCTAACTTATATATGTTAAAAAAAAAATTGAGACTTTCATATGATTTATGTAAACTGATCACTATATATATATATATATATATATATATAATAACTCTCATATGAGATTAATATTCAGAAGTTTTCTTTTATTTTTTCACTAATATACAACACTGCGTGAGTGATCTGGCTGAGGAAGCTTTGCATAGAAAGGAACACATTGGGAAGGTACTAAGGTAGAAGGGACAGAAGGAAGTCAATCTGATGAATCACTCTCTTCCTCTTTGAAACTATGCAGCATTTTTGGAATTGGATTACATTGTTTTGACTAGCATGGATGATTTAGATATGAGGGCATGAATGGTGAAGATGCAAACATTTGCCTGGGAATCTAGTACGAGAGCCGATGAATATACTATACCGTACATTCCACGGAAGCCCATCAAGTCAGTCAGGGCCGGCCCTGGGGTAAGCCCAACAAGCCCCTGGGCTAGGGCAACCCCCCCTCCTCGAGGGCAATCAAAAAGGGAAAAAAAAAATTATTATATACATAAAAAAATAAAAAAAATAAAAAAAATTATACATATAAATCAAAGAAACACAAAATTGTATTCATAAAATAAAATTTTTATTAGAGGGCAAAAAATATATTTAGAGGGCAAAAAAAATATTCAAAGGGTAAAAATAAAAATAATCATAAACCAAGGGCAAAAAAAATATTCAAGGGCAAAAATAAAAAATAATCATAACTCATAAACCAATTACCAATACACGGGAGGGCAAAAAAAATATTCAAAGGGCAAAAATAAAATATAATCATAAAACACCCAACAGACCAACAGATCTAACCAAAACTAAACCCAAAAATAAAGTACAAATAAAACAATCCAACACACATTACCGGCAAAACACAACTTTACCAAACGTGCGAAAAAAAATTTAAAAAAAAAATCCCTAAATCACAATCCAGAAAAATCCCCCAAATCACCTTGAAACCACCGGTCCACCACGATCAGCCACTAGATCCCGTAACCACCGGTCCACCAGTACAAAGAACTGAAGGAGGAGTAGCCGAGCAGCAACCAGCCACCACCACGTGCAAGGCATGCCCGCACGCAGACGCTGAGACGCAAGGGACACCGCACGCATCTCACGCTGTCATGCGGCATGCCTCATGGTCACAACCAGACTCCGGATTTGGTATGCTCTCTCTCTCTCTCTCTCTCTCTCTGTTGCTTTTGAAATTTTATGTGTGAATCAGTGAATGGGACTGTGTTAAGGAGTAATGACTGGCTGTGTTTTGTTTTTATGCACTTTACTTCTTTTTTTTTATAAGATTTTTATGCACTTTACTTATTTGCTTTTACTAGCTGCTGGGGAAGTGGTGGGTCAGTGCATGTGCACTTGTTTGCTTTTTTTTTTTATTGAATTGTTTTTTACACTTTGACCGAATATATTGTGATTTGTGTGAGTGCTATAGTGTTTGTGTTTGTGAGTATTTATTTTATATTTATTTGAGACTTTGAATGTTGTGTTGTTGAATTATTTGAGACTTTAAATGTTGTGTTGTTGTATGTGAATGTTGTGTGGTTGAGTATTTATTTAAGACTTTAAATGTTGGCTTGTGTTGTGTGGTTGTCTTTGTATTGACCGAATAGTGTAGTGTTATTTTTATTCTTTGGATGGGAGTACTGCGCATTAGATTTATACTAGTCGCAAACCTGTGCGATGCACAGGAAAATTATTGAAAATAAAATCTAAATTAATTTTGATTCCTTTTACTTTTTTTGTTGAATATGTTTTTTTTTAAAATGTTGTAGGCAAGATCGATAAAGAGACTTTACGAATCAATTTAGGATAGATCCTACTTTTTTGTTTAAAAAAATAATTAAGAAAGTATTTACCATAGGATAATTAAAATTTAATATAATGTAATTTTTCTTTTGGCATAAGTTGAATATAATCCAATTTTTATAAAACACGATTCATGTTTATATTTACATATGGATCATGTTTCCATCCAAAAATAAAATAAAGGATACTTAAAATAAGAAGAAGGACAAATAAATACATGGGCACATGATTATATGATCAAACCTAAATAATTTTCATAACTCATTTCAAGCTCACATGGTTTCATTATAACAAATCCATCCATCTTTCTCCATTGCCAGCAACAAAATTAAATGAAATACATAAGAAAAAAAAAATGAACTCTAAAAATCTTGATGAAAATTGATAATTATGATTATTATTAAAATATATTTATATTGTGTTTATATATGGAATATATTTTAGTATTAGACATTAATTATGATTGTGTTTTATATATGGAATAATATATTCTTATATTAAAGAAAATATGATGTGTCAAAATTCTAATGGAAAGTTTAATAATAGAATAAAATTTAAATTCAATTAGAAAATATATATTAAAATAATGAGGTGTAAAATTGTGAGATTTCAAAAGCTTATGTGGCGCAACATGATGAGGTCAACCAAAAGTCAAAAAGTTCGATTTTACATTATATGTTTGTTGTGTTTTTATTTTTATTTTTTTATGGGAGCGTAATAGTGTTATTAACACTAAAACATTTTTTAGTTAAAAACTATTAAACCTAAAATAATATTAATAAGTATTAGTTTAGATTTTTAGGAGTGTAATATAAAAACTTATCTTCGGAAATGAGTTAACTATACCGGTTACAGTTGCGTCAGCGGAAAGGAGTTTCTCTAAGTTGAAGTTAATAAAAACTTATCTTCGGACTACTATATCACAAGAGAGATTAAGTGGTTTGATTATGATCTCAATTGAGAATGAGTATTTGGATAAGCTAAATTACGATGACTTGATTGAATAATTTGCTTCAAAAAAATACAAGGAGAAGTAATTTTCTTGGAGTTGGATTGTGCTAATTATAAAGTACCATAACCGGTTAAAAGTACAATGTAACTTTGATTTTGCATAAAAAAAAAATTTTGGACTTCATGTTATTTTTTTTAATATTAAATAATAAGTAGGGTAACCAAAATTAGGATGGGGCTAGGGCAACCCAACTCTCGGGGCCGCCCCTAAAGTCAATCAAGCAACTGAAATATTTCTCCTTTATTAGAGGGTGCCAACTGCCGACAGGGAAAATAATACTACACAAATAAATACAAGAGTAATATTAGAAGTACAATATTTTGTATGGCATAATTGTTGACATGATTGGTTGTAATTAAAACATCATTTTCATGTAAGTCTACTATTGACATTATTTAATTATGTATCAATCACAATTCACAACATATCAAGTCATTAATTGTGAAAAATAGTATGTCTTTATAATTATTCTAAATAAAAACAATAAGTTTAAGAGTTTATGGATACAAAAATTTTCACAAATGTTTTTATTACTGTAACGCCCCGAACCCAAAGCATGAATTCGACACATGACAACAGCCGCGCACCCATAAGGCGTGCCTTACAAGTGTGCCAAGCCTTACTAACAAATTTTTAAAAAAATGATATCCTTGGTCTAAAATCTCCAAATAAACATATTAACTCATAAGTTCACTTGATATAAAAATCTCCAAATAAACATATTAACCAGTAAGTTCAAGTGAATTACATCCATGCATTACTATTCCAAATCCTAACAAACAAAAGTCTATCATAAAGTCCTTAATCAACAAATAAGAAATACTAATATTATTCATACCTAGAAGTCCTTCTCACACAATTCCCAGCAACGTCCGAGCTAGCTAATCCTTCAGAAATCTGAAATGGGAAAGAAAAAGGGGGGTGAGCTGGGAGGCTCAGTAAATAACTATAGTTTGAAAAGGGTGGATCAAGCATTTATTCAAATAAAATATATAAATGTTCATAGGATAAATCTTATAGACTTAAGAAGTATAACACAATGCAGCGGAAAACTATATATAAATTACAATAAGTTCAAAACATCAAAAGTCTCGAATTTACTTAAAATAATGCAATCAATTAGATTTCAAATGTTTAAGTAAGACAATATGACTATGGTCACGCTATATCCCCGTGACTAGGCCCAGAACCACACATAGGCCGGTGGTAAGCCCCAGAAGAAACTAGTTTCTGTGCCAACGTTTACCCCCATTGGCGGGGTCCAAAGCATAGTCAAATGGTTCAGATTCTTTTCAGATTCAATTTTATTTCAGTCAATGTCAAAAGATCATATTCAATAAAATCACAGTTCAACAATGTTTGGTTCTTTTCACAAAATTCAAAAAGTGCTTGATCCCAGTTGAAGACACAAAACTTTCTAAACAATCAACTAATTAAATCAAATACATTATAATATTCCAAAAAGACAAAACTCTAATTCTTTTCTTTAAACCAATGTATCTAAAATAATTAAAATAATAATCTGTACTGAAATACAATGAATATTTAATAAATAAAATAGGAAGTTTCAGCAAAATATAGCTAGTTAAGAAAACGTTACTTACCTCTACCAAGCAAGAGATCTTGTAATACTCTCAATCTCTTCTTTTCAAAATTTACAACTCCGATCCTAAATCAATTGTACAATGATCAAAATCCATTAATTGACATAAACAATGCTATTTACTCTCAATGTACAAAATTAAAGCCTAATATTATTCATTCTCACTATTACTATTTTATTTTATCTCTTCTCTCCATAAGTACATTCAGGAACCCTTCACAATTTTATTTCTCCCAGGAGCCGCCACTCATACTTCCTTAAGCCTTCACATCAATAGTCTACATATGACCTTCTTTTATTTTATTTCTTTTCCTTTTTACTGTTTTCCTTTTACTGCATGTACAGGAGGCTGTACAATAACCCATTACTTCACGTCAATAGACTAGAAGTTGGCTATCTTTTTCTTTTTTTCTCACAGATTGCTACGGCTATGCAGCAGGGCTAACATTGATTTTTTGTTTCTTCTCTCAAGGACTATACAGCATATACAGAAGCCTAAGATTTCTAGGATTTGTACTTTGCACAACTCCTCATCACATCAATATACTAATAGTCTAATAGTCTAATAGGTGTGGCCATCTTTTGCTTTTCTTCTTTTTGAAACCTGTACCCACGCCTAGGTCTAGAAAATCAAACGTAGATATGAAACGTAGTTATGCAGAAATTCTGAAATCAGAAAAAAGAGTCTTTGCATCATGGATAAGCTTCTGACCACAATTAATCTTGATAAAAAAATTCTCCCATGACTTATGATAATCCGGCTATCTAAAAGGAACGACAACTAATTTTTTTTTTTTTTTATTCTCTATCTAGCAATTACATCTAAATTAAAAGAGTCTTTCAAGTTTCTTACCTCAAGAATTCTTCAATCTGTCTCCTCTTGAAATCCTTCAAATTCTTTGCCGTCAAAGAGTGTCTATTGGTATCCAAATAAAGTTTAGAACTCTATTTATATCCTAATATTACTAGGGTTACAACCCATTTATTTTTATTTCTAAAAACTCCTAAAATAAATGATTTATTTGTATTTTTACCCTACACTTGAAATTTACTAAATTACCCACTTAAACAATTTTTTTTTTTTTTGAATCCTTTGGGACCGGGTATTACATTCTCCCCCACTTATAAGAATTCAGTCCTCTGAATTCGTTCCAAATTGAACGAGTACATCACACTTCCACTGCGCTACTCAAATGCCACAAATTTAATACTGTCAATAAAATTTCCTTACTCATCCATCACAGTATACAAACTACTAAAATATGAAAAATCCTTCAGATACACATAACTTTTACCAAAGTAATTCTTTAATTCCCTTCCATAACTAATAAGAATTATACGACCTATTTTTCAAAAATAATCCAAATAATCTATAATTTATCACTGGCTAGTCTCAAATAAATCAAAAATCTTAATGAGTCTCCAAAAGTATAACAAAAGAAAATCCAATGATATCAAGGTTCACATAAATCACTAAACTCTAACAGCCATTTAATTCTGTACCTCAAGATTAAATAATGTCTCCATTCTCTTGTAAGCTCAAAAATGTTTCATGATATATCCATATATATTTTCTATAACACAATTTGTAACTATAAGATATCCAAAGTCTCCTTACATATTTCACTTAAGCACTAATATGGTGTCCACGTCATAGAATACCTCAATCATAGAAATTATCTTTTGCAATTAAACCATATTTAGATCACCTCTAACTTCTAGATAGTCAAATACGATAGTACTTAAGGCTTAACTCTTTAAACAAATCGAGTTCCTCACAATATAGAATTATAGTCTCTAAGTGCTGATTGGCTAGAAAGGACAATGTCCACTGTGTCACCTTTATGAACAGAAAACTTTTTAGATCACTAAATAAAACAGCCCAAATTTTCACCTTACTAGAAAGTAAGCCTAATAACCTCACTCTTTTAATACCATATAACTTCATAAGTTCTAAAACTTTTCCACTATAAGATCCAAAGTGTTACAATTGAATACACTAATATACCTAAAGTTTTGAGAAGAAAATATTATCAACCGTCCTTCATCAATATCTAATTAAAGTCGAATGCTAAAAACTCAAGAATAATCTCTAACATTGCTTTGTTGATTTTTATGTTCCTGAATCACAATTTGAGTTTTTTCAATACCTCTCATTTTGATAGCATCACTCTTATGCCTCAAATCAAAATTATTCTCCTTTTAGAGTTGATAAGACTACACCACTGTAAAGCCAACGTCAAAGCAACCTAATTATACTCAATAAGATCGATCCACTAATGGAAGGTATAATTCACATAAGATTTATATTGGAGACAACAATTACTATTTGAAAAACATACCTTCATAATTTTTTTTTTTTCCTCAAAGTTACCTTTGTATATAGAATTTTCCTAAGAGACCTTAAGTATCAAACTGATGCACTATCCTTAATGTCACTTCTTATAGATTTCCCCTAATCACACATAATCAATAATATGGGGACTAAAAAGAATTTTAGATCTTCTCTATCCTTTAGATACTATAGTCTAATACAATTATGTTTTCATTTAACTCCTTAAACGAAATTTATTCCTTCATAATTCCACCATCAAATATAAACTTATAATTCTCACTTGTATAAGGGTTTGAAGAGACAATGTCTACGGAAAATTGTCAAACCTTTGAAATAATTCCAACAGACTACTTTAAAGCTTAACTAGGTACGAGACTCAAAAATCTAGAACCAGTAAAATCTTTCAATGATCAACTCACACTTGTAATATCAAACTTTAAACCTTTGAAAATCTCCAACACATAAATCTTAGAGGGAACATCTGGAAACTACTGGAATCTTGTAAAACTACTAATCCAAAAAATAAAATATCTTATCGGGAAGTTGGTCCAATAACCCAAACTTATGTACTATAAAAGTAATAAGTCCTAAATACATGTCAATGTAAAATCTAAGGCGCCAAAGTTTATTATACCTAATTATCACGAACAAATTAAAAATGGCATTGTCTTCCAATCGAATTTAATAAACAATATCCTATCAAAATTGAGCCCCTAGTTAATAATACCACTAACCATTGCATTCTACACCATCTGTAAAATCACAATTCGTCTTCAATTGAAAGATCCAATTCATTAACTTCATATCAACTAAAAATCACAAATATGGTATTCAAACTTTAATCCTTACAATGTTGAACAATTTCCATGCCCCAAAAATAAAAATCAGGAACTCAACTTTGTAATAGCGGAATATATCCCATAACAGGTATTAACTACCTCTCATAATTAAACTGATACTAATTCTCCAAGTCAAGCCTTTTGCATTCTACAAAACCTATAATATCACAGTATTCATCATATTGTCAGATTCAATTCACCAAGTTCATATCACCTCAAATCAAGAAATCACATTGTAATAATACAATATTAACCTCTAGAAATGCATACGATTTCCAAGTCCATTATTGCGTGTCATTGGGAATGTCCATATATCTCATATTACATGGTGACATCTTAACCTATAATCAATATAAAATGATACTAGAATGTTACGGATTCCAATTATGTCAAAACTAATAAGAGACTTAATCTTCTGATAGCACAAAACGTAATCCCAAAATGCTAGATATTTAGTTGTCTCTGAATTGTCCGTCAATACATACAAATCAAACCTAACCAACAATGATCTAAACTCAATGAAAATCAAACTTTAACATAAAAACCCAATAAAATCCAACATATTCAAACTCTATTGAAGACCCTGAAATTACATCTGAATATATTTTTAGCAGAGCAACAACCTCAAATTATTTTTCTTTGTCATACTATGAATTGTCTACGACCCATATAGATTGAAACTGACCATAAGGACTACCAAATCATATCCTAAGCTCCATTAAGTCTATAGAATCATAAACTAAATTCCACAAAGTTTACAAATCAAAACCTAACTCCACATGGTCTACAAAATCATAACCTGACTCCACAAAGTTTACAGAATCATAACCTGAACTTCATAAATTCTTCAGAATCATAACCTGAGCTCTGATACCACTT
>OU015767.1:37296705-37315776 GCA_907173295.1 Fagus sylvatica
CTCTAACGAGCAACTCGATCTTCGCTTCCGCATTTCAAAAATTAAAAACATCCAAAAAGCTCCTCACCACAAATCTTTCCTTTTCCCAAAACTGATCACAAAAATCAGTCTCTCACTTCAAGATCGGCAAAACCCCAGTTACCCGATCAGAATCCAAGCCTGCACGCGCTCCCACGCGCGGCCTATGGCTTCGGCAAACTCTGAGATCTCTTCACGCGCCACCGCATCACCAAGTCTCGGTTCTACCTCTTCCAGACACCGATTCAAGTTTTGATCACTTCCATTCGATATATCAGAGGCCGATATACTCACTGCCACAAAAATCGGGGCAATCCGAGTATGCACGCGCCTCCACGCGCCGCACAAACTTTCTGGAATCTCCTCCACTCACCGCCACCTCCAAGCTCTAGATCTGCCTATTTCGGCACAATTTCCAGAAATTGACAGCACCATCACCATCGGCGTCCTCAGATCGGTTCGTACCGAAAATTTCGCCGCCATATTCCATTGCACGCGCTTCCACGCGCCGCATCATTAATCGGGTACCCATGACCCGGATTTAAGATCCGTCTCTGTTCTGACCCGCGCCGCTCACAAGGATGACGTCAGCCCTAGGCACTATTGCTTACTGCTGACGTCAGCAGACCCGAAAAAAAAAAAAAAAAAAAAAAAAAAAAAAAAAAAAAATTGCGACCAGTGAGAAAAAAAAAAAAAAATCATTTTAAAATGTGTTTTGCTTGCATTTTATTTTTTATTTATTTTTGTTTGCAATATTAAAAAAAAAAAAAAAAAACAAAAAAGAAAAAGAAAGAAAACTGGCATTGACCAGTAAGAGAAAAAAAAAAAATTGTGGGATTTACTTTTTGATTCTATCTTAAATGAGCCGAGATCAAGCCAAGCCATCGAGCCACTGAGCTGCGATCCCGAGCCAAGACCATTTCAAGATCCGAGCCTCTGAGCCACTGAGTCATGATCCGAGCCATTGAGCCATGATTCGACCAAGCCAAGCCAAGATCTACTTCAAGCCAAAATCCAAGCCATCGAGCCTCTGAGCCGAGATTCGAGCCATCGAGCCGAGATACGAGCTAAGCCGAGTTGAGCCAAGATATTTGAGCTATTCTTTTGTAAACAAACTCAAAGGTTTCATTAAAATTACACCTTGAGTTTGAGGGGGAATGTTAAGGAATCCCACATAGGTTAGATAGGAGAGTTGTGTTAGTAGTCCTATGTATAAATAGGACACTTCACAACACATTGTAATCATCCAAATTATATCATACAGAGAATATAATAAAGATGTAGCCCATTGGCTACATCATGTGGACGTAGGCTCACATAGCCGAACCACTTGAAAACCCTAGCCTCTTCCTCTCTCTTTCTCAAACTCTCTTATATTCTATTGTCATTAGATTTAGGTTTTCTACACGATGAGTGCACGTTGCGTTATACCAACGAGTCATACCTGAACGACTTAGTTCCCTTTGAGAACATGGTCACTACCAACCAGAGTATCTTGCAGGCAGAGCTGGACCAGTTTAACGGGTTGTTAGCCGGTACGATGAAATCGTTGGCGCAAACAGCAGCGAATTCTCAATCGAATAAGAGGTTTGCGACGTCGGTGAACAAGTTTACAAACTCGCAGACGCTATACAGCCTTGTGCAGTGCACACCGGAGATGAGTGTGAGTTTATGCTTGACATGTTTGGAAAGTGCCATAGCTAGTCTTCCCACATGCTGCAATGGAAAACTAGGCGGAAAGGTTTTGCTTCCAAGCTCTAATATTAGATACGAACTTTACCCTTTTTTTAATTACACGGCATCAACTCCCACGGTTCCTCCTCTTCCTCCAGGTACGCTATAAATTCTTAGCACACTAACCACAATAGCATCATTAATTTGCTCTATGAGTTTTAACGTATGAGGTGAGGTTATTTGGGTCTTCTGGCTGCAATTAAAGAGACTTATTGATGTATATCTCTTTTGTTTTGACAAAATTAAAATTTGAAGAAAGGAAATTAGAAAATGGTAATGACACACATAATTTTTATGCGTTGTGTTTGTCTTTAAGGTATTTATGGTCTAATTATTTTCAGGTGCACTAAGTTAGTGCTTGAGGCTGATATAGGCAATCTAGTAATATTGTGGAGACATCACAAAAGGCACTGCCTTTTAGATCTTTATACTAACAGGGTTCATGTTTATACACATAAAAAATGCGTCTTTAATTCACAATTTCTCAACTACTTTTACCAATTAAGGTTTCACTACATACCCATATACATATGGCTTCCTGTGTCTTAACACTTTTTCATTGATCTGAGTGGCCAACGGCCATAACTTACAGAAACTTACAGAAAACAGGCCTTGTAACACTCTCATAGCTACATGGATCTTTAATTCCCATAATGAAGCATCAAAGTTTTGCCAAGTCAATGATGCATCATGTTAATTGTTTATGCAGGGAAAAACAAGTCGTCTCTAACAATTATTGCCATTGCTGTCCCAATTTCTGTTTCTATGGTGCTTTTTGCTGTTGGACTTTGCTTCCTGTGTAGAAGAACAAGCAAGAAATACAATACATTACTGGAAGAAAATGGTAAACAAAAAAAAAAGTTTAGTTGATCATCATATGTAATTATTCTTAAACATTTTTCTGTAATATTTTTCATTTGCAGAATTCAATATATCTAATGTTTGGTTGTGTAGCTGGAATGGAAATTCCAACTGTAGAGTCCTTGCAATTTGACTTGGGTACAATTGAAGCTGCCACAAACAAGTTCTCTGATGATAATAAGATTGGTAAAGGTGGATTTGGTACGGTTTACAAGGTAGGAATGTAGTTAACATTAAATTTAGTGATAATATACATATATATGTGATGATGGAATGTCCTAAACTTTGATTCGAATATATTCCAGGGTATCCTTTCCAATGGACAAGAAATAGCAGTGAAAAGGCTATCCAAAAACTCTGTGCAGGGTGCAGTAGAATTTAAGAATGAGGTTGTGCTACTTGTCATGAACTTTTCATAAGCTGAATTATTAAAAGCTGAGGATTTAAGAAATAATAAGAATAAAGTTTACCTTTCGAATTGAATCAAATAATTTCATAGTCTCATTCATCTCTAAGTTGAATATTTATTTTGAAAAAAATTATAGAATCTGAGAGGCAAGGACAACTGGATTGGTCAAGCCGTTACAACATTATAGGAGGGATCGCTCGAGGGATTCTTTATCTTCATGAAGATTCTCGGCTTAAAATTATACATCGTGATCTTAAAGCTAGCAATGTTTTGTTAGATGCCAATATGAATTCAAAGATTTCAGATTTTGGCATGGCAAGGATATTTGTAGTGGATCAAGTTCAAGGAAATACAAATAGAATCGTTGGAACATTGTAAGTTTTCAATCACTATTTTTGACTTTGCTTAATCTAAATCAACAAGATTACTTTTTGTCTTATTGCATGTGAGAATTACAGGAAAGGAAAGGATGTTACCTTCTAAGGTGATTGATAGCTTGAGACAGAAGATTATACAAATCTGCTATTATAATTGGTTTCCTAAATTTTACTTGTTATGTCATTACTTAATATTGTTGTATTGATGGTATTTGTTTGTAGTGGTTATATGTCTCCAGAGTATGCAATGCACGGACGATTCTCTGTAAAATCCGATGTGTTTAGTTTTGGTGTCCTAATTCTAGAGATTATAAGTGGCAAGAAGAACAACTCATTCTACCAATCAGAACACGATGAGGACCTCTTAAGCTATGTGAGTGTGGAACAAATAATTTCAATTTTGTGTCAACTTTATGAATGCGAATATAATCAGTTCCATGTGCTGAAGAGAAAAAAAATAATTGGGGTGAGTTTGGACCAGGGTCCTGAAAATGGGGAAAAAGTTAATGATGAATATTATCTTTGCAGGCTTGGAAACAATGGAAGAATGGGACACCCTTGGAATTGTTGGATCCAACTATAAGAAGTTCTTTTTCAAGAAATGAAGTCATTAGATGCATCCATATTGGCTTATTGTGTGTTCAAGAAGACCCGAACAACCGACCTACAATGGCAACAGTAGTTCTCATGCTTGACAGTTACTCTGTTAGCCTGCAGTTACCTCGGCAGCCAGCATTTTTGCTTTGGAGTAGAACAAGTAGAAACACGCCAACAAAGGAGCTGCAAGATGATAGTTTTACAAGTCCGATAGTGCCTTGGTCAGCTGATGAAGCACCGATCACTGAGCTATACCCTCGATAGTGTGAAAAATCAAGGTGTTATCCACTTTAATTAATTATTTGTTACCAAGTGATAAAACTATAACTTATGGCTTCACATGGCTTTGGTTTAAGGAATGTAAAGTTGTGAATTTAGGACAATGTGTCTTGTTACGGTGTTACCAAGTGATGAAACTAGAACTTATGGCTTCTTGGCTTTGGTTTATGGAATGTAGAGTTGTGAAATTAGGACAATGTGTCTGAGTTCCAAATAGTTTAGTTCAAACATAAGCTTTAGTTCAAAGTTCAAACATAAGTTTTATGTAAAACCCACTCTCCTAACTATCAAATTATCTATCTTTGCAATTTGCTAGGGATATTGGTTTACAGATGGTAGAAATGCAAGGTGGCTACAGGGGGCTTTTCAAGTTACTAAGAGTAGGTGCTCCTAGCTTGGCAAGTCATGGTGTGTTGGTTGATGCTATCATTTGGTTGGCAAAACAGTTTCAAATTATTAGTTTTACTAGCATTAATGCAAGTTGTAATAGGGTTGCTCAAGCCCTAGCTACAAAGGCTTTGTCCTCAATTTCAGAGGCAGGTGTGGTTTGAGGATTATCGAGCCTTTATTTCTTCTATTGTACAATAATATTCAATAAAATTATGCTATCGTTTAATAATAATAATAATAATAATAATAATAATAATAATAAAGTTGTATTTAAAGGAAAAACTATAAAAGTAGACTCACATATTGGATCCAGAATGAACCAATTAATCATGTGAGAGATAAGAAATTTTTTACTCATATAAGACATGGACATTTGGATCGCTAAATAAGCTTATTGACACACTGGTGAAACAATAAATTATTATTTTTTGAATATTCAGTAATTAGGAGAGTGAGGACTTGAATCTTGATTCTCCTCATAAAGAAGACTAATCAATATTAGTTGAGTTACAAAGGCTATCCGCGAAACAATGTATTTATCATTGGCATGTGGACATATAGCTTGACTATTTATAACATTGCAATATAAATTAGAATTGTTGAGGTTATAAGTTAATGATATCAGTGGTGGATTCAGATAATAACCAATAAAAATGGTTGCACGTGTAACATTAATCATAAAATATATTGGACACCCTCCTTCACCAAAATTATATTTACGAAAAACGATCCCTAGTAAAGGCTTACCCACTGCGCTACACACTAACATTTACTTTTGTATACCTTTTGGCCAAGTTCAAGTGCATCTAACATTTGTTTTTGAACTTTTTTTGGGCTAAAGCAAGAAATTTATATACGTTTCTTTATTTTCTTTGTTTTGGCTGTGAATTAAGAACTTGGAACTTGGAAGGTTCTAAAAACAACGGTCCTTCCACAATTCCACCTCTAATCCTAGTTTAGAATTTTGCCCGATTCAATTTGCTTTATTATTGTCTTATTAGTTAACCAATAACCACCATAAATAAATAATAAAAAATAAAAAAAAAAATTGAACATAAAGAAATCACTCGAGTTAGGTTGGAAATAAATAGGATTTCCTTGACATCAATCTCCAGTTAGTGACTTTTTAGTGGCAGAAATAGAACTAGTCGAGTGGCTTTTGTTGACCTATGCAAAACAAGAGGCTCCAACTGCACCACCCATGTCCTCATCATATCTTGATTGATCCCATTCACCAACTTACCCACTAAAAAACAAAACAAAAATTGAAACAAACATGAAATTGAGACCTTTCAATCGTAAGAGGAGTTAAGAGGTATAGATCAGTCACCACCACTCACCAAAATGCCTTCTCACAAATTTCTCACACTTAATAGTGGCTCTGTTACACTGCCATTACCTCAACAACCAGCATTTTTGCCAAGATAGCACTTGGACTCTGATCAATCTACAAGCAAGTCAATGTCATGGTCTGTTAATGAAGTGTCCATTACTGAACTAGACCCTCTATAGTTATATTTCCGACTTTAAGTCTCTGTTTACCAAGTGATAAAGTGTTAAAATTATGAGTTATGATTATGTTGGAAATAAAACCTTATTCGTAAAACTTGTGGGATGCAAAAAATAAATAACAAGTACATAACAACAATTTTATGTGGAAAACCCTTTCTACTTGAAGGGAAAAACCACAGGACAATCTCCGAATAATTTCACTATTATAATACTTAATTACAATAGTTCTCCTAACTTAAGGTCCTCACCAAATACAATAATAATCTCTTTAGGAATTAATACTCAACAATTCTCTAGAGGAAACCCCAAATCCCTTTGTGTATGTCTCATGGCTAAAGAAAAATCTCCCTAGTTTTTCTTTGCTTTCACACACACTCACAACACTCACTGGTTTTTCGCAATTCCCAATTGTGGATTGCTCTCTCAATATTGCGGCACAACACTATCACACAATTCTCTAACATTGCCTTTATATAGCAATAGTTAACCGGTTGAGTTGTTCTATTTCTAACAGAATACAACTTCCTACTAACACTACACTTCTAATTGTAATAGGATATCAACTGCTTAAGTCTTCCATTTTTTTATAGAATTACTTGACCTCTTCACTTGTCCTATTTCTAATAGAACACAAGCTTCCTACTTTTAATAGATGTAGTCTTCTATACTTGTCCAGCAAACTCATCAATTGGGCCTTCCTTTGGTGTGGGCTGGACCTTGGTGCTCCACGTGCACCCCAACATATTGCAACTTGCATAATGAACTCACTATGTTAAAGAGTTCCCAGTCTTTTAGTTCCAACATCAGTCCAACTCCGTTGTATGTTTGGTGTATATATATTATAGTTTTGATCTCAACATGACTGAATGGGAGTGGGCTTCCATGATTTGAGTCTATACTTACAAAACCTCTGTAGTCATAAACTTTATTTGTAATCTCAACAAATGATTTGTTTGCTAGTGGTCCCAAAACTCTAGAATTCTTTTACAGGAATCTCCTACACAAATGAACTCATTCACAACCATCAGAATTCCATTACTCTTAAAGATCTATTTGAAACGATAAAAACAATGGATTCACTCGACCGAACCTTTAGTTCTTCAAAACCTACACACATCCAACTTCACAAAAAGTTTTGTACATTGTAAATTAAAAGGTTTGAGTTCACTAAGAGTCTTGTTTTCACTTAACAACACAATAATGTGCCAAGAGAATCATCTAAAGTTCAAATCCTCCCAACACAATTATTGGATTATCAAAAAAAAAAAAAATTGTGACAGATTTAAATGGAAAGATCACATTAAAAATAAATGAAAGTTGAAGGATTGAAACGAAAATGAAAAAAGTTGGTGGACTTGAAATAAGCCAAAATTAAAGGGTTTCATTTGTTATATTATAAGTACATTCATAATCTTCCTCTTTCTTGATCTTCTTTTTTTCTTCATCATGTGCTGACAGAATGGTCAAACCCATTGTGGAGGACTCGGGGGGCCCTCGTAAGTCATAAGTCATAAGTCCTACCTCAGTATTCTATAAGTCCTACCTCGTTATTCTATAATTTTCCCATCTTTTCTCTCTAACTCATTAATGGAAGAAAGATTTGTAAAGTGAAGCTGCTGTTTCGCAAATTTCAAGAAAAACGCAAAAATGCTGAACTGCAAATTTCCCATATCTCTCTTCCTCTTATTAAGCTTACTTAGCCTTACCAGTGAAGCAGCACCTACTTATGCCTCTCATGACTGCTCCAATTCAACCTTTTTCACTCCCAACAGCACCTACCAAGCCAATCTCAAACTCCTCCTCTCTTCTCTATCCTCCAACGCCACACGCCAAGATGGGTTCTACAAATCCACGGTGGGTCAGAGCCCTCCGGACGTGGCCACTGGACTTTTTCTCTGCCGTGGTGATCTCACCCCGACCGCCTGTCAAGACTGCATCTCTAATGCAACGAAAGACATACAAAATCGCTGTCCCTTTGACAAAGTGATCCTAATTTGGTACGATGAGTGCATGTTGCGTTACTCCAACGAGTCAGACCTGAACAACTTGGTGCCCTTTGTGGACATGTCCACTACCAATCAGAATATTGCAGAAGCAGGCCTGGACCGGTTTAATGGTTTGTTGGCCAGCACCATGAAATCGTTGGCGCAAACAGTGGCGAATTCCCAATCAAATAAGAGGTTTGCGACGGCGGTGGACAAGTTTACAAACTCGCTCACGCTCTACAGCCTGGTTCAGTGCATACCGGAGCTGACTGTCAGTGCATGCTTGATGGTTTTGGAAAACGCCATCGCTAATCTCCCTATATGCTGCAATGGAAAACAGGGCGGAAAGGTTCTGCTTCCGAGCTCTAATGTTAGATACGAACTTTACCCATTTTTTAACTACACGGCATCATCTCCTACACTTATTCCACCTCTTCTTCCTCCGGGTACGCTTTAAATACGCATACTAATTAACCTCAATAGCATCATTAATTTGCTCTATGATTTTTAACGTATGGTTTGAGATCAATTTATTTATTTATTTTATGCATATCTCATGATTACAAATTAGGTGAGGTAATGAGTATGACCCACACAATTGTAATGCATGTATATCTCTTGTACTTGTGCTTGTGTTTTAAGATATTTAATTTAATTTATGTAATATTATTTTTCAGCTGTCACTAAGAGTTGGCAACATAGTAATATTATTAATTTCCTCTTAATGGTGCACATATTCTTCTACTTCCTGTAAATAGTAACCAAAATTGGTAGCAATTTAATGGTAGCATAAAATTGGTAACTATTAATAAATTATCTTCAATATTTTTAATAAATGATTTTGATACTATTTTAAAAGAATAATAAAGCTATTATTAATATGAGTTTCAATTGACTCAACTGGTAATGTTTCTTGTGGTACCATAGGTTTATATGCGATTGTAATATATCACAAAAAAATAAAAATAAAGTAAAGCTACTATCAATTGTGTTGGTGCACTCAGAATGCCGGGACATATATGGAGATTTTCCCTCTTATTCAGAAAGTAAGGAAAAGTATAATTTTTTTTAATATTCATTAAGGTCTCCTTAAAAATAAAGAAGCAACGTATCATTGAAAAGAAATTAAATTACATTTGTGGATAGGATTAAGCGAAATGGACGTTAACATAATAATAAAAATATTAATTTATAAAACGTTGTCATCACGTTTATTGTGCTTCATGAGATCCATGATTCTCTTGATAATGATTTAATTCACTTGTATGTTAAAATCTCCTTTTCAAGGCTGCCCCATCTCTCTTCTCTACATGCTCTCTTCACTACATGGAAGATGCCTATAAATAGGACATTTTCTAAGCCCCAAAAGCGTACCATGTCTTGTATGACAAATTGCTACAATATGATCGTGTTCATGACAAAGCATCACTTCTGGATAGGTCCCGTCTTGGTGCTTCTACAATGAACAACGATCAGTTTGTAGGATTTTTTTTTTTTTTTTGTGAAAATAGACATCTTACTGGATGAAGAGATTAATTTGGTAAAACACTACAATCCAATCGTGTTCTTGGTTTATCATATGCCTTCGTGGTATTGACTTATATGGTTAATAATATACTATAAACAACGACCAGTTTGTAGATTGTTTTTGCCCTGAAGATTGCCTTACCATGCCAAGCAAAGAAAAAGATAATTGCTAGCCAGTGAGAGAACCCCCAAAAAAAAAAAAAAAATTGTGGTTTATTTATACTTCCTTAACATAACAAAAATGCATTTTTAATCAATAGTTCCGCTGGTTAACATAGGGGACTAGCCTGTCATATAGAAGAGGTTCTCAATTTCTCAACAAACTTTTTTCCAATTAAGGTTTCAGTACAAACTCATATACATATGGCTTCTGTGGGCTGTGGCTAACACTTTTTTATTGATCTGAGTGGCTAACCGCCAACCACTTATGTAGAATAAACTTACACAAACCAGGACTTGTAACACTCTCTTTTCTACATGGACCTTTAATTCCCATAATGAACCATCAAAGGATTTACCAAGTCAATGATGCATCATGTTAATTGTTTATGCAGGAAAAAGCAAATCATCTCTAATAATTATCGCCATTGCTGTCCCAATTTCTGTTTCTATGGTGCTTTTAGCCGTTGGACTTTGCTTCCTGCGTAGAAGAACAAGCAAGAAATACAATACATTACTGGAAGAAAATGGTAAACAATAAAAAGTTTAGTTGATCATCATATGTAATTATTCTTAGACATTTTTCTGTAATAGTTTTGTCATGATTATAATTCAATATATTTAATTTTTGGTTGTGTAGCTGGAATGGAAATTCCAACTGTAGAGTTCTTGCAATTTGACTTGGGTACAATTGAAGCTGCCACAAACAAGTTTTCTGATGATAATAAGATTGGTAAAGGTGGATTTGGTACGGTTTACAAGGTAGGAATGTAGCTAAGATTAAATTTTAGTGATAATATATATATAATGGAATGTCCTATACCTTGATTCAAATATATTCACAGGGGACCTTTTTCAATGGACAAGAAATAGCAGTGAAGAGGTTATCCAAAAGCTCTGTGCAGGGTGCAGTAGAATTTAAGAATGAGGTTTTGCTGGTTGCCAAGCTTCAACACAGAAATCTAGTGAGACTCCTAGGATTTTGCTTGGAAGGAGAAGAAAAGATACTTGTTTATGAATATGTGCCCAACAGAAGCCTTGATTACTTTTTATTCGGTTTGGCCTATTTGAACTTATGCCCAGTTCTTTATTTATTTTTGATTTTGTGTTCTAGGGTCTAGGGAATGCATGGTAGCCGAAATGTGTATACAATGATATACATCACTTTGAAATTGTTTGGCATCTCAAAGGCACAAATGTTACAAACATTTCACTTGTCATGAACTTTTCATAAGCTAAATCAATGCAAATTAAAAGCTGAGGATTTAAAAAATAATAAGAATAAAGTTGATCTTTCGAATTGAGTCAAATAATTTTATCATCCTAATGAGTCTCATTCATTTCTAATTAGTTGATATTTAATTTTGAAAAAATTATAGAATCTGAAGAGGCAAGGACAACTGGATTGGTCAAGACGTTACAATATTATAGGAGGGATTGCTCGAGGAATTCTTTATCTTCATGAAGATTCTCGGCTTAGAATTATACATCGTGATCTTAAGGCTAGCAATGTTTTGTTAGATGCCAATATGAATTCAAAGATTTCAGATTTTGGCATGGCAAAGATATTTGTAGGGGATCAAGTTCAAGGAAAATCAAGTAAAATCGTTGGAACATAGTAAGTTTTTAATCGCTATATTTGACATTGCTTAATAATCTAAATCACTTATTGTCTTGTTGCATGTGAGAATTAATGGAAAGGAAAGATATTTTAAGGTGATTAATAGGTTGAGAGACAAAAGATTATACAAATATGCTATTATAATTGGCTTCCTAATGTTACTTCTTATCTCTTTACTTGATATTGTTGTATTGATGGTATTTGTTTGTAGTGGTTACATGTCTCCAGAATATGCAATGCACAGACGATTCTCGGTAAAGTCCGATGTGTTTAGTTTTGGTGTCCTAATTCTGGAGATTATAAGTGGCAAGAAAAACAATTGTTTCTACCAATCAGAACACGATGAGGACCTCTTAAGCTATGTGAGTGTGGATCAAATTATTTCAATTTTGTAATAAATTTATGAATGCCAATATAATTGGTTCCAAGTGCTTAAGAGAAAAACATTATTGAGGTGATTTGGGGCCGGAGTCCTGAAAATGGAAAAAAATAAAAAAATAAAAAATAAATAATGATTTTGAATATTATCTTTGCAGGCTTGGAAAAGATGGAAGGATGGTACACCCTTGGAATTGTTGGATCCAATTATAAGAGGTTCTTTTTCAAGAAATGAAGTCATTAGATGCATCCATATAGGCTTATTGTGTGTTAAAGAAGATACAGCCAACCGACCTACAATGGCAACAGTAAATCTCATGCTTGAAAGTTACTCTGTTAGCCTGCAGTTACCTCAGCAGCCAGCATTTTTGCTTCGGAGTAGAGTAAATAGGAAAACACCAAAAAAGGAGCCGCAAGATGATAGTGTTTCAAGCCCACCAGTGCCATGGTCAGCTGATGAAGCACCGATCACTGAGCTATACCCTCGATAGTGTGAGAAGGCAAGGTGTTATCCAACTTTAATTAGTTATTTGTTACCAAGAGATGAGACTAGAACTCATGGCTGCACATAGCTGTGTTTTAAGGAATGTAAAGTTCTACAATTGGGACAATGTGTCTGAGTTCCAAATAGTTTAGTTCAAACATAAGTTTTATGTAAAGCCAACCCTTCTAACTATCCAATTATAAAAAATGTAAGAGAAAAAACTATAAAAGTAGATCTCACATATTGGATCCAGAATGAACCAATTAATCATGTGAGAGATAAGAAGGTGATTTTCAATTTTCACTCATAAAACATTGACATATGGATCCCTAAATACGCTTATATTCACACACATGAATTGAACAAAATATTTTTTGTTTGATAATTTGATAATTAGGAAAAGAGTGTGGATTTAAACCTTAGATTTTCTTATAAAAAAGATTAATATGTCAATTGAGTTGTAAGGTTATTGACAAAACTTTAACAAAAACAAATAAAAAACAAGGTTATTGGCAAAACAAAACCAACGTGGTCCTTCCACGGTTCCACCTCTTCATAGTTTTACATGCTTTGTTTATACGTTTATTTTATTTATCAATAATCTTCTTGTCAATTAGTTATACGACTTTTTAGTGATTATCAAAAACAAAAGTTAGTGACCTTTTAGTGGCAGAAATAGAATAGTCAAGTCGCTTTTGTTGACCTGCGTCAAGAAGCCCAACTCTGCAGCAGCCACCAGTCACTGACTCTGACCAGTCACCAGCTAATAAATCAAACACTTTTCACAATTTTGTCATTGGCTTATTGTGTGTTCAAGAAGACCCAAACAACCTACCTACAATGGCAACAGTAGTTCTCATGCTTGACAGTACAGTTACTCTGTTAGTCTGCAATTACCTCAGCAGCCAGCATTTTTTCTTCGGAGTAGAGCAAATAGAAACACGCCAACAAAGGAGCTGCAAGCTGATAGTTTTACAAGTCCGATAGTGCCTTGGTCAGCTGATGAAGCACCGATCACTGAGCTATAACCTCGATAGTGTGAAAAATCAAGGTGTTATCCAACTTTAATTAATTATTTGTTACCAAGTGATAAAACTATAACTTATGGCTTCACATGGCTTTGGTTTAAGGAGTGTAAAGTTGTGAATTTAGGACAATGTGTTTTGTTACGGTGTTACCACGTGATGAAACTAGAACTTATGGCTTCTTGGCTTTGGTTTATGGAATGTAAAGTTGTGAAATTAGGACAATGTGTCTTGAGTTCCAAATAGTTTAGTTCAAACATAAGCTTTTGTTCAAAGTTCAAACATAAGTTTTATGTAAAACCCACTCTCCTAACTATCAAATTATCTATCTTTGCAATTTGCTAGGGATATTGGTTTACAGCTGGTAGAAATGGAAGGTGGCTACATGGGGCTTTTCAAGTTACTAAGAGTAGGTGCTCCTAGCTCGGCAAGTCATGGTGTGTTGGTTGATGCTATCATTTGGTTGGCAAAACAGTTTCAAATTATTAGTTTTACTAGCATTAATACAAGTTGTAATAGGGTTGCTCAAGCCCTAGCTACAAAGGCTTTGTCCTCAATTTCAGAGCAGGTGTGGTTTGAGGATTATCGAGCCATTATTTCTTCTATTGTACAATAATATTCAATAAAATTATGCTATCGTTTACATAAAAAAAATGGTTGTATTTAAAGGAAAAACTATAAAAGTAGACTCACATATTGGATCGAGAATGAACCAATTAATCATGTGAGAGATAAAGAAATTTTTCACTCATAAGACATGGACATTTGGATCACTAAATACGGTTATTGACACACTGGTGAAACAATAAATTATTATTTTTTCAATATTCAGTAGTTAGAAGAGTGAGGACTTGAATCTTGATTCTTAGAAAAGACTAATCAATATTAGTTGAGCTACAAGACTATTCGCGAAACAATGTATTTATCATTAGCATGTGGACATATAGCTTGACTATTTATAACATTGCAATATATATCAAAATTGTTGAGGTTATAAGTTGATGATATCAGTGATGGGTTCAGATAAGAACCAATAAAAATGGGTGTACGTGTAACATTAATCATAAAATATATTGGACACCCTCCTTCACCAAATTTATATTTATGAAAAAAGATCCCTAGTAAAGGCTTACCCACTACGCTACACACTAACATTTACTTTGGTATACCTTTTGGCCAAGTTCAAGTGCATCTAACATTTGCATTTGAACTTTTTTTGGGCTAAAGCAAGAAATTTATATACGTTTCTTTATTTTCTTTGTTTTGGCTGTGAATTAAGAACTTGGAACTTGGAAGGTTCTAAAAACAACGGTCCTTCCACAATTCCACCTCTAATCCTAGTTTAGAATTTTGCCCGATTCAATTTGCTTTATTATTGTCTTATTAGTTAACCAATAACCATCATAAATAAATAATAAAAAATATAATATATAAAAATCAAGAGTGCCTCACAATAATACAATGGATTTTATAACGTTTTTAGGAGCACGTGATACATTGTTTTAATTTACTTTCTTTTTTTTTTGAGCATTTGTGCTTAATTCGGCACAGAGGATTTTTTTTGACGAAATCGGTCGGACATGAGTTGCAAAAGGGTTCTTTCGCTCCATCTCGCCAAATTTCTTAAAAATGGCAGGAGAATCACTCGACTAAACCTTTAGTTCTTCAAAACCTACACACCATTCACAAAAAGTCTTGTACATTGTAAATTAAAAGGTTGAGTTACTAAGAATCTTGTTTTCACTTAACAACACAATAGATGTCACGAGAATGTTATATCGCTCCCACACAATTTTATTATTAAAAAAAAAATATAATAATTGTGACAGATTTAATATGGAGACCACATTATATATTGAAGTTAGGATGAAAGAATGAAATAAGTGGGTTTTATAACCATAATTAAAGGGTTTCATTTGTTATATTATAAGTACATACATAATCTCTTTCTGGATCTTGTTTTATCTTCATCACGTGCTGAAAGAACCACAAACCCATTGGGCGGACTCGGTCGGCCCTCTAATCATAGTTCTCATCTTTTCTCTCTGTCTATAATGGAAGAGTTGTGGAGGGACTGCTGTTCGCAAATTTCATGAAACATCCAAATATGCTGAACTGCAAATTTCCCATATCTCTCTTCCTCTTGTAAGCTGCTTAGCCTTACCAGTAAAGAAGCACCTACTTATGCCTCTCATGACTGCCCAATTCAACCTTTTTCATCTTAACGCACCTACCAATCCAATCTCAAGCCTTCTGCTCTATAGTCCAACGCAAGTGAGATGGTTTACAAAACCATGGGGGTCAAATATTCCGGATTGGAACTGGATATTTTATGCTATGTGAGCCACCCCGAAGCTGTCAAGACTCATCAAAATGCAACGAAAACATACAAAACCGCTGTCCCTTTGACAAAGGGTCCTAATTTGGTACGATGAGTGCATGTTGCGTTACTCCAACGAGTCAGACCTGAACAACTTGGTGCCCTTCAGGTGCATGTTTACTACCGATCAGAATATCGCAGAAGCGGAACTGGACCGGTTTAATGAGCTGTTGGCCAGCACCATGAAATCATTGGCGCAAACAGCCGCGAATTCCCAATCGAATAAGAGGTTTGCGACGGCGGTGAACAAGTTTACAAACTCGCTCACGCTCTACAGCCTGGTTCAGTGCATACCGGAACTGACTGTCAGTGAATGCTTGACAGTTTTGGAAAGCGCCATCGCTAATCTCCCTACGTGCTGCAATGGAAAACAAGGCGGAAGGGTTCTGCTTCCGAGCTCTAATGTTAGATACGAACTTTACCCTTTTTTTAACTACACAGCATCATCTCCTACACTTATTCCACCTCCTCTTCCTCCAGGTACGCTTTAAATACGCATACTAATTAACCTCAATAGCATCATTAATTTGCTCTATGATTTTTAACGTATGGTTTGAGATCAATTTATTATTTATTTTATGTATATCTCATGATTACAAATTAGGTGAGGTAATGAGTATGACCCACACAATTGTAATGCATGTATATCTCTTGTGCTTGTGCTTGTGTTTTAAGATATTTAATTAGTAGCAATTTAATGGTAGTATAAAATTGGTAGCTATTAATAAATTATCTTTAATATTTTTAATAAATGATTTTGATACTATTTTAAAAGAATAGTAAAGCTAGTCTTAATGTGGGTTTCAATTGACTCAACTGGTAAAGTTTCTTGTTGTACCATAGGTTTATATGGGATTGTAATATATCACAAAAAAATAAAAATAAAGTAAAGCTACTATCAATTGTGTTGGTGCACTCAGAATACCGGGACATATATGGAGATTTTCCCTCTTATTCAGAAAGTAAGGAAAAGTATAATTTTTTTTAATATTCATTAAGGTCTCCTTAAAAATAAAAAAATAAAAAAGCAACGAATCATTGTAAAGAAATTAAATTACATTTGTGGATAGATTAAGCGAAATGGACCTTAACATAATAATAAAAATATTAATTTATAAAACGTTGTCATCACGTTTATTGTGCTTCATGAGATCCATGATTCTCCTGATAATGATTTAATTCACTTGTATGTTAAAATCTCCTTTTCAAGGCTCCCCATCTCTCTTCTCTACATGCTCGCTTCACTACATGGAAGATGCCTATAAATAGCACATTTTCTAAGCCCCAAAAGCGTACCATGTCTTGTATGACAAATTGCTACAATATGATCGTGTTCATGACAAAGCATCACTTCTGGATAGGTCCCGTCTTGGTGCTTTACAATGATCAACGATCAGTTTGTAGGATTTTTTTTTTTTTTGGGTGAAAATAGACATCTTACTAGATGAAGAGATTAATTTGGTAAAACACTACAATCCAATCGTGTTCTTGGTTTATCATCTGCCTTCGTGGTATTGACTCATATGGTTAATGATATACTATAAACAACGACCAGTTTGTAGATTGTTTTTGCCCTGAAGATTGCCTTAACATGCCAAGCAAAGAAAAAGAAGATTGCTAGCTAGTGAGAGAACCCCCAAAGAAAAGAGAAAAAAAATTGTGGTTTATTTATACTTCCTTAACATATCAAAAATGCATTTTTAATCAATAGTTCCGCTGGTTAACATAGGGGACTAGCCTGTCATATAGAAGAGGTTCTCAATTTCTCAACAAACTTTTTTCCAATTAGGTTTCAGTACAAACTCATATACATATGGCTTCCTGTGGCTTAACACTTTTTTATTGATCTGAGTGGCTAACCGCCAACCACTTATGTAGAATAAACTTACACAAACCAGGACTTGTAACACTCTCTTTTCTACAAGGACCTTTAATTCCCATAATGAACCATCAAAGGATTTACCAAGTCAATGATGCATCATGTTAATTGTTTATGCAGGAAAAAGCAAATCATCTCTAATAATTATCGCCATTGCTGTCCCAATTTCTGTTTCTATGGTGCTTTTAGCCGTTGGACTTTGCTTCCTGCGTAGAAGAACAAGCAAGAAATACAATACATTACTGGAAGAAAATGGTAAACAATAAAAAGTTTAGTTGATCATCATATGTAATTATTCTTTGACATTTTTCTGTAATAGTTTTGTCATGATTATAATTCAATATATTTAATTTTTGGTTGTGTAGCTAGAATGGAAATTCCAACTGTAGAGTCCTTGCAATATGACTTGGGTACAATTGAAGCTGCCACAAACAAGTTTTCTGATGATAATAAGATTGGTAAAGGTGGATCTGGTACGGTTTACAAGGTAGGAATGTAGCTAAGATTAAATTTTAGTGATAATATATAATAATAATAATAAGATTGGTAAAGGTGGATTTGGTACGGTTTACAAGGTAGGAATGTAGCTAAGATTAAATTTTAGTGATAATATATATATAATGGAATGTCCTATACCTTGATTCAAATATATTCACAGGGGACCTTCAATGGACAAGAAATAGCAGTGAAGAGGTTATCCAAAAGCTCTGTGCAGGGTGCAGCAGAATTTAAGAATGAGGTTGTGCTGGTTGCCAAACTTCATCACAGAAATCTAGTGAGACTCCTAGGATTTTGCTTGGAAGGAGAAGAAAAGATACTTGTTTATGAATATGTGCCCAACAGAAGCCTTGATTACTTTTTATTCGGTTTGGCCTATTTGAACTTATGCCCAGTTCTTTGTTTATTTTTTATTTTGTGTTCTAGGGTCTAGGGAATGCATGGCAGCCGAAATGTGTATACAATGATATACATCACTTTGAAATTGTTTGACATCTCAAAGGCACAAATGTTTCAAACATTTCACTTGTCATGAACTTTTCATAAGCTAAATCAATGCAAATTAAAAGCTGAGGATTTAAAAAATAATAAGAATAAAGTTGATCTTTCGAATTGAGTCAAATAATTTTATCATCCTAATGAGTCTCATTCATTTCTAATTAGTTGATATTTAATTTTGAAAAAATTATAGAATCTGAGAGGCAAGGACAGCTGGATTGGTCAAGACGTTACAATATTATAGGAGGGATTGCTCGAGGAATTCTTTATCTTCATGAAGATTCTCGGCTTAGAATTATACATCGTGATCTTAAGGCTAGCAATGTTTTGTTAGATGCCAATATGAATTCAAAGATTTCAGATTTTGGCATGGCAAAGATATTTGTAGTGGATCAAGTTCAAGGAAAAACAAGTAAAATCGTTGGAACATAGTAAGTTCTTAATCGCTATATTTGACTTT
>OU015767.1:37315876-37375909 GCA_907173295.1 Fagus sylvatica
AATCTCCTAATACTAGAAGACTTCTCAAAGATTATAAAAACAAAAAATAAAAAATAAAAAAAATAAAAATAAAAATTCATACGTTGTTTAAATTTCCAAAATGGTTTGATTTAATAACTGTCAAACACTTTTAAATAAAAATAGATAATAACAAATTCTTGATAATAAATCTCTTACTGTATAACTGTGTTAGGAGTACTCTTTTAGTGAAAATGTATTGATTGGTGAACAATCACTTAAGATATCATTTGGTGAACAAACATACTCCTTGATAGAAGGAAGATAAATAGAGCACGTTAAATTGAAGGTTCCTCATTCTTGCATAATCTTCTTATGTAACATCTAAATAATGGTAATCTGGTACAAGTTTTGTTCTTCTACTTCTTTTTCTTTTTTATTTATTCATTTTTCTATCATGATCTATTTTTATTTTTGTGTTTTTGTAGGTTTATATGACTGCAAGGGGTTTTAAACAATGGTAATCTGGTACAAGTTTTGTTCTTCTACTTCTTTTTCTTTTTTATTTATTTATTTTTTCAAACATGATTTTTTTTTCTTTCCTTTTTAAGTGTTTTTATACATTTATATGACTGCAAGGGGATCTAAGAGGCAATTGAACTAAGGTAATCTTTTATTTTTTGCTTAATTCTAACTTATTTTATGTTTTATCAATTAAAGATAACCATTTTTTCTCAATTATTATACACTATCTAATTCTTTTTATTTTTCTGTTGTTGGTGCAATTCCATCTATTTGTTATTATCAGTTTTATTTTTTTTATAGAACATATTTTCCATAAAATAATTCTGAATATATATTTTGATCATATACATATTATATTAAAAATCTTACAATTATGACAATCTCCTAATACTAGAAAATTTCTTAAAGATTATAAAAAAAAATTCATATGTTGTTTAAATTTCCTAAGTGGTTTAATTTAATAACTGTCAAACACTTTTAAATAAAAATAGATAATAACAATTTCTCTGTGTTAGGAGTACTCTTTTAGTGAAAATGTATTGATTGGTGAACAATCACTTAAGATATCATTTGGTGAACAGACATACTCCTTGATAGAAGGAAGATAAATAGAACACGTTAAATTGAAGGTTCCTCATTCTTCCATAATCTGCTTACGTAACATCTAAACAATGGTAATCTGGTACAAGTTTTGTTCTTCTACTTCTTTTTTTTATTTATTTATTTATTTTTCTCTCATGATCTATTTTTATTTTTGTGTTTTTGTACGTTTATATGACTGCAAGGGATCTAAGAGGCAATTGAACTAAGGTAATCTTTTATTTTTGCTTGATTCTAACTTATTTTCTATTTTATCAATTAAAGATAACTATTTTTTCTCAATTATTATACACTATCTAATTCTTTTTATTTTTCTGTTGTTGGTGCAATTCCATCTATTTGTTATTATCAGTTTTATTTTTTTTATGGAACATAATTTCCATAAAATAATTCTGAATATATATTTCATTTATATACACATTATGTGTTTATATAGAGTTTTTTTTTCGTGTTTTGCACGGGTTATATGCTAGTTAAACATAAATTTTAAGGGCTCGAATTTCATCCCCACACCAGACAAGAGAAAAAAACACACTGGACAAAGAATTCAGAGACAAAAGCAAAAGGACAAAAACGCAATTATAGACCTTGGTTAGAAAGTATCCAAATCAGTTTGGCCAAAATCTCAATGCTTCCATCACAGTCCCACTCTAGTCTCCACCCATCAATTACTTTTCCCTACCGCAGCACAACAACTCTGACCGGAATCTTGATAACCTATTCACTTTTTCATATGTTCTTTGTCCCTTCTAGAAAGGAGTTAGGACTTACGACATATAAAAACTAAAGTAGTTTCCTTGACTAAAATTGCGCAGTGCATAACCTTATCACTTGCATACGTTTGCATCTACACCACTGATGTCTTCCTCACGGACTATTATTGATAGGGATGTATATTTGTATAATTTATAGAAATTGACCAGGGACCAGTGACCAGTGAAGTTCATTTTCAACTTGTTAGACTTATGTAATATTCTAATAAATAAATAATAATAATAATTAAATTTAGGATAAAACTTAGATATAAGTTCCTTAGGTCAAGTATATTAGGTTCTTAGTTGAATTTAAATATTCTTGGAAAAGATAACATTGTTTATGTTTCATTGGTTAATGCAACTATGCGTTTGAATTCAATTGGAGAACCTAATGTACCTAACCTAAGGAACTGTACCTAAGTTTCACCAAAAAACTTATACAATTTTTAAAGAGTTTGTTTCACAACTATACTTCTATTCAACTTAAGATAAGCTAAAAGCTTTTGCAAAACACATAATCAAGATGAGTTTGGCCTCATTCTTTTAGCTTATGTGTTTATGTACAACAGAAGATTCCCACCCTGCATTGCTCATTTCATACATACAAATGTACACTAATGCTATAGCAATAAAAAATCTTCTATCGTTTTTAGGATAATCAACAAAAAGCTAATCTAAAGGCACACTGATATTTCTCAAGTGTTATTATTTGTTAATATTAGGATAATACATATTTTAAACCTTATAGTTTATAGAATATAATAAATTAAACTTATAGTTTCAAAAGTAACAAATTAAATTTTGAAGTTTAAAAAACTAACAAGGTAATCATATAGTTTTAAAATTAACAAATTAAACATCGAGTCATTTAATTGGATGACATTATATTTGCGTTTAATATGGGCTGAAGGTTTAATCTATTAATTTTGAAACCTCAAGATTTAATTTATAACTTTTAAAATTATGAGATTTATTTTGTTACCCCTTACCATTCGGCTTAAAATATATTTTTTCCATATTAGATATCAAGTTAGGACAATAATATATGCACATTACCAATGCACATACTCAATACACACCACCTAAATTATATAATATATATTCTATAAATTATAGATATTTGTGAATGTTGATATTTATAATTTATGGATGTATGTCTATAATAGGTGGTGTGTATACACAACGATATTTACCCATCAAATTACAATAGCTCTTGAGGCACAACAAATTTCATAAAAAAGATTCACAACTGTCGAGGTACCAAGGAGTTAATGGTATGATGTTAGTAGTGGGTTTAGATAAGAATTAATAAAACCCATTCAACTCAACTATTGTGAAAAAAGGATTGAGATCCTAGGTCAATTGCACCATGCAATTGTTAGTTTTAAAACTCAAAAAGTGTAAGGGTAAAAGGGCAAAAGACCAAAAAGTAAAAAAGTTAAGTTTAAGTTTTTTTTATTCAAAGGTTGAGATTAAAAGTGAATGTTTCAACTTTTAATCTCAACCATTGAAAACAATTGCATGGTGCAATTGACCTAACTAATTGCACCAGATCTCAATCCGTGAAAATAGGATAAAACTTAGGTAAAGTTCTTTAGATTATGTATATTAGGTTCCTCAATTGAATTCAAACACATGGTTACATTAACCAATGAAACACAAACAATGTTATCTTTTCCAAAAATATTTGAATTCAATGTATTTCAATTCAACTAGGAACCTAATGTACTTTACCTAAGGAACTATACCTAAATTTTATCCCTTTAACATTACTCATTTTGATTGATGGTCCAAGCAAGAGATGCCTAAGACCCAAGGAAAATTCAACTCCTTGAAATAGAGGGCACTAAGATTGTTATAATTGATTGCTTTCTCGTGCCATGTCAATCTCAAAGAAAATGCTTGCAACTATTATACCATAAACTCATTTCCATTTCCCTTTCCTTTTATTTGGATTGGCGTGATTGTAATACAAATACTAGACTACAACCCGTGCAATGCACGGCTTTTTTTCATTATTTCTCTAAAAATATGTTTCTAACAAAGCAACTTAACTAAGAAGAAGGAATAAATAAGAACAATAATGAAAAGTAAAAAAAAATAATAATAAGAAAAGTGTAAAATAGAAAATGTAAATAATTTTTCTTTACGCTTAAAAATAGAAATGATCATTTTTATTATATCTCATCAAATGTATTATACTGATTTTTATTATATTTCATCAAATGTATTATACTAAGTTTATAAAGATAACTACCAATAACTTTCTAGCCTAGTTGTATCGATTCCTTTCAATGGGGGTTTATATCCCGGGGTTGTATTCACTTAGCAAAAAAAAAAAAAACTCACTTCACATCGTTTATGAATTTCAATTACTTTGGTGAACCTCAATTGTTCCATATAGGGATTCTAAATGTTCAGAGGTTTCTCATTTTTGTTTAACTTACAACACTTTGATAGTACAAATAAATAATACAATTTGTCACATATTTATCCCATCTTTACCTTTTTTTACTTTCTTTTATTTCTCTTTTCATATTTTTTTGGGCAATTTATCACTTATAAATAATCACATAAACAATATATGTGACCTTAGAAGTCCATCATATAACAAATTGGTCCACGGAGATAAAAATGACAATGTCATCTTAAGTCTAAAACGTATCTCTTAGGAAACTTTAACACATAGAAGAAAAAAAAAATCTACACAATTGCCTTTTTTGGTTATCTCTAAAATGATAGTCCATTGATATCCTAAATCTCAGATAATTTGAATGTTGCCTCATCAATTCTAATATGAGTATTGGAAAATAATTTATACTTAACACATACCCCCAAAAATATATTAAACAGATAGTTGTCAAGCTATTTAGCATATCCAATTGTATAAAAATAAAATGATCAAGTCAAACTATATTTTATATGCAGTTAGATAGTATCAAAAATTGTTAAAAAAACATTTTTGGTTGCAAAAAATAGAGGACTACAACTTAACCAAGCAAAAATACTTCGAATATATCTAATTGTATAAAAATAAAAAAATCAAGTCAAACTAAATTTTATATGCAGCTAAATAGTATCAGAAATTGTAAAAAAAAAAAAAAACATTATTGGTTGCAAAAAATAGAGGACTACAACTTAACCAAGCAAAAATACTTCGAATATATCCAATTGTATAAAAAAAAAAAAAATCAAGTCAAACTAAATTTTATATGCAGTTAAATAGTATCAGAAATTGTAAAAAAAAAAAAAAAAAATTATTGGTTGCAAAAAATAGAGGACTACAACTTAACCAAGCAAAAATACTTCGAATGTAAGATATACAATAAGTTATTGCTCTCTGCTCCGAGTTTTAGTTTAGATTATAGATTATAGATATATTTCCTTTTCTACAATATATCATTCAATCACACTATAATTAAATTTCATTTGACTAATGGCATTCCAAAAAAATCACTAATAGGTGGATATTAATTGGTGGGGTATTAATACGTGGATTCCAAAACAATCAGGATATTAATTGGTGGGGTATTAATTGGTGGAATAATGGAAAAATGCTGATTCAATTAGGAGGAGAAAATTTAAGAGGCCATTAAGGGAATGAGATGGATTAATCTAGATGAGAAGGAATTAAAATTGGAAACAAATTTGGAATGGCGTGAATTTTTATGGAGATAGAGAGTCTGATGTGGCAGGATTTGGAGGAGCCAAAAAAGTTTCTCTCTGCTTCGAATTTTAGTTTAGATTTTAGATTCGATTGAGGAGAAAATTTAAGAGGCCATTAAGGGAATGGGATGGATTAATCTAGAGAGTCTGATGTGGCAGGATTTGGAGGAGCCAAAAAAGTTTCTTTCTGTTCCGAGTTTTAGTTTAGATTATAGATATATTTCATTTTCTACAATATATCATTCAATCACACTATAATTAAATTTCATTTGACTAATGGCATTCCAAAACAATCACTAATAGGTGGATATTAATTGGTGGGGTATTAATACGTGGATTCCAAAACAATCAAGATATTAATTGGTGGAATAACGGAAAAATGCTGATTCAATTAGGAGGAGGAGAAAATTTAAGAGGCCATTAAGGGAATTGGATGGATTAATCTAGATGAGAAGGAATTAAAATTGGAAACAAATTTGGAATGGCGTGGATTTTTATGGAGATAGAGAGTTTGATGTGGCAGGATTTGGAGGAGCCAAAAAAGTTTCTCTCTACTCTGAGTTTTAGTTTAGATTGTAGATTATAGATATATTTCCTTTTCTGCAATAATAGGTGGATATATCATTCAATCACACTATAATTAAATTTCATTTGACTAATGACATTCCAAAACAATCACTAATAGGTGGATATTAATTGGTGGGGTATTAATACGTGGATTCCAAAACAATCAGGATATTAATTGGTGGAATAACGGAAAAATGCTGATTCAATTAGGAGGAGGAGAAAATTCGAGTTTTAGTTTAAATTTTAATGATTTGGAGATTGAGGAGAAAATTTAAGAGGCCATTAAGAGAATGGGATGGATTAATCTAGAGAGTCTGATGTGGTAGGATTTGGAGGAGTCAAAAAAGTTTCTTTCTGTTTCGAGTTTTAGTTTAGATTATAGATATATTTCATTTTCTACAATATATCATTCAATCACACTATAATTAAATTTCATTTGACTAATGGCATTCCAAAACAATCACTAATAGGTGGATATTAATTGGTGGGGTATTAATACGTGGATTCCAAAACAATCAGGATATTAATTGGTGGGGTATTAATTGGTGGAATAACGGAAAAATGCTGATTCAATTAGGAGGAGGAGAAAATTTAAGAGGCCATTAAGGGAATTGGATAGATTAATCTAGATGAGAAGAAATTAAAATTGGAAATAAATTTGGAATGGCGTGGATTTTTATGGAGATAGAGAGTCTGATGTGGTAGGATTTGGAGGAACCAAAAAAGTTTATATCTGCTCTGAGTTTTAGTTTAGATTGTTGATTATAGATATATTTCCTTTGCTACAATAATAGGTAGATATATCATTCAATCACACTATAATTACATTTCATTTGACTAATGGCATTCCAAAACAATCACTAATAGGTGGATATTAATTGGTGGGGTATTAATACGTGGATTCCAAAACAATCAGGATATTAATTGGTGGAATAACGGAAAAATGCTGATTCAATTAGGAGGAGGAGAAAATTTAAAAGGCCATTAAGGGAATGAGATGGATTAATCTAGATGAGAAGGAATTAAAATTGGAAGCAAATTCGGAATGGCGTGAATTTTTATGGAGATAGTGAGTATGATGTGGTAGGATTTGGATGAGCCAAAAAAGTTTCTCTCTGCTTCGAGTTTTAGTTTAGATTTTAGATTCGATTGAGGAGAAAATTTAAGAGGCCATCAAGGGAATGGGATGGATTAATCTAGAGAGTCAGATTGGAGGAGCCAAAAAAGTTTCTTTCTGTTCCGAGTTTTAGTTTAGATTATAGATATATTTCATTTTCTACAATATATCATTCAATCACACTATAATTAAATTTCATTTGACTAATGGCATTCCAAAACAATCACTAATAGGATATTAATTGGTGGGGTATTAATTGGTGGAATAATGGAAAAATGCTAATTCAATTAGGAGGAGGAGAAAATTTAAGAGGTCATTAAGGGAATGGATGGATTAATCTAGAGAGTCTGATGTGGTAAGATTTGGAAGAGCCAAAAAAATTTCTCTCTATTTCGAGTTTTAGTTTAGATTATAGATTATTGATATATTTCCTTTTCTACAATATATCATTCAATCACACTATAATTAAATTTCATTTGACTAATTGCTTTTCAAAAAAATTATTAATATGTGGATATTAATTGGTGGGGTATTAATACATGGATTCCAAAACAATCAGGATATTAATTGGTGGGGTATTAATTGGTGGAATAACGGAAAAATGTTGATTCAATTAGGAGGAGGAGAAAATTTAGGAGGTCATTAAGGGAATGGGATGGATTAATCTAGAGAGTCTGATGTGGCAGGATTTGGAGGAGCCAAAAAAGTTTCTCTCTACTCCAAGTTTTAGTTTATACTAGACTATAACCCGCGCAATGCGCGTCTTTTTTTCATTATTTTTCTAAAAATATGTTTTTAACAAAGCAACTTAACTAAGAAGAAGGAATAAATAATAACAATAATTTCAAAACAATTACTAATATGTGGATATTAATTGGTGGGGTATTAATACATGGATTCCAAAACAATCAGGATATTAATTGGTGGGGTATTAATTGGTGGAATATCGGAAAAATGTTGATTCAATTAGGAGGAGGAGAAAATTTAGGAGGTCATTAAGGGAATGGGATGGATTAATCTAGAGAGTCTAATGTGGCAGGATTTGGAGAAGCCAAAAAAGTTTCTCTCTACTCCAAGTTTTAGTTTATACTAGACTATAACCCGCGCAATGCGAGTCTTTTTTTCATTATTTTTCTAAAATTATGTTTCTAACAAAGCAACTTAACTAAGAAGAAAGAATAAATAATAACAATAATGAAAAGTAAAAAAAAAAGTAAAAATGTAAATAATTTTTCTTTACGCTTAAAAATAGAAATGATCATTTTTATTATATCTCATCAAATGTATTATACTGATTTTTATTATATTTCATCAAATGTATTATACTAAGTCTATAAAGATAACTACCAATAACTTTCTAGCCTAGTTGTATCGATTCCTTTCAATGGGGTTTATATCCCAGGGTTGTATTCACTTAGCAAAAAAAAAAAAAACTCACTTCACATCGTTTGTGAATTTCAATCACTTTGGTGAACCTCAATTGTTCCATATAGGGATTCTAAATGTTCAGAGGTTTCTCATTTTTGTTTAACTTACAACATTTGATAGTACAAATAAATAATACAATTTGTCGCATATTTATCCCATCTTTACCTTTTTTTACTTTCTTTTATTTCTCTTTTCATATTTTTTTGGGCAATTTATCACTTATAAATAATCACATAAACAATATCTGTGACCTTAGAAGTCCATCATATAACAAATTGGTCCACGGAGATAAAAATGACAATGTCATCTTAAGTCTAAAACGTATCTCTTAGGAAAACTTTAACACATAGAAAAAAAAAAAAAATGTTAAGATGTTATTCCCTCTGACCCTAAAAAAAAAATAAATAAAAAAATACACAATTGCCTCTTTTGGTTATCTCTAAATGATAGTCCATTGATATCCTAAATCAGATAATTTGAATGTTGCCTCATCAATTCTAATATGAGTATTGGAAATAATATACTTAACACGTACCCCCAAAAATATATTAAACAGATAGTTGTCAAGCTATTTAGCATATCCAATTGTATAAAAATAAAATGATCGAGTCAAACTATATTTTATATGTAGTTAGATAGTATCAGAAATTGTTAAAAAAACATTTTTGGTTGCAAAAAATAGAGACTACAACTTAACCAAGCAAAAATACTTCGAATATATCCAATTGTATAAAAAAAAATCAAGTCAAACTAAATTTTATATGCAATTAAATAGTATCAAAAAAAAAAAAAAAATTATTGGTTGCAAAAAATAGAGGATTACAACTTAACCAAGCAAAAATACTTCGAATGTAAGATATACAATAAGTTATTGCATAGAAAAACTTATCCTAACTATATCCTCCACTCTCTTCAAGACCAACTCAGCTAATGAAAAAAAAAAAAATCATATGATCAAAATCAATTAAGATTGCTAATAACAATGAGACACGTTTTACTCCACCATTTAAGATCAATTCATTAAGGTATCTCATGACAGAAGAACATCCTTTTACATAATTAAAGCTAGAGTCATATAACTCACGTAAGAATTTCACATAATAATTCAAATGAATATTTTAAAAATATGAGATTCTGCCTCATGCTCCTTTTTAGTCTTCATGAAGGTATATTGTCATACAATGACTAATTAACATCATTGATTTAACTTTTAATGCAAAAAGGAAACGAAACTTTTATGGCCAAACAACATCTATAGTAAAAGTATAGTTTTTCGACGTATCTGCAAGTATTTATAGCTATTTAGCATTCAACTTGGAAAAAAACCCAACCTAATTGTAGCAGTTTATAATCTAAACAAATTTTTGCTCTTTAAATAAAGAAAACATGATTTTCAAATACTTAACCTGAGAAAAGACGAAAATGAATTTATCTTGCCCAAACTCTTATTTTTTAATACCCATTACCTAATACTTATGTAAACTTTATCTTGCCCAAACTCTTATTTTTTAATATTGGAATAAATTTGGGGATCCCAAGGATCGAACCCACACCCTCACAAAGGGATGAGACCTTTTGGGGAGAGGAATGATCATTGGGACGAATACCCAAGTTGTAATTTAAATGTATATTTGAAGTAACATATATTGTGTTTAACAGATTTTGTTCGAATATATCTATTTATATCTGAATTAATTAATAAAACCATTTAATTGGAGCATATAATTAGGTAATAGGTATTTAATTTATTAATGGTGTAGTTTTTATCATGGGGTAGTGGGTATTGAATTTAGTTTATTTAATCATGTGTCACCTAAGATACTACGTGTCAAGCAGAAGATGTTGCCTTAGATGCCACGTGACAGAAAGATGACAACGTCTTCTGCTTTAATTTATATATAGATAGATTTCTTCGGTTGTGTTAATTAAACCAAATTTCCCGTAAATTCCATGAGTTTCTCTTGTTAGCAAAATGGATCAAATCGTGATGGGAGCATCTCCAACAGAGGAGCTAAAACGCGTTTTCTCACATTGTAGATAGTCAATCCAAAAATCATGTTTCAACACATTATCTTCATCCTCTCTAAAAAGCTAATTTACTACAATGATTATCTATACCAAGAGAGTCACGGTATAGCCCTTTCCTTCCATTGAAAATTTATTTATCTCAATATTTTATTCGTTGCAATCCAAAATCTTCATTTTTCTCTCTCACTTTCAATAGAAAAAATATAAAGAAATGATATTTAAATGTGGATAATTGCCTGTTGGAAAATGTATTTATAAAAATAGGTACTTAAAATATAAAAGTCGGGTGAGAAAGTAAAGCGTCCTATTCAAGATGCTCTTACGTACCCACCACAAGGGTGAAGACATCACTGGACTAAAAAGGTCATTGCGTGTGATTTGAAGACAACATGTTACTATATTAAATAATTTTTTTTCTAACATTCACTTATTTTATTTTATTTTTCTATGCCAATTATGATTAGAGTTTAAATTTTTTTAAGGTTAAAATTACACTTTTCACCTATATTAGGGTTGTTTTCATTTTGGTCCCTTAAGTTTGAGAATTTTCTTTTTGATCCACCAAGTCTGATTTGTTTTCAAAATGATGATTTTGTTCATTTCTGTGACTTGATCATTTTTTTTTTTTTTTCTTAATGGCTAGATTAGTTACAAAATGGGACAAAATAACCATTTTGAAAACAAAATCAAATTTGGGAGACTAAATGAAAATCATAAGCTTAAATCATATGATCTAATTGTTGAGCTGTACATTATGATAAAACCAAACTACATGAGATATATTATAATTTTTCCGAAAAAAAATAAAAGTCAAATAGTGGATAAAGAATTCCTATCCGAAGGGGAAGGGAATAGTCTAAGGCTTCGTTTGGGAGTTTAGAGGGGAATGGAATGGAATGGAATGGAATAAATAAATTATAAGGGAATAGAATGGAATGAAATTAATTTAATGAATGGAATGGAATGAAACTAAGTAATCTTGTTTAGATGTTTTAAAATAGAGGAATGGAATGGAATGGAATGTAAATAACCTTGTTTGGGAGTAATATCAGAAGGAATGGAAATGAATCATTTTATAATAACATTACTATAATACCCTTTATTTTTATAAAATGTAGGATTAATTTATGGAATAATACTATAAAATTACCACACATGGATGCAACAGGAACAAATAATATGTAACAATTTATATGACTTGGTGTAAATTGTTATATTATTGAATTATTTTATGATTTTTAAACCATGGATGCAATAGGAACAAATATCCATACACTGGAAAACTTGCCAATATTGGCATAGGATAGGATGATAGGTCTGCTCTAGAAATATTGGCCTCCAATCCATGGCCATTACCAGTATTCTGCCCCCAAAAATCTAAAATGCGTTTTTCATAGTTTATTACGTGACCTGCCTAATCACCTGAACGCTGCCCAATGTATTATACAGCCTATAGGTTACAAAACATAAACGTATTATATTTAATCTCACACAAGTGGAGAGCTATTTAATCTCGAAGAAAAAAGTTACAGGTTTGAAGAGAGAAGCAATAGCACAAAGGAATTGTTAGCAACAGCTGGTTGAAGGTGCGGCTGGTTTATGATAAAAGAAATAAACGTGAACTGAAGAAAATAAAAGGTCAAATCTATAAGGATAATTTAGGATTTTACAAAAATACTAAGGACATTTTGGGACTTTTGGTGAAAAATTCATTAAACTGAAATCCATTCCCTCCTATTCCTCCCAATTTTGGGGGGAATGAAAATTTGGGGTTTAGAGGGAATAGGAAGGAATGAGTGTTCCATTCCATTCCCTTCACTTAAACTCCCAAACAAGGGAATGAACTTTCCATTCCCTTCCATTCCCTCCTACTTAAACTTCCAAACAAGGGAAAGAAGAGAATATTCTTAAAATATTCTTTTTTTTTTCCATTCCATTCCATTCCTTTCCCTCCTCCCAAACAGAGTGTAAAGGACAAGGAATGCGATGTTTAGAAGATTGTTTCAGAAAAAGCCATAAGCTTGCCTTTCTATCTTTCTAGAGATTACGGCGAAAAGTCCGCAATCTTTAGCCTCTTTTCCTTTCAGTCCCCATCCAATTCCATCAACGACTTTTCCTTCCAACTTCGTATTTTGTCTCCATATTTAATTTCCTCCCCAACCCTTTCTTAACGATTTAATTTCTTCACCTTTTTCATTTATTCTTTATTTATTACCATAATAAAAAAATAAAAATAAAAAACTATTTATTTATTTTATTTGAACAATGATACGCAATATGGACACGTCACACGATTGGAATAACATCACTTTTTTATAAATTTATCATTAACATTAAATTTATTATATACCAATCACAATATATTACATTAAGTGTAATGAAAACATTTGTGAAAATTTTTGTATCCATAAACTCTTAAACTTATTGTTTTTATTTACTATAATTATAAAGACATACTATTTTTCACAATTAATGACTTGATATGTTGTGAATTGTGATTGATACATAATTAAATAATGTCAATAGTAGACTTACATGTGAAAATGATGTTTTAATTACAACCAATCATGTCAACAATTATGCCATACAAAATATTGTACTTCTAATATTACTCTTTTATTTATTTTTGTAGTATTATTTTCCCTGTTGGCAGTTGGCACCCTCTAATAAAGGAGAAATATTTCAGTTGCTTGACTGACTTGATTGGCTTCCGTGGATTGTACGGTATAGTATATTCATCGGCTCTCGTACTAGATTCCCAGGCAAATGTAGAAGCAATGAATTATTGGTTGACTTGGTCAGTCCAATTCCTCCTTTCAAGAGGGCCAGGGGTCTGCATGAAAAATTCATAAGAAAGTTTAAACATACTGACCGAATATGTAGTTTTATTCATGTCCCACTTGACCTTCGAAGATGTAGTCAATTTTACGGTTGATCAAAGCAATAATCACGGAAGTTTGTAGTCATAAATTTAGGGGTGATCATTTGTGTTGTTAGATCGTATTCTTGTGTCAAAGTAGAGATTTTCTATTAAATGACTCAATCTTAATCCGATTCATTTAATAATCGTGTTAAAACCCCTTAATCTTAATATGACTCCTTATTATCTAAAAAAAGTTAATATAACCTATTTATTAAATGAGTTGACACGACACTACCCACGTAACATGTTTAATAACATTGTTCATGTTTGATTGATATAGACATGAATTATTTTAACACGTTTAATTAACATGTTGTATTGGATTTATACAAATGCAACCAGGGACGTAGCCAGGATTTCTATTGGGCGGGGGCCGAAGAATGAATCTTTTTTTTTTTTTTTTTTTTTATGAAAAACTAAAGTAGCATCTATTTTGTATTAACAAAATACCAACAAATGAAAAGACATAATAACTATTTTTTAATACATTGCAATACAAATTATCTAATAAAATGAAAGTCGTTATTATTTTTTTTATTTTTTAATTATTGAAATCACCTATAACTGATTGTGTATTAAATGTCGCATTAAATAAAAGTTATTTTTATATCTCATTACATGTACAATAATATATATATAATAGAATAATTATTATTGCTATTGCTAAGTGAAAAAGAAAATTAAAAATAAATAAATAAATAAAACATGTGAGAACAGATCCACAAAAGAAACTAAAGTTTTTAAGCTATTAAGTTTTAAAATAATGATTTCTAACCAAAATTGTCAATACCGTAAAAGTCATTTCACTTTCATTAGAGAAATAAATATTTTGGTATTAGTCCATAATAAATTAAAGAAATTTAATAATAAAATATTTATTAGATTTATATTTTCTTCCCATACTTAGATGGATTGAGATCCATGCAATTGGTATTGTTGCAATACCAATTGAATGGTTGAGATTGAAAGTTAACTTCTTAACTTTCAATCTCAATCACTTAATAAAAAATTATTAAAAAATTCAAAAAGTAAAAAAAAAATTAAAAAAAAAAAAAAAAAAAAATTATCATGCAATACTTTTTGATTATTGCAATGGAATCTCAATCTAGACCAATGAATACTCATTTATTTCCATTTTAACCCACGTCTCCACTTAAGCAGAGCCTGTAGGCTGTAGCCCAACTGCCCAACAATTTTTTTTCTTCTTATTTTTATATTCTTTAACCACTCATTCTCTTCTTTTTTATCATTTCTTTTATTCTCTTTTCCTTTTTTTTCTTCCACACGTCCTCTTCTATCTTCTCTTTCTTTTCTTTTCATTTTTTTTTCCTTTTCCTCTTTCTACTACGCCACCAGATCTGCATTTGAGACCAACAACTCTTCCTTCTCTCATTTTTCTTTTTTCTTTCCTCTCATCTCTGCATTTCAGTCTTCTTCTTATTTCAATTTTTTTTTCTTCTTCAGTTTCTTCAGTCTGAACTACAGTCGCGTGAGGGACTGAGGGCGGTGAGGCGAGCTCCGGGCTCCGGCGTTCCTTCAGTCTGAACCACAGCCCCTCTCTCTCTTTCCTCTACGGTATTCAGGCTTTTAGTCTCAGATCTTTTTTTTTTTTTTTTTTTTTTTTTTTTTTTTTTGAATTTAATAGATTAAAACATTGTTTTAAAGTTTGTGATTTGTTGTAATTTGAAAATAAAAATAAAATTACTGAGTTATTTGTTGTTGGGCTGATTTGTTTTTGGGATAATTTTGGTTATTTTGTTACAAATGACTGAGTTATTTTTTTTTTGGGTTGTGATTTGGGTTGTTGGATAATTTTAATTATTTTGTTTTGGGCTAATTTCTTGTTAAAAGGGTACAAAAATATTGTTAGTAGAGATCAAAAAATTATATGAGTGAGGCCAATTAACCTGCTCTAGCTCTTTTTTTTAGAGCTAGCAGGGGGCCATGACATGGCCCCCTTTGGTCCCCACATGATTGTGTTCCAACTTTTATTGGTTTAACCCCAAAATTGAATTGACGATCCCCCTAACAATGACAAAGCATTAAAGTTGCTTGTCAGGTAGTTGACTCGTTGACTTGCATTATGCAGACCCCTCATCCTGAAGGCAAAATTGTTTGACATCTTCAACCCTCTATCTAAATCCTATTCATACTCACCAAAACATGTAATACAATACAACATAAAATCTTGCATAGTTGTGGAGAGGAAGAGATTGATTCATCAAAATGGCTTTCTCCAATCCCTTCTCCCTTCTCATCGTGTTCCTTTCCATGCTTAGCTTCCTCAGCCTTAATTCTCATGCTGCTGACCTTGTTCAGCTATACCAGGTATGTGCAAACAACACTTTCAACCCCAATAGCATCTACCAATCCAATCTCAACTCCCTCCTCTCTTCAATCTCCTCCAACGCCACCCAAAACCTCGAATTCTACAACACCACCAGTGGCCAAAACACCTCCGAACCTGTCTACGGCCCTCTACGACTGTCGCGGCGATGTCACAATTCAAGTCTGCCGAACCTGCGTGGTTGCTGCAGTGAAAGAGATAAAAAACAAGTGTTCAAGACAGAAGATTGTTGTGATATGGTACGACGAGTGTTTGTTGCGCTACTCAAACCGGTCTTTCTTCTCCACCGTGGATGAAAAACCAAGGCTTGGGTTGTTGAACACGCAGAATTTTACTGATGACAAGTTCGAGTTGTTTAATAAGCTACTGAACACGACGATGATTGACTTGGCAAGGGCGATCTCCTCGAACGTTCCGATTGGTAAAAAGAAGTTTGGGACCAAGGAAGTGATTATCTCTGCGTTTCAAACACTGTACTACCTTGTACAGTGCACACCGGACCTAAACAGCACCGGTTGCAATAGCTGTCTTCTGGCAGCTATAAATCTTCTTCCTTGGTGTTGTAGTGGAAAGCAAGGAGGCAGAATTGTATTTCCCAGTTGCAATATTAGGTACGAATTTTACCATTTTTACCGGATGGCAGCAACCGCACCGACACCCTCACTGGAGCTTCAACCTTCACCTTCACCTCCAGGTTCCGTAATTGGACCAAAAGGTAAAGTGGATATATTACCCAATCCCAAAAGGTAAGTGATGGTTTGTCAAAATTCATGGCATGCTTCTGGAATAGCTTTATCAAATTAGTACTATAGTCTATAATAATGAGAAAGACTAAAAACAATTATCTACCGATTAAAGAAAGACTAAAAACAAGGTTAAAGTGCATATAGATGGAAGATGTCTTAAAACTTTATCATCATCATCTTTTTAGCAACATGCCCCACTAATTTGTCTTTGAACCATCTATTGCAATCTTGCTTTGGGTTTTTTGTATTGTGCTACATATATTTTAGAATGCAATCTTGTAATCACTGTTCTTAGCTATTTTTCTTTTTTGTAGATTTCAGTCCTCCTGTTGATTTCAAAATTGTGGTTGGAGCTGTAGTTTCGGTGCTACTCCTCATTTTTATGATTTTAGGCATTCTTTGGAGGAAAGGCTGTTTTGCAGGGAGGACATCAAGGGAAAAAGGTAATCAATTGTGCAAATCTTGATATAGGAATTAGAAAGGATAGTATTAATTTTCTCCAGCTATGGTAAGAAGTTGGAACAATGAATAGATATTGTTTTCCAAGGGCTCATAATATTGTTGCAGTTTAATATATACTAGTTGCAAACCCGTGCGATGCACGTAAAAACTATTGAATATGATATTTAAAGAAAAAATACACCAAATAATGCAATCCCATGCAAATTGCACTCAATATAAAACAGAGTTAGTATTAGTTAAACTCTAGTATCAAATGTGGCATTAATAGATAAAACCACAACTTAGAATCCCTTACAATAACCACATGATGATATCCTTCCTACTTGGCCATTTGTATTGCCCAATGAATTCCTTTTGCTGCTTGCCTATTTGTACCGCCAAGCATAATTGCAAAAAATTATTTTCTCACCTACATGCATATTAAAGCATATAGTAAACATGAATCTAAATACAACCGCCCAAGCCAATAGTACATGCTAAACTTTATCATTCAATTACCAGCACTACCACATAGTCTCTCACAATGATGATCCGTAAGCTGATGTATGAAACCACTCATTTGTAGAGCTTCTCTGGTTCTCCATAGCTTATTATTACATATTGTTTATCATATCCAAACTCCTTGATAAATTCCTACTTCGCCCAAAATCTTTTGTCAGTGATTTTGTTGAAGCCCTTGAAAAAAAAGAAGAAGAAGATTTATTCAAGTTACCAATATTATCAAGATAAAAAACAGTATAAATACAAACAGATAGAAGGGAAAAAAAATTAACCAAAATAAAAGTCAAATGAGAATGGCTTTCATCTTCCTTCTCAATCTAAAGCAATGCCACGTTAGATGGTGGAGAGGGACACGTGGCAGAGTGCCTACAAGCTTCTTGTAAATAGATAATAGGTTAACTTGTCTAAAACAAATTTCAAAGTGACAGCTTATTCAAAAGTGCGGGCTTCTTGTAAATAGATAAGAAAGCCACGTAAAAGGAGGTAAGCTCTATACAAGAAATGTCACCATTATTATACTAATACATCCATAAAATGTTTCCATGTTAAAGCTAAACTAAAGATGCACTGTCAATGTTCAGATCAAGTCAAAATAAATAAAAACTAAACTAAAAATTTAAGGTGGAAGAATACGCATACAAGTGGGCATTCTTCAACGTTTGTGATCTTTAATATATGTATGCAGCAATTATCAACGTATTAATTTGATTTTAGGCATTCTTTGGTGGAAAGGCTGTTGTGGAGGGAGGATATCAAGGGAACAAGGTACTCATTTTACCTTAGTACTTTGTGCAAATCTTGATGTAGAAATTAAAAAGGATAGTATTCATTTTCTCCAACTATGGCAGGAAGTTGGAACAATGTATAATTTGTTTTTGCAAGGGGTCATGTGTTTTTTACAAGGTGTGCTTTAGAAGGATAGTATTCATGTATTTTTTACAAGGGATCATGGATAAATGTTTACGGATAATTACTGCTTTTCTATATATGGGTAATGGATGATGATCGGAGTGATTTAGTTCCAATTATGATGATAAATGAGCCATGGAATCATGCAAAAAGCTAATTTCATTGCTCCTTTTTTTTTTTTTTGGTAAAATCTGTTAGAATTATGTGGCCCAACATACTATTTTATGATGCATCTATATATTATCAATAAATAATTCACAATTTCTTGTGATATTATATACAATATTTTGTGGTGTAAAATATTAGTATATTGATATAGGTTCTACTTAATTTGGTAGACTTGGTTATAAATGAGCTCATTATAGTCCTTGACTTGACCATATCTATTAGTGATGTAGCCTATCATTATAGGTACATTGTTGGACCATGATGGAAAGGAGGTGCAAGTTAAAATAGCTCAGACTATGAAAGACAGAAAGGACTAGTCTTTCTATGGTCAGTGCATAACAATCTTGGCAGTCCTTCCATAATGAGATTCATGCACGTTGAGCGTTGGCCAAAATAATATTACTGTGTCATTGCCAGTAACTTGACAATAACAAGAAAAGTGTATGCATACCTACAATCTGCCAATTTTTAATAATGAAAAAATCATTTTTGTTTATTCACTATTTATTATTTAATTTTACAAATGTAAAAGGCAGATTTGTAAACTTTGGTATTGTCAAGGCTTATCTGGATATGACGGTAGATGTAACATGCATGCATTGGTATGAAGTTACATGAACTAATGACTCATTAATTGTTTTGTTAATTAATGAATGTAACATATCTTATGTTACATGTAATTGTCATTACGTTTAGAGAGGATTTTATGGCTGGTCATGTCCTTTCTAGAAATTATAAATATATGTCAAGGCCACACATGCAAAAGGGTGTGAGAAGAGAAAAACTCTTATTAATCCTGACCAGCTGGGGAGAGCATCCTGATTGCTTGTGAGGTTCTTGAGCATTATAAACATGTAAGATATTTCTAACATTTAATCCAAAATTTATTAATTAAATTGTGGTTAATGTGTTATTACTTTTGTTCATATTATAATTGTTAATTCATAAACACTTGATATTTATTTCTCTTGAATTATTAGTATAATTCCTACAAATCTGCATAAAGTAATCCAGCAAAAAAAAGAAGAAAGAAACCTGCATAAAGTCGTTATTCAATGAATGATGCATGATGGATTAAGCTGTAATTGGTGAATGTCTAAGGATCTGAATAAATCAAGTTTCTGAGAGAGAATAAAAGATTATACATTTTGAATAAATTGACTTTTGACATGTCCTCAAAGTTGGATGAGATTTGGTTTTTCTGTTTAATATTCTTATTTTGGTTGCAAAATGATCTTATGTTAAGTGTTAAGCTCATCTCATTCTAAGATAAACTAATGGAATACTCACTTTTTCATTTAGTTTTCTTGACTGCCAATTAACTTCTTGTGATTGCTGCGCATAATTAAATAAAGAAACAAAAGACAAAATCTTGTAACAACTTTGGTTTTTGAGTACCTGTTCATATATTGGAATTTATTTTCTTTTCCTTTCTTACAGCTTTTGTGTGATCAACTGCAATATTGTGCCTTCTAAAGTCGCTTACTTTTCTTCTCATTCTTTTTGAAGTCATCTAACTAGTCGAGAGGCATGCAAATATTTGCTTAAAATTGGTCTTGTTATATTGTTAGATGCAGTCTGACATCTTAGTCTGATGCCTTGACAGAGTTAAGAGGATTAGATCTGCAAACTGGTTTTTTTACATATAGACAAATAAAAGCTGCAACTAATAGCTTCAATGCTGCAAACAAGCTTGGGGAAGGTGGTTTTGGATCAGTTTACAAGGTATCTGACAATCTTTTTCTATTCTAGATTATATCTTTTATCATATTTGCTTTCTATTCTCCTATTGATCCTTTGACATTATGGAGACATACCTGAAGAAATGCATACCTAAAAATGTATATTTTTCTATTCCCGATGCAGGGTATATTATTAGATGGTACTATAATTGCAGTTAAGCAACTTTCTTCAAAATCAAAGCAAGGAAGTCGTGAATTTGTGAATGAAATAGGCATGATATCTGGTTTACAACATCCAAATCTTGTTAGATTGTATGGATGTTGTATTGAAGCAAAACAATTATTGTTGGTATATGAGTACATGGAAAACAATAGCCTTGCAAATGCTTTGTTTGGTAAGCTAATGTTTTATACCTTACCATGCATTTTATGTTGATCTTAGAAGAATGAGGAACACACACTAATGATAAATTTCATTGATTGGGTTCTGAACAACAATTTCAGGTCCTGTGGAGGGGCCGGGTTAAATTTGGACTGGCCTGCAAGACAGAAAATATGTCTGGGCATAGCAAGAGGTCTGGCTTTCTTGCATGAGGAATCGGCACTGAAAATTGTTCATAGAGACATCAAATCTACAAATGTGTTACTTGACAGGGACCTTAACCCTAAGATCTCTGACTTTGGTTTGGCCAAGCTTGACGAAGAGGAGAACACCCACATTAGCACCAGAATTGCTGGAACAATGTGAGCTACCTTCCTTTATTTTGTCCCCTCTTTACTTCTTTTTGGAGTCTATTTTTTTCCCTATTTTTGTCATCGCCTCTGCAGATCTTGATTATGGGGTAATATGAATAGATGTTAATCTTATAATCTGTAGTGTTGGGTTGTTGCCCTGAAAGTATACCAGAAAATGGCAGCAATAAAGTATCTTTACAAAGTCAAGTATGGAAAGTGCTATCAGAAAATAATTGGCTGAAGTACTTCACTGGAACGTTTATGTGTTTCGAATCTACATGTGAACACAACCATGCTCATAGAAATTGCTTGTAGTATGGTTCCACAACCATTGTATAGTTTACCCCTAAACTGTTGCTCCCTCTCAAAAAATGAATAAATTATATAAAAACTTCAATTCATATATATTTTTAATCCTAAAATATCTGACATGTGGATCTCAGTTGCAACATTCTCCGAGTCAGCTCAACTGTTAACAACGTATATTATTTTTCATTTTGAAATGCTGCCAATTAGCAAAGAACCACCAACATCAAATGTAATAAATGATTAGAAGGTTTAATTTTTTTATATACTATTTGTTACATACTCTTGAATAGAAGAGCAGATATAATATCTTTGCTCAATTGCATAATCAATGTTCAAATTCGCAATAATGTGAACCCCCCATCCCCTCTCCCTCCCTCTTCTCCCCAACCAGCCAACCCAAAATAAAGGACATCTTTGAGTGTAACTCAAGCACTTGGATCCACTTTGCCACTTAAAGAAAACATAATCTCTCTATTTTAATTTTCTTATTATTGTTGCTTTTGTTGTTTTGTTGTCGCCTCTAGTGCAATGAAGCTAAACACAATTATTGTGGCTTTATTAATTGTGTAAATATCATTTTTTTTAAAGAAAAAAAAAGTAATAATAATTGCAATATTGCATGTATAACAGTAGATTGGCTAATCTTGTGCTTAGAAACTTGACTGATGCTGGGCTTTTGGTTTTAGAAGTTCATAGGACCATAAAAGTGAACCAAATGCCGTAACTTAATGTATGTGTTGCAGAGGCTACATGGCGCCAGAATATGCATTATGGGGTTATTTAACCTACAAAGCAGATGTTTACAGTTTTGGAGTTGTTGCATTGGAAATTGTTGCAGGGAGGAGCAACATGAAATATCGACCAAACGAGAATTATGTATGCCTTCTAGATTGGGTAAGAGTTTGACTGATTGAGCAGTATATTTTTCTTGCATGTTCAAAGTTCAAGTTGCATAACTAATTTGTCTTCATTTAAATCAAAGTGATATGCTGATGATATCTTTACATCTTGTTAAAACATTTCAACACAATAGAGAAAGTCAATCATTTTTGGCAAATATATGAAAGGAATGACTTTACAGAAAAATGTTGTTAATAGTTGCTTTATCAATATTTTTAATAAAAACAAAGCTATTCTTTTATTAAGTTACTAACTTTTAATTCTATTTATTTTTTCAATCATTTAAATTGGTGGCCTGTTGTTGTTGTTTGCCTGGAAAACATCATTAAAAAAAAAAATTTAAATCTCATTTTTTTTTTGGTGTTCCTATTCACTTCAGGCCAAGCCTTACAATTTGATGAATTAGTGGACCCAGATTTAGAGCCTGGGTTCCATAAGGAAGAGGCACTTAGAATGATTAAAGTTCAGCTTTATTATGCACTAATTCAATTGTGCTTAGGCCCCCCATGATGGTGCTCCATAGTAGGCTTTGAGGCTGGATTGTTGAGTGAATTGGCCAGGGATCCAAGTGTTTATGGTAATGAATGAATTTTGGAATTAGTGGACCCAGAATTGGAGCCTGGGTTCCATAAGGAAGAAGCACTTAGAATGATTAAAGTAGCTTTATTATGCACTAATCGATCCATGCTTAGGCCATGACTGCCAGTAGTCATGCTTGAAGGAAAGTTGATGAATCCAGCCTCCGGTGACCAAACATCAAAATGGAATTTTGAAGCCTTGAGATCCAGTTTGATCCGACCATAAGACCAGTTTCAGTTGAAAGTCAGAGCCTCTACATCATGCAAATGCAACATGGATCGGGTCTTCTTCTACTAATTACTATCTTGACTCTCGGTAATATATATATAAGCAACTAAGCATGCTACTGACCTTTAGCTTATGTGACAAGTAATGTGCTTCTTTAATGACAAGAAATTATATTTGCTTCATGAACTTCAAGACTTAAAGGATGAGCTGTGTGGTTTTAATTCCAAGATAATACTTTGAATGATTTCGTTGATTTTATTGGAGCTTGGGTTTTATTCCAAGATAATACTTTGAATGTGATTTTATTGGTTGGGATTGAGATATGGCTCTGCGAAGGGGAACACTCATTTATTTTGCCCATTGTCAACTTATGAACAAAAATTTGCTCTAAGATGAAGCTAGAGGTATTTTCTCAAATTGTTCCCTCTAGATATTTGTGGAATTTACATTAGACAATATAGTCTAGAGATGCTCATCTAAAACAATATATTGTCTAGAGCTTCTAATAATTGTGAGTTGTCTAGGCATTTTGTTAATGCTAATTAATCTAATATGAGTATATTTATGTTGTAAATATCTTTGGATTTCGTGTGGTATATATAATTAATTTCCTTGGATAATTTGAATGAGAATAACTAGCAGGAAATGATTTAACTGTTGATCTGCCTACCAAGAATTAAACGAAAGAGAGAGAGAATACCAAAATGAAAATGAACTTGATTAGTGATTAACACCTTCTGTTTTGGATCTGTCACATTTGTGAATAGTAAAACTTGAACATTATCTAGGGATATTAACTCCTTTTGGCCTTCACTTTTTTATTTTTATTTAAAAAAAAAAAACAGTAAGTAAGAACTTAAAATATAACAAGAAAAATTTAAATCAATTTTGCTTCCCCCACATATCCATGGTTGCAAATTAGGTTCTTCCATTTAACACTACATAACTAGAAAGTTGAAAATTCTTCGAGTAACATCTAAATCTATTGATTTGAAACTCAACATAGGGTTCAGTGTGCCATCTTGGAACCCTACCACTTGTATAAACTAAGGTATTTAACTGGTAAGATTTAAGGTCACCAAAAGTTTAAGAGGAAACAATCCACAGATTCATGAACAGTTGCAATGTACAAAAATGTCTGAAGTAGCATATGATTTTTCTCAAGCAATCACATGCACTTGTTTCTTCTAGAATTGTAAGTGTTGTGATGGCTTAATGCATATCATTGCTAATTTTGAATTTGTCTCGTTTTTGGGAACGAGCAATGAGATCTATGTAACTATCTCAAATTAGTGTTGTCCGTTCGGTCATCAAATGCAACAAGGATTGGCTCTGCTTCCACATTTGCCCATAATATCTCTATTCTACTAATCTGGACTCTCAATAATATAAGCAACTAAGCGCTTGCTTATGTGACAAGTAATGTGCTTGTTTCATGATAAGAAATTGTAGGGGACTAGAGTCTTTTTTATTAGGGTGGGCCATCCGACCCATTTAAACAAGGCTCACGTACCATTGGGACCAGTTGACCTAGTTATATCTAGTAAGGCAATCGACCTAAATTTGTTTAACCAAGGACTGCATACCCTTGAGAAGTCTACTGCAACTATTGACCCAGGCACTTCGTGCCCAAGGTTCTTGGTAGAGGTTCCTCTCCCCGATTGAGGAGAATTCTTGCCTACCTCGTGAGGTCGGCGGGAGAATGTCAAGGGTGCCGAGCATCAAAAGGCCCTTGCTACAGTTGGAAGACGTGTGAATGAGCTAACCACTCACTTACCATCGTATGTGATTCAGATATATAGCTTTATTATGCATTAATCCATTACCAGCGCTGTGGCCCATCATGACTGTCGTAGTGAGCATGCTTGAAGGACAGACAAGTGTTCATGACTTGAACATGGATCCAAGCATTTATGCTAATGATTTGAGGTTTGGGTCCTTAAGAGACCAATGTCAGAGCCTACGATCAAGCTCAAGTGAAAGGCAAAGCCTCATTCAGTCATCAAATGCAACATGGATTGGCTCTTCTACATCTGCCCAGGATCTTTATTCGATTAATCTTAACTCCAGCTTATGTGACAAGCAAAGTGCTTGTTTAATGATAAGATTTGAAAGGATGAGCTGTGTAATTTTAATTCCAACCAAAATTTTGCATGGGATTTGGTTGGGAGTGAGATACAACTATGCAAAGGGTGCACTCACTTATTCAGCCCATTTTTAAAAAAACCGAACCGGCCGGTTCAATCGGTTCAACCGGGGACCGTGTCTAATCCGGTCTGGATCTCTTTCAAAACCGGAAAAGTGAAGAAAAAAAAAAACAAGAAAAACCGGGAATTTCCAGTTCAACAGTCAAAAGATCGGACTGGCATGGTTAAACCGGTTTGATCAAAATCCCAGAAACGAAACCAAAAGGGCAAAACCCACTACTCTTTGTATTTTGATATCCCACAAAATCACAGACCAGATGGTTACAGTACTCATAAACCATCATAAACTATGTAATAGCAAAATCAAAACTACATTCTTCCATGAATGCAAAACCCCACTTAAAGACAACAAATTTTGCATTCAGATTTGAGAGAAAGAAATGTTGCACGGAGAGAGAGAGAGCGCGCGACAGAGAGCAACACAAAGAAGAGAGAGAGCGCGGCAGAGAGCAACACAGAGAAGAGAAAGAGGTTATCTTTTAAGATTTAGGATTTGGTTGTATTTTGTGTTTGAGGGAGGGGGGCGGCACTGGAGGCTGGAGAGGTTAGGGATAGGGTTTCTTTGTTTTTGACTTTTTGTTTTTAATTTGTTATAAAATAAATAAATAACCTGATGCGTGTGTGTGTTTCTATGCACTAGTGTGGGGTTAACAAGTGAGACTGTAGAATAACGTGTATATGACATATGCTATATATGTGGGCTTGAATTGATTTTTCTTTTTAATTTTGTTAATGTTTAATATTTTTTTTATATAATTTTCTATTACTATGTTTTAAGTTTTTAGCTTTCAAGTATGATTTTTCTCAATAAGACAACAAGTCTCACATTGAAAAAACAATAAGTTTTCAAATAGCAAATACTATTTATAACTACATCAAAATACAAAACTAATTAACATATTAAAATTTGAATACTTAAAATTTAAATTAGAGCATTCAAATTTCAAACCCATACATAGTTTTTAAATCTTCAAATAAGTCAAATAAAGAAAGTTCTTACCATAAATCCAAGAAAATACTATTTTTGACTTATGATATTATCAAATAAACATAAAAACGTTCTTCTATGATTTAAATATGATTATTTTGTAATTTTAATATGTTTAGTTACATTTTTTTTTTCTAAATATAAGATGTGAAAACTCATATAAAAGTTTTAAAATTTGTTATATATATATTTATATAATATATTATATTAATATATATATATATATATATTTTTAACTAAATATTATTAGTTAGAATTTGTTATATATATTTTATTAATTATATAATTTAAAAAATATTAATTAAATTATTTATGACATCACCGGTTCGACCACTAGTCGGACCAGTAATACGAGAACCACTCTCTTTTTCGGTTCTCTTCCTGGTCCGGTTTTTAAAACCATGATTCAACCCATTGCCAACTTGTCGACAAAAAATTGCTCTTAATTAGATGAAGTGGATAGTGTCATAATCGTACATGGTTGCTTTCCCTACATGTCAAGCCATTAAAGTCCTATTGATTCGGATATATACCATAAGTATCACCAAAATTTACAATTGCAATGCACATAAGTGCTTGAAGTAGTGGCTTATGAATTTTGTAAGCAATCACTTGCATTATTTTCTTCCCGAATGCCTCTTGCAATTAAGGGTGTGTTAATGTGTTTTGAAGTTTGGAAGTTTGTAATCTCATTCTTGTTGATTTTTTCAGAGATTCAAAAAATATATATTATATATATATATTTGGTTAAGATTTGTGAGGATGTTTGCTTCTATACCCCAAGTCTCCAATGCACGGAAGCTTCATCCATTGTGTGAACTGTGAAACGAATAAGTATGACAATATTATTTGGTCAAGATTTGGATGCTGTGAAGTACTACAATTAGCTTCAAATCTGTAATGCATGCAGATTATGTCGGCAATCGTACACATATTATTGGTCGTCGTGAATGACTTGTTTTTTTTATTTATTTATTTTAGTCTTCCTTTTTTAGATTTTTTAATTTTTATATTGCTGGGGCGTAATCGATTTGTTCATTTCACTATTATTATAAATTATTTTTGGCTAACTTCTAGTTGACGTGTTATCTTCTCAAGTCAATGTTCAAGAAACTTTATATGCATTTTCTTTGTGCCAGCACATATGTAATAAAATTATCTTTTACTCAGTTTAACTAGCACATGTACAGCTTTTTTATTAAATGAGAGGATGTCATTAAACAGAAGTAAGAATACAACTCAAATCTCTAGACCACACCTCAACAAGGGGCTAGGAGATTGTTAAGAAAGCAAATAATATGGAGGCAGTGAGGAAGAAAATATTTGGCAAGAGAGTGGGCCAACATATTTGCCTCACCTTACCCAACAAAAGCAACAGTACAAAAAATCTAAAGCTAAACACTTAACATCATTACAAATAACAGAAATATTCCAATTACAACTAAAAGACTCCTACAACAAGGTATCCACACAAATCTTGGAATCACTCTCTACCATGGTTTTAAAAACCGGACCGGACCGGCCGGTTCAACCGGGGACCGGTGCCCAATCCGGTCCGGTTCTCTGAAAAAACCGGAAAAATGGAAAAATAGGCCAAAAACCGGAAACCGCCGGTTCGACCGCCAAAACCGCGAATCGGAGCGGTTGAACCGGTTTTGGTTGTATCGGGTGTTCCGGCCGAAAAAAGAAAATCAGCCGGAAAAACCAGCAGAAAAAAAAAAAAAAAAAGATCATCAACAAACAAAACCGCTTTTTTTTTCAGATCATCAACGACCGTGATCTCTTCTTTTTCAGATCATCAACAAACAAAAAACAATCAGATCTCTTCTTTTTCTTCTTCTTCCAGATCTCTTCTTCTTCTTCTTCTAGATCTCTTCTTCTTCCACAGCTCTCCTTTTAGATCTCGTTGTTTTTTTTCGTTTGTGTTTTTCAGATCATCAACGACCGTGAGACTGGAAGGTCAAGAGGCTTCGGATTCGTTACCTTCAGCAACGAGAAGTCGATGAGGGACGCGATCGAAGGAATGAACGGTCACAGCCTGGACGGCCGTAATATCACCGTCAACGAGGCTCAGTCCCGCGGAAACGGTGGAGGCGGTGGTGGCGGAGGTGGATACAGCCGTGGTGGAGGCTCCAAAATTGAAGAAGACTCTTTGATATTGACCCAAATAAACCAAAGCCATGGATTTTGTTCTGGATTTCGGATTTTGAACCTGATGATGATGAAGAGCATTTTGGGTTTGTCACTTTGTCTTTTCTTTTCCGCCCCTTTACTTTTTTTTTTCTTTTCTTTTTTTTTTTGTTTTTGTTTTTTTTTCGCTTTTTTTCCTTTTCAATAGTGTGTGGCCTCAATAGTTGTTAACCCTATAAAAATATGTTTAGTTACGTTACTTACGTATTGACATAGTTACATTTTGCTTAGTTTTGATTATCAAATGAATATTTATTATTCTTTGTTGTTTGGATGTAATGGAATTCAAAATTATTTGGTTTAAGGAACATTATTTTGTGATGTAAACATGTTTAGTTACATATTTATATAGTTACATTTTGCTTAGTTTTGATTTTTTTTGCAAAATATAAAATGTGGAAACTCATATAAAATATTTTAAAATTTGCTATATATTTGTTAACTCTATATTATTAGTTACAATTTTTTTTGTATTTATTTAATTATTTATATAATTTTAAAATTATTAATTATTTATTTATGACGTCATCGATGACGTCACCGGTTCAACCACCGGTCCGACCACTAGTACGGGAACCATTCCCTTTTCCGGTTCTCTCCCCGGTCCGGTTTTTAAAACCATGCTCTCTACCATTATCCAACGCCAATTCTCAGATTTTGCAAGTTGAAGTGCCCAAAGAATAGCTGAAGCTTCAGCAACAATGTGGTCACTAGAAGAGGTCTCCTTAGCCCAAGCCTTGTGAACATTCCTCGATTCATCCCTAATCATTGCAGCAATGGAGGCTAAGGGGGTGTGAATTGCGACATCGACATTAATTTTGATAGTACGAGTAGGGGGGCACTAGGGAGATTATGAACCTAGCTTGAAATTTATTGAGATTCCAAATTTATCTTCATAATTTACAGAATAGGATACTCTCCATTTGTCCATTTCATGGTTCAGATTTTATTTCACAAATCTAACGGTGTACAGAGTGTCTCGTTATTTAAAATTTTTAATAACGTGACAATTTGTATATTGTTAGAATTTACAAGTTACAACACCCTTTTCATAATTATTATTCTTTATCATTAGAGCAATAATAATTATAAATGTTGGGTTAAATGAAACCTACATGTAAATGTCAATACAAGAGACAAACACAATGAAAAAATAAAGAGAATAAATTCAATAAGGAGCCGGTGTAAAACCCCTATTTTACACTCTCCAATATCAGTATGACACATCAGTTTTTTAAAGATTTTTACAAATAAGTGAATAGGGACTACCACACACAATCACACTCTCATTAATAACCTATTTACACTAATAAATCAGAAAATTAAAACCTATAAAATTAAAAAGCAAACTATCGTGAAACTTAAGGCTTCGTTTGGGAGTTTAGAGGGGAATGGAACGGAATGAAATGAATAAATTATAAGGGAATGGAATAGAATGGAATGAATTTAATAAATGGAATGGAATAGAATGGAATAGAATGAAATGAAACTAAGTAATCTTGTTTGGATGTTTTAAAATAGAGGAATGGAATGGAATAGAATGAAATGAAACTAAGTAATCTTGTTTGGATGTTTTAAAATAGAGGAATGGAATGGAATGGAATATAAGTAACTTTGTTCGGGAATAATATTAGAAGGAATGGAAATGAATCATTTTATAACAACATTACTATAATACCCTTTATTTTTATAAAATGTAGGATTAATCTATAGAATAATACTATAAAATTACCACACCATATATGACACCTTGTGGTGTCACAATAATATTATAGAAATACCATGAGAATTTATTTCTATTTTTCTGGCCCTTGCTAACAAAGAAAGAAACCAATACAGGACAATAGGTGGCTTAATTATGAACAAGTACAAAATCTAAGTAATATAAATTAAAATATAATCCCAATAAATGGAAATTCGAAATTCATTGTTCACAAAATAAACTTTTAAAAGAAAATTGACATTGTTAAAGGTCCATGCATGGTCATTTAGAAATACAATATTATAGAAATACCATAGAAACTGAGAAAAATAAAAGGTCAAATCTATAAGGGTAATTTAGGATTTTACAAAAATACTAAGGGCATTTTGGGACGTTTGGTGAAAAAATCATTAAACTTAAATCTATTCCCTCCTATTTCTTCCAATTTTGGGGGGAATGAAAATTTGGGATTTGGAGGGAATAGGGAGGAATGAGTGTTCTATTCCATTCCCTTCACTTAAACTCCCAAACAAGGGAATGGTCTTTCCATTCCCTCCTACTTAAACTTCCAAACAGGGAAAATGAGAGAATATTCTTAAAATATTCTTTTTTTTTTTTTTTCCCTCTCCTAAACTGAGTCTAAGAGGCACCATATGTGAGCCATTGTACACACTACCGGAAATTCTTCCGGAGACTCCACCGTAGCCGGCACCGCTGCTTACCTGGTAAAGGCCGAAATCCACCCTCCAATACTGGTTTTGTCTTCTTTTCCACTTGTTTCCTATTTTTTTCATTATCAATCCATTGTCTTGTTTTTTGAATATTGATAAAGTTAGTTTTTCAAAGTTATTTGCTTGATTGGGTGACTAATAACTTGATAATTTTTCAAAGTTTTTCAAAGGCCGAAATCCACACTCCAATAAGTTGACTAATAACTTAGAAACTAGTTCTATTACACTCTTTTTACCTAATGTGATAATTTTTTTCCAGGTTATATTGAAATTTGATATTGCAAATATGAGTGCGAATAATAGAGAACCTGATATAATATCACTTTGTGATGATATGGTAGAAGACTTAGCACATGTTGAGCCGGAAATAGTAGAAGATGAAAGTGATGTAGACTTGTCTATGAATGATTTGAATAAACCTTCTGCCTATAATGGTCCTTTGGAACCAAGTCTTGGTATGGAATTTGATGACGTAGAAGATGCTCGTACATGTTTTAATGCATATGCAAGGCGAAAGGGTTTTAGCATTCGAATAAATCATACTCGACTGTCAAAAAAAGATAAATCATTGGTTGGAATTGAATATGTTTGTTCGAGGGAAGGGTTTCGCCATAAAAGTTATAAAAAGAAAGAAAGAATAGGTCCAGAGACGGCAGAAACAAGAATGGGGTGCAAAGCAATGATGGGTTTAAGGAAAGTAGAAGAAACATGGATTGTAAGTAAGTTTGAGACCAGTCACAACCATGAGCTTCTTACTCCTAAAAGTACAAGTTTGCTTCGTGGGCATAGAGTGATATCACGTGCCCAAAAGAATCTTATAGATACACTCAATGAGTCAGGTGTACCTCCAAGAAAGATAATGTCAGTGTTGAGTAAAGAATCCGGTGGTGACTATAATGTTGGTTGTATTTCAGTTGATGTTCAAAATTATTTGGGTAATAAAAGAAGAAAGTTGCTTGAAGAAGGAGATGCGCAAAGAATGTATAAGTATTTCATTGAGAGTCAATGTAAAAATCCAGGTTTTGTTTATGTGATTCAAGTTGATGAAAATGGGCGCATGGGAAATTGCTTTTGGGTAGATGCAAGGTCAAGACTTGCATACCAGTATTTTGGAGATGTTGTTACGTTTGATGCTACATACTTAACAAATTGCTATAAGATGCCTTTTGATCCTTTTACTGAGGTTAACCATCATCATCAATCTGTGATGTTTGGATGTGCTTTGCTCGTGAACGAAACAGTTGAATCTTATACATGGTTGTTGAAGACTTGGCTTGAGGCAATGCTTGGACGTGCTCCTTCTACAATTATCACAGATGATGACAAGGCTATGGGTAAGGCAATTGCAACGATATTACCAAATACTACTCATAGATTGTGCATGTGGCATATTTTACAGAAAGTTCCAGAGCACTTGGCTCATATATACAATAAACATCCACTTTTTCAAAGAGAATTCCACCATTGCATTCATGATACAGTCACCACTGAAGAGTTCGAGTTGGAATGGAGTGCGCTTGTAGAGAAGTATGAGTTGGTAGATAACAATTGGTTGAGAAATCTTCATATGCGGCGTGAAAAATGGGTTCCAGCTTACTTACGACGTACATTTAGTGCTGGGATGTCTACAACTCAAAGGAGTGAAAGTATGAATAAATTTTTTAAAGATTATGTCCGTTCAAGTACAATGGTAAGTGACTTTGTGTATCAATATGAGAAAGCCTTAAATGCCCGGTATCTTAAAGAGAAAGAAAAAGATGTAAAGACAAAAACTTCAATGCCCATTTTGAAAACATGTTACAAGATGGAGGCAGAGGTGGCAAAAGTTTATACAAGAAAGTTGTTTTTGATATTTCAAGAAGAGCTATTTTGCAGTAAAAAATACAGGGCATCCAAAGATCGCGAAGAAGGGGTGAAAAAGATATATAAGGTGCTACCTCATGGGAAAGAACGTCCAATTTATGAAGTATCACTTGAAAATACGGAGAAGAAAGCTATATGTAGATGTCATATGTTTGAATTTATTGGAATCCTTTGTCGGCACATACTTACAGTTTTTGTGAAGAAATCTCTTGTGGACTTTCTTCCTGTTGATAGGTGGCTTGAATTAGAACACCGATTGCACATTAGTATTGCCACACGGGATAAAACCCATGAAGTTTGTTGCTTTGGAATTATTGTTAGTAGGAACTGTAACGTGAGGTTTGATTTGAACCTTTTCTATTAGCCTACCCAACTTCCAAAGGTAAGGGGATTTTCTTTAAATAATTGTGTCTAAAATAGAAGTTTCAATTTGCCCAATAAAAATTGTTAGATATAACCAATTGGATCACCAAAGAAGTTGTACAATTTAAGTAGTTTTTTTATGGTAAAGCAGGGGACAAATGGAAATTATGGATGGTTGTTGTGGTTATATGTGCATCAACATTGGTACCGGTGGTTCTCATTGGCTCTTGTGTTTATATTTTAAGGAAAAGGGGAATACAGAGAGGTAATTTTCTTTTGAGTAGCTAATTACATAAGATTTATATTTCATTTGCCAATAAAGAACTCTTATGTCTTATCAAAATTAATTAATTAAGTGTACAAGACTTGTGCCTTTGGCAGATGATCAGAAAATCGAGCTTGCGTTATTACATGATATAGGAAACCCCACAAGAGTTGCAATCACACAAGAAGGCGAATTGGTGAGTTCGGTGGAACTGATCTTCATGGATCTAGCTACCATAAGGTCAGCTACAGATGACTTTTCAGATTCAAATAAGATTGGAAAAGGTGGATTTAATTGGCACTGTTTACAAGGTAATACCATTTCTTTCGTATTTCTATGTAGCCTAATTATTACTTGGTCCTGAATTTGTCTAGTTGGAGGTTATTTCAGGGTGTGCTTCCAGAAGGGAAGGAAGTAGCAGTGAAAATGTTGTCAAGGAAGTCATGGCAAGGCTTAGAGGAATTTAAGAATGAGGTCATACTAATTGCAAAACTTCAACACAGAAACCTTGTAAAGCTATTGGGATGTGGCATAGAGGGAGAGGAAAAGCTGCTTGCATACGAGTTCATGCCCCACAAAAGCCTTGATATTTTTATTTTTGGTTTGTTAATTCCTAATTTCATAAGCTTGATAATATTGGATTGCTTGTAGAGTTCTACAATTCACTTTTACACATGATTCCATGAACTTAGACATTAGTATTGAATTTTCAGATTCAGAAAGGCGTTCTCAACTTGATTGGAAGACTTGTTATAACATTATTGGTGGGATTGCCAAAGGACTTCTATATCTTCATGAGGACTCCCGGCTTAAAATCATTCACAGGGACTTGAAGCCTAGCAATGTGTTGTTGGACCAAGAGATGGTTGCAAAAATATCAGATTTTGGAATGGCTAGGATCTTTTGTGAAAACCAGAATATGGCTAACACGAAAAGAGTCGTAGGAACATAGTAAGCTGCTTCTTCCTTTTTTTAGTTTTTATTTATTTATTTATTTTTATTTTTTGGTTCTTAGTTTTTATAATAATAACAATAACAATAACCATAATGTTGATATACAAAAAGCGGGTACATGGCTCCCGAATATGCAATGGAAGGAGTATTCTCTGTGAAATCCGATGTCTTCAGCTTTGGTGTAATCTTGCTTGAGATTATTAGTGGGAAAAGGAATAGTGGCTTCTACCGTACAGAACATGCCCAAACACTCCTGGCATATGTATGTTACCTTTTGTATGCTTGAATTAGAATTAGACAAAGTAAAACATGGATATCATCTATGAAAAATAACTCCCTTTCCAATCTAAATTGATAGGCATGGAGACTGTGGTGTGAAGGGAAAGTGTTAGAGTTTGTGGACTGCATCTTGATGGAATCATGTTGGACATCCGAAATTGTAAGGTGCATACATATCGGGCTTTTGTGTGTGCAGGAAGATCCTGAAGACAGACCCAACATGTCATCTGTGGTAACTCTGCTGGGAAGTGAATCAATAGCCCTTCCAGAACCAAAACACCCTGCATTTGCTGTAGCTAGATTCATTCAGATTGATGAATTTTTAGAAACAATTCCCTCTATTAATGACCTTAGTCTTTCTAGTATTTCACCACAATGAACGCGTACAAATTGCCATTGTGTTTTCCATGATGGTGAACTTAATACATAAGTTTCTATAATATGGGAATAGGACATGTATGTTAATACACTTATATTAATTAATACATATTGGGAAGGAAGGTCCATTTAATTGAGCAATTGATTGTAATGTACAACGTTACTAGATCAGATTGTATGTTGTGACAAAATTAATTTCAATCATAATCCAAAAAAAAAGAGTGAATTTCAATCCATTTGCAGATTATTTCTTTGGAAGTTTTTTTTTAAGCCAAAAGCAAAATGACATTTTTCACAAGAATCTGCCAAAAATGTATCTTTCAGTGTTCGACTCTTATTGTAAGCCCGGCTTCTCATAGTGCATTTGATTTGTGGCCCATTAATGAAATAAGGGATCTTTGGACAAAATAAACCAGAGTGGGCTGGGTCACAACCTAGTCCGCTGGGTCTCTTTTTGTTTGGTTTGAGGATTCCAATCCATGTTCTCTATCCCTCTTCTCCTTTTATGTTTTCTAAATAAAGATATTATAATTTACCCCCTAAAAAAAGCCCAGAGAATTGGACATCTTGACCCACTAAATATTCCAGTCATATCACATGGGTGGGCCTGTATGATGAGTTGGGCAGTCCATAATTTTGATTCAATCAAAATACTCAATGCCATTACGTCATTACACACAAGAAGAAATAGATCTGGTAGGGTTGGGCCGTTGTCAGCTTATCAAACTTATACTTTACCAATGATGAGTAGTGTTTCCTTGGTTCAATTCCCATATGAATATGGGTATCACATTATGGATTCTTCTATTAATTATTAAAAACAAATGAGAGTGAGGAAAAAAAAAACTACACTTCCTCAAATTTCCATCACTATTTCCGCACATGGTGGGATGAAAGAAGGCAAAATGAGTGGAAATATTATCTTCCTAATAAATTCTACTATTGGAAATAGCAAATGATCCTTGTAGAAATCATCCCCAAACTCATCAATAGTTATTTTGTTTGTACTTAACACTCTATTTGTTTTGACGGAAACCATTTTTATTTTTATTTTGTATGTTTAAAAAAACAATTTACTTGTTTTTATGTATATGGTTGTGACCTTGAAAATGAGTCAAAAAAAATATTTTTGTTATTTGGTTCGCATGGAAAATTGTTGATATTTCTTATAATTTCAAATAATTATATGAACAAAAACTTTCATTCACAAAAATAGACCTTAAATGGGAAAAAAAATCCTAATTTTTGGGCCATTTGTGAGTCTCAAATAGGAAACTAAATCTCATATTCAAAAAATATGCACCAAAAAAAAAGTGTGGGAAAGTGACTGATTTGAGAAAAAAAATGTCATTTCAATGGTCGGTCAATAGCTAGTTAACAACATTCAATCGTCAGTCTATGGAGTGAGAGATAGGGTGAGAAGAGAAAAGTTACCATTGGCAGAGTGTTTTTTTTTTTTTTGGTGGTGTATCGAGTATGTAATGATCGGAAAATGCTTTTCTCTTTTATAATGTGGAAAACATTTTCTAGTTTATTAGGCTTATTTTCTATTGACTAGAAAACATTTTTTGTGTATATTGTGGAAAACATTTCTACTTTATTAGGCTTATTTTCTATTGACCAAAACCGTTGTGCCAAAATATATGTACAACATTTTACAAAAAATAAAAAAAGCATTAATTTTTTTTTTTTTTAATAGTAAAAAAAGCATTAGTATACGAAGCATAAGAATCTACTATTTGCATTAATTAACATTTTACTAATCTTTTTTCCACTCAAAATGTGGCCGACAAATACTAAGATGTTACTGGTCCATGTTATTAAAGTATTTGAAGTTAAGGCGTAATAACATTTCAAATAGAGAATATCTTCCTGGAAACTTCATTAAAAGTACTCCTACCAAGTTTTTGTTTGTTCTTTGCAAATGATTTTATCCAAAGAACAATTAAGCCGAGGAAAAATGGACCACCTCTGGCGAGAACATGCCCACATGAATCATGATCAATCGTTTTCATAGTATTCCTTTTGAATTCTTCAGTCAAAACATAAAATATTTCCACAAAGTGGCTCATTAGGCAAAATCTAGGACAGTGATTGAGCAGATCTATTTTTATTTTTATTTTTTTTGACTGGATTAAAGACTCCCTTAATTTTTCTTTTTAAAAGACTGCAAAATTTATATTATATGGACTCAGGTGTGATTTGAGAGACTTGGCCATTATCGTTTTGCAAAGTATGGTTGTTTCAAGAACGATTCAATTGTTTTTGCTTTGTTCTTTTCTCGCCCTTCTTTATGAATTTGCTTGTGCTGACCCTCTTGATGACCCTCCTGATGAGCTTTGTTCAAACACTAGTAATTACACAGCGGGTAGTCCCTTTGAAAATAACCTCAAAAATCTCTTCCTTTCTTTATCCTCAAATGCCTCTGTTTCCAAGTTCTACAATACTTCTATTGGAAACGATCCAGACACAGTTTATGGACTCTACATGTGCTTCAACTACATAAATGGAAGCGACTGCCAGGACTGTGTACTCGCTGCATCAAAAGATATCGTGAAGTTTTGTCCAAACAGAAAGGAAGCATTTGTAGGGGAAGAACTTTGCCAATTGCGCTACTCAAATGAAAAATTCTTTGGCCAATTGAATGTCACAGGAAACATTTCCAAACAAAACGAAATGAACATATCTGAACCACAATTGTTTAAAGCTGTTGTAAACAAAGTATTGAGTAACCTTACAAAACAGGCGGCTTTTGATTCTTTGGCTAACATGTCTGCTACAGGAGAAGAGCCCTTTGAAGATAATACAGTACTATATGCTGTAGTGCAGTGCGGTAGAGACTTGTCTGCCAACAATTGTAGCTTATGCCTACAGAGGGCCATAACAGATATTCAAACATGCTGCTATTTCTCTGTTGGTGCAAGACTTTTTAGTGGTAGTTGCTACTTGCGCTATGAGTTATACAACTTCTATGGTCCACCTTCTCCGAGAAATAATATGAATGGGAAAAGTAAGTATCCTTATACACTTTTTAACATAATAAATTATTATTATTATTATTTTTTTTTCTATGGAACATGATCATCTCCATTTCGTTTATTTTACAGTTTAAATTTTATTTTTTGGATCTAATATGGACTGCCACGTCATTTATATATTTGGATTTGTAAAATTTAATCTGAACCATGAAATTAATAATAGAGTGAAAATGATCAATAACAGATTGGAAATGACTGCTTTCAAATATTAATTGCAGGTAATGGAAGGAAAACATGGATCATCATAATCTTGATAGTTGTACCAGTATGCCTAGGGATAGCACTTTTGGTTTCTTTCGTCTATTGTCTTGCAATGAATAACAAAACCAAAAGAAGTAAGGATGATTGATACAAAGATGCTTGATGATCTACTACTTCCTCTTTTTGTCTAATACTATTTCTGTTCAGGGAAGAATGAAATTGCAAGTCGAGGACCTATTTTTCGTTCCATTGGTGAACAACATAACACAGACTTCCAGCACCAAAATTTTCAAGGAATAAATGACCCGAGAGATCAGGAATTCCCTTACTTTGATTTTGCATCCATAAGTGCAGCTACTGACAACTTCAGTGATTCAAATAAGCTAGGAGAAGGTGGCTTTGGCACTGTTTACAAGGTAATAACAGCTTAATGTCAGAGAAAAGAGGGAGGATAGGCCATTGATAATGTTTAAAGTCTAAATTAAAGTATTTTTATTCAACAATGCTACAAACACGACAAATTTCACAATCGTTTGACATGATAGATTGTAATTAGCATAACATCGCTTTAACTCGGACTACCACTACCTCATATTTATTGTACACAACCTTCCACTTTAAATGTTGTGAAATTTGTTGTGTCATTTAACGTATTGATTTCTATTTCCTGAGTAAGTTAATTGGAACGGTAAGCAATCACCTTTTGTAGGGTATACTAAGTGATGGAAAGCAAGTAGCAGTGAAGAGGCTTTCCGGATGTTCTGAACAAGGTTCAAGTGAATTTACTACTGAAATTCTGCTCATTATGAAAGTTCAACACAAAAATCTTGTCAGGCTTTTGGGTTTCTGCACAGACAGGGAGGAAAAGCTGCTTATCTATGAATACATGCCCAATAGCAGCCTAGATGTCTTTCTCTTTGGTTTGTTTCCTTCAATTAACTTCATAATCAATTCAAATCATAACAAATTTAATTATAAACCTATGGTTCTTTTTCAAGCTTTGAAAATTTTCTCTACATTTTTATGGTTAGATGCAAAAAGACGAGCGCAACTCAATTGGAGTACAAGACTTAATATTATAAGTGGAATTGCACGGGGAATGCTTTATCTTCATGAGGATTCTCGACTTAGAATCATTCATAGGGACCTAAAACCTAGCAATGTGTTGTTGGATAAGGACATGAACCCAAAGATTTCAGATTTTGGGATGGCAAGAATCATTGAAGGAAATGAAGGTGAAGCTAATACTGCTAAAATAGTTGGGACATAGTAAGTGCATTGTTCTATATATTATTAGAATAGTACTTTTGATATCCACTTTTCTTTATTTAACATTATTTATAAAATAAATATGGACAAATAAGAAGAAAAAGAATTAATTAACATTATTTAACATTTGTCTAATTTGAAATTTATGCTTCTACTTAATACTTGTGGATAGTTATATAGAAGCATATCCTTCATTCAATTATTTGTTTACATTTGGACAGTGGATACATGGCTCCAGAGTATGCTATGGATGGATTATATTCCATAAAATCTGATGTTTTTAGTTTTGGAGTTCTCTTGCTTGAGATCATGACTGGGAGAAGGAATTCTGGTTTCCATCAATCAAAACATGCTCCAAGCCTCCTAGCATATGTAAGTTTGTCTGGCTTAAATTACATGGTATGTTCTTGAAGATTACTAGTGTGGCACTTGCTGACCCTGTTAGATCATGATGATGCACGACAGGCTTGGAAATTATGGAATGAAGGAAAAGGGTTGGAGTTGATGGATCCTCTATTGACTAGTTCAAGTTCTCCAGATGAATTTTTAAGATACATACATATTGGTTTACTATGTATTCAAGAAGATGCATATTACAGGCCAACCATGTTCTCTGTTGTCCAAATGATAAAAGGTCAAACTGTGACACTTTGTCGACCTGAACGACCTACCTTCTCTGTGGGGAGATTCACTGATCATTATGAAACAAATGCTAACAACTGTTCTGTTAATGGCTTAACAATTTCAAGTGTTTTGCCTAGATGAGTCAATCCGTTGTTCTAATTAAATATTACAAATTTATAATGGTCTTGGAATGGTCTCAGGGATGGGTTTATGGTAGAACTCAACCAAAAGATGAGAGATGGTTAGAGTGACATCTTCTTTGTGGAGCTACAAGGCAAAACAATCTATCAGCTTTGGAGCAACTACAAGGCCCAATATGCAAATGAAAATTACAAATTAGGGTTCTTATTTTGGCTAATTCTTGTGTATTCAATGTGATTTGAATGCAATCTAGTATTCAAATTCAACATAAAATTTGAAATAAACTTAAAAGACAACTTATTAGGATTACTTTGGTGGGTGAAATTTCTTTACTTGCAAGGTGATTTGGTTTTAATTTTTTGATAATTTGGGTATAATAATGATCAGAGTGTGATTATGTGTTGATACAATCACAATTTTTTTAGAGGAAGAAAGATATAGAATTGGTTGCCTTGTGGCTCTTTGAATGCATAAATAAAGATGGGTCCGGCTCCCCTCCCATTTAAAATCCTCCCAGTTCTCTCCTATTTTAATACAGATGAATGACATGTGTCAAATAAACATTCCAAGGGTTAAAAATAAGCCACATAAATTGACACTGTTTTTTCTCTCTCCAACCAGGATTGAGATTCCATGCAATACCTATAGGCTGCAATTCAGAAGGGTAAAATAGTAAAAGACTACAAAAAGTTAAAAAAAAAAAAAGTTATGAGGAAAAAGGTGGTATTGCACCCATGCAATACCTTTTTGGTATTGCATGGGATCTCATTCCCTCCAACCACAGTTATCCCTTTCTTTCTCCTTTCTCCAATATCATCACTATAACGATGATGGGCACCAAGAATCAAGATCAGATTTCGCTGGAAAAGAGGGGCAAAGCTGTACTAGTGCTCTTATAAATCATTAATAGAGAGAAAAGATAACAAAAATATAGCCCCTCCACAATGTTAACACAAAATTCGGTCAATAACATTAAAATATTGAAAATATTTCATCAAGTCCAAAAACTCCAACAACTAAAGTTAACAAGCAATACGAAATAAGATGTTACCAGAAAAAATAAAAATAAAAAAAGGACATGATATTGTGAGTGCTGTGCTTGAGGACATGAGTGGATTATGGAGTGTTGTTGTGTTGACTTCCTTCCAAGAGAAGGTCTTTTGCTTGTGTACCTTGTGGGCATGAAGATCTTTTGCTCTTCTTTGATTACCTCATTCATCTGTATTAAAATAGAAGAGAATGGGAGGATTTTAAATGGGAGGGGAGCCGGACCCAATAAAGATAAGTTTTGTATCATGTGTATTAACCCTTATTTTTTTATTTGCAAAAAATTGATATGCATATTGAGTATTGACATTGGAGTATGTAAATAAGGGCTTTTACACTAAAGATAATTTCTTATTGAATTTAATGTCTAGGAAAATTTTCCTAGAAAGCAGATGGCCTTAAGCAAGGTGCTACTTGACAAACATTATTTGGCTAGTTGTATTTGGATTCTGGACATACCTGCATAAAGGTTGGTCAACCGAAGTACAGGTGAAAAGGTATAATAGAAAAACATTAGACTGAAATGACATGTTTATATATTTGATCCATTAGATTCAACTTCAGGGAGGTATCCAATAAGATTTTTTCTCAAGTAAATTATGAAGTCTTCCATGTAGCTACTTCAGTTAGCTGGCTCTGGCTGGACATCACTGTTTTGTCGTGGTTTGATGTGACCATGGCCCTCCATAGCTCTCAGTAATTTATTGCAAACAAAGTTCTATTAATATCTGGGTAAAGGATGTTTTCGGAGCACTCAACTCAGCTGGCTGGATGATGGGGTTAGATCAACAGCCTTAATTAGTTGATGTAGCTCTTGAGAAGATCATGCATGCTGAATGCATCTGCCCAAGCCTTGTGCTTGGGGCTAACCGATTAAACAAATATCATTTGCATGGGCGTTTTTTAAAATGGATTTTTAGTCCTAACAATGACATCTTAATGAACAGGTAGAGGCAGAGCCATATATATTAAGGAATATTCCGTTAAGTGACTGGTCATTTAAGAAACTACACAAAGGGCTTTAATTTATGTAGTCTAATTGTAGGTGGATGCCGGTTCCGACATTTGGGTTGCCCAAGTCCGTCCCAAATTTGATTGCCCACTTATTATTAAATATTAAAAAAATAACATAAAGTCCAAAAAAAAATTTTTTTTTATACAAAATCAAGGTTACATTCTGCTTTTAGCTTAACTTCAATTACATTAAAAAAAAAAAAATGTAATCTTGGTTACGGTGTTTTATAATTAGCATGATCCTACTCGAAGAAAATTACTTCTACTCGCATTTTTTGAAGCAAATTTTTCAATTAAGTTATTGAAATTTAGCTTATCCAAATACTCATTCTCAATTGAGATCATAGCCAATCCATTTAATCTCTCCTGTGACATGGTATTCCGAATATAAGTTTTTATTAATTTCAATTTAGAGAAACTTCTCTCCGCTAAAGCAACTATAACCGATATAATTAACAAAATTCGATATATTTAACTTATCCAAATACTCATTCACAACTCACAATAATTCAATGATCGCTTTTTTTTAGATTGACTGTGAAGACAACACTCTTCGTGGCCTCTTGCGTGAGTGGTCCCCAATTCGCTCGGAAATTGGGCTTTGACTCTAAAAATTGTAATCATATCTCTAAAACTTGTAATGCCCCTGCTTGTATAGTTGTATTTTAGCTTGTAAAGTTGTAATGCTAGGAGGGGCTCTCTGTTAGTTTCGAGGACAACCCTCACTTGCCTCCAAAGTCCAATCTCTTGTGATTTCAGTTTCAGACTTTCATCATTAGTTCATTACCCCCACTTACTATATTTTAATAAAAAAAAAAATTCACACAATTCACTTTTTTTAACACTGAAACACACTAACACATAACATTAAATATATACTGTCAAAAGTTTTTAAAAGCATCATCACAATTCACAACACTCAATAGAGTCAACACACGCACAACCAGTGACGGCTCTAAGAATTTTTTTCAAGGTGATTATTAAAAAACTTAAATTTCTATTAAAAAAATTTAAATAGCCATGAAAAAACTTAAATTATACTAGATGTAATAAAATGAGAACTTGAATATACTGAATATCATAAAAAAAAAAAATGAAGTTTTACAATTTTATTTTAATTATAAATAATAAAACAAATTTGAATCACTTGAACTGTTTTGTTTGAATCAAACGAAAACTTACCCTATTGTTGTTAATTGAGAGAGAGACATAAGAAATAAACTGTTAAAGAGTTTGAGAGAGAAAATGAGGAATAGACGGTGAAGTGTTTTGATTCCTTAAGACAAAGAGAATAAAACAAAGGGTGAAGTTGAATATTAAATAGGATTAGGTATTTAGAATCTCAAGTAAAAAGTATTTAATATTTTATTTGAAGGATGGAGTCGGAGGTAATGATGTTAATATCATACCGAGAGCTATTTTGGTTTCACTAAGGAAACGAATTTGTTTTTTTGGAAACAGGAAACAAAATTATTTTGGCACCAATTAGTATCATGATTCTTTAAATTATAAGCTCATATTTCATGCCAATCTTTCGTCTAAATGTTAGTCCCACTAATAATAATACACTTATATTATATAATGAAAAAATAGAAACACCAAAATTCATTTTAATATTTGAATAAATACTATTAAAAAACATTAAAAAAAATAAAATAAAAAGAAGAAGGGGTACTTGAACAAAAAAAAAGAAGGCACATTAAATTCAAGCTCCACACGTACGTGGGTCAGCAAAATTCAAGCTCCACTGTTTAATACTTTCAATTTTACTTTTAAAATTGAAGCTTCACACGTGGGATAGACAACTTGCTTTGCTCTCAACTGTTGGGCGGAGATGCAGAGGAGAAGAAGAAGAAAAAGGGTAGGCAGGGTGTTCAAGATCTCAACTTAGGGTGTTCAATATTATTTGAGGATGTTGAATATATGTATATATATATATAATTTCTGCACTTTTTTAAAGAACTCAAGCATTTTTTTTAAGAACTCTGAACACCCTGAGCAACAACAGCACATCACATTCATTTTTACAGCAACACAACACATTCATTTTCAAAGATTCAAAAATCATATGAGATAGTGAGAGAGAAATACCAGTTACGCTGGAGCCGTATACTGGTGGTGGACCGGTGGTGGCTCCCTGGCCTGTGTGTGCCAGTGCGTGCCGTTGCTCGTGGACGGTGGACGATGGACATGGACTCGTGGTGGACCGTCGACCTAGAATTGGAAGCAGCCACGTAGCTCGCAGGGTCCTCCACTCCTCTTGGCGGCGGATTTGTCGGCCTTTGCCCCTTTCACTGTGCAAGGTCAAGATGATTTTTGGATTGAGAATTTAGGATTAGGGATTATGGATTTTTTTTTTTCGCACTTTAGCTTGTAGTTAGTTTGAGATCCGGATATGTGTTTATGTTGTTTATTTGTAATTTTTTTTTAGGGTTAATTTTTTGTTATCCTCTGAATAAATATTTTTTGCCCTCTAGATAAAAATTTTTTTTTTCCTCTGAATATATATATATATATATTATATATAATAATAATTTTTTTTTTATGTATACTATATTTTTTTTTTTTCATTGGTTGCCCTGGTTGGGGGGTTGCCCTAGCCCAAGGGCTTGCTGGGCTTATCCCCAGAACCGGCCTTGGGTGGATGGAACATAAAATGGAACCACAACAAGGAGTTCAATGAGGATTGAACACTAGAGGATTCACCAATCAAGGGAGAGAAAAAGAGATATATATATATATATATATATATATATATCAATGACTATGCTTCTCCTAAACTTATTCAACATCACACCTGTCAAAGCATTAGTGGCAAAAGGAACACACTAAAAAGAGGATGACCTACTCAATAGACTTGAGACCAACTAGTGGGGTTGGTCGATCGGTCAATTTTGTGAACGCCCCAAGCCTTAGGTTACTCAGCTTTCAAATGTTGCTAAGGCTCTTCATGTTATTGGCTATGCTTAGGTGTTTTTTAGTGTGGCCTCATCCTAGACATGGGTTCGAGAATACATCACTAGCTCGTGGGTTAGGGTAGAGAATGGAGGTCTCCACCTGGTTTAGGTCTAAAAACCACTTTGACCCCTACACAGAGGTTTAACATAACTAGACTGTGAGTCGATCCAGAGTTAGAGTGCGAACTTGGAAAGGTGTTAGACACCCAAATCGGTCTAATCGAATGGATCAGACTTCACTTTGTACCTCGTAACCATATTTAATTAAGAGTTCCCCTAAGCAGGATTTTTCCTAAGCATAAAGTACTTTAAGAAAATATTGATAAAAATAAACACAAATGAGCTCAATTCATTCTATACATGAGGTGGATATCCTATCTCTAAGGTTTGACCTAAACACATATTTCTAGCATATTGGAAATCAGATGCATTAAGGCTCCGTTTGTTTTGATGTAAAACAATTTACATTGTAAAATATTTACAAATGCAAATGATTTCAGGGAAAATAATTTTTTTTTTCAGTGTTTGTTTGCATTCTAGGAAAATGCTCTGGAAAATATTCTACATTGTGTGTTTGGAGCAATGTAAAACAAAACAACAAAAAAAAACCCACACCCAAAACCATCCGGAATCCACCAAAAATGGGAACCACCACTGCCAGCCACCCAAACCCACCCCGCAACCCACCACTGCTAGCCACCCAAACCCACCTAAACCCCAACAAAAACCCGTGGGTCACCGCTTGATAAGAGAGATCCATGAAGCCCAGGCGACACCGCTAGCCATGTCCGGTGAGAGAGAGTGAGATCGACGCACACAGGTGCTGCGGTGCAAGATCGGCGTGAGGGGGGGTGGGTTCTGTTCGAGATTGGCACCGAGGGGGGTTGCTGTTCGAGATCGGCGCCAGGGGGGCTGCTGTTTGAGATCGGTGTTGAGGGCTGCTATGCGAGATTTGCGAGGGGGGGAGAATGGTGCTGTGCGAGAAAAAGAGAGAGAGAGAGCAGGAAAGGGGGGGGGGGTGAGAGGCTGCAACATTTTCCAGTCAACGGAAATGATTTTCTGTTGACTAACATTTTACAACGAAACAAATACACGCAAATATTGAAAACATTTTCCGGAAAATATTTTACAGTGAAACAAACAGAGCCTAAATGAAAGAAAGGTAAAGAGAAAATATTTATGGTTTTTTAGGAGTTTTCGCGTATGCATGACTATGGCTGCATACAAAGGGAGATAAAAATCACAAGAAAACTTACCTAGAATAAAGATAGAAGTATTGAAGCATTACTGATCCCCTCGGTCTTTGGGCAAAATGATTCTACCAAAGAGAGCACAAAAGTGTTAGTAAAATTTGGACTAAAACGATCAACAACCCATAGAGGTTTTGACCAATACAAAATTTTCAATTAAAAGAGGGTGCTTAGGAAAAGAAACTCTCTCGGTTTTTACTTGAAGATCCTCCTTCAGTATTTGATTTCTCTCTTTAGGAGTATTTTGCTTGGAGTGATTTTTGATTGTTTTGCTAGAAGACCCTTTTTATAGGTGATAAATGGAATGCAAAACCCGTCCCTCATGCAAAATAGGTCCTTGAGTTGAAATTTTATTCTTCGCTTGTGCGATTTTCCACCTCCACTAGCTTCTACCATAATAAACGGAACAAGTAATGAGTTCAATCTTCAAGTTGAAAGGTCACACAAGACCAGTCTATTATCTATATCTATATATCTATATATATATTAAAGTAGAGGCCTATGCCGAATCTCTGCCATTTGTCAAGCTTTGGAGTTTCAACTGCTTGACGTGTGGCAGTTTCCTCAATAAAATTATGATGATGTAGACTAATAATGCCATATGGCATGTTACAATTGGTACACATCAAATTGTGAGATTTCGATGTGTCAAAGAATAAATTAGCCTTTAAAGTATTCAACAATACTTTATTACATCATTAAATTACTTATAAATAATTTAGAGTTTAAATGTGCACCATTGATTTGCTTCCAAAAATACACCTTTAATAAAATGCATTCCATTAAGCCCTTTGAGTTATTTTCATGTTGCCACAGTCACAATTTCCTAAAAGGATCCAAATAGGAAAGAAATTAAAAAAAAAAATAAAACCCACAACGAATAAATAAATAAAAAAAGAATGGATAATCACTTAAGTAAATATATATAAAAAATAAAAGTTTAAAAAAGGTAATAACCAAACTAATAAAAAGGAAGAGTCCTCAAATGTCATAATATTAAAAGGATAAAAAAAGGAAAGAAATTAAAAAAAAGAAAAAAAAAAGTACACTACATTAAAAAGCAACGGAAAATAGCTTGGGATTCTAAAAGGTCCCAAAAAGGGAAAAAATAAAAATCAAAGTTAATGAAACCAAATGACGCCGTTTGAAGTTTTTAAAGTTGCATCAAAATGACGCCATTTTGATACATTAGAAGAGCCACGCTGGGGAGATTTGTTAGGTTTAACTTGATCGTGTTTGTGTTTTTAATGTTTCAGAGTCGTTTCATCTCTTCCTCTCTCTCAACTCTTTATCTCTCCAATGAATGAGAATTCGATTATTGTCTTTCGGCTCTTCCTCTTCCTCTTCCCATCAACACTTTCACCGTAAGCTTGGAAATTAAAACCCATAGATTTATTTTTCATATATAGATTTCAAATTTCTCTCTCTCCATCTTTGCAGAAGTCGCCAAATTATCAGCAAAATTGAAAAGTCGCTTCAAGGTGAGTTTTTTTTCCAACCTGATCTTATTCGGGCTTCCCGGTGCACTTTCGATGGTTTAATGGGTGTTTCTCTCTTTGTTACAGAAATGATTGTCTTCAATGGTATTGGGTGCTTCTTTAGAAAATCCCTTTCTATGTCTCTTCATAATCAGACAGTATGTGCATGAGATGGATAGGTAATCTCTAGATAACCCTTTCTCTATCTCTTCATAATCTTTCATTCAAGATTTGGTTTAAGTTTCATGTAGAATTAACTAGAGGGAATTTTAATTATATGCACCAATTGTTTGATAAAAATTACTGAGTGTTTGATTGTTATTCTATTTGTAGGTCTAATATATGATATATAGTTCTTCGTGTAGTACTTCCAGTGAGACTCTATTCACCTTCATTTAATACCTTTTGTCTTGGTAAGTTTCTTCCTCAATAAACTTTTTTTTTTCTTATTTAAAGTGCAAATATTTGTCTATATTAGAAACTACTATCATTTGGTTGGGTTATTTCTTTGTTACATATGGTATCAGGATTAATAATAGACAAGATCCTAGATTTTATAAATCTGAACTCAATGGATACTCTAACTTGCCTATCTCCTCCACGAAAATGACACATGAACCAATTTAATCAAAGGACAAACTTAGATTAGCCATCTACCACCCAATGAGTTTCTTTTTTTGATAAATCATACTTCATTAAAAAAGAGAAAGGAAGGTACATTGGAAGTTTACACTGATTACAAAAGAAGTCATAAAGAACCGTAATCTAGCATATCAAGCACATAAGTAAAAGAAACAAAGTGAGAGGCTTTCAATTTTCATCCATTTAAAAAGTTAATGATTAGCCATCTACCACCCAATGATAAATAATGATTTTACTGTCGTATAGCCATATGGGTTTGATACTTTGATTTTGTATTTGCTTTTATAATTACATCAATTATCGAATTCCTTTGCATTCCTTTTATGATAGTTTACCTTAGACAATACACATTCATAAAAATGAGCATGAAGCAGAATCTCATGATTGGAAAGTGATATTTTCAGATTTCTTTTATGATAGTTTACCTTAGACAATATATATTCATAAAAACAAAAAAACAAAAAAAAACAATGAGGTAGAATCTTATGACTGGAAAGTGAGATTTTCTTTCTTATAATTCAGACACCATTGTTTATTTCATAATCAGTGTAATATAGTTTTGTTTACTCATGCATATGGATTTTTTTTTTGGTGAAAAATGAGATTTGTTTACACCCAAAATTCCTGGGAGCAGATTATTCTTGCATTCTTAGGATAAGGGCAAGCCATTAGCCGACTAATGTATCTCATTTGTTTTAAATTATACCTTAATTTTAATTCTTTGTGCTTTCGAGTATGTGCAGTTAGGAGTTGTTAACTTAATGGAAGCAGGTGGTCATTGTAACACCAATTGTTTTACTAAGGTTTCTATCATATATCTGCCATCAAATATCTACAATCTCTAACTATAGAATTAGTATTCTACCATCGCTAACTATAACATCAATATTTACCACTATAATTTGCAAAGTTACCTTCCTTCCTAGAATCTTCTTCACTGTGTCCAACCTTCTAGAACTGGAATCCACCTAATAGTATTAACTTATTTTTTCTCTCCAGCAAAGGGGTTCGACTTTTGTCTTCTCATGTCATTTTTCTTGAATTTGGGATTGTGGGGCATAGGATGTTTTGTTTGATTACTACAAAAAATAATAAAAGTGAGAGAAATGAGTTGTGAGAATTAGGGATTGGGCAGTTGATGTATTTTGAAAGATGAGGTGTTATGTGTGTAGTGCCAGTTCATTGGTGATAACCATTTTATTCTATCCCAATAAGAAGGTAGCTCCAATTTTAAACTGTTACTCATATTTTCTAAACAAATTATTTGGTTGCGCTCTTGAAATGTAAATCAAAAAGTGTATGTTTTCAAGTTTCAATTGGATTTTGTGTTACTGTATAGTTTTCCCTCTCTTAAGATGGAGTATGTTATGAAGAAAAAGGCTCTTCCTAATTGTTTAAAGATGGATTTGGTAATCTATTTAAAAAAAATTCTAATTATTTTTCTTAGTATATAAATTTTGAACTCTTTTTCTCAATGACATTTTGCCTTTGTAAGTCAATTGCTCATTTTTCTTCTTCTTTGTGAATATTGACTATATTTGAGCCTATTTTAAATAATGTAATACTGTGTAAGAAAGGTGAGTTATTTCATTACTTGGAAATGGCATTTTTTGTAGGATAACATGAGAATTGTACATTTAGGTCCTTTTTGAAAGAATGTGCATGAGAAGTTTTTATTTAGAACGAAGCATTGTACTTTAACAAAGAGTGGAAATTGCTATTTCATTGTCATTGTTTTTCTTATTCACTAGACTTTTCTTGGTCCTGATTAAAGCATGCATTATCCTCCCCTTTTTTTTTTCTTTTTTTTTTGGTTTTGGAATCTTTTTAACATTAAATTCTGACATGCCTAGGTATGTTTTGCAGAGGAAGAACTTATGAGATTCAAAGAGATCCTCAAGTATGGTTACCAACAACATTGGACCTATAGACTTTCAAGTGTTGAGCATAAAGTCCATAAGCAAGGGATAAAACTATTTGATTTTCAAATTTTGAATTTTGAATTTTTATGTGGGGATTATAGATGTTATTTTGAATTTTGTTTACGATTTAAAGTTAAATGTGTATTACTTACGATAATTTATGATACTCACTTATAACAATGTCTGTTTATACGTTAGACGACTTTTTTTCTTTGAAATGCAGATCCACTAGAATTGAGTGCGTACTGCTTTTCCTTTTACATGCCTAGATACTCACAAACAATGGAAGGGTATCAAGAAAACAATGATTGTAGTGAAGACGTTGACGCAGTTAAGTTGACGAAATACAGTGTTTTTGTTAGGAGGGTTCTAGACATTTGAGACAATGGAAAATGTTTTAGTTACTATTTCAGTTTTTTTTTTTTAAACAATCATATTAGGTTTTGAAGTACGTTTTGTATACAAAATTGAATTTTGTTTATTTATTTATTAAATTAATTGATTCACGGATTGTTATATTTGGTTTGATTTTGATTTGTAATGCTAATTACAAAAGTTACTAGGGAGATTAAGAGAGAAGTTACAAACATTTGTTACCTTGCACGTGAAAAAAATGTTTTTTTTTTTTTTTTTTTTTCTTCTTCTTCCAATTTAAAAAAAATAAAAAATAAAATCTAAAGACTTGGAAGAAAACAAATTCTAAAAAAGCATTTTGACAACTTGTCCCGTGCAAATGCACGGGCTATTGTCTAGTATAAACTAATAGGTGATGTTTTAGCTTTCTCCCAAAAGATGTCATATCAGATTTCCTATTCTCACACCCTTCCTCTTCACCCATACCTCTAATTAATTAATTTTCTCACTCTTACCTTTTAATATTTACCTCTATTTAATTCTCTCCCTTTTCATAGACTTTTCCTCTTCCTCACATCTTCTTCTACCTCACCTCTTGAACTCCCTCACCTCTTCAACTCCCTTACCTCCTCATCTCCCTAATTAATTGCACCCCAATCTCCTATTTAAACACCTTTGTGTGGTTTCCTAAGCTTCATGTCCGATTGCCTTTGTGGGTTTGTTCCTATCATCATGTATTTTTTTTTTTTTTTGTAGGTAGTATAGGGTGTTATTATGCACGGTTGAGTAGGCGTTTGATAATGCCAAGGAATAGCCAAATGCATTCTTAAAAGAAAGTTATTTGCCTCCTATGATTCTCATTTTTGTTTTCGTATTATCGATCTTGGTTCTGCAACTGCTAAAGGCCCGTACTGAAGATTCAAAAGACGAAGGAAATCTCATTTCAAAACAAGCAAGAAAAAACGTGAATGAAAAAGGCAGATTGGAACAAGCAATTGAGAGAGAGCCACATGCAAAACACATTGAAAACTATTTTATGTCAATACTAAAAAAAAAATTTAGTTTATATTTTTTTGGGTGTCTAACTCCTAATGGGATTGTTAATTAATATGTACTTTTTCCTTCTTATGATTGATTGTGTTTTTCTTTTTCTTTTTTGGATTGAATTGGTTCATGTAAATACCAATAGATAAGGAGCCCATAAATGTTGATGAAGCTTTTGTCCCTTAGTTTTATACTAAAAAAATGTTTTAGTTTATATTTTTTTGAGTGTCTAACTCCTAATAGATTAGTTTACTATGTTTAGCCATCAAATGCATGAATATTTTCTCTTTTGGGAGCACGGATCAATAGAAAGAAGATCGATAAACAACTTATTGTATAGCTAGTCATTATATAATGCCATTGTCTATTAGTGAACAATTAAACTCGAATATTTACTTTGACATATATAGACTAAAAAGACAGAAAGTAATGGTATACTCTTTTTTTGGGTCATTATCAAGAGCTTGCATACTTATTAGTCCTACCAACTGCTTTCCGGTCAAGTTCTTAGCACGGAAGTTTCTAAGTAATGGTTAATAATAGCACTTTGACCTTATAGAAAAGTTTGCCTACACATTGTTGTCAAACATGGAATGTCACGCAGCATTTTAGGACCTACACATAAGTACGAATACAAATCTTATATCCTACTTTTCGTGTTCTACTATATACTCCATCAATTACAACTTATCATGTGTTTTTTTTTTTTTTTTCTTTCCTTATAAAATAATTAAGATTTAAAATGGAAACAAATCAAACGCAATCTGATACGTGTTATATTGTAGTTGGTGGAGTATAAAATAAAACACAAAAAATGAGATAGAGATTATTCATTCAATAAGTACATAACACATTGTTGCCAAACATGAAAAGTCACGCAACATTTTAAGGACCTGGTGTGCTTGGAATATCTGCACATTTCTTTTTTCCATTTTTAGCTGATCCAATGTTCTATCACATTAGGAAGAATAAAATGGACAAAGCTGCACTTTCAGCTATGCTTTTCTTCATTATACCCCTGTACATGCCCTGTATCGTTGCTAGTGGAGATCTTCTCTTTCTCTTTTGTTCAAATGATGTCCAAAATTACACACTTAACAGCACATTTGAAAACAACCTCATGAACCTTCTTCAGTCATTGCCTTCCAAAACTTCAGTAACAGGATTCAACAGCACCTCTTTTGGTGATGCCAGTAACAAAGTCAATGTGGAAGCACTTTGTAGAGGGGATGTCAACTCCACAGCTTGTAATAATTGTGTTAAGAAAGCTAGCCAGGAAATCATACAGCAGTGCAAGAAAGAAGAAGCAGTAATATGGTTTGAACTTTGTCAAGTTCATTATTCATCCCGGGCACTCCCAAAAACTCTGTTTTATGCTGGCAAGTATCCTGAGAGGAATAGTCAGGAGAAAATTATATCGGATCAAGACCAAGTTAATTTCAATGAGGTTTTGATGGATTTAATGGATAAGATTACAAAGGAGGCTGCATCTATTCCTTCTAAGCGCATGTTTTCAACTGGGGAAATTAAATATTCTAGGAACAGAACAATTTATGGTCTTGTACAGTGTACCAGGGACATCTCAGAAGGATTCTGTGGTAATTGTTTGGTGTCAGCCTTAGGGGATCTGAAGGCTTGCTGCAAATCTCGTGAAGGTGGAATTGTTGTTAGTCGGAATTGTAATGTGAGGTACCAAATGTACAGATTCTATAGTACCTACCCAACTTCCAAAGGTAAGACATTCCAATCTTTGATCAATTCTTGTCTATAAGTGAATTGTATTCTTACTTAGAAAAAAAAGCCACAATACATTTTTGTGTGCAGTAAAAAATTGACATTACACATAGAACTACTAAATGACAATGATTGGAAAACGTTGACAATCTATCATCCTTAGATTAGATATGGTCCATGTAATATTTTTACTGTATTGTTTCTTTTAATGGTAGATGCAACTGAGGCCATTCTTTCCATTGATAAACAGGGAAAAAATGGAAATTTCGGATGGTTGTGGTGTTTTCGTGTATATCCATATCAGTACTAGTGGTTCTAATTGGCTCTTGTGCTGTTTATTTCCGAGTGAAAAAGGGAAGAGGACAAGGTGATTTTATCTGACTTTCTAGCCATCCTAATTTATCTGATGTAGTAACTGAAACTCATGTTTTTGGCAGATAAGGTGAGAAGCCATCATGCATTATTGCACGAGTTAGCAAGCCCCACTGCAGTTGCACTCATACGAGAAGGTGAATTAGTGATTTCTGAGGAACTACCTTTTATTGATCTTGCTACAATAAGGTCAGCTACAAATGAATTTTCAGACTCAAACAAGCTTGGACAAGGTGGGTTTGGCACCGTGTACAAGGTAAGACTTTTTATTTTTTATTTTTTTACTTTCCATTTAGCTCAGTATTGCTTCATTAGCCTGATTTGTGTATGACTATGGAATTCATTCAGGGTACGTTACCAGATGGGAAGGAAGTGGCAATCAAAAGGCTGTCAAGAAAGTCATGGCAAGGCCTAGAGGAATTTAAGAATGAAATCATACTAATTGCTAAACTTCAACACAGGAACCTTGTGAGACTATTGGGATGTGGCATAGAGGGAGAGGAAAAGGTCCTCATATATGAGTTCATGCCCAACAGAAGCCTCGATATCTTTATTTTTGGTTTGTTCTTCCTACATTCTGTTTCATAAGCTTGCTAATATTTCGAATTGCTTGTAGGTTTTCTACAATTCACTTACACATGATGTCATGCACTAAACATTCCTTTATTACCGAATTACAGATTCAAACAGAAGCTCACAACTTGATTGGAAGACATGCTATAACATTATTGGTGGGATTGCCAGAGGACTTCTTTATCTTCATGAGGACTCCAGGCTTAAAATCGTCCACAGGGACTTGAAGGCTAGTAATGTGTTACTGGACCATGAGATGGTTGCCAAAATATCAGATTTTGGCATGGCAAGGATTTTTTGTGAAAACCAGAATACAGCTAACACAAGAAGAGTTGTAGGAACATAGTAAGATGCTTCTTCCTATATATACATATATATATTTTTTTAAATTTCTTCCTGTTTTGTTATGTATAATTTTAATAGCAACAATAATGTTGGTACACAAAACAGTGGATACATGGCTCCAGAGTACGCAATGGAAGGACTATTCTCAGTAAAATCAGATGTTTTCAGCTTTGGTGTAATCTTGCTTGAGATTATTAGCAGGAAAAGGAATAACCGCTTCTACCTTACAGAGCATGCCCCCTCACTCCTTGCATATGTACATTTCTTTATCCACTTGAATTGACAATTTTCCTTCATATAATTTCAACTGGGAAACATTCTATAAAACATTTTTTTTTTAAACAAATCAACAGGCATGGGGACTATGGAATGAAGGAAAAGATTTGGAAATTGTGGACCCTTTGTTGATGGAATCCTGCCAGCCATCCGAAGTCCAAAGATGCATACAAATTGGACTTTTGTGCGTGCAAGAAGATCCAGCAGACAGACCCACCATGTCCACTGTGGTGGCACTTCTAGGTAATGAATCAATAGCACTTCCCCCACCAAGACAACCGGCACTATCTGTTGGTAAATTGTTTCAGTCTTCAACAACTCCTTCTGTAAATGGCCTAACTGTTGCTGGTATTTCACCACGGTGAAGGTTGACAAAGATTGGAATTGGATACTATTCTACTTACCAATGTAGCATGCTCGTAACCTGAAAAAAGGAGTACAAAATTCTATAAGATAGGGACTGGGACATCTTACATAAACCAGACACACATTGAAATGGGTAGATGGATTATCTTCTCCAGTCTTAATATTTTCATTATTAAATTCACTAGTTCCCCATGTTCCAAATTCTTCTGGACCCGGGTTTGTGCAAAAAGAAATGGCTAGCGTAGCATGTTTTTTAGGCCATTTTTGTTGAACAATACATTTTTAAAAAATATTTGGAAAAATAGCATTTTTCTGTAGAACTTATCTATTGATTAGACGAATTTTATGTATGTATTAAAGAAGTGAACACTTCAACTTATTCACATCTGTATATTCGGCTGGATCTCGTCTATGTTAAAACTCGTGCATTTGGCTAAATATTTTAATAAAAAATATTATTAAGCCTAAAAAAGTAAAACCCTTACATTATTTGCTTTTTGTACCATGTTGTTTATAAAAATAGTTGGCATAACATAAATATTAAAAACATAATAAAAAAAGTACTAAAATATACGAAGAATGAAAAGAAGAGAATCTTAGTATATTTTACCCTATATTTATATTAGAACTCTTAAACTTTCATGAGCATTGAAATGATTCTCTATTCATGTTCAAGACTCAAATTATGTATGAGCTTGAACAAAAAACACTATTTAAGAAAATTTAATTACACTTAATTTTTTAATTTTGTTACAACTTTATTAAGACATTATTAGGCTATCTAATTATTTCAACTCAACTGCTAATGTATGAACTATGAACACAATTTATTTGGGGTCAGATGCATGATGAGTAGAACTTAGCCAAAAAAGAAAAGAAAAGGTGCATAATGAGTAGTGAGTGGATAGCTTGCCTGGGCTTCGGCCTTTGGACTCCCCATATGCAAATCCAGTTGTTAACCAATGCAAAGAGCTTCATATTGCTCTCCTTCCCACCCACAACCAGACTCTTTGGCCCACTATTCAGCAAAAAGAGAAAGACTCTTTGGCCCATATAAGAACTCTTCCAATTTTAAATTCTAGATTACACATTTAGTATTCAACTTTTGCCTTATATTTTAAAAAGGTCTAACATTTTAAATATTTCATTTAGTCCCCAACCTTTGTTCCATGTTTCAAAATGGTCCCTGTCATTTGAAATATTTTATTTTAGTCTATATTTTTTAAGTTTATGTAAAAATGTCCCAATGTTTAAAATTTTTTATAACCTTTTTCTATCAAAATGTTAACAATAGGGACTTTTTTGACATAAACTTAAAAATATAACTACATAAGGATTAAAATGAAACATTTCAACCAATAGAGATAATTTTGAAATATAAAACAAAAGTTGAAGAATAAAATGAAACATTTAAAATGATATGGATTATTTTAAAAGATAGAACAAAAGTTAAAGATTAAATATATAATTAAATATAAATTTTAAGGGCTCGAATTTCATCCCCACACCAGACAAGAGAAAAAAAACACACTGGACAAAGAATTCAGAGACAAAAGCAAAAGGACAAAAACGCAATTATAGAGCTTTGGTTAGAAAGTATCCAAATCAGTTTGGCCAAAATCTCAATGCTTCCATCACAGTCCCACTCTAGTCTCCACCCATCAATTACTTTTCCCTACCGCAGCACAACAACTCTGACCGGAACCTTGATAACCTATTCACTTTTTCGTATGTTCTTTGTCCCTTCTAGAAAGGAGTTAGGACTTACGACATATAAAAACTAAAGTAGTTTCCTTGACTAAAATTGCGCAGTGCATAACCTTATCACTTGCATACGTTTGCATCTACACCACTGATGTCTTCCTCACGGACTATTATTGATAGGGATGTCTATTTGTATAATTTATAGAAATTGACCAGAGACCAGTGACCAGTGAAGTTCATTTTCAACTTGTTAGACTTATGTAATATTCTAATAAATAAATAATAATAATAAAAACTTATACAATTTTTTAAGATTTTGTTTCACAACTATACTTCTATTCAACTTAAGATAAGCTAAAAGCTATTGCAAAACACATAATCAAGATGAGTTTGGCCTCATTCTTTTAGCTTATGTGTTTATGTACAACAGAAGATTCCCACCCTGCATTGCTCATTTCATACATACAAATGTACACTGATGCTATAGCAATAAAAACTCTTCTAAAAAATTGTCAAAAAAATAAAAACTCTTCTATCGTTTTTATTCAACAAATAAGATTCAACAAAAAGCTAATCTAAAGGCACACTGATATTTCTCAAGTGTATTATTATTTATTAATATTAGGATAATATATATTTTAAACCCTATAGTTTATGGAATATAATAAATTAAACCTTATAGTTTCAAAAATAACAAATTAAATTCTAAAGTTTAAAAAACTAACAGAGTAATTTTATAATTTTAAAAATAACAAATTAAACATCGAGTCATTTAAGTGGATGAATTATATTTGCGTTTAATATGGGCTGAATGTTTAATCTGTTAATTTTGAAACCTCAAGATTTAATTTATAACTTTTAAAATTATGAGATTTATTTTGTTACCCCTTACCATTCGGCTTAAAATATATTTTTTCCATATTAGATATCAAGTTAGGACAATAATATATGCACATCCTTAGTACACACCATCTAAAATGTGAATATATATTCACAAATTGTAAATATTTATGAACGTTAATATGTATCATTTATGGATGTATGTCCATAATAAGTAGTGTGTATACACAACAATATTTACCCATCAAGTTACAATAACTCTTGAAGCACAACAAATTTCATAAAAAAATTCACAATTGTCGAAGTATCAAGGAGTTAATAAAATTGTCTAAATAATAATTAATAAAAACCGTCAACTCAACTATTGTGAAAAAACATAGTGAAAATTGTTGTAACGGTAACATTACTCTTTATGTTATTATACTTAAATGTGGACTCAAAAAAAACAAAAAAAAATCCATTTCCAAGAGAATCTTATCAATACTCACCACATCAATATAAACAGAAAATCTAGTAAAGTTGCAGAGAGAGGAAGAGACTGATCTATCAAAATGAATTACTTAAACTTGAATCCCTCCATGATCCTTGTGTTCCTTTCCATGCTTAGCTTCCTCAGCCTTACCACTCATGCAGCTGTCCCTGTTCAGCTCTTCCAGGTATGTGCAAACACCACGTTCAGCCCCAATAGCATCTTCCAATCAAATCTCAAGTCCCTCCTCGCTTCACTTTCTTCCAACGCCACCCACAACCTCGAATTCTACAACACCACCAGTGGCCAAAACACCTCCGACCCTGTCTACGGCCTCTTCCTCTGTCGCGGTGATGTCACCCCTCAAGTCTGCCGAGAATGCGTGGCTGCCGCAGTGAAAGAGATAACCAACAAGTGTTCAAGAGAGAAGGTTGCTGTGATATGGTACGATGAGTGCTTGTTGCGCTACTCAAACAAGTCATTCTTCTCCACCGTGGACGAAAAGCCAAAGTTCGGCTTGTTGAACACGCAGAATGTGACTGATCAGGACCAGTTTAATCGGGTACTGGCAAAGACAATGAATGAGACAGCAGCTCAGGTCTCTAATGTTCCAATCGGTGCCAAAAAGTTTGGGACCAAGGAAGTGAATTTATCTGCGTTTCAAACTTTGTACAACCTTGTACAGTGCACAAATGACCTGTCCGGAACCAGTTGCAGTAGTTGTCTTCAGGCTGCAATAAATCTTCTTCCTTGGTGTTGTAGCGGAAAGCAAGGAGGCAGAATTGGTTTTCCTAGTTGTAATATTAGGTACGAATTGTACCCTTTTTACCGGATGGTAACAGTGACACCGACGCCTACACCAGCTCTTCCATCTCCATATTCAGGTTCGGTAACTGGACTTTGACTGCTTTTCCTTTTCACTTACATTATTGACTATTGATTACTGACTATTGAGTGATGGTGCTTCAATTTTCAAGGTATACTTTATAAATCTTTATTATGATAGGTCTGATTTTAGTGTTAGTCATTCTGTTTACATAGTCAGGTCCAAGTGGGTTACAATTCTGAGTGATAGAGCTATACAAAAGTCCATAAAAGTTAGGTAAAGTAGCCAGGGGTAGAAGGGTAGACCCACCAACACCATTATCATCCTGGTGGAGCTGATGTTGAGCTATTGAGTTAACTCACTTTGGGAGTGCGTGCATATCCTCACGAGTGAATAGCAAATGAAAAGTTAGTGATTATCTATCCTCACGAGTGAATAGCAAATGAAAAGTTAGTGATTATCCTAAAAAACATAGTATAAGAAAAGTTTTTTTT
>OU015767.1:37376009-37394247 GCA_907173295.1 Fagus sylvatica
GGAGCACGGATCAATAGAAAGAAGATCGATAAACAACTTATTGTATAGCTAGTCATTATATAATGCCATTGTCTATTAGTGAACAATTAAACTCGAATATTTACTTTGACATATATAGACTAAAAAGACAGAAAGTAATGGTATACTCTTTTTTTGGGTCATTATCAAGAGCTTGCATACTTATTAGTCCTACCAACTGCTTTCCGGTCAAGTTCTTAGCACGGAAGTTTCTAAGTAATGGTTAATAATAGCACTTTGACCTTATAGAAAAGTTTGCCTACACATTGTTGTCAAACATGGAATGTCACGCAGCATTTTAGGACCTACACATAAGTACGAATACAAATCTTATATCCTACTTTTCGTGTTCTACTATATACTCCATCAATTACAACTTATCATGTGTTTTTTTTTTTTTCTTTCTTTCCTTATAAAATAATTAAGATTTAAAATGGAAACAAATCAAACGCAATCTGATACGTGTTATATTGTAGTTGGTGGAGTATAAAATAAAACACAAAAAATGAGATAGAGATTATTCATTCAATAAGTACATAACACATTGTTGCCAAACATGAAAAGTCACGCAACATTTTAAGGACCTGGTGTGCTTGGAATATCTGCACATTTCTTTTTTCCATTTTTAGCTGATCCAATGTTCTATCACATTAGGAAGAATAAAATGGACAAAGCTGCACTTTCAGCTATGCTTTTCTTCATTATACCCCTGTACATGCCCTGTATCGTTGCTAGTGGAGATCTTCTCTTTCTCTTTTGTTCAAATGATGTCCAAAATTACACACTTAACAGCACATTTGAAAACAACCTCATGAACCTTCTTCAGTCATTGCCTTCCAAAACTTCAGTAACAGGATTCAACAGCACCTCTTTTGGTGATGCCAGTAACAAAGTCAATGTGGAAGCACTTTGTAGAGGGGATGTCAACTCCACAGCTTGTAATAATTGTGTTAAGAAAGCTAGCCAGGAAATCATACAGCAGTGCAAGAAAGAAGAAGCAGTAATATGGTTTGAACTTTGTCAAGTTCATTATTCATCCCGGGCACTCCCAAAAACTCTGTTTTATGCTGGCAAGTATCCTGAGAGGAATAGTCAGGAGAAAATTATATCGGATCAAGACCAAGTTAATTTCAATGAGGTTTTGATGGATTTAATGGATAAGATTACAAAGGAGGCTGCATCTATTCCTTCTAAGCGCATGTTTTCAACTGGGGAAATTAAATATTCTAGGAACAGAACAATTTATGGTCTTGTACAGTGTACCAGGGACATCTCAGAAGGATTCTGTGATAATTGTTTGGTGTCTGCCTTAGGGGATCTGAAGGCTTGCTGCAAATCTCGTGAAGGTGGAATTGTTGTTAGTCGGAATTGTAATGTGAGGTACCAAATGTACAGATTCTATAGTACCTACCCAACTTCCAAAGGTAAGACATTCCAATCTTTGATCAATTCTTGTCTATAAGTGAATTGTATTCTTACTTAGAAAAAAAAGCCACAATACATTTTTGTGTGCAGTAAAAAATTGACATTACACATAGAACTACTAAATGACAATGATTGGAAAACGTTGACAATCTATCATCCTTAGATTAGATATGGTCCATGTAATATTTTTACTGTATTGTTTCTTTTAATGGTAGATGCAACTGAGGCCATTCTTTCCATTGATAAACAGGGAAAAAATGGAAATTTCGGATGGTTGTGGTGTTTTCGTGTATATCCATATCAGTACTAGTGGTTCTAATTGGCTCTTGTGCTGTTTATTTCCGAGTGAAAAAGGGAAGAGGACAAGGTGATTTTATCTGACTTTCTAGCCATCCTAATTTATCTGATGTAGTAACTGAAACTCATGTTTTTGGCAGATAAGGTGAGAAGCCATCATGCATTATTGCACGAGTTAGCAAGCCCCACTGCAGTTGCACTCATACGAGAAGGTGAATTAGTGATTTCTGAGGAACTACCTTTTATTGATCTTGCTACAATAAGGTCAGCTACAAATGAATTTTCAGACTCAAACAAGCTTGGACAAGGTGGGTTTGGCACCGTGTACAAGGTAAGACTTTTTATTTTTTATTTTTTTACTTTCCATTTAGCTCAGTATTGCTTCATTAGCCTGATTTGTGTATGACTATGGAATTCATTCAGGGTACGTTACCAGATGGGAAGGAAGTGGCAATCAAAAGGCTGTCAAGAAAGTCATGGCAAGGCCTAGAGGAATTTAAGAATGAAATCATACTAATTGCTAAACTTCAACACAGGAACCTTGTGAGACTATTGGGATGTGGCATAGAGGGAGAGGAAAAGGTCCTCATATATGAGTTCATGCCCAACAGAAGCCTCGATATCTTTATTTTTGGTTTGTTCTTCCTACATTCTGTTTCATAAGCTTGCTAATATTTCGAATTGCTTGTAGGTTTTCTACAATTCACTTACACATGATGTCATGCACTAAACATTCCTTTATTACCGAATTACAGATTCAAACAGAAGCTCACAACTTGATTGGAAGACATGCTATAACATTATTGGTGGGATTGCCAGAGGACTTCTTTATCTTCATGAGGACTCCAGGCTTAAAATCGTCCACAGGGACTTGAAGGCTAGTAATGTGTTACTGGACCATGAGATGGTTGCCAAAATATCAGATTTTGGCATGGCAAGGATTTTTTGTGAAAACCAGAATACAGCTAACACAAGAAGAGTTGTAGGAACATAGTAAGATGCTTCTTCCTATATATACATATATATATATATATATATTATATTTTTTTAAATTTCTTCCTGTTTTGTTATGTATAATTTTAATAGCAACAATAATGTTGGTACACAAAACAGTGGATACATGGCTCCAGAGTACGCAATGGAAGGACTATTCTCAGTAAAATCAGATGTTTTCAGCTTTGGTGTAATCTTGCTTGAGATTATTAGCAGGAAAAGGAATAACCGCTTCTACCTTACAGAGCATGCCCCCTCACTCCTTGCATATGTACATTTCTTTATCCACTTGAATTGACAATTTTCCTTCATATAATTTCAACTGGGAAACATTCTATAAAACATTTTTTTTTTAAACAAATCAACAGGCATGGGGACTATGGAATGAAGGAAAAGATTTGGAAATTGTGGACCCTTTGTTGATGGAATCCTGCCAGCCATCCGAAGTCCAAAGATGCATACAAATTGGACTTTTGTGCGTGCAAGAAGATCCAGCAGACAGACCCACCATGTCCACTGTGGTGGCACTTCTAGGTAATGAATCAATAGCACTTCCCCCACCAAGACAACCGGCACTATCTGTTGGTAAATTGTTTCAGTCTTCAACAACTCCTTCTGTAAATGGCCTTACTGTTTCTGGTATTTCACCACGGTGAAGGTTGACAAAGATTGGAATTGGATACTATTCTACTTACCAATGTAGCATGCTCGTAACCTGAAAAAAGGAGTACAAAATTTTATGAGATAGGGACTGGGACATCTTACATAAACCAGACACACATTGAAATGGGTAGAAGGATTATCTTCTCCAGACTTAATGTTTTCATTATTAAATTCACTAGTTCCCATGTTCCAAAATCTTCTGGACCCAGGTTTGTGCAAAAAGAAATGGCTAGCGTAACATGTTTTTTAGGTCATTTTTGTTGAACAATACATTTTTAAAAAATATTTGGAAAAATAGCATTTTTCTGTAGAACTTATCTATTGATTAGACGAATTTTATGTATGTATTAAAGAAGTGAACACTTCAACTTATTCACATCTGTATATTCGGCTGGATCTCGTCTATGTTAAAACTCGTGCATTTGGCTAAATATTTTAATAAAAAATATTATTAAGCCTAAAAAAGTAAAACCCTTACATTATTTGCTTTTTGTACCATGTTGTTTATAAAAATAGTTGGCATAACATAAATATTAAAAACATAATAAAAAAAGTACTAAAATATACGAAGAATGAAAAGAAGAGAATCTTAGTATATTTTACCCTATATTTATATTAGAACTCTTAAACTTTCATGAGCATTGAAATGATTCTCTATTCATGTTCAAGACTCAAATTATGTATGAGCTTGAACAAAAAACACTATTTAAGAAATTTTAATTACACTTAATTTTTTAATTTTGTTACACCTTTACTAAGACATTATTCGGCTATCTAATTATTTCAACTCAACTGCCAATGTATGAACTATGAACACAATTTATTTGGGGTCAGATGCATGATGAGTAGAACTTAGCCAAAAAAGAAAAGAAAAGGTGCATAATGAGTAGTGAGTGGATAGTGTGCCTGGGCTTCGGCCTTTGGACTCCCCATATGCAAATCCAGTTGTTAACCAATGCAAAGAGCTTCATATTGCTCTCCTTCCCACCCACAATCAGACTCTTTGGCCCAGATAAGAACTCTTCGAATTTGAAATTATAGGTTAATTACACATTTAGTATTCAACTTTTGCCTTATATTTTAAAAAAGTCTCCAACATTTTAAATATTTCATTTAGTTCTCAACCTTTGTTTCATGTTTCAAAATGATCCCTGTCATTTGAAATATTTTATTTTAGTCCATATATTTTTTAAGTTTATGTAAAAAATGTCCCATTGTTTAAAAATTTTCATATCCTTTTGGTATCAAACTTAACTGTAGAGACTTTTTTGACATAAACTTAAAAATATAACTGCATAAGGACTAAAATGAAAAATTTCAACCGATAAAGATAATTTTGAAATATAAGACAAATTTTGAAGAATAAAATGAAACATGGATTATTTTAAAAAATAGAACAAAAGTTAAGGATTAAATATATAATTAAACATAAATTTTAAGGGCTCGAATTTCATCCCCACACTTGACAAGAGAAAAAAACACACTGGACAGAGAATTCAGAGACAAAAGCAAAAGGACAAAAACGCTGTTATAGACCTTGGTTAGAAAATATCCAAATCAGTTTGGCCAAAATCTCAATGCTTCTGTTAGTATATATTATAGGCTTATTGTAGGCTTACTGGGCTTTAGGCCCAATATACTTGTATTGCACACACTACTCTGCCTATATAAAAGCAGTTCCGTGTATTAACCTAATTGCTGAATATAATATACAAAGCTATTTTGCTCACTTTCAGTCTCTCTTTTCTCTCTCTCTTCTTATTCTCAACATGGTATCAGAGCCACTTTCTTGTGGCCTTCACTCGTCTGCTGCTACGGATTCATGGTCTCTTCCCCGAGATTGCAAACCCTCTCGCCATTTCTGCCTTCCTCGGAATCCTCATCTCCGAGTTGCTGTTCGACTCAAGCACAGCTCCATTGGATAGATCTCATCAAGATCTGTCCATTGCCACCAAAATCGGCCAGATCCAGCCTCGCACGCGCCTCCACGCGTCGCCAGAAGTCTCGGGTTCTCCAGCCACGCGCGCACGCGCTCCTACGTGCCGACCAGCGCCGCCATGCGCCCACACACGCTCCCACATGTTCTCTCTCATCTGCATGCCACGTCAGCCCTAGTGACGCCATCACAGTGACGTCAGCCCTAGTGCGTCAGCGCCACGTCATTGTTGACTGCTACCGCAGCCGTTGACCGGACAAAAAAAAAACATTCTCCTTCACGGTTTTTTGTGTAGATTCCATTTTTGAAGTTCTTTTTCTCATCCGGCTCTCCCAAGTATGGGTTCTACTTCAGGTCATGAGATTACACATCCCATCACTGTTATTCTTGATAAACCCACTTCTTATCATGCTTGGTCCCAAAACATGATTGTTTTTCTCAAAAGGCGCCGACTTTGGCGTTATGTTACTGGTGACATTCCAAAACCAGTGTCTGGATCTGTCACAGATTCCGATAGTTCTGATGGTGACTCTGTAGCTGACGCCGTCGTTCAAGTTGATGATTTTGAAGCACGTCTTGAGGAATGGGAAAGCATCCAATGCCGGATCCTTTCCTGGTTCATTAATACCTTTGTGCCTGCCATTAGCAGTCTCCTTCCTCGATTGGAAACAGGTCAAGCGGCCTGGTCTTTCTTGGCCACTCGGTACAATGAACAGTTCAAAACTAAGAGCCAAAAGCATCCCACGTGATTCTCTTTTCCCTTCCTTTTTGGTGCGGTGCACAAGACATTAAAAGGGTGCTTTTCCAATGTAAAGCACGGGTCTCCAGACCATGATGATTGCAAAAGAAGCTGGTTCTTCTCATGGACCATCAAGTGCAATAGACATTTCACAAAAATTTATGCTGTAACAAGACCTCACAAAAATGTCTGCTGCAACACCAGCTGTGATGGGTGAACTGATGGGGAAGATAAAGCAAAAACAGATGAAGCCAAGAGAGCTGCCATGGAGTTCTTTTCCAATGCAAAAAGCACAACTCTCCATGCCATCATCATCACACAAGGCAGCTGGTTTTTTCTATTAACCATCAGATGCAGTAGACATTTTACAAAAATGTCTACTGCAACAAGAGCTGAGATGAGTGATGGAGAAGACAAAAGCAAGCAACACATCAATCAGATGCAACAACCAATAAAGTGAACTATTCATTGTCTTCCCCAAGAAACCAGCATAGTCCTCCATGGCTGATGCTCCTTAATGCCCAGCCAGCCAAAGTTTTACATAGCAGATACAGCAGACTTGTCAATAGCAAAAATATTAGGAAAGACAACCCAAAATCAAAGATGATTTAAATGAGAAAATGAAAGGCCACATTGGAACCAAGGCCATAGCCATTCGAACCAGGGGCAGCAACCACCATGGCCCAGATCCATGGTGGTCACTGTTCTTCTTCATTAAAAACTTAGGGAGTTTTGGTTTAGAGGTAGGAGAGTTAACTCTCAAAGGTTTGATGGTCTGCCATGAAACAAGCACTGTATCTACTGGGAGATACAAGCTACAGTAAGTCCATCTCAAACCTAAGAAACGTGTATGAATCAACCAACCCACTGAACCATCACCATCAATGTCTAATGCTCACATATTCCCACCACCATGAATAAGTGAGCCCTCTGATCGAGGTCTGCCATGGCCTTCTATAAATCTTAGGTAATAAGGATTATTTTCCTTTTACAGTAAGGTTCAACCAGCTTTTTTCCTAATTCATCAAAAATGGTTCAAGCTTCCAATTACCCCATGGATTAGAGGTCATAGGTCTTATCCCTAACCTCTAAGAACATTTGATCCCACTATAAAAGGGAGGATACTTAGACCATGAGAGGGGTTCTAGAACCTAAAGCAAAAGAAGTTTAGGAATATGAAAATCATCACAACTCCATCTACTCTCTACAGAAATATTCTAAGAGAGAAAACACTCACTGAAACTCCATCTTCAACCTTGAGATTCAACCTATCTCTTTTCATTCACAACCACACAATAGTCTGCGGAACCTGTGTAACGACACAGCAGTCTACGAAACTCATTTAACTAATCTGCCAAACCATCTTTTGGTATGACACAGATTACATCCAACACAAAAGCCTACTGTTCACTCTCTTCCTTGAGATACAGTATAGAGAAACTCTCTCTTACAACCCCATGCTTGTTTTCTAGAGCTAACTCTCTCCCACATGATCAAACTCCTCTAAGTCTTTATGATTTCTTGGTGTGAAGGCCTTCATGGTATAGCGGACACCAATTCACAAGGGAAGTGTTTATTGGCTCACAAAAGGGAAATGTTTATGGTTTTGGTTACATTGAATTCTGAGTTGTGGTGCAAATATTACAAATCATTTTCCTTGATTTTAAGTTCCTCTCAACATGCAAAAGATTACATATCAATCTTTCTTTTTGGGCTTTATTAACAAAATCTCTCTAAGGGCTGTAGTGTTGTGTTCCACTCAGATTTTGGTATGGCAGACTGGTTCTCATGCTTTGACACCAAATCTCGAGTTCCTTGTTCCACCGTAGACCTGGACTTGGCAGACTTCAAACATGGCAAATTCAGGCCAGGGCCGGCCCTAGGAATTATGAGGCTTGGGGCGGTATAAAAAAATGAGGCCTTCTATCTTTAAAAAAAAAAAAAAAATCATTGAAAAATTATTCTACATACGGTTTCTGCTACAAAATTACTAATTAAACTTTTATATTCAATATTTTCTAACAAATCTTGTTCAATAGATAATATGGCTAATCCATTTAATCTTTCTTGTGACATAGTTGATCGCAAGTAAGATTTTTATAATTTTAACTTTGAAAAACTTCTTTTAACAAATGCGACTATGACAAGTATACTCAATAATATTCTATATGCAATAGATGCATTTGGAACAATTCAATTCTTTGATAAAATTAAGTATATTTGTCGCTGTCTTTTTTTCTTTTGGTAAAATCTCTTGTAAGACTTTTAAGTCTGAAAATAAATCAATACCATCAAGATCAAAAAAATTATCAGGTTTTAAAAAACTTTCAAGATTAACATAATACTTTTTCAAATTATCATAATTTAGTGAAGTTAGCTTCTTCACATCAAATAAATACCAAAAATTGTTCTCATACATACTTGGGTTAGAGAAATAAATTATTATTAGGCTTAATTTAAAGGCTTGTTTTAAATATATGGGCTTTTTTAATTTTTGTATATATAAATATATTAAAGTCTTTCAATAAGGGCCTTAAAAAATTTTGGGATGAGGCCTAATTTTGAGGTGAGGCCTAGAGCGGTCGCCTACCTTGCCCTTGCCCAGGGCACTCCTGATTCTGACTCAAGGGAACTATACTATCAGCCGCTAGGCAAACCACCAGCCTAGCGTAGAGTTTTTGATTCAACACCCCATCAAACAATAAAAGTCACGTTCCACCATTCACAAGGCGACACGTGGCAAATGTGGAAAAAAAGAGCATCCACATGTATCAATATGAGAAAGCCTTAAAATGCCCGGTATCTTAAAGAGAAAGAATAAGATGTAAAGACAAAAACTTCAATGCCCATTTTGAAAACATGTTACAAGATGGAGGCAGAGGTGGCAAAAGTTTATACAAGAAAGTTGTTTTTGATATTTCAAGAAGAGCTATTTTGCAGTAAAAAATACAGGGCATCCAAAGATCGCGAAGAAGGGGTGAAAAAGATATATAAGGTGCTACCTCATGGGAAAGAACGTCCAATTTATGAAGTATCACTTGAAAATACGGAGAAGAAAGCTATATGTACATGTCATATGTTTGAATTTATTGGAATCCTTTGTTGGCACATACTTACAGTTTTTGTGAAGAAATCTCTTGTGGACTTTCTTCCTGTTGATAGGTGGCTTGAATTAGAACACCAATTGCACATTAATATTGCCACACGGGATAAAACCCATGAAGTTAGTTGCTTTGGAATTATTGTTAGTAGGAACTGTAACGTGAGGTTTGATTTGAACCTTTTCTATAATGCCTCAAGGTCTCTATTAGCCTACCCAACTTCCAAAGGTAAGGGGATTTTCTTTAAATAATTGTGTCTAAAATAGAAGTTTCAATTTGCCCAATAAAAATTGTTAGATATAACCAATTGGATCACCAAAGAAGTTGTACAATTTAAGTAGTTTTTTTATGGTAAAGCAGGGGACAAATGGAAGTTATGGATGGTTGTTGTGGTTATATGTGCATCAACATTGGTACCGGTGGTTCTCATTGGCTCTTGTGTTTATATTTTAAGGAAAAGGGGAATACAGAGAGGTAATTTTCTTTTGAGTAGCTAATTACATAAGATTTATATTTCATTTGCCAATAAAGAACTCTTATGTCTTATCAAAATTAATTAATTAAGTGTACAAGACTTGTGCCTTTGGCAGATGATCAGAAAATCGAGCTTGCGTTATTACATGATATAGCAAGCCCCACAAGAGTTGCAATCACACAAGAAGGCGAATTGGTGAGTTCGGTGGAACCGTTCTTCATGGATCTAGCTACCATAAGGTCAGCTACAGATGAATTTTCAGATTCAAATAAGCTTGGAAAAGGTGGATTTGGCACTGTTTACAAGGTAATACCATTTCTTTCGTAGTTCTATGTAGCCTAATTATTACTTGGTCCTGAATTTGTCTAGTTGGAGGTTATTTCAGGGTGTGCTACCAGAAGGGAAGGAAGTAGCAGTGAAAAGGTTGTCAAGGAAGTCATGGCAAGGCTTAGAGGAATTTAAGAATGAGGTCATACTAATTGCAAAACTTCAACACAGAAACCTTGTAAAGCTATTGGGATGTGGCATAGAGGGAGAGGAAAAGCTGCTTGTATACGAGTTCATGCCCCACAAAAGCCTTGATATTTTTATTTTTGGTTTGTTAATCCTAATTTCATAAGCTTGATAATATTGGATTGCTTGAAGAGTTCTACAATTCACTTTTACACATGATTCCATGAACTTAGACATTAGTATTGAATTTCAGATTCAGAAAGGCGTTCTCAACTTGATTGGAAGACTTGTTATAACATTATTGGTGGGATTGCCAAAGGACTTCTATATCTTCATGAGGACTCCCGGCTTAAAATCATTCACAGGGACTTGAAGCCTAGCAATGTGTTGTTGGACCAAGAGATGGTTGCAAAAATATCAGATTTTGGAATGGCTAGGATCTTTTGTGAAAACCAGAATATGGCTAACACGAAAAGAGTCGTAGGAACATAGTAAGCTGCTTCTTCCTTTTTTTAGTTTTTATTTATTTATTTATTTTTATTTTTTGGTTCTTAGTTTTTATAATAATAATAATAACAATAACCATAATGTTGATATACAAAAAGGGGGTACATGGCTCCCGAATATGCAATGGAAGGAGTATTCTCTGTGAAATCCGATGTCTTCAGCTTTGGTGTAATCTTGCTTGAGATTATTAGTGGGAAAAGGAATAGTGGCTTCTACCGTACAGAACATGCCCAAACACTCCTGGCATATGTATGTTACCTTTTGTATGCTTGAATTAGAATTAGACAAAGTAAAACATGGATATCATCTATGAAAAATAACTCCCTTTCCAATCTAAATTGATAGGCATGGAGACTGTGGTGTGAAGGGAAAGTGTTAGAGTTTGTGGACTGCATCTTGATGGAATCATGTTGGACATCCGAAATTGTAAGGTGCATACATATCGGGCTTTTGTGTGTGCAGGAAGATCCTGAAGACAGACCCAACATGTCATCTGTGGTAACTCTGCTGGGAAGTGAATCAATAGCCCTTCCAGAACCAAAACACCCTGCATTTGCTGTAGCTAGATTCATTCAGATTGATGAATTTTTAGAAACAATTCCCTCTATTAATGACCTTAGTCTTTCTAGTATTTCACCACAATGAACGCGTACAAATTGCCATTGTGTTTTCCATGATGGTGAACTTAATACATAAGTTTCTATAATATGGGAATAGGACATGTATGTTAATACACTTATATTAATTAATACATATTGGGAAGGAAGGTCCATTTAATTGAGCAATTGATTGTAATGTACAACGTTACTAGATCAGATTGTATGTTGTGACAAAATTAATTTCAATCATAATCCAAAAAAAAAGAGTGAATTTCAATCCATTTGCAGATTATTTCTTTGGAAGTTTTTTTTTAAGCCAAAAGCAAAATGACATTTTTCACAAGAATCTGCCAAAAATGTATCTTTCAGTGTTCGACTCTTATTGTAAGCCCGGCTTCTCATAGTGCATTTGATATGTGGCCCATTAATGAAATAAGTGATCTTTGGACAAAATAAACCAGAGTGGGCTGGCTCACAACCTAGTCCGCTGGGTCTCTTTTTGTTTGGTTTGAGGATTCCAATCCAGTCCATCTTCTCCTTTTATGTTTTCTAAATAAATATATCATAATTTACCCCCTAAAAAAAGCCCAGAGAATTGGACATCTTGACCCACTAAATATTCCAGTCATATCTCATGGGTGGGCCTACATGATGACTTGGGCAGTCCATAATTTTGATTCAATCAAAATACTCAATGCCATTACGTCATTACACACAAGAAGAAATAGATCTGGTAGGGTTGGGCCCGTTGTCAGCTTATCAAACTTATACTTTACCAATGATGAGTAGTGTTTCCTTGGTTCAATTCCCATATGAATATGGGTATCACATTATGGATTCTTCTATTAATTATTAAAAACAAAAGAGAGTGAGGAAAAAAAATAAATTACACTTCCTCAAATTTCCATCACTATTTCCGCACATGGTGGGATTGAAAGAAGGCAAAATGAGTGGAAATAGTATCTTCCTAATAAATTCTACTATTGGAAATTGCAAATGATCCTTGTAGAAATCATCCCCAAACTTATCAATAGTTATTTTGTTTGTACTGAACACTCTATTTGTTTTGACGGAAACCAAATTTTTTATTTTTTATTTTAAAAAAAAAATTTACTTGTTTTTATGTATATGGTTGTGACCTTGAAAATAAGTCAAAAAAATATTTTTGTTATTTGGTTCGCATGGAAAATTGTTGATATTTCTTATAATTTCAAATAATTATATGAACAAAAACTTTCATTCATGAAAATAGACCTTAAATGGGAAAAAAAAAATCCTAATTTTTGGGCAATTTGTGAGTCTCAAATAGGAAACTAAATCTCATATTAAAAAAATATGCACCAAAAAAAAAATGTGGGAAAGTGACTGATTTGAGAAAAAAATGTCATTTCAATGGTCCGTCAATAGCTAGTTAACAACATTCAATCGTCAGTCTATGGAATGAGAGATAGGGTGAGGAGAGAAAAGTTACCATTGGCAGAGTGTTTTTTTTTTTTTGGTGGTGTATCGAGTATGTAATGATCGGAAAATGCTTTTCTCTTTTATAATGTGGAAAACATTTTCTAGTTTATTAGGCTTATTTTCTATTGACTAGAAAACATTTTTTGTGTATATTGTGGAAAACATTTCTACTTTATTAGGACTTATTTTCTATTGACCAAAACCGTTGTGCCAAAATATATGTACAACATTTTACAAAAAATAAAAATCTAAGAATTAGTATACTAATCTTTTTTCCACTCAAAATGTGGCCGACAAATACTAAGATGTTACTGGTCCATGTTATTAAAGTATTTGAAGTTAAGGCGTAATAACATTTCAAATAGAGAATATCTTCCTGGAAACTTCATTAAAAGTACTCCTACCAAGTTTTTGTTTGTTCTTTGCAAATGATTTTATCCAAAGAACAATTAAGCCGAGGAAAAATGGACCACCTCTGGCGAGAACATGCCCACATGAATCATGATCAATCGTTTTCATAGTATTCCTTTTGAATTCTTCAGTCAAACATAAAATATTTCCACAAACTGGTTCATTAGGCAAAATCTAGGAAAGTGATTGAGCAGATTTATTTTTTTTGACTGGATTAAAGACTCCCTTGATTTTTCTTTTTAAAAGACTGCAAAATTTGTATTATATGGACTTAGGTGTGATTTGAGAGACTTGGCCATTATCGTTTTGCAAAGTATGGTTTCAAGAACGATTCAATTGTTTTTGCTTTGTTCTTTTCTCGCCCTTCTTTATGAATTTGCTTGTGCTGACCCTCTTGATGACCCTCCTGATGAGCTTTGTTCAAACACTAGTAATTACACAGCGGGTAGTCCCTTTGAAAATAACCTCAAAAATCTCTTCCTTTCTTTATCCTCAAATGCCTCTGTTTCCAAGTTCTACAATACTTCTATTGGAAACTATCCAGACAGAGTTTATGGACTCTACATGTGCTTCAACTACATAAATGGAAACGACTGCCAGGACTGTGTACGCGCTGCATCAAAAGATATCGTGAAGTTTTGTCCCAACAGAAAGGAAGCATTTGTAGGGGAAGGAACTTTGCCAATTGCGCTACTCAAATGAAAATTTCTTTGGCCAATTGAATGTCACAGGAAACATTTCCAAACACAACGAACAGAACATACCTGAACCAGAATTGTTTAAAGCTGTTGTAAACAAAGTATTGAGTAACCTTACAAAACAGGCGGCTTTTGATTCTTTGGCTAACATGTATGCTACAGGAGAAGAGCCCTTTGAAGATGATACAATATATGCTGTAGTGCAGTGCGGTAGAGACTTGTCTGCCAACAATTGTAGCTTATGCCTACAGAGGGCCATAACAGATATTCAAACATGCTGCTATTTCTCTGTTGGTGCAAGACTTTTTAGTGGTAGTTGCTACTTGCGCTATGAGTTATACAACTTCTATGATCTAACTTCTTCGAGAAATAATATGAATGGGAAAAGTAAGTATCCTTATACACTTTTTAACATAATAAATTATTATTATTTTTATTTTGTGTTTTCTATGGAACATGATCATCTCCATTTCGTTTATTTCATGGTTTTAATTTTATTTTTTGGGTCTAATATGGACTGCCACGTCATTTATACATCTGGATTTGTAAAATTTAATCTGAACCATGAAATTAATAATAGAGTGACAATGATCAATAATAGACTGGAAATGACTGCTTTCAAATATTAATTGCAGGTAATGGAAGGAAAACATGGATCATCATAATCTTGATAGTTGTACCAGTATGCCTCGGGGTAGCACTTTTGGTTTCTTTCGTCTATTGTCTTGCAATGAATAACAAAACCAAAAGAAGTAAGGATGATTGATACAAAGTTGCTTGATGATCTACTACTTCCTCTTTTTGTCTAATACTATTTCTTTTCAGGGAAGAATGAAATTGCAAGTCGAGGACCTATTTTTCGTTCCATTGGTGAACAACATAACACAGACATCCAGCACCAAAATTTTCAAGGAATAAATGACCCGAGAGATCAGGAATTCCCTTACTTTGATTTTGCATCCATAAGTGCAGCTACTGACAACTTCAGTGATTCAAATAAGCTAGGAGAAGGTGGCTTTGGCACTGTTTACAAGGTAATAACTGCTTAATTTCTGAGAAAAGAGGGAGGATAGACCATGGATAATGTTTAAAGTCTAAATTAAAGTATTTTTATTCAACAATGCAACAAACACGACAAATTTCACAATCTATTGACGTGATAGATTGTAATTAGCATAACATCGCTTTCACTCTGACTACCACTACCTCATATTTATTGTACACAACCTTCCACTTTAAATGTTGTGAAATTTGTTATGTCATTTATTGATTTTTATTTCCTGAGTAAGTTAATTGGAACGGTAAGCAATCACCTTTTGTAGGGTATACTAAGTGATGGAAAGCAGGTAGCAGTGAAGAGGCTTTCTGGATGTTCTGAACAAGGTTCAAGTGAATTTACTACTGAAGTTCTGCTCATTATGAAAGTTCAACACAAAAATCTTGTCAGGCTTTTGGGTTTCTGCATAGACAGGGAGGAAAAGCTGCTTATCTATGAATACATGCCCAATATCAGCCTAGATGTCTTTCTCTTTGGTTTGTTTCCTTCAATTAACTTCATAATCAATTCAAATCATAACAAATTTAATTATAAACCTATGGTTCTTTTTCAAGCTTTGAAGAATTTTCTCTACATTTTTATGGTTAGATGCAAAGAAGACGAGCGCAACTCAATTGGAGTACAAGACTTAATATTATAAGTGGAATTGCACGGGGAATGCTTTATCTTCATGAGGATTCTCGACTTAGAATCATTCATAGGGACCTAAAACCTAGCAATGTGTTGTTGGATAAGGACATGAACCCAAAGATTTCAGATTTTGGGATGGCAAGAATCATTGAAGGAAATGAAGGTGAAGCTAATACTGCTAAAATAGTTGGGACATAGTAAGTGCATTGTTCTATATATTATTAGAATAGTACTTTTGATATCCACTTTTCTTTATTTAACATTATTTATAAAATAAATATGGACAAATAAGAAGAAAAAGAATTAATTAACATTATTTAACATTTGTCTAATTTGAAATTTATGCTTCTACTTAATACTTGTGGATAGTTATATAGAAGCATATCCTTCATTCAATTATTTGTTTACATTTGGACAGTGGATACATGGCTCCAGAGTATGCTATGGATGGATTATATTCCATAAAATCTGATGTTTTTAGTTTTGGAGTTCTCTTGCTTGAGATCATGACTGGGAGAAGGAATTCTGGTTTCCATCAATCAAAATCATGCTCCAAGCCTCCTAGCATATGTAAGTTTGTCTGGCTTAAATTACATGGTATGTTCTTGAAGATTACTAGTGTGGCACTTGCTGACCGTGTTAGATCATGATGATGCACGACAGGCTTGGAAATTATGGAATGAAGGAAAAGGGTTGGAGTTGATGGATCCTCTATTGACTAGTACAAGTTCTCCAGATGAATTTTTAAGATACATACATATTGGTTTACTATGTGTTCAAGAAGATGCATATTACAGGCCAACCATGTTCTCTGTTGTCCAAATGATTAAAGGTCAAACTGTGACACTTTGCCGACCTGAACGACCTGCCTTCTCTGTGGGGAGATTCACTGATCATTATGAAACAAATGCTAACAACTGCTCTGTTAATGGCTTAACAATTTCAAGTGTTTTGCCTAGATGAGTCAATCCGTTGTTCTAATTAAATATTTCAAATTTATAATGGTCTTGGAATGGCCTCAGAGATGGGTTTGTGGTAGAACTCAACCAAAAGATGAGAGATGGTTAGAGTGACATCTTCTTTGTGGAGCTACAAGGCAAAACAATCTATCAGCTTTGGAGCAACTACAAGGCCCAATATGCAAATGAAAATTACAAATTAGGGTTCTTATTTTGGCTTATTCTTGTGTATGAATGTGATTTAAATGCAATCTAGTATTCAAATTCAACATAAAATTTGAAATAAACTTAAAAGACAACTTATTAGGATTACTTTGGTGGGTGAAATTTCTTTACTTGCAAGGTGATTTGGTTTTAATTTTTTGATAATTTGGGTATAATAATGATCAGAGTGTGATTATGTGTTGATACAATCACAATTTTTTTAGAGGAAGAAAGATATAGAATTGGTTGACTTGTGGCTCTTTGAATGCATAAATAAAGATAAGTTTTGTATCATGCGTATTAACCCTTATTTTTTTATTTGCAAAAAATTGATATGCATATTGAGTATTGACATTGGAGTATGTAAAGAAGGACTTTTACACTAAAGATAAGTTCTTATTGAATTTAATGTCTAGGAAATTTTTCCTAGAAAGCAGATGGCCTTAAGCAAGGTGCTACTTGACAAACATTATTTGGCTAGTTGTATTTGGATTCTGGACATACCTGCATAAAGGTTGGTCAACCGAAGTACAGGTGAAAAGGTATGTTGAATCGGTGCCTTGTTGGTCACATATAAGACCAAGTCCTATTAAAGTTAGGACTCTCAAAGGTAGCCGACCCAAGTGGTATTAGTGTTGCGGCAAACCAATGTCCTATTCTAGTGGTATTAGAAGACCTTTAGTCTTATGCTTGTGCACCACACAAGCTAACCGACTATGTAAGTATATATATAGACTAGTTCTCTTGCTCTCAAGTGTGCCACAATATAGAATAATTAGAGAAGGGTTTTTCTCTAGGTTTATTCTTGGTGAGAGAGAGGTTAGGGTGTAATTGGGGTTTGGGTTCTTTGAGAGAGTCCAGGTGCCACTATTATAATCTCCCTATCTTCTTATTGAAGCTTTCTCCCTGTCGCCACCGGTGGATGTAGGCATATTGCCGAACCACGTAAATTCTTGTGTTCTTTATTTGTGTATTTGATCTCTTTCTCTCTTCTTTAATTTTGCGCAAACAGTTAATTTTTACAACAAGGTATAATAGAAAAACATTAGACTGAAATGACATGTTTATATATTTGATCCATTAGTTTCAACTTCAGGGAGGTATCCAATAAGATTTTTTCTCAAGTAAATTATGAAGTCTTCCATGTAGCTACTTCAGTTAGCTGGCTCTGGCTGGACATCACTGTTTTGTCGTGGTTTGATGTGACCATGGCCCTCCATAGCTCTTAGTAATTTATTGCAAACGAAGTTCTATTGATATCTGGGTAAAGAATGTTTTCGGAGCACTCAACTCAGCTAGCTGGATGATGGGGTTAGATCAACAGCCTTAATTAGTTGATGTAGCTCTTGAGAAGGTCATGCATGCTGAATGCATCTGCCCAAGCCTTGTGCTTGGGGCTAACCGATTAAACAAACTAGTCACAAACCCGAGCGATGCACAAAATTTTTTTTTGATAAGGTATAATACATATATAATTTTGAGTGAACATCAAAGTATTAATAAGAAGCTGTAAAAAAACTGAAAAGAGAAAATCTCCATTGTGACGAATAAATCAATATCAAGAAATTGCTAGAGTCATGGAAATTTGAAAATATAAAAACATAGAGATATG
>OU015767.1:37394347-37556982 GCA_907173295.1 Fagus sylvatica
CATAACTCTTTGTACATTAAATGGTCTATGTCAGCTTGGGACTTTAAGAACTGCCATTTAGCATCTAAATTTTAAAATAATTGTCTCATGAAAGTACATGTAAAAATAGATTAGTAATAATTCAATACCTGTGTTATCACCATATCGTTTAATCCTTTTTTTTTCCTGTCTTTATTCTCATGGACGTTTGAGCTGTCAATTGAAGAAGAACAAAATAGTTTGTAAATGTTTGGATAACGTATTAGCTAATACCCAATCCAAAATGATGAAGTAACACACCTTTCATATAATTGTGAGATCAAGACTCGTTTCACTAATCTCCATAGGTGAATCTTGTCAGTTTGAACAGTACATCCCCAACCGAGGGAATATATTCGTAATTTCACAACCTAATCCATATAGATGACAATTGTTATTCCAATTCGAATAATATTATAATCGAAAAATGATGATAATCGAACATAACATTAAGACATGTACCTTGTTATCAATAGATCCTAAGTTCGATATTGACTGGTTGGTCTTCCACATCTCCCAAAGATCGGTGTCATCAATCTAAGCCATGTTCAAATAAGTGTAAGACCACAAAAACATTCTACTAAGGTTTTTTTTTAATTTAATGAAAGTTTTAATGTCTTCTAGTTTCAAGGCATTCATTTAAAGAAGACATGTGGGTACTTTTAACACATACCTTGCTACTACTAATTGCACCATTTTTATGAATGGTCAATCCCCTGAATTTTTTTTTTACGATCATCCAATATTGGTTTATGCCATCATTGCATCCTTCCTGTTAACATTATAAAACAAAACCGCTATTAAAAGAAAGTTAGGAAAATAATTTTTTATTTTTCTACTTTAAAAAGCTTGCAAACAGAAGAGCCAAACAAAACTTGTAAATAGTGCTTTAAGTTTTGACTAGTATTTAATTTTTAAAAACAAAAAATGTCTTCTTTTTTTTTTAACAAAAAAGAGTTTTTATCTTTATCATAAAAAAAAAAAAAAAAAAAAAAAAAAAGGCAGTTTAAGATTATCATCAAAAGCAAAAAAAAAAGAAAAGAAGAAAGGGCAGTTTAAGATTATCAACAAAAGGGAAAAAAAAAAAAACAAAGGCAGTGTAAGATTATCAACAAAAGAAAAGTGAATTAATTAAAGATTGAGAGTGTACGTGACATACTTACAGAACATAATGGAATTTTGGTTCTTGACAATCACGTAGAGAGTAAAGAGATGACACCAGGGGAATGGGAACACAATGCCGATGTTCAATTTGTGGACCCCAGCAAGAATTGTGCTCTGAACCGCTGACTGCCTTGCTGCCTCCTCCTCCTTCATACAAACAAATATGTTGTTTTATTTTTGAATAGGAACCGCTGACTGCCTTGCTGCCTCCTCCTACTTCACACAAACAAATATGTTGTTTTTATTTTTTAATAGGAAGAAAACTGAGTTATGGTTTTTTCTATTTAAATTCAACCAAGTGTTGTATTGTTTGATCCAAGTGTTGTATTGTTTGATGAATCACGAAGTTGAATTTAATTCACCCATAACACTCAATTTTCAAAATACCGAACAAAACCCACCGTGAACCCAACCGTTATCAACACACCCAAAGCCGAAAAAATCCCGATCTGCTCCTCAGACCGCCAATCTGCCGGTCTCAATCTCGTGGTCCACCAGCACCACGCACGACTTCGTCGCACCACCGGCCCCAATCTCATGACTCCAGCACCACTGAACAAAACCCACCGTGAACCCAGCCGTTATCAACACACCCAAAGCCGTAAAAATCCCGATCTGCTCCTCAGAACGCCAATCTGTTGGTCTCAATCTCGTGGTCCACCAACACCACGCACGACTCCGTCGCACCACCGGCCCCGATCTCATGACTCCACCACCACCACCTTGCGCACCATCCTCGCGCCGCCACCAAGTCGCGCCGATGGTTTTGAACTCGCACCTCGTGATAACAAAACTGGACCTGATTGACGGTTTTGGAACGGCGAATCCACCACCGTGGTTCAAGGGGCGATGTCGTTGACTCTCCCAGGCAGATCCACCATCGTGGTTCGGGCGGCGACGTGATCGATCGGGTTTGGGAGGGCCGAGGTTATTATTTTTTTTTTTTAATTTTAATTATTTTATAAAATTAATGGTGACATTTTGTATTTTAATTGCTATTCCAGTATCATTTTTTAATAATATTTTATTATATTTTATTTTGATAGTTAATTTGTTATTTTAATTGCTGTTCCACATCAGTTTTTAATACACTTTTATTATATTTTATTTTGATGGTTAATTTGTTATTTTAATTGCTGTTCCACATCAGTTTTTAATACACTTGCTTTTTTTTTTTATTCTATTTTAAATTAATGCTGATGTGTTTTAATTGCTGATGTGGTAGTATACCACATCAGTGCCACATCAATTAATTGAGATGCCATTTGTCATTATGTAATGCATTCTTGATTTCAACGCCAATGTCTTGTGCTATTATATATTATATAGATTCCCTTCCCCTTTGGATAGGAATTCTTTGTCCACTATTTGATTTTTATTTTTTTTGGGAAAAATTATAATGTATCTCATGTTGTTTGCTTTTATCATAATTTACAGCTCAACAGTTAGATCATATAATTTAAACTTATGATTTTCTATCAGTCTCTCAAATTTGATTTTGTTTTCAAAATGGTTATTTTATCCCATTTTGTAACTAATCTAGCCATTAAGATAGAGAGAGAAAAAAAGAAGAAGATCAAGTCACAGAGATGAATAAAATCAAACTTGGTGGATCAAACTAAAAATTCTCAAACTTAAGGGACCAAAATGAAAACGACCCTAATATAGGTGAAAAGTGTAATTTTAACCTTAAAAAAATTTAAACTCTAATCATAATTGGCATAGAAAAATAAAATAAAATAAGTGAATGTTAGAAAAAAAATTATTTAATATAGTAACATGTTGTCTTCAAATCACATGCAATGACCTTTTTAATTCAATGATGTCTTCATCCTCGTGGTAGGTAAGAGCATCTTAAATAGGCTCTTTACTCTCTCGCTCGACTTTTATATTTTTAAGTACCTATTTTTTTAAATACATTTTCAAGCAGTCAATTATCCAAATTTAAATATCATTTCTTTATTCTTTCTCTATTGAAAGTGAGAGAAAAAGGAAGGTTTTGGATTGCAACGAATAAAATATTGAGACAAATAAATTTTCAATGGAAGTAAAGGGCTATATCGTGACTCTTTTGGTGTAGAGAATCATTGTAGTAAATTAGCTTTTTAGAGAGGATGAAGATAATGTGTTGAAAGTTGAAACATGACTTTTGGGTTTGACTAACACAACCGAAGAAATATTTATATTACAATCACCCCAATCCAAATAAAAGGAAAGGTAAATGGAAATGAGTTTATGGTATAATAGTTGCAAGCATTTTCTTTGAGGTTGACATGGCACGAGAAAGCAGTCAATTATAACAATCTCAGTGCCCTCTATTTCAAGGAGTTGAATTCAGTACTGCCCTCTATTTCAAGGAGTTGAATTTTCCTCGGGTCTTAGTCATCTCTTGCTTGGACCGTCAATCAAATGAGTAATGTTAAAGATATACTAATTTTCACAACAACTCAGTTATTTATTACTTCTCATTTAAACTCACAATTAACATCACTTTATCATTTACTATTTACAACTTGAAACTTTCATAGCTGTAAAATGTGTTGTGAAAATTATCGGATGGGTCTTGTTTGGCATCTGTAGGGGCTAAGAAGCAACATATATGTTTCTCTACATCAACAAGGAACAACATAGCAACCAATTAAAACAAAGAGATAGGTCAAGGGGAGTGGGGGATGGGAGAATATAATTATGTATTTCACATGGAAAGTCTTTAGAGGTATTAAAGCTGTTGGACCATTCGTTTGGAAAAGATGTGGCTGCATATCATTCTTTAGGTATGTATATCTTTTGATTAAGTGTGTTGGACCATTCTTCTACCAAACGCATATATAAATGTGCGAATCAGTTTTTTTTACTGATTTACTGAAAAATGTGAGCAAAGGTATAGTTGTAATTAAAAAGGTGAGAACTTAAAAACAATAAATAAACAAATAAGTTAACAAACTGAATCGGAAAACTAGTAGAGTGTTGCGATTATCGTGGTACACGTGCTAGTAGAGTGTTGCGTGTCCTTTGGGATTAGTTGAGGTACGTGTATCTACGGAACGCTGGCCCGAACACCTAAGGTTATAAAAAAAAAATAAAAAAAAATGCAATGGTCACTTAAAATGCAGCATGAAACGCCAAAGCAGAGTTATCAAATAAAGCGGATATGTCCATTTCTTTAGATAAGAATTATATTAAATATGTTATTGGTGTGTTATTAATCACATTCATGATAATAACTTTAATATTTTCCAAAAGTTTATCAGTGATCATACGAGTAATTATTCAATACTTTTTTTTTTTTTGGCTAAATTAATTATTCAATACCATTGCAACACAATAAATCATAGTAGGTACCACTAATTAAATTCATGGTAGAGCCTATAACTCATATAAGATGAAGAAGTACGCATTTATTGTGTTTTGAAAGTACTGAATAGTTTTCCGGAATCCTACATCCATACTTGTGATAGTTGGTTGACATGGTAAATACAATTTGACAAGATTCAATTATTTGTGAAAGAAAATTATTTTGTACTCCCGGAACACAACAAATGTGTATTCATTCTTCTCACATGAATGATGTGTCTTATCATGGATTTAATTAATAGAATCTACTATTCATGTGAGAGGAAAGAGTACACATTTATTATGTTATGGAAGTATTGAATATTTACTCACTTGTGAGGATGTTCGATTCTCCAAATGGTGATATTTATTGGGGGTGAGTACATCCATTATTATGCTATTGATGACAGAAGATTTCAATCCTCAAATATCTTCTTGAAATCCTAAGCTATATATATTTACACTTTTAGAGAAGTGTGCATTTTTTATTTTGGTTGTATAGACAGGCAATATACTTACTTTATTGTACAAAAACCAAAACTATTGAAAGCTTTTTTGCTTATTTATTTACAAGAGTAAATATTATTTCATACCATTTATACCACACACTATCTAAATATGGATGTACATTCAGAAATTGTGACATCAATATTTACAAATGAAACTTCAAAACAATTTAAGTATAAATATCCGCACTTAGGTAGTGTGTCAAATGATATAAAATAAGGTAACGTGAGACAATCATTACCCTTATTACAAATTGACAAAAGTACAATTACAACTAACAAATATAGCCCACCTACATTTGCACAAAACTTACTTCGTGCTTCCGTAAATTATTGAGGGTGTGGTTCAGTAACAGATGCTTCATTGACAGGCCATGGCATTGACATGCTAGTAGATTGATCAGACTCCATATACATACGAGGCAAGTTCGGGTCAATGTTGCGAAGGAAAAATGCTGGTTGTTGTGGTGATGGTAGACTGACAGATTGGCTATTAAGTGTGAGAACTATTGATGCCATAGTGGGTCTATCAGCTGGATCTTTTTGAACGCATAATAAGCCAATATGGATGCATCTAATTGTTGAAGATAGTGCTAAGCTACTGTCGTTTAAGCTCATTCAAGAATCAAGCAAGCACTAAACTACAGTAGCTTAGCTTTACATCATTTAACTTAAAAGTCACGTGTGTGACATGTGCCCAGGATTAGTGTTTTCTGTTATAACAGATTAGAAGAGTGTAGAAGCTTGTGTTATTGTTATTGACTAAGTTAGTTACTAACTAACTCAGACTAATCCTTGTATAAATACCCTTTGGAGGTTAATGAAAGTTTTAAGCCATTTCAAACCAATTACAACTCTGTCAAGCATATCTCTTGGTTAAGCTTCATATAGTTTCTGCATCTCTCAATTCTTTCATGGTATTAGAGCTCTAAGATTCATAGCTATGGCTTCTGCAAACCAATCATCTCCTTTACTTCTACTAAACAATATGTCAAACCTCATGTCCACAAAGCTAGATAGCACAAACTATATGATATGGAAGCTTCAAATCACTGCTGTTTTGGATGCCTATTCCATGCTAGACCATTTAGATGGATCTGTTCCTAAACCAAGTCAATTCTTGACTACAGAAACTGGAATTCAATCTGTGAATCCAGATTTTCTGATATGGAACAAGAAAGATAAGGCACTTCTGACCTTACTCTACTCTACTTGTTCTTCCTTTGTCCTTGTCATGGTTGTGGGGAAAAGTTCATCTCAAGAGGTTTGGAACACACTAGAAGAGAGGTTTACCTCTACTGCTAGATCCAATGTTCTTAATCTCAAGCTCGAGCTTCAATCAATCAAGAAAGCAGGTAATGAAACTGTTAGTTCATACCTCCAGAGAATCAAGACTGTGAGAGACAAGCTCTCTGCAGTTGGAGTACATTCAGATCATGAAGAACTCACCCATGTGATTCTCAAAGGCTTACCAAAGGAGTTTGCTCCTTTTGCTTCAGCCATAAGAACCAGAGACACAATCCTTTCCTTGGAGAAACTCACTGTTTTGCTTCAGACTGAAGAGCAGTCCATGAATGAAGCTACTGAATCTCTGTCCAACTCAGCCTTGGCCATGTTTGTTTCTCATAACAAACCCAATTTTAATGGCAATCAAGGATTCAATAGAGGTAGAGGCAGGAACTCTTACTCTAGAGGCAGAAGGTGGAGGTGGAAGAAACTCAAGGCAAGAGTGAAAGGCCTACATGTCAGATCTGCTGGAAAATAGGGCATTATGCCATTGACTGCTATCACAGGATGAACTTTGCTTATCAAGGCAAAAATCCTACCACCAAGCTTGCTGCAATGGCTAGTGCCTCTAACCTGCATTACACACAGAATACAGAAACCTGGCTCACTGACACAGGAGCCACAGATCACATTACAGCCAATGCTAATAACCTCAGCCCTCAAGCTCCTTACCAAGGTCAGGAACAAGTATCAGTAGGTAATGGACAAAATCTCCCTATTCAAAACATAGGTAATTCTCAATTGCACACTAAATATCATCAATTCCAACTAAAAAATGTGCTTCATGTACCTAGAATAGCATCAAATCTTCTTTCTGTGCATAAGCTATGTCTAGATAACAATTGTAGTTGCTATTTTGATGCTAAGAAATTCTCAATTCAGGATTTACCTACGGGGAGGATTCTCTACAAAGGTCTGAGTAACAATGGTGTCTATCCCATTCAATCTCCTTTGTTCATACCAGCTGCCAATAAAACTGCTTGTGCTGCACACTCTATCTCATCAGATAAGTGGCACTTATGGCATTCTAGACTAGGGCATCCTAGTGCTAAAGTCCTTGCTAATGTTTTTCCTTGCTTTAGTCCTAATTCTAGTTCCAAAGATGTAAAAGTACACTGTCATCACTGCCTAGCAGGCAAGATGCATCAGTTACCTTTCCCTACTTCTAATAAAACTATTACCTCTCCATTTGAGTTGGTACATGCAGATTTATGGGGTCCTGCACCTGTTGTTGCTTCTAATTCCTTCAGGTTTTATCTTGTGTTTGTGGATGAATTTACCAAGTTCACTTGGGTTTACTTACTCAAACATAAATCTAATACTTTTCAAGTGTTTACTCAATTTAGATCTATGATAGACACTCAATTCTCTTTACCTATCAAAATTTTAAGAACAGACTGTGGAGGTGAATTCCTTTCCACTCCTTTCACTCAATTCTGTTTGTCTAAAGGAATTCTTCATCATTTGTCTTGTCCTCACACCCCACAGCAGAATGGGGTTGCAGAAAGGAAACACAGACATCTAGTGCAGTGTGCACTGGCTCTGCTTTCTCAATCCAAATTGCCAATGTCATACTGGTCTTATGCTATCTCCACAGCAGCTCATCTCATCAATAAATTACCTACTCCTAATCTAGGTAATCAATCTCCATGGGAAACTCTTTACCATGTTTCCCCTGATCTAACACACTTGAAAACATTTGGTTGTGAGTGTTTCCCATTGCTTACACCCTACACTTCACACAAACTGTTTCCTAAAACCACCCCTTGTGTTTTTATTGGTTATCCTCTTCATACCAAAGGTTATTACTGCCTTGACCCAACTACCAATCGAATCTATACCTCTAGACATGTTCTTTTCAATGAAACTGTCTTCCCTAGTCTAAAACACTCCAATACTAATTCTGCAGCTTCTACAGATTCTGCATCTGTTGACTTTTGGCTCAAATTCCTTCTTTTACAACATACTTGCAGTCATAACACAGTGGTTATCTCCCCATCCTCTCATGAGTCTAGTACAATACCCTCTGGTCAATGCCCAAATCTTACTCTTACTGTTTCTGCTCCAGACCTTGCTGCATCCTACATCAACCCCACAGAACCCAATGCTATTTCTGTTACAGACCTTACAGACCTTACTGCCTCCTCTACCAATCCCACAGAACCCAATGTGCTTCCTTTATCCACTATGCCTTTACCCACTGGGTTTACTGATAACCCTGCACCTACACCTACTGCACATGCTTCTCCTTTGCCTGCTAATATAGTTCCCAATACCATACCCGATAACACCACATCCACAGATATACCTATACCCACAGTTGTGTCTCATCCTATGCAAACTAGAAGCAAAAGTGGCATTTACAAACCCAAACTCACTTATGCAGCCATAATTGACTATGCAGTAACAGAACCTACTTCCTATACAGTGGCTTCTAAACACTCTAGCTGGTGTACAGCCATGGATGAGGAATTCTAGGCTCTTCAAAAACAAAACACTTGGTCTTTGGTCCCTTTACCATCTTCCAAGAATGTGGTTGGATGCAAGTGGGTTTACAAACTCAAGACTCACAGTGATGGTACAATTGCAAGATATAAGGCCAGACTAGTTGCCAAGGGGTTTCATCAGCAACATGGTATTGACTTCAATGAGACTTTTAGTCCTGTTATCAAACCTCCAACAGTCAGACTAGTCCTATCTCTTGCAGTCTCTCTCAACTGGCCTCTTAGGCAACTAGATGTCAAGAATGCCTTTCTACATGGCACTCTCAATGAGGAAGTTTACATGACTCAACCACAGGGGTACATTGATCCTATTCATCCCCACTATGTCTGCAAGCTACAGAAATCTATCTATGGTCTGAAACAGGCTCCAAGGGCCTGGTTTGAGAGTTTTACAACTCGGCTCCTTCATTTGGGGTTCATAGCATCTAATGCAGATTCTTCCTTATTCATCTACACAGAAAACAAGATTATTGCCTATCTACTACTCTATGTGGATGATATAATACTTACCAGCAATACACCTACCTTTTTGGATACTCTCATTCACAAGCTCAGTTCAGTGTTTGATTTGAAGGACTTGGGCTCTCTACACTACTTCTTAGGACTCCAAATTACTCGAACTCCATCTAAGTTGTATATCAATCAGGCCAAATATGCTCAAGATTTACTTAAAAAGCATAATATGCTTGACTGTAAGCCAGCTTCCTCTCCCAGTTGTCCCAATACTCGGTTATCCTTGCATGATGGTGATCCCCTTCCTGATCCTCATGCCTACAGAAATATGGTTGGTGCTCTGCATTATCTTACCTTCACCAGACCTGACATTTCATTTGTAATGCACCAAGTGTGTCAGTATATGTCAACTCCAACTACTATTCACCTTGCTGCAGCAAAACATATTCTCAGGTACATTCGGGGCTCATTCAATCATGGTATTGAGTTTACCCCTGGTCCACTCTCATTGTCAGGTTACACAGATATTGATTGGGCTGGTGATCCAGATGATCGTCGTTCCACCTCTGGGTTTCTTGTCTACTTGGGCCACAATGCCATCACCTGGTCAGCCAAGAAACAAGCAACTGTCTCGCGCTCCTCTATTGAGTCTGAGTATCGAGCCCTGGCCATTGCCTCTGCTGAACTCTGCTGGGTTCGATCTCTTCTTAAAGACCTGGGCATTTACCTCTCTGATCCTCCTATTCTCTGGTGCGATAATGTCTCAGCCTTGGCTATTGCCTCGAATCCAGTCTTCCACGCTCGCACCAAGCACATCGAGGTGGATTTCCACTTTGTCAGAGAACGTGTTCTTCGCAAGGATCTTGTGGTCAAATTCGTCTCTACTGTGGATCAATTAGCTGACATCTTCACTAAGAGCCTCTCTACTCATCGTTTTCTTGAGCTCCGGCGCAATCTTACGGTCACGGTCCCTAAGATTGAGGGGGGATGTTGAAGATAGTGCTAAGCTACTGTCGTTTAAGCTCATTCAAGAATCAAGCAAACACTAAACTACAGTAGCTTAGCTTTACATCATTTAACTTAAAAGTCATGTGTGTGACATGTGCCCAGGATTAGTGTTTTCTCTTATAACAGATTAGAAGAGTGTAGAAGCTTGTGTTATTGTTATTGACTAAGTTAGTTACTAACTAACTCAGACTAATCCTTGTATAAATACCCTTTGGAGGTTAATGAAAGTTTTAAGCCATTTCAAACCAATTACAACTCTGTCAAGCATATCTCTTGGTTAAGCTTCATATAGTTTCTGCATCTCTCAATTCTTTCACTAACGACTTCCTCTATCGAATAAGAATCTCCCAAATTTTGATCCAACAATTCCAAGGGTCTCCCATCCCTCCAATGTATCCAAGCCTGCACATTTTATCAAGTAGCATTTAGAATGTCACACTACAGGTGATGAGATTGGCATTAAGAAAGGAAAATAAATTAAACTATATGAGTTCTACTCACATAGCTTAAGAGGTCCTCAGCCCCATTTGATTCAAAGTTACTGTTCTTTTTGCCACTAATAATCTCTAGGACTAGTACACCAAAACTATACACGTCAGATTTCTCAGAGAATTCCCCCTGCATTGCGTACTAAGGAGACATATAACCACTGCAAACCAGCACCACAAACATATAGCAGTGTTACTAAAAGACAATGAGGAACCTTATGAGTTATGACTTGCAATGTTGTTCAAGTTCAAAGTGTCAAAATGACTTCTTCTTTTTTCTTAGTATGTTTTAAGTAATTAATCAGATGGAATGACACTTGAATAATTAACTTTGGATGATGCAAAACAGAATAAACAATGTGGAACTTACTATGTCCCCACATTTCTACTTGCATTTCTTTGAGTTTGATCAACTTCAAAAATCCGTGCCATACCAAAATCTGCAATTTTTGGATTCATATCTGCATCTAACAATATGCTGCTAGGTTTTAGATCACGATGAATAATTCTAAGTTTAGAATCTTCGTGAAGAAATTGAATTCCTCAAGCAATCCCTCCTATTATCTTATATCGTCTTGCCCAATCCACCTGTCCTTGTTTTTTCGGATCTAAAAGTTCATCAAAAGAAAAAATTTAAATAAGAAACAAAGAATTGCAAATGCACATGGATGACAAATTTATGCAATTCTACACATGACTACCGTACATCTGTTTAGATGAACAAATTACCATATATAAAATACGCAAGGCTTCTATTAGGCACAAATTCATAGATGAGCATCTTGTCTTCTCCTTCCAAGCAGAATCTCAATAGGCTTGTTAAATTTTTGTGTTGAAGCTTGGCTGCTAGTACAACCTCATTCTTAAATTGTTCTATTCCTTGTCCAGAGCTTCTCCATAACCTCTTCACAGCTATTTCTTGTCCACTAGAAAGTGTACCCTGGCAATATGTACTTTAACTAGCTTTAGAATAGTTTAATTCGTAGAATTCATTAAATCCCAATTTCAAAATCTTTTCAAATTCTAAATTGTATATATGCTTATTTTAAGTACTACCGAAAAAATAAACTACAAGAATTGAGTTTTGATTTCATACCTTGTAAACTTTACCAAATCCACCTTCACTAATCTTGTTGTCCTCTGAGAATTTGTTTGTGGCGGCTTTAATCGTCCCAAAATCAAATTGCAAGGACTCTACCGTTGTTATCATGTAAGATATTAATCTACAAAGAGCAATGTTTGCATCAGTATACTAGTTATAGTGTTATAGTGTTAACATCCTCTCACGTGCCTGTAAAGGGCAAATTAATATTGTTATACACTATGGTGTGTACACACCACTTAACGGGATATACATAGACTAATTATAGATTTTAACATTCACAAATTGTGGATATCAACATTTATAAATATTCACATTTTATTGATATATATCTACATTTTAGATGGTATATAATGTATAAATAGTTTGTATTGATAGTGTGCACGTATCTGATACTGTAGAAAAGAAAATGAGAAGAATGAGATATGATGTGAACATATGACCACTTGCATACCATGATAATTTAGGATATGATCAGATTTCTTAAAACTCTCGCCCTTTATAGCATTGGACTTCTTTGTTGCTCTCTTCCTTAGGAAACAGTAGGATAGAATGACTAGCACCACAGAGGCAGCAATTGGAATAACAATGGCGATTATTGTCACTGTAGAGATTTTTCCTTTTCCTGAATAAACAATATCATATTTCATTGACAACAGTACAAATAGTCCTTTAAAAGAAGTGCTTCCTAATAAATTAATAAGGTCTCATAAGTATACTCTTTTTTTTTTTTTTTTTTTTTTTTTCATGTGAAAAATTGAGAGGATGCGACCCCAGTTTTCACCCGATAGATAAGGACGAAAGTGCCACTAGACCATATGATCATTGGCCGGTTACAAATTGTTTTTTATAATAAAAAATGGTTAAGGACAAGATAAGTAGTGAGTTGTAACTTTATAACTTTATAACTTGTAACAATCCGAATAAAGTGTAATTCATAATTACCCCTACTCCACCAATAACGTAGCTCATTCAATTGCTAAATATGCTTCTTCTAATATGCTGGTTTGTACTAAGGACAACATTCCTTAGGTGGTGTTGAATGCCTAACAAATTGATGTTCTGAGTTTCCTTCTTTATTTCAACATATGCTAATAAAAAATACATTGATTTGTGCGTTATAACTTATTTGACATTAATTAGTTTACTTTACAAGGAAAATCAAAGTTTAAATCTCCCATTTCTCAATTATTTTTTTAAAAAAATTACCCCCCTTAATATATACTAGGAGTGTGTTTAGAGTAGGATTTCGACCTTAAATGTTTATTTAAAAAAAAAACATTGTTTCATTAGTGTGTGTGAATAAGCACATTTACTATTTAGTGATGCAAATGTCCATGTTTTATGAGTGAAAAATTGAAAATCACTTTCTTATTTCTCACATATCCAATATCTGAGATATACTTTTGTAGTTTTTTCTTATACATAAAGCTTATGTTTGAACTAAAAGATTTGTAACTCAGACACATTGTCCAAAATTGACAACCGTACATTCCTAGAACCAAAGCCATCTACAACCATAAGTTCTAGTTTCATCACTGGGTTACAAATAATTAATTAAAGTTCCATAACACCTTGCTTGCTTCCTTACACTATCGAGGGTATAGCTCAGTGATCGGTGCTTCATCAGTTGACCATGGCACCATCTGGCTTGTAGAACTATCATCCTGCAACTCCTTTGTTGGTGTGTTCCTAGTTGCTCTACTCCGAAGCAAAAATGCTGGTTGCTGAGGCAACTGCAGACTAACCGAGTAACTGTCAAGCATGAGAACTACTGTTGCCATTGTAGGTCGGTTGGCTGGGTCTTCTTGAACACACAATAAGCCAATATGGATGCATCTAATGACTTCATTTTTTGAAAAAGAACCTCTTATAGTTGGATCCAACAATTCCGAGGGTGTCCCATTCTTCCATTGTTTCCAAGCCTGCAAAAGTATAATATTCAAAATCATTAACTTTTTTTCCCATTTCAAGAATCCGCCCAGAATCAGCCCAATTATTATTTTTTCTCTTCAGCACTTGGAACTAATTATATTAGCATTCATAAAGTAACACAAAATTGAAAAAAAAAAAAATTGATCCACACGCACATAGCTTAAGAGGTCCTCATCGTGTTCTGATTGGTAGAAGCAGTTGTTCTTCTTCCCACTTATAATCTCTAGAATTAGGACACCAAAACTAAACACATCGGACTTTACAGAGAATCGTCCATGCATTGCATACTCTGGAGACATGTAACCACTACAAACAAATATCATCAATACAACAATATCAAGTAAAGAGATAAGAAGTAACATTTAGGAAGCCAATTAATTATAATAGCCTATTTGTAAAATCTTGTCTTTCAAGCTATCAATCACCTCAAAATGTACACATTCTTTCCTTTCCAGTAATTCTCACTTGCAATAAGACTATAAGTGATTTTGTTGATTTAGATTATTAAGCAAAGTCAAATATAGTGATTAAAAACTTACTATGTTCCAACGAATTCTACTTGTATTTCCTTGAACTTGATCCACTACAAATATCCTAGCCATGCCAAAATCTGAAATCTTTGAATTCATATTAGGCATCTAACAAGACATTGCTAGCCTTAAGATCACGATGTATAATTCTAAGCCGAGAATCTTCATGAAGATAAAGAATCCCTCGAGCGATCCCTCCTATAATATTGTAACGACTTGACCAATCCAGTTGTCCTTGCCTCTCAGATTCTGTAATTTTTTTTCAAAATTACATCAGTTTAGAAATGATTATTTGACTCAATTCAAAATATTCTTATTATTTCTTAAATCCTCAGCTTTTAATCAGTGATTCATATGACAATTGAATTATTTGAAAAATTTGTGCCTTTGAGATGTTAAACTATTTTAAAGTGATTTATATCATTGTATACACTTTTAGGCTACCATGCAACCCTAGGACACAAAATAAAATAAAATATAAAAAAAATTCAAGAACTGGGCATAAGTTCAAATAGGCCAAACCGAATAAAAAGTAATCAAGGCTTCTGTTGGGCACATATTCATAAACAAGTATCTTTTCTTCTCCTTCCAAGCAAAATCCTAAGAGTCTCACTAGATTTCTGTGTTGAAGCTTGGCAACCAGTACAACCTCATTCTTAAATTCTACTGCACCCTGCACAGAGCTTTTGGATAACCTCTTCACGGCTATTTCTTGTCCATTGGAAAGGGTACCCTGAGAATATATTTGAATCAAGGTTTAGGACATCCCATTATCGCATATGTGTAGATTATCACTAATATTCAATCTTGACTACATTCTTACCTTATAAACTGTACCAAATCCACCTTTGCCAATCTTATTATCATCAGAGAACTTGTTTGTGGCAGCTTCAATTGTACCCAAGTCAAATTGCAAGGACTCTACAGTTGAAATTTCCATTCCAGCTACACATGCAACCAAACATTAAATGTATTGAATTCTGAAAATGACAAAAATATTACAGAAAAATGTTTAAGAATAATTACATATGATAATTAACTAAACTTTTTATTGTTTACCATTTTCTTCCAGTAATGTATTGTATTTCTTGCTTGTTCTTCTAACCAGGAAGCAAACTCCAACAGCAAAAAGCACCATAGCAACAGAAATCGGGACAGCAATGGCAATAATTGTTAAAGATGACTTGCCTTTTCCTGCATAAACAATTAACAAGTGCATGCTGCATCATTGGCTTGGCAAAAACTTTGATTGTTCGTTATGGGAATTAAAGGTCCATGTAGTGTTACAAGTCCTATTTTCTGTATATTTATGCTACATAAGAGGTTGGTGGTCAGCCACTCTGATAAAAAAAAAAAAAATGTTAGCCACAGGAAGTCAGGAAGCCATGTGCATATGGGTTTGTACTGAAACCTTAATATATTGGTAAAAAGTGGTTGAGAAATTGAGAATCTCTTCTATACGACAGGCTAGTTCCCTATGTCAACTAGCTGAGCTCGTAATTAAAAACGCATTTTGATGTGTTTAGGAAGCATAAAAAACCACAATTATTTTTCCACAAGGGGTTCTACTAGCTAGCTATCTTCTTTTTCTTTGCTTGGCATGGTAAGGCATTCTTCAAGTATATTATTAACCATATACGACAATACCATTAAGGCATATATATGATAAACCATGAACACGATCGGATTGTAGTGTTTTACCAAATTAATCTCCTCCTCTAGTAAATTGTGTCTCTTCACATAAAAAATTTCCTACAAACTGATCGTTTCATGGTAGAGCACCAAAACGCGACCTATCTAGAAGTGATGCTATGCCATGAACACGATCAGATTGTAACAATTTGTCATACAAGACATGGTACACTTTGCCTTTTGGGCTTAGAAATGTCTTATTTATAGGCATCTTCCATGTAGAGAACAGAGATGGGGGAGCCTTGAAAAAGAGATTTTAACATACTCTGTGAATTAAATCATTATTATCAACAGAATCATGAGTCTCATAAGCACAATAAATGTGATGTGTGATAACGTTTTATAAAAAAAATTATTATTAACATATTATGTCTATTTCGCTTAATCCTGTCCACAAATGTAATTTATTTTCTTTACAAGGATGAGTTGCATTTTTTTTTAGGAAGCCTTAATGAATAATATATTAAGGAATTTTATATTTTTCCTTACTTTCGGAATAAGAAGGAAAACCTTCATCTATGCCGCGGCCTGCATGAGTTTATAGTGGGTATTGCGCGGGATATGTTACCAACACAATTATTTTATCTCTCATCTGCATGATTCACATCAAATGTGCTTCGTATATATTTGATTTCTTAAATAAAATTTATAGTAGTTTAAGTATTTTAATAAAAACTATTTGCTGGAAGGAGAAGAATATGTGCAAGAAGAAATTAAAAATATTACTATGTTGCCTACATCCGGCCTTAAGGGGGTAATTATAGAGTAGTCCGGAGTATTTTAAATGCATACTCTCTCCTCTCATATAAGTAATGAGTCCCACTAATTAAATATGTGGTGAAATCCACCACTTATGTGAGAGGAGAGAGTACGCATTATATGCTGAGACCTACCACTTATGTGAGAGGAGGGAATACGCATTTAATGTTCTACCGGAGTATTCTATAATTTTCTGCACCTCAAGGACCAACTTATTGCAGCTGAAAAATAATTAGTCCATAAATTTAAGGGAAAATTACACTTTACTACCCTCAACTATCATCCTTTTTTCACTTCACCTCCTAAACTTTAAAAAGTATCAATTGATCCCCTAAACTAATCTAATTGCACGGCCGTTACCCCCTGAGGCCAAAATCGAGTTAAAATAGACGGAATAGAACAACACGTGACACGCACGTGATCCCGGACCCACCAGAACACCTTTACCAATTTGATTTTTATCTAATTCCCGAAATGCCCTTCTCCCCACTTAACCAAAATAATTTCCATCATCATCAATAACTCTCTCTCTTTGATTCCTTTTATTAATAAAAACGAATCAAATTCATTCATTCTTTCTTTCATTTTGCCCATGGCAACATTCAGACTATTTCACTTCCTTTCTCTCCTTTCCATCCTCTTCTTCTTCCTCTTCCTTTCCCTCCTCTCTCCCTCTCTCGCCGATTCCCACTTCGAAGGCTTCGATTCTGAAGACCCCGAGTCCGAACTCGAACTCGAATCCGAATTCCTCTACCCTCTCCCCTCCACTCACTCAGTCCGATCCCGAACCCACCCGTCTCACTCCTCCAGATCCCAACCCGGATCCGAATCCAAACCCAAATTCTCACTCCAACTTTCACTTTTCCTCTTCGGATCCTCCAAAGCCATCAACCTCAACCTCTGGCTTTGACTATTGGGACGAAGACGAATTCGAAGGCTTACCAATAATAATCGAAGATAAACCCCTCGAAACACCAATAATTACCGACAATGCCACTCCCTCCGATTCTGAAACCAAACCGAACCAGAAACAAGAACCGATTGGTCCGAAATCCTTCACCGTGGAGATCGTCTGCGTTACCTTCCTCATCATGTTCCTCATCATCTACTTCACTGGCAAGCGCGAGAACGAGAATCTCGCGCTTGCCTGGGCGGCCAAGTTCGCTACCCATGACTCCATTTTCGACCGGAATTTCAGCCTTTTAGGTTGTACAATTTGGTTGTGCCATGTAAGGATGAGATTACGTTCGAGGTTTATATATTATGTGAGTTTCCAAAAATTAACATAATATTAATAGATTATTAGAAATAATGAAAGAAAGAATGAATGAATTTGATTCGTTCTTATTAATAAAAGGAATCAAAGAGAGAGTGAGTTATTGATGATGATGGAAATGATTTTGGTTAAGTGGGGAGAAGGGCATTTCGGAGATTAGATAAAAATCAAATTGGTAAAAGTATTTTGATGGGCCTGGGATCACGTGCATGTCACGTGTTGTTCTATTCTGTTTATTTTAACTCGATTTTGACCTCAGGGGATAACGGCCGTACAATTAGATTAGTTTAGGGGGTAAATTGATGTTTTTTAAAGTTTAGGAGGTGAAGTGAAAAAGAGGTGATAGTTGAGGGTGGTAAAATGTAATTTTCCCTAAATTTAAATACCTTAAAACACAATTTAAATACCTTAAAACACAAGCATACATAATTTTCTAAATTCCTCTCCTCAAATATTAATTTTGTCAAAGCAAAAGAGATAGATATACATCTTTAACTCTCTTAAAAAAAAATGATCTCAACCCATAAGTTAAAATTCATAGATCAAATTAATGATGCTATTGAGGTTAGTGTGCTAGTATTTATAGCGTACCTGGAGGAAGAGGAAGAGGCGGAGATGATGCCGTGTAATTAAAAAATGGGTAAAGTTCGTATCTAATATTAGAGCTCGGAAGCAGAACCTTTCCGCCTTGTTTTCCACTGCAGCACGCGGGAAGACTAGCGATGGCGCTTTCCAAAACTGTCAAGCATCCACTTACAGCCAGCTCCGGCGAGCACTGCACCAGACTATAAAGAGTCAGCGAGCTCGTAAACTTGACCACCGCCGTGTCAAACTTCTTGTTTGTTTGGGAATTCGCGGCTGTTTGCGCCAACGATTTCATCGTGCTGGCCAACAACCCGTTAAACCGATCCAGCTCTGCCGCCACTATATTCTGGTTGGTAGTGAACATGTTCACAAAGGGAACTAAGTTGTTGAGGTCTGTCTCGTTGGAGAAACGCAAGGTACACTCATCGTACCAGATTAGAGCCACTTTGTCTAAGGGACAGCGATTTAATATGTCTTTCGTTGCATTAGAGATGCAGTCTTGACAGGCGGTTGGAGTGAGATCACCACGGCAGAGAAGAAGACCGGTGACCACGTCCGGAGGGTTCTGACCCACCGCGGTTTTGTAGAACCCATCTTGGCGTGTGGAGTTGGAATACAGAGCAGAGAGGACGATGTTGAGATTTGCTTGATAGGTACTGTTGCGAGTGAAAAAGCTTGAATTGGAGCAATCGTGGGAGGCGTATGTTGGTGCTGCTTCACTGGTAAGGCTAAGCAAGCTTAAAAAGATGAAGAGAGACACAAGCTTAAGAGATATGGGAAATTTACAGTTAGACATTTTTGCGATTAATCTCCGCAACCCTTTTGCTTGAAATTTTGCACAACAGCAGCTTCACTTTACCAATGTTTCTTCCACTTAACGAATGTCGTAAGGTGGAGATGCATTTGATAGTCTGTATAAATGAGATAACGAGAAGAGATGGGCAGCATTTACCAAACAAAAATAAATGAGGTAGGACTTACGAGTTACGAGGGCCTCTTGATATGACCCATGGCGGGTTTGACTATTCTGTCAGCACGCGACGAAGAAAAAACACAAATCAAGAAATGGAAGATAATGATTGTTACAAATGAAACCCTTTAATTTTGGCTTATTCAAGTCCACTAACTTTTTTATTTTTCGTTCAAACCTTCAACTTTCATTTATTTTTAATGTAATATTTCATTTCTTTTATTTATTTTAAAGGTAAAAGATGTACTTTTACTCTTTATATTTTGGGATGTTTTCATTTTAGTTCTTATGTTTAATAATATTTCAATTTAGTCTTTGGTTTTTTAAATATATGTTATATTTGATGAGAATGTTTCAAAAAATTAAGAAAAATAACACAAATAAACCTATATCCAAAAATTAAGGATTAAAATGAAAACACCCCAAAATATAAGGACCAAAAATGTATTTTTGTCTTTTTTAATATAATATTTCCTTTTAATTCAGTCAATTTTTTTTTAATAGTCTGATAATTGGGGAATGAGGATTTTAATTTTAGAGGTTTCCGTTATATATATATATTATATATATATATATATATATATAGGGGTAATTCTACAATACCCATGTGGGTACGATACTTCTAATAGATAAAATCTCATATTGATGATATTAATGTCACACATGCATGATGGTATCTACCATCACATTGCTTAATATCCTAAATTTTTATTTATTATTTAAATTTAATATATATAAAAACAAATAGTACCAGCATCACATATGATGATACTTATATAACATTTGATGGTACTAATTGAGTAGGTATTGTACCCACAAAAAGAGTGAGTATTGTAGAATGACCCATAAGAGTGTGTTTCCGTGTCAAATAATTGTATTTAATATTATAAATGCAAGAGTTTACTTAATCCTTTGCTTGAAGGTATTGAAGAACTAAAGCGAGTTCACCCTTGTTACCCTCTCAAAGATTTAGTAATGGAATTCTAATGGTTGTAAACAAGTTCGAGTTTATATCGATAGGGTTTTGTTACTTTTGTAAGTATAGACTCAAATCATGATTCATGGAAGCCCACCCCATTCATTCATGTTTAGATCAAAATTATAATATACACCAAACATACAATGGGTTTGGACTGATGTTCGAACTGAAAGATTGGGAACTCTTTTAACATATTGAGTTCCATTCCATACACAAATGTCATATGCAAGTTGCAACATAACTTATAATTTTAAGACTTCATCGCTTGATAAACTTAGACTTAAGTTGGAAATATAACTATCGAGGGTCTAATTCAGTAATGGACACTTCATTAACAGACCATGGCATTGACTTGCTTGGAGATTGATCAGACTCCAGGTTCTTTCTTAGCATTGTGTATGTTTTACTGCGAAGGAAAAATGCTGGCTGTTGAGGTGATGGTAGTGTAACAGAGCCGCTATTAAGTGTGAGAACTATCATCGCCATGGTGGGTCTATCAGCTGGATCTTCCTGAACACATAATAAGCCAAGATGGATGCATCTCATGACTTCATCTCTTGAAAAGGAATCTCCCAAGGTTGGATCCAATAATTCCAAGGGCCTACCATCCCTCCAATGTATCCAAACCTGCATCAATTTATCATGTAGTGTTTAGAATGTCACGCTCCTCTTATATGCACTTGGACTAATGCTATAGACGTTAAATGTGGAAAAAATTACAATATGTATTTCCCACTTACATAGCTCAAGAGGTCTTCAGCACCTTCTGATTCATAGAAATTACTGTTCTTCTTGCCACTGATAATCTCCAGAACCAAGACACCAAAGCTATACACATCCGATTTCACAGAGAATTCTCCATGCATTGCATACTCTGGAGACATATAACCACTGCAAACCATCACCATGAACATATATAACAATGTTAATAGGAGTCTCTAACCTTAATTATTCTCATAATTCTAATTATTAAAGTTGAGTTCATAGCCGACTGGTTCTGAAATTGATGTAATTCACCTAGCAATTCTAATCACATTGATAAAAGCATATATTTGGTACCTATGTGTTTGATTTCAGTGGTTTAAAGTTGGGATCAATGAACTTAAATTCATTCATCAATTTTGGTCAAGTAAAGCAGAAAAAAAAATAGAAAAAAAAACTTACTATGTCCCCAACAATTCTACTTGTGTTTCCTTGAGTTTGATCAACTCCAAATATCCTAGCCATGCCAAAATCTGAAATTTTTGGATTCATATCTGCATCTAACAATACATTGCTAGCTTTGAGATCACGATGTATAATTCGAAGTCGAGAATCTTCGTGAAGATATTGAATTCCTCGAGCAATCCTGCCTATTATCTTGTAACGTTTTGACCAATCCAATTGTCCTTGTTTTTTAGGGTCTACAAGTTCATCAAAAAAGTACTTCAAGTTAAGAACAAAAGTACAAATGAATCTTGATTGGAAATGACTATTTTGTTATCATATACTATTAGACATATGTTCAAGTGGGCAAACCGTATAGAATATAGTCAAGACTCTTGTTCGGCACAAATTCATAAACGAGTATCTTTTCTTCTCCCTCCAAGCAAAATCCCAGTAGCCTAGCTAAATTTCTGTGTTGAAGTTGGGCTACCACGACAACCTCATTCTTAAATTGTTCTACACCTTGTCCAGAGCTTTTTGATAGTCTCTTCACAGCTATTTCTTGTCTATTAGGTAGTGTTCCCTGAGAATATACTTTAACCAATCTTTACAACAGTTTACCTTGTATAATTTATAAAATTCCAACATCAAAAGCTTGTGAACTTTAATTTACTCATATTTTTATGTGTCTAATTTGTTATAATTCACTAGTATTGTCTAGGAAAAAGAAAAAGGAAATAATAATAAATTAAATGAAGTATTCTAATCCCATACCTTGTAAACTGTACCAAATCCACCTTCACCAAGCTTGTTATCCTCTGAGAATTTGTTTGTGGCACTTTCGATTGTATCAAAATCAAATTGCAAGGACTCTATAGTTGTAATATCATTCTCACCTACAAATGCAAAGAATAAACATAAGAGATCACACTACAAATTGAAGACATTTTTTTTTTTTTAATAACATATGAAACCTTTTTAAATAAGAATCCTTTGGACTCGTCTTTAGGCAGTAAAATCAAAGGTCAACTAATCCCACCCATCAAAACCAGTGATCAGGTAATCCAAGAGAATTCACTCTTGATGAACTAAAGAATTTATGCTCATGTCCAGAGCAGACATGAGGAGATATATAAAAGACCATATATATCAGATTTACTGATCATTCTTTACCATTTTCTCCTTTTACAGCATTGTGCTTCTTTTTTGCTCTCCTACTTAAGAAACAGCAGCCCACAATGAATAAAACCACAGAGACAGAAATTGGAGCAACTATGGCGACTATCGTTGCTGTTGACAGTTTGCTTTTTCCTGCACAAACAAAATCATATAATTATGATTAGTGCAGCCCAAATTTTCGTTCATTACCATATGGTTCAGTGACACGCTGAACAGAACAATGGTCATGGATGAGAAGTGTTTTCTGAAAAGAATTACGTTTCAATGTATAGTTGAAACTTGAGAGTCATAGTGAATCAGGTTTTTATTTTTTTAGTTTGCTTTTTTAGGGGGCTAAGCTAATTAGCTCGATTTTATTCTTTAAGTTAAAAAAAAAAAAAAAAAAAAAAAAGATATAAATGTCAATAATGGTTTTTTTTTTTTTTTTTTTTTTTTTTTATAGTTAATGGTTAAGAGACTAAATTCACCATTTCCTACCTGTAGGAGATGTTACGAGGTCTAATCCAAAGTACAGTGACCATAAAAACTCACATAAACACATAAAAGGAATGTAGCTGTAGCTGAAAAAACAACCAACTCATGAACTGTCTTTTGGTATCCAACAATGTCATTTTTATTTCTGGGTGCTAAATAGAAGTTTATTAGTTTTTTTTTTCTGGGTGCTAAATAGAAGTTTGTCTTAATACAGAGGATTTCAATTCATGAAATTATGTAATTCAAATTATCATATCAAGTCAATTTTCCTTTACTTTTTTTCTAGTTTGTTTGGTGATTTTTGATTCAATTGATCTACTTTATAGAATACATATATTGGCGGGTCCAGAACCTATGATGAACTTATAAATAAATTATAATTAGATGTGGTCCATGTGGACATACAAAAATGAATGAGGAAATGATTGTCATGGCTACTAGCTTATTTTAATCTTTTATGTCTACCGGTCATCATTGCAACCCACTTGGACACGGCCATCACTTTGTACCTAATTATTCCAATCTACTCTAAAGAGAGAGTAATTCACACCACACCAATAATTCCGATATAGAAGACTTATTATTATTGAAAGAGTTAAGAGAGAAGTAAACTATAACAGTGAACAAAGAGAATGAATGAAGAAATATATTCTGCTTAACATTAATGAGGAAGATTAATCCTCTATTTATACATAAAGAATGATCACAAGGAAGCACTTAGGTGCTGTAACAGACTGAAACTAATAACAGAAAATATAACTAATTCTGTAACAGATACATGTAACTGAATACAGCTGTTGATAACTGTCTAATGCTCTATCATCCCCCCTCAAACTGATGGTCAGTGGAACAGACCAGAAGTTTGGAGCATAAGAGAAGAAACCGAGTAGAAGGGAGAGCTTTTGTAAAAATGTCTGCCAGCTGATCATGAGTAGAGATGAATTGAAGTGAGAGATCACCACGGACCACCCGTTCACGAACAAAATGGTAATCAACTTCAATATGCTTTGTGCGACCATGAAAGACAGGGTTAGAAGCCAAGGCAAGGGCACTAGTGTTATCACACCAAATCAGAGGAGCAGAGGGTAAATAGAGTTTGAGATCACAGAGAACTTGACGAAGCCAAGCAAGCTCAGCAGCTCCAGTGGCAAGAGAGCGATACTCAGCCTCTGTAGAAGACCGGGAAACGGTATGTTGTTTCTTGGACAGCCAAGTAATGGGATTATTGCCAAGAAACACAACAACTCCAGAAGTAGAACGTCGATCAGAAGTATCACCAGCCCAATCAGCGTCTGTGAAGGCAGTAAGAGCAAGAGGACCAGGTTGGAAAAGAATTCCTTTATTAAGTGTACCCTTGAGAAATCTAAGGATCCGTTTGGCAGCAGCAAAATGGATAGTGGATGGTTGATGCATAAATTGACACACACGATTAACAGCAAAAGTAATGTCAGGGCGAGTAAAAGTAGCATATTGGAGAGCACCAACTAAGCTGCGATAAGGGGTGGGATCTGAGAGAAGATCAGTAGTGGTAGTGGAGAGTGAGGAAGTAGTGGCAATAGGAGTAGAAGCAGCTTTACACTCAGTCATGTGGAACTTAGTGAGAAGATCCGTGATGTATTTGTGTTGATGAACAAATAAACCAACCTTTTTGTAATCAATTTGAAGACCCAAAAAATATCGCAAAGGACCCAAATCTTTAAGCTCAAAAGCATTAGATAACTGAGTAATGATATCTGAGATGGCAGTGGGGTTATTACCGGTGATGATAATGTCATCAACATACAGTAACAGATACACAGTAGTAGACCCATGATGTAAGATAAACAGAGAGGCATCAGCAACAGAAGCAGAGAACCCCAATGTTAATAAATGCGAAGTAAACCGTTCAAACCAGGCACGAGGGGCCTGTTTGAGCCCATATAGAGATTTATGTAATTGACAAACATGTGAAGGTTTGGCCGAATCAATGAAGCCAATAGGTTGAGTCATATACACATTCTCTTTAAGCAAACCGTGAAGGAAAGCATTACTTACATCAAGCTGACGGAGAGACCACTGATTCTGAGTAGCCAATGACAAGATGATACGGACTGTGGGCGGTTTTACCACGGGACTGAAAGTTTCGTCGAAATCAACACCAGCCTGTTGATGAAATCCCTTCGCGACAAGCCGAGCCTTATACCGAGATACCGAGCCATCCGTGTTGCGTTTTATCTTATAAACCCAACGGCACCCAATAATATTGTGATCAGGACATGAAGGAACAAGAGACCATGTCTTTTGCCGATGAAGAGCAGCAAACTCCGAAGCCATGGCTTCACGCCATTCAGGGATTTTGGAGGCAATAGTATAGGTAGGTGGTTCGGTTTGGAGGTAGTTAATGGTGGTTGAAGAGGCAAAGGATTTCTTCTTGATAATTCCGGATTTAGACCGGGTTTGCATAGGATGAGAAGAGGAGGTGGGAAGGGAAGGTATAGGGGCCGGGATGGGTAAAATAGAAGTTAATGGAGAGGAGCTGGCTGGCGATATAGTGGTGGTGGGATTGGGTAAGGCCGAAGATGATGGAGAAAAGCTGGCTGTGTGAGGTACAGGGACGGTGAGAATTGGTAAAGCAGCAGAGGAAAGAGAAGATAAGGGATTATGTGGCTGAGGAGCTGGGCATTCGGGTTGGGTTATGAGATGGGGATTAGGTACGGGCCCATGAGGTAAATGTGGGTTATGTGACAATGGGTTATGTGGCAAAGGAATAGGGCCCAAGAGAGAGGGAAGAGAATCTGGGAAGTATGAATGCGTGGGATGGGTTGGGCTTGGCAATGGGGAATATGAAGCCGTGGGGTGGGTTGGGCTTGGTAATGGAGATGAGTGTAATTGTGGAGCTGGGCCCAATATTGAGGAAGTTTGACATGGGTGAAAAAATAGCAAATTGCTAAGCCAAGGACTAGGACTAGAATGAGAAGGTTGAGGACAAGATGAAGTGGATGAGGAAAAAGGGTAATGAGACTCATTAAAAATAACATTGCGAGAGACATAGACTTGAGAAGTGAGAGGATCTAAACAAAGGTAGCCTTTAGAGCTAGAAGCATAACCAAGAAAGACACATTCTTTAGAACGAAGATTCAATTTATTTTTGGAATAAGGACGTAAGAGAGGAAAGCAAGCACAACCAAGACTCTTAAACAATGAAAAATTGGGAGATTGACCAAAAAGAGTTTCCCAAGGAGAAATGGAACCACGACTTAAAGAGGGAAGACGATTGATAAGAAAAATTGCGGTGGAAAAGACATAAGACCAAAATTTAAAAGGGATAGAGGAATGAGAAATTAAAGTGAGAGCCATATCAACAATATGACGATGTTTGCGCTCAGCAACACCGTTTTGTTGAGATGTGTGAGGGCAAGTAAATTGGTGAAAAATACCGGATTTGGAACAAAAGGCACGAAACTCATTATTGGTGTACTCACCGCCACAATCGGTTCGCAAAGTTTTAATGGATGTCCCAAGATGATTTTCCATAGTATTTTTGAAGTGTTGAAAAGATGCAAGAACTTGAGATTTGTGTTTCAACGGGAAAAACCATGTGAACCGAGTAAAATCATCAACAAATATTACGTAATAACGATGACCATTGATTGAATTAATTGGAGCGGGACCCCATACATCACTATGTACAAGTTGTAATGGAAATTGAGTACAAGAAGTGGAAGTAGAGAAAGGTAATTGTGTCATTTTTCCCATTACACAATGTTTACAGAATGTATGAGAAACTGAAAATTTATCTCTAATATTATGACGTAATATTTGTTGTAAAACACGAGTTTGAGGGTGACCCAAACGCATGTGCCAAAGACTAGTTTGAGAGATATTATGACAAGCAGCAGGTGGGCATATGTGGGGCGAAATATTAGAAGAGGCAGCAGGTGGGCACGCTGTGGACGAAGCATTAAAGCAAACAGCTTGTGGGCATGCTTTGGACGAGACAGGAGAAGCAGAATTGGGGGAAACAGAACGGGACGGACTGAAGGCAGAAGAAAGGCGTGAGTGCCAAGAAGGAAGAGAGAGACCACGGATTGGGTAAAGGCCATCTTTACTGATACCCTTGTAAAGAGGCCTCCCCGTAAGAAGATCTTGAATCTGAAAATGGTGGGCATCAAAAGAAAATGAGCAGAAATTATCACGGCAAAAACGTTGGACAGAAAGAAGATTGGATTTCATGGAGGGAACTCGTAAGATTTTGCGAAGATTAAAAAGGTAATTAGAAGTTCTGAGTTGAGAATTACCGATGTGGGTTATAGGAAGCTGATGACCATTGCCAACTGAAACAAGTTGTGGATCTGTGTAGGCTTGGTTGTCAGGGAGGTTGTGAATGTCAGGAGTGAAGTGGTCAGTAGCTCCGGTGTCGGAGATCCAGGTAGTTTGGTGAGGTTCAGGTGGAGTTGGAGTTGCGGTGGCCATGGCAGCAAGCTTTGCTAGAGGATGCCGTCCCTGAAACGCGTAATTCATGCGTTGATAGCAGTCAATTGCAGTGTGTCCAAGCTTGTGGCAAATCTGGCAAGTGGGACGAGAGCCTTGGTTTGTATTCCAAGACTGGGAATTCGGTGAATTGGGACTGAAATTGCTGTTGGAATTGGGATTTCCCCGGCCATTGTAATATTGGGATCGTCCGTGACCGCCGTTTCCTCTGCCACGATGACTGAAGGTTTGATTGCGGCCTCGACCACCATGGTGTACAGAGAATTGAGCATTGGAGGGACTGGTAAAATTCTTGCTGGCTGCCATAGCCATATGAGCTATTTCTTTGGAATTGTCCACAGCACTCTTGAGGAGATCTTCTTCGGTCTTCATTAAGGTGTGTAGTTCTTCGAATTTTACTGCCTCATTCTTAGTCAACATAGCAGAAGTAAAAGAATGGTACTCTGTTGGCAAACCTTGAAGGACAATATGAAGAATTTCTTCATCGTCAATGAAGACACCTACACTAACCAATTTGTCTCTTGCTTCTTTGATCTTTTGCAGGTACTGAGTTACGGAATCAGAATGCTTCTTGATGCTATGGAGTTCATGCTTAAGATTTACAATGCTTGAGCGAGAAATGGAAGTGTACCTGTTATGGATCACTTTCCAGATTCCAGAGGCTGTAGTCTGACCCATTACCAAAGAAATGGCTGATGGGGAGAGCGTGGAGCTGAGCAAGGAGAACAGCGTCTTGTCCCTTGACTTCCATTGCACATAAGCAGCATTAACTTCTTGTATTTCTGCTTCATTCTGACCAAGAAGAAACTTGGAAGGGCATGGAATTGGGTCTTCAAGATGATCAAGAAGGGAGTAAGCATCAAGGATTCCCGTAATTTGGAATTTCCACATCAGGTAATTCGTGTGATCAAGTTTCACTGTAACATAGTTTGAGAAGTTTGATAGAAGAAAGAAGGGTGTTTGTGTTTGGGGATTAGGAATAGCAGTAGTCATGGTGAGCAAGGATCTACTGCTCTGATACCATGAAAGAGTTAAGAGAGAAGTAAACTATAACAGTGAACAAAGAGAATGAATGAAGAAATATATTCTGCTTAACATTAATGAGGAAGATTAATCCTCTATTTATACATAAAGAATGATCACAAGGAAGCACTTAGGTGCTGTAACAGACTGAAACTAATAACAGAAAATATAACTAATTCTGTAACAGATACATATAACTGAATACAGCTGTTGATAACTGTCTAATGCTCTATCAATTATAACTATAGTACTAATTTGATAAAGCTCTTCCAACAGCATGCCGTGAATTTTGACAAACTATCACTTAACATTAACTAATAATCAAGAATGAAAAAGAGTGAAATGGGATTGGGTGATATATCCACTTTACCTTTTGGTCCAATTACGGAACCTGGAGGTGAAGGTGGAGGTTGAAGCCCTGGTGAGGGTGTCAGCGCCGTCGCTATCATCCGGTAAAAAGGGTACAATTCGTACCTAAAATTGCAACTGGGAAATACAATTCTGCCTCCTTGCTTTCCACTACAACACCAAGGAAGAAGATTTATAGCTGCCAGAAGACAATTATTGCAACCGGTGCTGTTTAGGTCCGGTGTGCACTGTACAAGGTTGTACAGTGTTTGAAACGTAGAGATATTCACTTCCTTGGTCCTAAACTTCTTGTCACCAATCGAAACATTCGAGGTGGTCTCCCTTGCCAATTCAATCATTGTCATGTTCAGTAGCTTGTTAAACTTGTCCTGATCAGTCACATTCTGCGTGTTGTACAACCTGAACTTTGGTTTTTCATCCACGGTGGAGAAGAAAGACCGGTTTGAGTAGCGCAACAAACACTCGTCGTACCATATCACTGCGATCTTCTCTCTTGAACACTTGTTTTTCATCTCTTTCACTGCAGCAACCACGCAGGTTCAGCAGACTTGAATAGTGACATCGCCGCGACAGTCGTAGAGGCCATAAACAGGTTCAGAGGTGTTTTGGCCATTGGTGGTGTTGTAGAATTCGAGGTTTTGGGTGGCGTTGGAGGAGATTGAAGAGAGGAGGGAGTTGAGATTGGATTGGTAGATGCTATTGGGGCTGAAAGTGTTGTTTGCACATACCTGCTTTAGCTGAACAGGGTCAGCAGCATGAGAATTAAGGCTGAGGAAGCTAAGCATGGAAAGGAACATGATGAGAAGGGAGAAGAGATTGGAGAAATTCATTTTTGATGAATCAATATCTTTCTCTCCACAACTATGCAAGATTTTATGTTGTATTGTATTACATGTTTTGGTGAGTATGAATGGGATTTAGATAGAGGGTTGAAAATGTCAAACAATTTTGCCTTCAGGATGAGGGGTCTGCATAAAGCAAGTCAACGAGTCAACTACCTAACAAGCAACTTTAATGCTTTGTCATTGTTAGGGGGATTGTCAATTCAATTTTGGGGTTAAACCAATAAGTCTTCGAAGTTGGAACACAATCATTTTCACAAACAAAATTCACAATTTTCTTTTCATAATTGTTTAAATAGAATACTATAATTAGTATAAGATTATTTTCAAAAGAGATAATCCATTACATCAATTTTCTGTGATTAAATCAACGTCATTTCCATATTTTATTATCGACATCATTTGTATTATGCATACATCAAACACACAGGCTTTGTAAAAGTAAATTTGTGAAAAAAAATTATACCACTAAACTTATTGATTCAAAAACACCTAGTTTCTAGTTTTAAATACTAAAAACTAAGAATAGATAGAAATGACATGTATCCAATTTAGGATTTTCACTCATACTACCTAGTATTACTAGACAATACTCAGTCCAACTCAATTAGCTAGATACATAAGTGCCAAGCAAACAACCCACTTTGACACAATTATAAATGGATCAATTCAACATATTGATATGCTTGACCCAAAATCACCTCAAAATGACTTGGTTCATTATTCGTATTAATTAAAGCGAGTTGACATGAATCCATTTAACCCATATAAATAATGAATCCATTTAAAATTAATTTTGATATTTATATTGATAATTTCTTGATTGAAACTATAAATCCCCCAACCCTTTTACTTTAAAAAAAATAAATAAATAAAGGAAAAGAAAAAGCCTCTCATTTCATTTTATCTTTCTTAGATTGTGCATTTTTAAATTTAGGTGGAACTTCATTAAGTCAAAATAAAACTTTTAGATTGTATGCTATTAGTACTTTAATTGATGTTATAATTTGTGTAAAATTTTATTGTTTATAATTATTATAATTTATATGCTTTAAAAACTGGTTGAAATTTTTTTCTGGGCATAATCCAGGCGCCTGCATCAGGGAGTCCAGGCGACTGGATATGCCCAGAAAAAAATTTAAAAACATACTGGAGCCTGATCCAGGCGACTGTATAGTGTATCCAGTCGACTGGATTAAGCTGGTCAAACTTTTCAAACAAGTTTGACCAAAATCCAGTCCACTGTATTGTGTGTCCAGTCCACTGGATCAGGCAGAGAGTTTTTGAAGCTTAATCCAGTCGACTGGATAGTGTCTCCAGGCGACTGGATTAAGCTGGTCAAACTTTTCAAAAAGTTTGACCAGCTTAATCCAGTCGACTGTATTGTGTGTCCCAGTCGACTGAATCAGGCAGAGAGTTTTTGGAGCTAAATCCAGTCGACTGGATAGTGTATCCAGGTGACTGGATTAAGGTTTTAAAAGCTTTTTAAAAGATTTGACCTAGATCCAGTCGACTGGATCAGGGAGTCCAGGCGACTGGATCTGCGATTTCTGGGTTTTTAATAAAATTGACAGACTTCATTTTCCCCATTTTCTCTCATTGTCTCTCGATTTTTCTCACTCTCTCTCTTAGGGTTTTAGTCGAAAATCACTCCCAATCACTCTCAATCACTCCCAATCACTCTCAAAACTATCACATTCCCAAAACCCCCAATTCAAAACCCTTGAATTCGAATGGCTCCAAAGAAATCCGTGAGCAGTGAAGATCCAAGAAAGAAAAGGCTGAAATCGAAGGCTTCAAAGGGATGAAGCTCCTCCATCATTGGACAACACCTTCGCTTCTTCGGAATATGCGGTAAGATTCCAAATGGACATTAGCCGTAGAACGGTAGTTTTTGGTAAAATTGTTGATTTCCCTTATTTTGCTAGTCACCACATTCATATTAGAGAGCTTTTTCAAGCTCAAGGATGGGAAAATTTCCTTTCAAAGCGTCAAAAACAATACACCACTCTTGTTAAACACTTTTACACACACTTTGAATTTATCCATTCCAAAATCAGCTCCTATGTGAAGGGTAAATCCATTTCACTCCCCCATTCCACACTAGCCTCTATATTAGGAGTTCCTCGCACCGGTGCACAACGTTATACTACAAATAGTTGGGTGCAATTTGAAGGGTATGACCCTTTAGAGTCAATTAGGCAAATGTGTGGAAATCCTAACATTCAAGAACTCTCTAGACCCAAAATTGCCGGACCTCACATTAGAAAGCCGACTCATTCATCACATCATAGCCCACAACATCCTTCCTAGGAGTGGTTCATACGAATACACTTCCTATCTAGACCTTTTCATAATGTGGTGCTATTCTCAACAAGGTCAAACTTGATCTTGCATTCTATATTAGTTGGCACATGGAGACTTGTGTCAAGAAGAAGAATGGCGCCCTCCCATATGGTCTCCATATCACTACTATTCTTAATCATTTTGGAGTAGATTTCAGTGGTGAAAAAGAGACTCGAGACGTAACTCATACGGATGTTTATGGAGAAACTACCATGAAACAAATGAGGTATGAATTTAAGGATGACACTTGGGTTAAGAAAAATGTACCTGTGATGGAACAAGTGGGTGAAGAAGCAGAAATGGATGAAGCTGAAGCTGCAGGGAATGAAGAACCAATGCAAGAGGATCAAGAGCCTCGAAGCGCACCTTCTGGCTCCTCTCGTGTCAATGAGGACAACTTCCAACTCGTGCTTGGACGTTTGGACTCTTTGGCCACTAGCATGGGAAATATTCAAACAAGCATCGACAACTTCTCAGCTATGGTTACTAGAAAATTCTCGACTTATGATGAGCACTTTGGTACTTTGGAAACATCCATTGAGGAAATCAATGAGCGTTTGATTAATCAGGGCATATAGTTAGTTGTCTTTGATTTTTTGTTTTTGATGATGCCGAGGGCATATAGTTATTAAAACTGATTGTACCTTTACTTTATGTCAAACTGATTGGTTCCTTATCATCTATTCAAGCTGGTTTCTTTTGGTTTATTCTTTTACAGTTATGATGAATCTATTGCAGTAACTATTATTTGAAGTTTAAGTGAGTGTGGGCAATGGTAAATGGGTTTGCTTTATTCTTTTTGTATAATAAAAGGGTTTGATTTGGATGAACATTTGATGTAAAATTTGAACATCATTACATGCTAATGCAATAAGAGTTAAGGTTATTTTAATCAAAACTCTTCAGAACAATCATGGACTGGACACATTTTTCTCATACAATGAAAGTGTAATAAATTTACTACTTAAGATTAATTTTCATTTTCTGTTCTTTTTCTTTTCCTCTCCTTATTTGGAAAGTCTGTTTGGAAGGAATCTGAAAAAGAAAAGTGCTGAGGGGAATACAGTGGCTTGTCCAGATCCTCTACAAGAATAGAATTGTCCAGATCATCCAAGTCTTCAAAAACAGATACATCAAAAGGTGATGTTGCTACAGCAGTTCCATCATGACTGACATTCTGCAAAATCATAAGATTCTACATCAGAAAAAATTAAAACTTCAAAAAACATTTGCTAGCAAAACAATCAGAAATATATAAATTCTCTCAAGTTAACAAAGGTCTTGAAATTAAATTTCCAATTTTATATGGAAAATAGCACATGAAAATACCAAACAAAATTCCAGCACCAACACAAAGCAAGGGCTGTGAAGTTAGATAAAAAGGGAAAACTAAGACTGATAGCAGTTTTAATCCCATTGAGGATAGTTGGACAAAATTCAAAAAGATTGGAAATAAAACAAAATATATGGAGGGGGCAAACTATTATATTAGTTTAATTAACTGATAAGCACGAAGAGATCATTACTACTATGAAAGGATGGAGGGTCAATTAAAGGAATTCTTGCAACAGATGATCTTTTTCTTGAATTGCAGATTCAAAACCTTGATAACTCTGGTTTGTTCATAAATACAAGTGAGGTGCAACCAAAATATGGGAAACGAAAAGATGTCACTTGTAAAAGAACAAGGTCAGTAAAAGTTTGATTACTTCAAAAGCTCACCTGAAACCCAAACCCCACTCAAGTATATGTAGATAAGTTTTTATTTATGTTAGTGGGGTCAGTAGCCAAACTGGCCTCCCATGACTAGACGTTAATAAGCTTTTGTGTATTGGCTTGAAACAAGGAATAATCTATTTTTATGAACAAACTAGTCTCAAATTGCAACGAAAGTAGCTAATTGGCTAGAATGAAGAAGAGTGATGAAGGCATTTTATGATAATAGAAATTTTAATCTAAATAAATACCTGTATATTTTCTATCTATTTTGTGTCTATATTGATAAATGTATATTTATTATTGTAAAAATAAAATATATAAATTTTAATAAAATTAATAATATTTATGATAAAATTAATTTTATTATAAATTATACATATTTTATAATATTTGATAATATTTTATCAAAAAATATATAAATATTACAGACGAAATTAGTTAAAGGTTGAAAAAAGGTGGATGCAGTCGACTGCATCAGGGATCCAGGCGACTGCATCCTTGATCCAGGTGGCTACAAATGGACCAGTCGACTGAAACCACACCCCCAGGACTTTCTGTCTGATCCAGTCGACTGGTACACCAATATAGTCGACTGGATCATTAAGGTCTGCTATAATCCAGTCGGCTGGACTTCCAAATCCAGTCGACTGGAATGCCCTTGTTTTGAATTCTGCAGTTCCCAGCCATTCCAAAATTTAAAATTAAAAAAACCTAATTGCACCCCCATCAAATACTAGCATTTCACATGATTACAAGCACATATACAATTACAAAAGCGTAATGGATACAAAAAATCATCTTGTAGTGTATACATTCCTTCATAGAGACGAGAGAATAATATTATTACACATAACATTATTACAAAGAGCAGAAATATTTCATTTGCAACCAAAAGACTCTTGCACAAAATTTCGAATCACTCTCAACCATTATCCAACGTCAATTCTCAGATTTTGCAAGTTGAAGTGCCAAAGAGCAATCTTGTTTGGGCTCCACAGGTGATTATCCATCCAACATATCTACAATATAGAAATAGAAAAGCATAAGCCAAAATAACACAAACAAGGTTGAGAGAACATAATTAAAAGACATGTTAAGTGATAACAAACAAAATTGATCAATACAAGTATAATATTCATAGTAACCACTTACCAACTTTGAGGCAACACCGCTTCTTGATTTGAAATTGCATTAGGACATTTTTTGCGATTATGCCCCTCTTGATTACACAATCCACAACTCTGCTTATGTTGATTCTCCCTCCAATCCATCTCATTCCGAATTCTTGTTGACTTTGGACGACCACGTTGACGAAGCAATCTTGGGTCAGGTCGCAACATAGGGAAGTTAGGGTCCTCCTCCCAATACGGGGCATCTTTCATCGGTTCAAAGTGTGGTTGATAGGAAGCTAGCATTTCCGTCAGACTATAAAATGGATCAATATATTGGTACACATTGATGTGCTGACTAGCGCAAGCTGCAATTACATGTGAACAAGGGATATGATACGCTTGCCATTTCCCACAACTGCATGTTCTATCACCCAATTTCACCACATGTCTATGGTTCCCCTTATTCATACTGGTTAGACTAGGTTGTGTTTGGATTTGAAAAGTTCCTTCCTCCCTATTAAACTCTATTACGTGATGCAAACTTGCCTTCTCACTCCACTTCTGAAAGATTTCCATGGCATGTGTACTGAACGCTTGACCAGAACTCAATTGAGCTTGAGTTTTAACTCGGCGATCATTAAAATAATGCACAAGCTTGAAATAAATGAATTCTACCATTGCAGTAATGGGTAAGTTGCGTGCACCTTTCAAGAACACCATTGAAGCACTCAGACAAATTCGTGGTCATTGCCCCATAGCGCCGTCCACCATCTTTTGCTAATGTCCACTTTTCAACATCTGTCTCTTCGTCCAGTATGGCTTAGCAGCATCTTTATTATACTGTCTAATAGAGTCCATTGTTGCATTGAATTTTCTTAGCTGGTTGTGTTCACCTGCTCTCTGTATCATGTTCTTCAACCGTTTGTCATGAAATCGTGTGTTGAAGTTGCTGACTAAATGTCGGATGCAAAATCGATGATATGCATTTAGAGGCTGCAATTTACTCCACTTCATTGCATTCATGATACCCTTATGTCTGTCTGATATGATGCAAATTTCTCTATTTTTTGTGACATGTTTCTTTAGGAAACGCAAAAACCAACGCCATGTATTCTTCGACTCTTTTTCCGTAACCGCAAAGGCAAGTGGATAAATCCCATTGTTCGCATCAGTTGCCATGGCAATCATCAACTTCCCTTCATATTTTCCATACAAATGTGTTGCATCAATAGAGACAACTGGTCTGCAATGCATGAACCCCTGAATTGAAGGACCAAAAGCCCAAAATACACTCTCAAATATAGCACAACCTGCATCTTCACTCCAATATGTCTTCCATTCCACTTGTGTACCCGGATTTGAGTCGATTAGTGCTTTCATAAACTTCGGTAACAACTGATAAGACTCCCCCCAATCCCCAAATATGTTAGCAATTGCCTTCTGCTTGGCATCCCACACCTTGTAGTAAGAAATTTTATGGCCAAATTGTGTACACATGTGATGCCGCAACGATTTCACTGAAATAGTTTGGTCATTGGCTACATAGCTCCTCACTTCTCTTTCAATAAAATTTGAATCAAATACCTTGCCATCTTTACGGATGTTGGGGTGTCTACAAGTGTGGGGACCATTGTATTTTGTAATCTCCCAAAATCCATGTGTACTACGCATGCATGCCCGCATTCTCCATGAACACCCATTCTTGCAACATACATGTAATTTTCTTTTGTTTGACTCCTTCACTTTATATTCTTGATTGACGCGTGAAGAGTACACCTTCAATGCATACTGAACCTCAATTTTACTCTTGAAAAACAACCCTTTTCTCAACTCTTGCTTTTTATCCCAACTATCGAGTGGTGTCACCTCATCATTGAAGGAAGTGTCATTTATATTATCCCATGTGTTTGTAGTAAACGATGAGGATTTGGGTTTGAGGCTAGGGACCACATCATCAACTTCGTCATTATGAACATCAGTTGTCTCATCATCATCATCAGCATCATCATCATCAGCATCATCATCATCATCATCATCATACAAATCATTATCATCATCATCAAAATACGAATCATTATCATAATCAGCGTTTTCTTCTTCATCATCAGCAGTACATTCCAACATCATCGTATCATGCACTCCAGCTAAAGGGTTTACCTCGTATGGAACATACTCATGTCGAGTGCTGGGACCACAATCCTCCACCGATGTTCGTATCTCATGTAATTGTGGTGTACACCTTCCAACTGTAGAGGGTTGTGTCGAAGGAGCAGTATCATGCACAGTCATTTGTTGTACATCTTCACCAACACAATCTTCCGCTACTAATCCATCCCCATCATCTTGTGTAAGAGGCTCAACACCTTCACCAACACAATCCTCCACACTTATATATAACTCAATACCTTTTAATTCAGGCGTTGCATCTAACATGTCAAACATGAGATTAACACCGTCGTCGTCTGTTATCAATAGAGTCATGTAATTAATGTGAGGTGAAATCACCTCCTGAGGACAACGGTATGTAACTGTTATACGATGAGATTGATTGTCCAATTGTAGTGCATTGAATATCTTCGTTTCCAATTCGACAAAACTAATCCCACGATGAACCCGGATGAACTTCATTTGCGACCCTTGATACTCAGCTCCATGTTGACCATAAATAATCTCCCCATTGAAGCGAAGATAGACAATATACATAGTTGGTGCCATATGCAAACCTATTTAATTTAAATGTAGTTTACAATTAGTTAGTCACATAAAAAAAACAAGTAATAACATGCTAATGGTAATATTTCATATCCAAATGTTACATAACATATTATATAAAAATGGTTGTAATATCCAGTAGACATCTCCAAGAAAGATTTGGGAAGTCTGGAGTACTTGTTCAATCCAGTCTACTGAAACACCAATCCAGTAGACTGGATGACATGTATTTGGCAGATCCAGTCGCCTGGATTGATGGTCCAGTAGACTGGATGTAGTGTCTGGGAATTTTCTGACTGATCCAGTCGACCTGGATTGATGGTCCAGTAGACTGGATGTAGTGTCTGGGAATTTTCTGACTGATCCAGTCGACTGGATTGATGGTCCAGTAGACTGGATGTAGTGTCTGGGAATTTTCTGACTGATCCAGTCGACTGGACCACTGATTCAGTCGACTGGATCATTCAAACACTTCACATCTTCACTTTACAGCTTGTTACTTCATGTTCAATCAAACATACTTCACGTTATGCAAGAAATACAGAGATGCTTCATGTTTACCAAAGGAATAATGTTCAACAACCACGCAAAAAACGTTTATAACCTAATAATGATACTAACTTTAAACAACATATAAATTAAAAAAAGGATACAGCAAAGACAAAATTTATATTGTTTTTACCTTTTAATTGATCAATGATGTTGGTTGGAAAAGTGAACTGATGTTGGAAAAGTGAAAGAACGATGAAGAAAGTTAAGAATATGTTTTAAGTGTAAAGACGAGTTCCAGTTTTTTTTCATTTATGGCCACCGGTTCTCTTAGCTGTAGTGCATATGTGTATGGAACTCGTCTCTCCTAGAGACGAGTTTCAGCAAAATTATTTTTTTAAACACAGCCAAATATATTTTTTTAATAATAAGTTTCAGCCCAATTATTTTTTAATAATAACCTTCAACGGAACTCGTCTTTAGCAGAGACGAGTTCCAGCCAGAATTTTTTTTCCCTTTAAATATCTAACATTTGTTCCATTTTGAATAAATGGAACTCGTCTCTGGTAGAGACGAGTTCCAGCCAACACCAGCCCATTTCAATGCAACTCGTCTCTACCAGAGACGAGTTCAAGCCAAATTTTTTTTTTTCCCTTATAATAATATCTCACAATCTCAGTAACAGTAACAGTAACAGTATTCGCGCCAAAACGAGGGAATTGAAAGCACAAGCTTGCAACTCGTCTCTACAAGAGACGAGTTCCAGCGTCCAATTTACTGCCAGCTCAGGATGCCACGAAATGGCAAGGAAAGTGCCACGGGGCAGTTTTTGGGTGGAACTCGTCTCTAGGAGAGACGAGTTCCGTCTCTCCCAGAGACGAGGCTGTTTTCCTGAATAGTCCCCAGACAGTGTTTTTTTGCGAATTTCTTTTTGAAAACGGCTTATCGTGCGTTTTCCCCCTAAATTTTTTACTTTTTGGTTTTTTACCCTTTTATCCTTACACTTTTTGAGTTTTAAAACTAACAATTGCATGGTGCAATTGATCTAAGATCTCAATCCTTTTTTCACAATAGTTGAGTTGAACGGTTTTTATTAATTATTATTTAGACATATTACTAACATCATACCATTAACTCCTTGGTACCTCGACAGTTGTGAATTTTTTTTATGAAATTTGTTGTGCCTCAAGAGCTATTGTAACTTGATGGGTAAATATTGTTGTGTATACACACCACCTATTATGGACATAAATCCATAAATTATAAATATCAACATTCACAAATATTTACAATTTATGAATATATATTAACATTTTAGGTGGTGTGTAATGAGGATGTGCAATAGTAATAAGCATATTTTATTGTCCTAACTTGATATCTAATATGGAAAAAATATATTTTAAGTCGAATGGTAAGGGTTAACAAAATAAATCTCATAATTTTAAAAGTTATAAATTAAATCTTGAGATTTCAAAATTAACAGATTAAACAACTCATATTAAACGCAAATATAATGTCATCCACTTAAATGACTCGATGTTTAATTTGTTATTTTTTTAAACTTCAAAATTTAATTTGTTATTTTTAAAATTATAAGGTTTAATTTATTACATTCCATAAAATATAGGGTTCAAAATATGTTTTATCCTAATATAAATAAATAATAATACACTTGAGAAATATCAGTGTGCCTTTAGATTAGCTTTTTGTTGAATACTTATTTGTTGAATAGGAAAACGATAGAAGAGTTTTTATTTTTTTGACAATAATAGAAGAGTTTTTATTGCTATAGCATCAGTGTACATTTGTATGTATGATATGAGCAATGCAGGGTGGGAATTTCCTGTTGTATATAAAGTATAAACACATAAGCTAAAAGAAAGAGGCCAAACTCATCTTAATTATGCGTTTTGCAATAGCTTTTAGCTTATCTTAAGTTGAATAGAAGTATAGACTTTATAATTGTGAAACAAAATCTTAAAAAATTGTATAAGTTTTTATTATTATTATTTATTTATTAGAATACTACATAAGTCTAACAAGTTGAAAATGAACTTCACTGGTCACTGGTCTCTGGTCAATTTCTATAAATTATACAAATAGACATCCCTATCAATAATAGTCCGTGAGGAAGACATCAGTGGTGTAGATGCAAACGTATGCAAGTGATAAGGTTATGCACTGCGCAATTTTAGTCAAGGAAACTACTTTAGTTTTTATATGTCGTAAGTCCTAACTCCTTTCTAGAAGGGACAAAGAACATACGAAAAAGTGAATAGGTTATCAAGGTTCCGGTCAGAGTTGTTGTGCTGCGGTAGGGAAAAGTAATTGATGGGTGGAGACTAGAGTGGGACTGTGATGGAAGCATTGAGATTTTGGCCAAACTGATTTGGATACTTTCTAACCAAAGCTCTATAATTGCGTTTTTGTCCTTTTGCTTTTGTCTCTGAATTCTTTGTCCAGTGTGTTTTTTTTCTCTTGTCTGGTGTGGGGATGAAATTCGAGCCCTTAAAATTTATATTTAATTATATATTTAATCTTTAACTTTTGTTCTATCTTTTAAAATAATCCATATCATTTTAAATGTTTCATTTTATTCTTCAACTTTTGTTTTATATTTCAAAATTATCTCTATTGGTTGAAATGTTTCATTTTAATCCTTATGTAGTTATATTTTTAAGTTTATGTCAAAAAAGTCCCTATTGTTAACATTTTGATAGAAAAAGGTTATAAAAAATTTTAAACATTGGGACATTTTTACATAAACTTAAAAAATATAGACTAAAATAAAATATTTCAAATGACAGGGACCATTTTGAAACATGGAACAAAGGTTGGGGACTAAATGAAATATTTAAAATGTTAGACCTTTTTAAAATATAAGGCAAAAGTTGAATACTAAATGTGTAATCTAGAATTTAAAATTGGAAGAGTTCTTATATGGGCCAAAGAGTCTTTCTCTTTTTGCTGAATAGTGGGCCAAAGAGTCTGGTTGTGGGTGGGAAGGAGAGCAATATGAAGCTCTTTGCATTGGTTAACAACTGGATTTGCATATGGGGAGTCCAAAGGCCGAAGCCCAGGGAAGCTATCCACTCACTACTCATTATGCACCTTTTCTTTTCTTTTTTGGCTAAGTTCTACTCATCATGCATCTGACCCCAAATAAATTGTGTTCATAGTTCATACATTAGCAGTTGAGTTGAAATAATTAGATAGCCTAATAATGTCTTAATAAAGTTGTAACAAAATTAAAAAATTAAGTGTAATTAAATTTTCTTAAATAGTGTTTTTTGTTCAAGCTCATACATAATTTGAGTCTTGAACATGAATAGAGAATCATTTCAATGCTCATGAAAGTTTAAGAGTTCTAATATAAATATAGGGTAAAATATACTAAGATTCTCTTCTTTTCATTCTTCGTATATTTTAGTACTTTTTTTATTATGTTTTTAATATTTATGTTATGCCAACTATTTTTATAAACAACATGGTACAAAAAGCAAATAATGTAAGGGTTTTACTTTTTTAGGCTTAATAATATTTTTTATTAAAATATTTAGCCAAATGCACGAGTTTTAACATAGACGAGATCCAGCCGAATATACAGATGTGAATAAGTTGAAGTGTTCACTTCTTTAATACATACATAAAATTCGTCTAATCAATAGATAAGTTCTACAGAAAAATGCTATTTTTCCAAATATTTTTTAAAAATGTATTGTTCAACAAAAATGGCCTAAAAAACATGCTACGCTAGCCATTTCTTTTTGCACAAACCCGGGTCCAGAAGAATTTGGAACATGGGGAACTAGTGAATTTAATAATGAAAATATTAAGACTGGAGAAGATAATCCATCTACCCATTTCAATGTGTGTCTGGTTTATGTAAGATGTCCCAGTCCCTATCTTATAGAATTTTGTACTCCTTTTTTCAGGTTACGAGCATGCTACATTGGTAAGTAGAATAGTATCCAATTCCAATCTTTGTCAACCTTCACCGTGGTGAAATACCAGCAACAGTTAGGCCATTTACAGAAGGAGTTGTTGAAGACTGAAACAATTTACCAACAGATAGTGCCGGTTGTCTTGGTGGGGGAAGTGCTATTGATTCATTACCTAGAAGTGCCACCACAGTGGACATGGTGGGTCTGTCTGCTGGATCTTCTTGCACGCACAAAAGTCCAATTTGTATGCATCTTTGGACTTCGGATGGCTGGCAGGATTCCATCAACAAAGGGTCCACAATTTCGGTGAGTGGTGGTCACTGATCTCTAATTCTTTAACTCTTCTCTTACAATTGCAAGGCTTGGGCAGGTTCAGTTACCCAATCTTTGTTCAATTTCATGATGAGGAAATGGGTTGTACTGTTGATGATTAATTTAGTTAGTTGATAATATATATTTTTAAATAATGTTTTGGATATTATAAATTTTATTATAAAATTCTGATAAATTGACATGTCATATTTAAAATAAAAAGATTTAAATATTTATTTATTATGTTGTGAAGTCACATTAATCATATCGTTTAGTTTATAATTATTTTATAACAAAATAGATAATAATTTTAATATTTTACATTTTTTGACAACTCATATGAGTTCATTGTGACACTATTTTTATTATTTTTCTTTTTGTTAAGAAACTATTTTTATTATCAATTAATTTTTAATTAGTACATATAATAAAATTGTGAAAAGTGTTATGTTGGTTAGACTTATTGGGAATGGTCAGAGTCGGTGACTGGTGACTGGTGGCTGGTGCAGAGTTGGGCAGGTTGGGCCTCTTGACGCAGGTCAACAAAAGCGACTTGACTATTCTATTTCTGCCACTAAAAAGTCACTAACTGGAGATAGATCACAGATGTCACGGAAATCCTATTTATTTCCAACCTAATCCGAGTGATTTCTTTGTCTTTAATTTTTGTATGGGTAAACTACGGTCTCTGACGTTTATTCAAATGGTGCGTTTGGTCACTAACGTTTAAAATGGGTAGAAATGGTCCCTAACGTTTCAAAACGATACACCATTGGTCCTTCCGTTAGTTTCTGTTAAATTGGCGTATACGTGGCTAACAGAATAATGACATGGACAATTTTTAATTGACATGTAATTTTTTTTTAATGACAACTAGGATATGACATGGTATATCCATTTAAAAATAACCTAACCCAAAAATAATTAACCCAATCCAAATAAAAAAAAACCCACCCAAATTAAAATTAACCCACTCCATCCAAATCAAATTAACCCTAAAATTAGATTCTAATGTTATCTCCTTTCTCAGCCTCTTGCTTCATAGCCTTTGATTTAAGTCCTAGGACAAAGCTGAAATCAGTATCAAGAAATATAGCTCAAAAATAAATTCCTGTAACCAAACCACACCTCTGAACTTACTTCTCAAAGTGCGCCTACCAGATACATCGATTCTGCAAAGCCAGGCAAGACCATTATGATATGAGCAAAATAAAAGAATAATAAGTCAAATGATGTCACGTTACGAGTTATATACGCATCAAGGAACAATCCACCATCACTCACTCACTTGACTCTAATGGTCCTAGGAAATAGTTCCCGAAATTCATCACAATGTAGTATAGATGCCAAACCACCAACAGAACATCCAGATAGAAGAGCCTAAAGCAACAAATATAATTTTAGGACTTAAATCAAAGGCTGTGAAGCAAGAGGTTGAAAAGGGAGATAACGTTAGAATCTAATTTTAGGGTTAATTTGATTTGGGTGGGGTGGGTTTTTTTTTATTTGGATTGGGTTAATTTTTTTTGGGTTGGGTTATTTTTAAATGGGTATGCCATGTCATATCCTAGTTGTCATTAAAAAAAAATTACATGTCAATTAAAAATTGTCCACGTCATAATTTCGTTAGCCACGTATACACCAAGTTAACAGAGACTAACAGAAGGATCAATGGTGCATCGTTTTGAAACGTTATGGACCATTTCTGCCTATTTTAAACATTAGGGACCAAACGTGCAACTTGGGTAAACGTTAGGGACCAATAGTGTAATTTACCCTTTTTTTTTTCTTTTTTTTTATTGTCGTATAACTAATTGACAAGAAGATTATTGATAAATAAAATAGACGTATAAACAAAGCCAATAGGACAATAATATTAGGCCAATAGGTCCTTTTCTTTTCTTTTTTTCTTTTTTCACTTCGCATCTTGGTATAACTTATAGCCAATAGGACAATAATAAAGCATGGAAAATTATGAAGAGGTGGAACCGTGGAAGGACCACATTGGTTTTAGAACCTTCTAAGTTCTTATTTATTTCACAGCCTGATTAAAGAAAGTAAAAGAGAAAACGTAAATAAAATTCCTGCTTTAGCCGGAAAATGTACAAAAACAAAAGTTAGGTGCCCTTGAACTTAGCCAAAAGGTACAGAAAAGTAAAAGTTAGTGTGTAGCGCAGTGGGTAAGCCTTTACAAGGGCTCTTTTGGGAAATATAATTTTACAGAAAGAGGGTTTCCAATAAATATTTTACACAACAATTTTCGTAATAATTTTTTATCACGATTGAGTTAATAATTTTTTTTGGTTTTTATCTAAACTCATTATTAATAATACTTTATTATTAATAGTTAGCAACTTGCCATTTTAGTAGTTGTGATTTTTTTTTTTTTTATAAAAATTATCGTGATCAGGAAGAGTTGTTGATCTTTTATACAACATATAGTAGAAACAAGGAGTTATCCATAACAGTCCACTAAATCAAAGTGAGACATTTCATTTCAAAAATAAAAGATAAAAAAATATTGAAAGTGAGACATAGGGCCACGCTCTCTTTTTCTTTTTTCATTTTTCATTTTGTTTTTGTTGTTTGCTCAAAATACTTGTCCTCTTGTGAAAAATATCCCTGGGTCAGATGTATAAATAGCAATTCCTGAAAGAAAAAAAATGAAGAGATCATAAAATTATAAATATATAATGTAATGTTATGAACGGTCAAGCTTTATTTTCGCATATGCTAATCATAAAATATATTGTTTTGCCAATAACCTTGTTTTTTTTTTGTTAAATTTTTACCAATTGCCTTATATATAACTCAGCTGACATATTAATCATTTTTATAAGAAAACCCAAGGTTCAAATCCACACACTCTTCCTAACTATCAAATTGTCAAACAAAAAATATATTGTTCAATTGGTATGCGTGAATATAAGTGCATTTAGCGATCCAAATGTCCATGTTTTATGAGTTAAAATTGAAAATCACGTTCTTATCTCTCACATGATTAATTGGTTCATTCTGGATCCAATATGTGAGATCTACTTTTATAGTTTTTTCTTTTACATTTTTTATAATTGAATAGTTAGAAGGGTTGGCTTTACATAAAACTTATGTTTGAACTAAACTATTTGGAACTCAGACACATTGTCCCAATTGTAGAACTTTACATTCCTTAAAACACAGCTATGTGCAGCCATGAGTTCTAGTCTCATCTCTTGGTAACAAATAACTAATTAAAGTTGGATAACACCTTGCCTCCTCACACTATCGAGGGTATAGCTCAGTGATCGGTGCTTCATCAGCTGACCATGGCACTGGTGGGCTTGTAACACTATCATCTTGCAGCTCCTTTGTTGGTGTTTTCCTATTTGCTCTACTCCGAAGCAAAAATGCTGGCTGCTGAGGTAACTGCAGGCTAACAGAGTAACTTTCAAGCATGAGATTTACTGTTGCCATTGTAGGTCGGTTGGCTGGATCTTCTTGAACACACAATAAGCCTATATGGATGCATCTAATGACTTCATTTCTTGAAAAAGAACCTCTTATAATTGGATCCAACAATTCCAAGGGTGTTCCATCCTTCCATTGTTTCCAAGCCTGCAAAGAAAATATTCAAAATCTTTTTTTTTTTCTTCGCATTTTCAGGACTCCGGCCCAAAATCACCCCAATTATGTTTTTCTCTTCAGCACTTGGAACCAATTATATTGGCATTCATAACTTTACTACTAAATTGAAACAATTTGATCCACACTCACATAGCTTAAGAGGTCCTCATCGTGTTCTGATTGGTAGAAACAGTTGTTTTTCTTGCCACTTATAATCTCCAGAATTAGGACACCAAAACTAAACACATCGGACTTTACCGAGAATCGTCCGTGCATTGCATATTCTGGAGACATGTAACCACTACAAACAAATACCATCAATACAATAATATCAAGTAAAGATATAAGAAGTAACATTAGGAAGCCAATTATAATAGCATATTTGTATAATCTTTTGTCTCTCAAGCTATCAATCACCTTAAAATATCTTTCCTTTCCGTTAATTCTCACATGCAATAAGACAATAAGTGATTTAGATTATTAAGCAAAGTCAAATATAGAGATTAAGAACTTACTATGTTCCAACGATTCTATTTGTTTTTCCTTGAACTTGATCCACTACAAATATCTTTGCCATACCAAAATCTGAAATTTTTGAATTCATATTGGCATCTAACAAAACATTGCTAGCCTTAAGATCACAATGTATAATTCTAAGCCGAGAATCTTCATGAAGATAAAGAATTCCTCGAGAAATCCCTCCTATAATATTGTAACGTCTTGACCAATCCAGCTGTCCTTGCCTTTCAGATTCTATAATTTTTTCAAAATTAAATATCAACTAATTAGAAATGAATGAGACTCATTAGGATGATAAAATTATTTGACTCAATTCGAAAGATCAACTTTATTCTTATTAATTTTTAAATCCTCAGCTTTTAATTTGCATTGATTTAGCTTATGAAAAGTTCATGACAAGTGAAATGTTTGTAACATTTGTGCCTTTGAGATGCCAAACAATTTCAAAGTGATGTATATCATTGTATACACATTTCGGCTACCATGCATTCCTTAGACCCTAGAACACAAAATCAAAAATAAATAAAGAGCTGGGCATAAGTTCAAATAGGCCAAACCGAATAAAAAGTAATCAAGGCTTTTGTTGGGCACATTCATAAACAAGTATCTTTTCGTCTCCTTCCAAGCAAAATCCTAGGAGTCTCACTAGATTTCTGTGTTGAAGCTTGGCAACCAGCACAACCTCATTCTTAAATTCTACTGCACCCTGCACAGAGCTTTTGGATAACCTCTTCACTGCTATTTCTTGTCCATTGAAAAAGGTCCCCTGTGAATATATTTGAATCAAGGTATAGGACATTCCATTATAAATATATATATTATCACTAAAATTTAATCTTAGCTACATTCCTACCTTGTAAACCGTACCAAATCCACCTTTACCAATCTTATTATCATCAGAAAACTTGTTTGTGGCAGCTTCAATTGTACCCAAGTCAAATTGCCAGAACTCTACAGTTGGAATTTCCATTCCAGCTACACAACCAAAAATTAAATATATTGAATTATAATCATGACAAAACTATTACAGAAAAATGTCTAAGAATAATTACATATGATGATCAACTAAACTTTTTATTGTTTACCATTTTCTTCCAGTAATGTATTGTTTTTCTTGCTTGTTCTTCTACGCAGGAAGCAAAGTCCAACGGCTAAAAGCACCATAGAAACAGAAATTGGGACAGCAATGGCGATAATTATTAGAGATGATTTGCTTTTTCCTGCATAAACAATTAACATGATGCATCATTGACTTGGTAAATCCTTTGATGGTTCATTATGGGAATTAAAGGTCCATGTAGAAAAGAGAGTGTTACAAGTCCTGGTTTGTGTAAGTTTATTCTACATATGTGGTTGGCGGTTAGCCACTCAGATCAATAAAAAAGTGTTAGCCACAGCCCACAGGAAGCCATATGTATATGAGTTTGTACTGAAACCTTGATTGGAAAAAAGTTTGTTGAGAAATTGAGAATCTCTTCTATATGACAGGCTAGTCCCCTATGTTAACCAGCGGAACTATTGATTAAAAATGCATTTTTGATATGTTATGGAAGTATAAATAAACCACAATTTTTTTTTTTTTTTTTTCCCGGGGCTTCTCCCACTAGCTAGCAATCTTCTTTTTCTTTGCTTGGCATTGTAAGGCAATCTTCGGGCAAAAACAATCTACAAACTGGTCGTCGTTTATAGTATATCATTAACCATATGAGTCAATACCACGAAGGCATATGATAAACCAGGAACACGATTGGATTGTAGTGTTTTACCAAATTAATCTCTTCATCCAATAAGATGTCTATTTTCACAAAAAAAAAAAAATCCTACAAACTGATCGTTGTTCATTGTAGAGCACCAAGACGGGACCTATCCAGAAGTGATGCTTTGTCATGAACACGATCATTTTGTAGCAATTTGTCATACAAGACATGGTACGCTTTTGGGGCTTAGAAAATGTCCTATTTATAGGCATCTTCCATGTAGTGAAGAGAGCATGTAGAGAAGAGAGATGGGGCGGCCTTGAAAGGAGATTTTAACATACAAGTGAATTAAATCATTATCAAGAGAATCATGGATCTCATGAAGCAAAATAAACGTGATGACAACGTTTTATAAATTAATATTTTTATTATTATGTTAAGGTCCATTTCGCTTAATGCTATCCACAAATGTAATTTAATTTCTTTACAATGATTCGTTGCTTTTTTATTTTTTTATTTTTAAGGAGACCTTAATGAATATTAAAAAAAATTATACTTTTCCTTACTTTCTGAATAAGAGGGAAAATCTCCATATATGTCCCGGTATTCTGAGTGCACCAACACAATTGATAGTAGCTTTACTTTATTTTTATTTTTTTGTGATATATTACAATCCCATATAAACCTATGGTACAACAAGAAACTTTACCAGTTGAGTCAATTGAAACCCACATTAAGACTAGCTTTACTATTCTTTTAAAATAGTATCAAAATCATTTATTAAAAATATTAAAGATAATTTATTAATAGCTACCAATTTTATACTCCCATTAAATTGCTACCAATTTTGGTAACTATTTACAGGAAGTAGAAGAATATGTGCTAAATCTTAGTGCAGCTGAAAAATAATATTACATAAATTAAATTAAATATCTTAAAACACAAGCACAAGCACAAGCACAAGAGATATACATGCATTACAATTGTGTGGGTCATACTCATTACCTCACCTAATTTGTAATCATGAGATATACATAAAATAAATAAATAAATTGATCTCAAACCCTACGTTAAAACTCATAGAGCAAATTAATGATGCTATTGTGGTTAGTGTGCTAAGAATTTATAGCGTACCTGGAGGAAGAGGAGGAACCGTGGGAGTTGATGCCGTGTAATTAAAAAAAGGGTAAAAAGTTCGTATCTAATATTAGAGCTTGGAAGCAAAACCTTTCCGCCTAGTTTTCCATTGCAGCATGTGGGAAGACTAGCGATGGCACTTTCCAAACATGTCAAGCATAAACTCACACTCATCTCCGGTGTGCACTGCACAAGGCTGTATAGCGTCAGCGAGTTTGTAAACTTGTTCACCGACGTCGCAAACCTCTTATTCGATTGAGAATTCGCTGCTGTTTGCGCCAACGATTTCATCGTACCGGCTAACAACCCGTTAAACTGGTCCAGCTCTGCCTCCAAGACACTCTGGTTGGTAGTGAACATGTTCTCAAAGGGAACTAAGTCGTTCAGGTATGACTCGTTGGTATAACGCAACGTGCACTCATCGTACCAAATTAGGACAATTTTGTCTAAGGGACAGCGATTTTGTATGTCTTTCGTTGCATTAGAGATGCAGTCTTGACAGGCGGCTGGGGTGAGATCACCACGGCAGAGCAAAAGGCCGATGATTATGTCCGGAGGGTTCTGACCCACCGTGGTTTTGTAGAACCCATCTTGGCGTGTGGCGTTGGAGGATAGAGAAGAGAGGAGGAGTTTGAGATTGGCTTGGTAGGTGCTGTTGGGAGTGAAAAAGGTTGAATTGGAGCAGTAATGAGTGGCATAAGTAGGTGCTGCTTCACTGGTAAGGCTAAGTAAGCTTAGTAAGAGGAAGAGAGATAAGGGAAATTTGCAGTTCGCCATTTTTGCGTTTTGCTTGCAGCTTCACTTTACCAATCTTTCTTCCACTGATTTTCTGTTTTTTTTGATAAATTCTTTTATTTATGTTACAAGTTAAAAATATGAGATTAAGAGAAAAGATAAGGTAGGATTTACCAAACAAGGTAGCCGCCTATGTCCTCCACGACGGGTTTGACTATTCTGTCAGCACGTGAGGAAGAAAACAACAAGATCAAGAAAGAGGAAGATAATGACTGGTATAATATAACAAAACTATATTACAAATGAAACCCTTTAATTTTGGCTTATTTCAAATCCACCAGCTTTTTTCTTTTTTCGTTTGAATCCTTTAACTTTTATTTATTAACGTAGTCTTTCCATTGAATTCTGTCACATTTTTGTTTTTTTGATAATCTGATAATTGTGATAAGAGGATTTGAAGTATAGAGATACCAACCACTAGCGAACAGATCATTTGCTGAGATTACAGATAGGGTTTATGACTACAGAGGTTTTGCAAGTATAGACTCAAATCATGGAAGCCCACTCCATTCATTCATGTTGACTGTTGAGATCAAAACTATAATATATATACACCAAACATACAATGGAGTTGTACTGATGTTCGAACTGAAAGACTAGGAACTCTTTAACATACTGAGTTCATTATGCAAGTTGCAATCATAGCTCATAATTTTAACACTTCATCACTTGGTAAACAGAGACTTAAAGTCGGAAATATAACTATCGAGGGTCTAGTTCAGTAATGGACACTTCATTAACAGACCATGGCGACTTGCTTGCAGATTGATCAGACTCCAGGTGCTTTGTTGGCATTGTGTCTGTTTTACTGCGAAGGAAAAATGCTGGCTGTTGGGGTGATGGCAGTGTAACAGAGCCACTATTAAGTGTGAGAACTATCAACGCCATGGCGGGTCTATCAGCTGGATCTTCCTGAACGCATAATAAGCCAAGATGGATGCATCTCAGGACTTCATCTCTTGAAAAGGAATCTCCCAAAGTAGGATCCAATAATTCCAAGGGCCTACCATCCCTCCAATGTATCCAAGCCTGCATCAATTTATCATGTAGTGTTCAAAATGTCACACTTCTCTTCTCTTCTATGTACTTGGAATAGATGATATAGACATTAAATGTGAAAAAAATTACAATATATATGTCACACTTACATAGCTCAAGAGGTCCTCGACACCTGATTCATAGAAATTACTGTTCTTCTTGCCACTGATAATCTCTAGAACCAAGACACCAAAGCTATACACATCCGACTTCACAGAGAATTCTCCGTGCATTGCGTACTCTGGAGACATATAACCACTGCAAGCCATCACCACGAAAATATCAGTGTTAATAAGGAGCCCTTGACCTTATTAATCTCATGATTCGAATTATTAAAGTTCATAGCCTACTGGTTTCAAAAATGATGTAATGCACCTAGCATTACTCATCACATTGATAAAAGCATATATTTGCTGCCTATGTGTTTGATTTTAGTGGTTTATAAGTTAGGATGAAACTGAATTTATTCATCAATTTTGGCAAAGTAAAGCAAAAAGAAAAAAATCAGAACTTACTATGTCCCAACAATTCTACTTGTGTTTCCTTGAGTTTGATCAATTCCAAATATCCTTGCCATGCCAAAATCTGAAATTTTTGGATTCATATCTGCATCTAACAATACATTGCTAGCTTTGAGATCACGATGTATGATTCGAAGTCGAGAATCTTCGTGAAGATATTGAATTCCTCGAGCAATCCCGCCTATTATCTTGTAACGTTTTGACCAATCCAGTTGTCCTTGTTTTTTAGGATCTACAAGTTCATCAAAAATTACTTCAGGTTAGGAACAAAAGATTATACAAATGGATCTTGATTGGAAATGACTATTTTGTTATCATAATGACATAAGAATATTAGACATATATGTACAAAGTGGACAGACCGTATAGAATATAGTCAAGACTCTTGTTGGGCACAAATTCATAAACAAGGATCTTTTCTTCTCCCTCCAAGCAAAATCCCAGTAGTCTAGCTAAATTTCTGTGTTGAAGCTGGGCTACCACTACAACCTCATTCTTAAATTGTTCTGCACCTTGTCCAGAGCTTTTTGATAGCCTTTTCACAGCTATTTCTTGTCTATTAGGAAGTGTTCCCTGAGAATATACTTTGACCAATCTTTAGAACAGTTTGCTTTGTATAAAATTCCAATATCAAAAGCTTGTGAACTTTAAATTACTCATATTTTCATGCGTTTAATTTGTTATGACCAGTATACTCCTGAAAAATAAAAAAGATAATAATGATAAAATAAGTGAAGTATTCTAATTCCATACCTTGTAAACCGTACCAAATCCACCTTCACCAAGCTTGTTATCCTCTGAGAAATTGTTTGTAGCACTTTCAATTGTAGCAAAATCAAATTGCAATGACTCTACAGTTGTAATTTCATTTGCAGCTACAAATACAAAAAACAAACGTAAGAGATTACACTACAAAGATCATTGTAGTCAGACATTGAGGGCATGAAAGACTGTATATATCCGATATACTTATTCTATACCATTTTCTCCTTCTACAGCATTGAGCTTCTTTTTTCCTCTCCTAGTTAGGAAACAGCAGCCCACAATGAATAGAACCACTGAGACAGAAATTGGAGCAACTATGGCAACTATAGTTGCCGTTGACAGTTTGCTTTTTCCTGCATAAACAAAATTATATGATCATGATTAGTGCAGCCCAAATTCTGGTTCAATACCATATGGTTCACTGACATGCTGAACAGAACAATGGTCATGGATGAGAAGTGTTTTCTGAAAAGGATTACGTTTCAATGTATAGTTGAGAGTCATAGTGAATCAGGTTTTTATTTTTTTAGTTTGCTTTTTTAGGGGGCTAAGCTAATTAGCTCGACTTTATTCTTTAGGTTAAAAGTAGATATATATTGTGGAAACAATGGTTAAGAGACTAAATTCACCATTTCCTACCTAACAGTGGAAGATGTTATGTGGTCAAAAGACCATTAACCATAAAAACTCACATAAACACATAAAAGGAATGTAGCTGTAGCTGAAAAAACAACCAACTCATGAACTGTCTTTTGGTATCCAACAATGTCATTTTTATTTCTGGGTGCTAAATAGAAGTTTGTCTTAATACAGAGGATTTCAATTCATGAATATTATTCAATTCAAAATTATCATTTCAAGTCAATTTTCCTTCATTTTTTTCTAGTTTGATTGGTCATTTTCGATACAGTTGATCTACTATATAGAATACATATATGGCGGGTCCAAAAGCTATGATGAACTTATAAATTATAATTAGATGTGGTCCATGTGGAAATACAATAATGAATGAGGAAATGAATACTCTAATGGCTACTAGCTCATTTTAATGCTTATAAGCCTACCAGTCATTATTGCAAAACCCACTTGGGCACGACCATCACATTGCACCTAATTATACCAATCTATTACAAACAGAGTAATTTACACCACACCAAAATAATTCAGATAGAGAATACATATTATTATAGACTATAGTACTAATTTGATAAAGCTATTCCAGTGAATTTTGACAAACCATCCCTTAACATTAACTAATAATCAAGAATGAAAAAGAGTCAAATGGGATTGGGTGATATATCTACTTTACCTTTTGGTCCAATTACGGAACTTGGAGGTGAAGGTGAAGGTTGAAGCGGTGAGGGTGTTGGCGCCGTTGCTACCATCCGGTAAAAAGGGTACAATTCGTACCTAATATTGCAACTGGGAAATACAATTCTGCCCCCCTGCTTTCCACTACAACACCAAGGAAGAAGATTTATAGCTGCTAGAAGACAACTATTGCAACCGGTGCTGTTTAGGTCCGGTGTACACTGTACAAGGTTGTACAGTGTTTGAAACGCAGAGATATTCACTTGCTTGGTCCCAAACTTCTTGTCACCAATCGTAACGTTCGAGGTGGTCTCCCTTGCCAATTCAATCATCGTCTTGTTCAGTAGCTTGTTAAACGTGTCCTGATCAGTCACATTCTGCGTGTTCAACAACCCAAGCCTTGGTTTTTCATCCACGGTGGAGAAGAAAGACCGGTTTGAGTAGCGCAACAAACACTCGTCGTAATATATCACAGCGATCTTCTCTCTTGAACACTTGTTTTTCATCTCTTTCACTGCAGCAACCACGCAAGTTCGGCAGACTTGAATAGTGACATCGCCGCGACAGTCGTAGAGGCCGTAAACAGGTTCAGAGGTGTTTTGGCCACTGGTGGTGTTGTAGAATTCGAGGTTTTGGGTGGCGTTGGAGGAGATTGAAGAGAGGAGGGAGTTGAGATTGGATTGGTAGATGCTATTGGGGCTGAAAGTGTTGTTTGCACATACCTGCTTTAGCTGAACAGGGTCAGCAGCATGAGAATTAAGGCTGAGGAAACTAAGCATGGAAAGGAACACGATGAGAAGGGAGAAGAGATTGGAGAAAGTCATTTTTGATGAATCAATCTCTTCCTCTCCGCAACTATGCAAGATTTTATGTCGTATTTTATTACATGTTTTGGACCTTTGGTTAGTATGAATGGGATTTATAGAGGGTTGAAGATGTCAAACAATTTTGCCTTCAGGATGAGGGGTCTGCATAATGCAAGTCAACGAGTCAACTACCTGACAAGCAACTTTAATGCTTTGTCATTGTTAGGGGATCGTCAATTCAATTTTGGGGTTAAACCAATATGTCTTCCAAGTTGGAACACAATCATTTTCACAAACAAAATTCACAATTTTCTTTTCATAATTGTTAAAATAGAATACTATAATTAGTATAAGATTATTTTTAAAAGAGATAATCCATTACATCAATTTTCTGTGATTAAAGCAACGTCATTTCCATATTTTATTATCGACATCATTATTATGCATACATCAAACACACAGGCTTTGTAAAAGTAAATTTGTGAAAAAAAAAAAATTATACCACTAAACTTATTGATTCAAAAACACCTATTTGCTAGTTTTAAATACTAAAAACTAGGAATAGATAGAAATGACACGTATCCGAGTTAGGATCTTCACTCATACTAGCTAGTATTACCAAAGTTGTAGATTCCGTTCCGTTCCGGCCGGAGCGGACGGAATATCTCGTACCGGTATGCAAACCGGTACGAAATAACCCCCTTTTCCACCTCGGGTTCAATTCCGGGTCGTTCCGGTCAATTCCGGCCGAAATTAGTAATCCGGCCGGTACACAAATAAATAAGTTTTTTTTAGGATTTCTTAATTCTTACCCTCAAACGTTGCCTTCTTCTTCTTCTTTGCAGCTTCTTCTTTCTTCTTCTTCCGTTCTTCTTCAGTTCTTTGCTGCTGCTTCTTCAGTCAGTTCTTTGCCATTTCTTCTTTCTTCTTCTGCCCCACTTATTTTTCTTCTCCTTTTTGTCTTTTGCTGACCACCCCTTTTCTTTTCTTTTTGTTTTACGTGCCCATCTACCCATGTCAGTAAGTCACTTTATCTTTTAAAATTTACTATTATTCTACTTTTATTTATTTATTTTATAAACACTTAATTCTCTTATGCCTATACATAGTTAGCCATACAAGTACATAGTCATGTAAACATAAAATTTTATGAAGATAGATGATGTGTGTCCCTAACTCTCTATACATTATCGTTTGATTTATAGTTTATTTAAATTCATTAATCAATTTTTCCCTTCTTATTATTGACCAATTATTTTATTGTTTGGAGTTTTTTGGATTTTATTTATTTTATCATTATCTAAATAGTTATTGTTTTGTTGTCTTTTTTAGGTTTTATATTTTTATTATTTATTATTCAAATACTACTTTTTATTATTATTATTATTATTATTATTATTATTATTATTATTATTATTATTTGTAATTTTAAAGATTCCTAATAAATTATTATATATATATATATATATATTAGTGGTAAATCCGAAACGGAACGCCGGAATTGATCGGTACCGAAATATTTCATTCCAATTGTCAAACCGAAACGGCCACTGAAACAGTATTTACAACTTTGAGTATTACTAGAAAATACTCATTCCAACTAAATTAGCTAGATACATAAGTGTCGAGCAAACAACCCACTTTGACACGATTATAAATGGGTCAATTCAACATATTGATATGCTTGACCCAAAATCACCTCAAAATGACTTGGTTCATTATTCGTATTAATTAAAGCGAGTTGACATGAATCCATTTAACCCATATAAATTATGAATCCATTTAAAATTCATTTTGATATTTATATTGATAATTTTTTAATTGAAACTATAAATCCCCCAACCCTTTTACTTTAAAAAAAATAAATAAATAAAGGAAAAGAAAAAGCCTCTCATTTCATTTTATCTTTCTTAGATTGTGCATTTTTAAATTTAGGTGGAACTTCATTAAGTCAAAATAAAACTTTTAGATTGTATGCTATTAGTACTTTAATTGATGTTATAATTTGTGTAAAATTTTATTGTTTATAATTATTATAATTTATAAAAATAAATAAAATATATATATATATATATATATATATATATATAGATGTTATTGTTTGGGTTATATTCTTTAATTGATTGAAATGAGTTGTATTTGTGTAAATCCAATACAACATGTTAATTAAACGTGTTGAAATAATCCATGTCTATATCAATCAAATATGAACAATGTTATTAAACATGTTATATGGGTAGTGTCGTGTCAACTCATTTAAAAAATAGGTTATATTAACTTTTTTTTGAAAATAAGGACTCATATTAAGATTAGGGGGTTTTTAACACGATTATTAAATGAATCGGGTTAAGATTGAGTCATTTAATAGAAAATCTCTACTTTGACACAATAATACGATCTGACAACACAAATGATCACCCCTAAATTTATGACTACAAACTCCCGTGATTATTGCTTTGATCAACCGTAAAATTGACTACATCTTAGAAGGTCAAGGGGGACATGAATAAAACTACATATTCGGTCAGTATGTTTAAACTTTCTTATGAATTTTTCATGCAGACCCCTGGCCCTCTTGAAAGGAGGAATTGGATTGACCAAGTCAACCAATAATTCATTGCTTACATTTTTATATATATATTGGACTGACCAAGGCAACCAATAATTCATTGCTTATATTTTTATATATATATTGGACTGACCAAGTCAACCAATAATTCATTGCTTATATTTTTATATATATTGGACTGACCAAGTCAACCAATAATTCATTGCTTATATTTTTATATATATATTGGACTGACCAAGTCAACCAATAATTCATTGCTTATATTTTTATATATATATTGGACTGACCAAGTCAACCAATAATTCATTGCTTATATTATATATATATTGGACTGACCAAGTCAACCAATAATTCATTGCTTCTATTTATATATAGGGAAAGGCTAGGTCCAGTGCACACGAATACAAGATGCGTTGAGATTTTGACATGTGTCCAGTTTTGTCCAGTTTTTATACACATGTCAAAATCTCAACGGGTCCAGTGCTCCTGTGCACTGGACCCAAGCCGCTCCCCTATATATATATATTAGACTGACTAAGTCAACCAATAATTCATTGCTTCTACATTTGCCTGGGAATCTAGTATGAGAGCTGATGAATATACTATACTGTACAATCCACAAAAGCCAATCAAGTCAGTCAAGCAACTGAAATATTTGGATTGAGATCCGGTGCAATAGTTATATCAATTGTATCCATTCAATTGTTTTCAATGGTTGAAATTAAAAGTTGAAACATTCACTTTTAATCTAAACCTTTAAATAAAAAAAACTTAAACTTAACTTTTTGGTCTTTTACTCTTTTACCCTTATACTTTTTAAGTTTTAAAACTAACCATCGCATGGTACAATTGACCTAACAATTGCACCGGATCTCAATCTGAAATATTTCTCCTTTATTAGAGGCTGCCAACTGCCAACAGGGAAAATAATACTACACAAATAAATAAAAGAGTAATATTAGAAGTACAATTTTTTTTTTGTTACAATTGTTGACATGATTAGTCATTGAAATTAAAATATCATTTTCACCTAAGTCCACTATTAACATTATTTTTATTATATATCAATCATAACATATCAAGTCATTAATTGTGAAAAATAGTATGTTGTTATAATTGTTGTAAATAAAAACAATAAGTTTAAGAGTTTATGGATACAAAAAATTTCACAAATATTTTCATTACTCTTGATGTATATATAATAAATGTAATGTTAATGATAAATTTATATAAAAGTGATGTTATTCCAATCGTGTCCAATTTGCATATTATTGTTCAAATAAAATAAATAAATAGTTGTTTTTTTGTTTTTGTTATGGTAATAAATAAAGTTGTTGAATAAATGAAAAAGGTGAAGAAATTAAATCGTTAAGAAAGGGTTGGGGAGGAAATTAAATATGGAGACAAAATACGAAGTTGGAAGGAAAAGTCGTTGATGGAATTGGATGGGAGACTGAATGGATAAGTGACCAAAGATTGCAGACTTTTTGCCCGAATCTCTAGAAAGATAGAAAGGCAAGCTTATGGTTTTTTCTGAAACAATCTTCTAAACATTCATTCCTTGTCCTTCCCCTTTGGACAGGAATTCTTTGCACACTATTTGACTTTTATTTTTCTCGGAAAAATTATAATGTATCTCATGTAGTTTGGTTTTATCATAATTTACAGATCAACAATAAAATCATATAATTTAAGCTTATGATTTTCATTTAGGTCTCCCAAATTTGATTTTTTTTTCAAAATGGTTATTTTATCCCATTTTGTAACTAATCTAGCCATTAAGATAGAGAGAGAAAAAAAGAAGAAGATCAAGTCACAGAGATGAATAAAATCAAAATCAAACTTGGTGGATCAAAATGAAAATTCTCAAACTTAAGGGACCAAAATGAAAACGAACCCTAATATAGGTGAAAAGTGTAATTTTAACCTTAAAAAAAAAAAAAATTTAAACTCTAATCATAATTGGTATAGAAAAAAAAAAGTGAATGTAAGAAAAGAATTATTTAATATAGTAATATGTTTTCTTCAAATCACACGCAATGACCTTTTTAGTCCAGTGATGTCTTCACCCTTGTGGTGGGTACGTAAGAGCATCTTGAATAGATGCTTTACTTTCTCACCCGACTTTTATATTTTAAGTACCTATTTTTATAAATACATTTTCCAATAGACAATTATCCACATTTAAATATCATTTCTTTATATTTTCTTTATTGAAAGTGAGAGAAAAATGAAGGTTTTGGATTGCAACGAATAAAATATTGAGATAAATAAATTTTCAATGGAAGTAAAGGGCTATACCGTGACTCTCTTGGTATAGATAATCATTGTAGTAAATTAGCTTTTTAGAGAGGATGAAGATAATGTGTTGAAACATGATTTTTGGATTGACTATCTACAATGTGGAGAAAACGCGTTTTAGCTCCTCTGTTGGAGATGCTCCCATCACGATTTGATCCATTTTGCTAACAAGAGAAACTCATGGTATTTACGGGAAATTTGGTTTAACTAACACAACCGAAGAAATATTTATATTACAATCACCCCAATCCAAATAAAAGGAAAGGGAAATGGAAATGAGTTTATGGTATAATAGTTGCAAGCATTTTCTTTGAGGTTGACATGGCACGAGAAAGGAATCAATTATAACAATCTCAGTGCCCTCTATTTCAAGGAGTTGAATTCAGTACTGCCCTCTATTTCAAGGAGTTGAATTTTCCTCGGGTCTTAGTCATCTCTTGCTTGGACCGTCAATCAAATGAGTAATGTTAAAGATATACTAATTTTCACAATAATTGAGTTGATAGTTATTTATTAGTTTTCATTTAGATTCACAATTAACATCACTTTATCATCTAACATTTACGACTTGAAACCTGTGACATTTACAACTTGAAACCTTCATAGCTGTGAAATGTGTTGTGAAAATTATCGGATGGGTCTTGTTTGGCATCTGTAGGGGCTAAGAAGCAACATATATGTTTCTCTACATCAACAAGGAACAACATAGCAACCAATTAAAACAAAGAGATAGGTCAAGGGGAGTGGGGGATGGGAGAATATAATTATGTATTTCACATGGAAAGTCTTTAGAGGTATTAAAGCTGTTGGACCATTCGTTTGGAAAAGATGTGGCTGCATATCATTCTTTAGGTATGTATATCTTTTGATTAAGTGTGTTGGACCATTCTTCTACCAAACGCATATATAAATGTGCGAATCAGTTTTTTTACTGATTTACTGAAAAGTGAGCAAAGGTATAGTTGTAATTAAAAAGGTGAGAACTTAAAAACTATAAATAAACAAATAAGTTAACAAACTGAATCGGAAAACTAGTCTAAATGCAATGGTCACTTAAAATGCAGCATGAAACGCCAAAGTAGAGTTATCAAATAAAGCGGATATGTCCATTTCTTTAGATAAGAATTATATTAAATATGTTATTGGTGTGTTATTAATCACATTCATGATAATAACTTTAATATTTTCCAAAAGTTTACCAGTGATCATACGAGTAATTATTCATTACTTTTTTTCTTTTTTTTCTTTTTCGCTAAATTAATTATTTAGTACCATTGCAACACAATAAATCATGGTAGGTACCAATAATTAAATTCATGATAGAGTCTATAATTCATATAAGAGGAGGAAGTATGCATTTATTGTGTTTTGAGAGTATTGAATTGTTTTATGGAATCCTACATTGTGATAGTTGGTTGACATGGTAAATACAATTTGACAGGATTCAATTATTTGTGAAAGAAAATTATTTTGTACTTACACAACAAATGTGTACTCATTCCTCTCACATGAATGATGAGTCTTTTCATGGATTTAATTAGGAGAATCTACTATTCATGTGAGAGGAAAGAGTACACATTTATTATGTTATGGAAGTATTGAATATTTACTCACTTGTGAGGATGTTGGATTCTCCAAATGGTGATATTTATTGGGGGTGAGTACATCCATTATTATGATATTGATGACAGAAGATTTCAATCCTCAAATATCTTCTTGAATTCCTAAGCAATATATATTTAGGGTGGGTTTGGGTTAGCTGTTTAAAAAAGTGCGTTTTTTAAAAAGTGTGATTTTAAAATCACGATTTTGAAAACACAATTTTGAAAATCACAATTAAGCGTTTGGCAAAACTAATGAAAAATTGTTGTTTCTGTCAATTGAGCGTTTGGTTAATTTTAATCTAAAACTGCTGTTTCGGGTACAAATGACCGAAAAGGACTTGATTATACTGTTAAGTTATAGTGTAATTTTTCAAATGCTTACAAATTGTAATAATAATAACAATAATAACAATATTTTGTTGCTAAATATAAAAATGATAATAATAATAATATACTAAAAATGTTTTTAATCTCTTCAATATTTTTTTAATCTCTTCAATGTCAAAAATTGTAAAAATAATTTTTGGTTGACAAATTTTTTTAGTGCGTAGAGAATGAAGGGTCATGACTCACGACCTTAGAGGTAAATCAAGCTCAGTAGTGACAAATTTTTAAGATTTTTTGATAATTGACAAATTTTTAAGATTGCAAATAGATTCTATCATGATTTTCATGTCAGGTATTTGACGCATGTGAGCTGGGAAATATTGCTACTGAAAAACTGAATATTTATTTCTCAAGATAATTGATCGCAGGGCCAAATGGTTTTTCTTTTTCTTTTTGATTGACGTGGACAGTCACCTCAGTCTCAGTCTGATTAATTGTGGGAGGCTACAGATCTCAAGACGATGACTTGCCCCAGTTATACGAGAATGAACTATAGCATTAATACATTTTTACAATTTTTACCCATTGAGAGAAGCTAAAATATCTCACTTTAAAAAAGAAGAAGCTACACGTGTATAGTGTGACACCACATCTCATTGTGAATCAAAAACTTCACCTGACAAGAGTAATCCTCTGAAGAAGAAGAAGAAGAAGAACTTCATCTGAAGAGGAAGAAACTTCGTCTGAAGAAGAAGAGGCAGCACTAAAAATCTCTTCTTTACCATCCACTCCAGTCACTGACAAGAAACCCCAACCCAAAAACCCAGACCCAGCTGCAGTCTTCCCTTCTTCTTCTTCTTCTTTATATATATGGGTTCTTGCAGATCAGAGCTTTTTTAACTTATTGCAGGTGGAAGTGAGCTGAGATGAAGAGGCAGAAATGGAGAGAGCAATTGGTATTTTAGTCATTATTGAAATATTTGAGGACATTTTAGTAACTAATTTCACAAAAACATGCGGTGCGAAAACAAGATTTTTTAGTTAATAACAACGTTTTCAAAAAAGCTGACTATCAGCTCCGGTTTTAAAACGAAGGTTTTCGGCGTTTTTTAAAACGCGGGTGCCTACAAATCGTGGGGCCAAACACAACAGTTTCGCGTTTTTTAGCTGAAAACGCAGTTTTCTCTTTGAAAACGGGGGGCCAAACCCACCCTTACACTCTTAGAGAAGTGTGCATTTTTTTTATTTTGGTTGTATAGACAGGCAATCTGCTTACTTTATTGTACAAAAACCAAAACTATTGAAAGCTTATTTGCTTAGTTATTTACAAGAGTAAATATTATTTCATACCATTTACACTACACACCATCTAAATATGGGTATACATTCAGAAATTGTGACATCAATATTTACAAATGAAACTTCAAACAATTTAAGTAAAAATATCCGCACTTAGGTGGTGTGTCAAATGATATAAAATAAGCTAGTGTGAGACAATCATTACCCTTATTACAAATTGACAAAAGTAAAATTACAACTAACAAATATAGCCCACCTACATTTGCACAAAACTTACTTCGTGCTTCTGTAAACTATCGAGGGTGTGGTTCAGTAACAGATGCTTCATTGACAGGCCATGGCATTGACATGCTAGTAGATTGATCAAACTCCATATACATACGAGGCAAGTTCGGGTCTATGTTGCGAAGGAAAAATGCTGGTTGTTGTGGTGATGGTAGACTGACAGATTGGCTATTAAGCGTGAGAACTATTGATGCCATAGTGGGTCTATCAGCTGGATCTTTTTGAACGCATAATAAGCCAATATGGATGCATCTAATGACTTCCTCTATCGAATAAGAATCTCCCAAATTTTGATCCAACAATTCCAAGGGTCTCCCATCCCTCCAATGTATCCAAGCCTGCACATTTTATCAAGTAGCATTTAGAATGTCACACTACAGGTGATGAGATTGGCATTAAGAAAGGAAAATAAATTAAACTATATGAGTTCTACTCACATAGCTTAAGAGGTCCTCAGCCCCATTTGATTCAAAGTTACTGTTCTTTTTGCCACTAATAATCTCTAGGACTAGTACACCAAAACTATACACATCAGATTTCTCAGAGAATTCCCCATGCATTGCGTACTCTGGAGACATATAACCACTGCAAACCAGCACCACAAACATAGCAGTGTTACTAAAAGACAATGAGGAACCTTATGAGGTATGACTTGCAATGTTGTTCAAGTTCAAAGTGTCAAAATGACTTCTTCTTTTTCCTTAGTATGTTTTAAGTAATTAATCAGATGGAATGGCACTTGAATAATTAACTTTGGATGATGCAAAACAGAATAAACAATGTGGAACTTACTATGTCCCCACAATTCTACTTGCATTTCTTTGGGTTTGATCAACTTCAAGAATCCGTGCCATACCAAAATCTGCAATTTTTGGATTCATATCTGCATCTAACAATATGCTGCTAGGTTTTAGATCACGATGAATAATTCTAAGTTGAGAATCTTGGTGAAGATATTGAATTCCTCGAGCAATCCCTCCTATTATCTTATATCGTCTTGCCCAATCCAACTGTCCTTGTTTTTTCGGATCTAAAAGTTCATCAAAAGAAAAAATTTAAATAAGAAACAAAGAATTGCAAATGCACATGGATGAGAAATTTATGCAATTCTAATCACATATGACTACCGTACGTCTGTTTAGATGAACAAATTACCATATATAAAATAGTCAAGGCTTTTATTAGGCACAAATTCATAGATGAGCATCTTGTCTTCTCCTTCCAAGCAGAATCCCAATAGGCTTGCCAAATTTTTGTGTTGAAGCTTGGCTGCTAGTACAACCTCATTCTTAAATTGTTCTATTCCTTGTCCAGAGCTTCTCCATAACCTCTTCACAGCTATTTCTTGTCCACTAGAAAGTGTACCCTGGCAATATGTACTTTAACTAGCTTTAGAATAGTTTAATTCGTAGAATTCATTAAATCCCAATTTCAAAATCTTTTCAAATTCTAAATTCTATATATGCTTATTTTAAGTACTACCGAAAAAATAAACTACAAGAATTGAGTTTTGATTTCATACCTTGTAAACTTTACCAAATCCACCTTCACCAATCTTGTTGTCCTCTGAGAATTTGTTTGTGGCGGCTTTAATCGTCCCAAAATCAAATTGCAAGGACTCTACCGTTGTTATCTCACTTGCAGCTAAACATTAAAAAAATAAAAAAATAAAAAATTCTAAGATATTAATCTACAAAGAGCAATGTTTGCATGCATGAGTAGGTGGGAGTTTGTACAAAATCAATGCATTCATTATACTTTTCTGACAAATTACCAACTAGACTAAAAGTTTAACCTATAGATAGTGAGAAATTTACTAGTTATAGTGTTAACACCCTCTCATGTGCGTGAAAAGGGTAAATTAATATTGTTCTATACTATGGTGTGTACACACTACCTAACGGGATATACATCGACTAATTATAGATATTGATATTCACAAATATTCACATTTTATTGATATATATCCATATTTTAGATGTTATATAATGTATGGATAGTTTGTATTGATAGTGTGGACGAATCACTCTAAAAAAGAAAATGAGAAGAATGAGATATGATGTGAACATATGACCACTTGCATACCATGATAATTTAGGATATGATCAGATTTCTTAAAACTCTCGCCCTTTATAGCATTGGACTTCTTTGTTGCTCTCCTCCTTAGGAAACAGTAGGATAGAATGACTAGCACCACAGAGACAGCAATTGGAATAACAATGGCGATTATTGTCACCTTAGAGATTTTTCCTTTTCCTGAATAAACATAATCACATTTCATTGGCAACAGTACAAATAGTCCTTTAAAAGAAGTGCTTCCTAATAAATTAATAAGGTCTCATCAGTTACTCTTTTTTTTTTTTTTTTTCATGTGAAAAATTGAGAGGATGCGACCCCAGTTTTCACCCGATAGATAAGGACGAAAGTGCCACTAGACCATATGATCATTGGCCGGTTACAAATTGTTTTTTATAATAAAAAATGGTTAAGGACAAGATAAGTAGTGAGTTGTAACTTTATAACTTTATAACTTGTAACAATCCGAATAAAGTGTAATTCATAATTACCCCTACTCCACCAATAACGTAGCTCATTCAATTGCTAAATATGCTTCTTCTAATATGCTGGTTTGTACTAAGGACAACATTCCTTAGGTGGTGTTGAATGCCTAACAAATTGATGTTCTGAGTTTCCTTCTTTATTTCAACATATGCTAATAAAAAATACATTGATTTTGCGTTAAAACAAAAATACAAAAGAGGTTTAGCATGTAATTTAATTTTATATTTTTTTTTGTCATAGTTAGTCCTACTAACTTTTCATATACTATTTCATCAAAAAAAAACTTTTCTTATACTATTTCATCAAAAAAAAACTTTTCTTATACTATGTTTTTTAGGATAATCACTAACTTTTCATTTGCTATTCACTCGTGAGGATAGATAATCACTAACTTTTCATTTGCTATTCACTCGTGAGGATATGCACGCACTCCCAAAGTGAGTTAACTCAATAGCTCAACATCAGCTCCACCAGGATGATAATGGTGTTGGTGGGTCTACCCTTCTACCCCTGGCTACTTTACCTAACTTTTATGGACTTTTGTATAGCTCTATCACTCAGAATTGTAACCCACTTGGACCTGACTATGTAAACAGAATGACTAACACTAAAATCAGACCTATCATAATAAAGATTTATAAAGTATACCTTGAAAATTGAAGCACCATCACTCAATAGTCAGTAATCAATAGTCAATAATGTAAGTGAAAAGGAAAAGCAGTCAAAGTCCAGTTACCGAACCTGAATATGGAGATGGAAGAGCTGGTGTAGGCGTCGGTGTCACTGTTACCATCCGGTAAAAAGGGTACAATTCGTACCTAATATTACAACTAGGAAAACCAATTCTGCCTCCTTGCTTTCCGCTACAACACCAAGGAAGAAGATTTATTGCAGCCTGAAGACAACTACTGCAACTGGTTCCGGACAGGTCATTTGTGCACTGTACAAGGTTGTACAAAGTTTGAAACGCAGATAAATTCACTTCCTTGGTCCCAAACTTTTTGGCACCGATTGGAACATTAGAGACCTGAGCTGCTGTCTCATTCATTGTCTTTGCCAGTACCCGATTAAACTGGTCCTGATCAGTCACATTCTGCGTGTTCAACAAGCCGAACTTTGGCTTTTCGTCCACGGTGGAGAAGAATGACTTGTTTGAGTAGCGCAACAAGCACTCATCGTACCATATCACAGCAACCTTCTCTCTTGAACACTTGTTGGTTATCTCTTTCACTGCGGCAGCCACGCATTCTCGGCAGACTTGAGGGGTGACATCACCGCGACAGAGGAAGAGGCCGTAGACAGGGTCGGAGGTGTTTTGGCCACTGGTGGTGTTGTAGAATTCGAGGTTGTGGGTGGCGTTGGAAGAAAGTGAAGCGAGGAGGGACTTGAGATTTGATTGGAAGATGCTATTGGGGCTGAACGTGGTGTTTGCACATACCTGGAAGAGCTGAACAGGGACAGCTGCATGAGTGGTAAGGCTGAGGAAGCTAAGCATGGAAAGGAACACAAGGATCATGGAGGGATTCAAGTTTAAGTAATTCATTTTGATAGATCAGTCTCTTCCTCTCTCTGCAACTTTACTAGATTTTCTGTTTATATTGATGTGGTGAGTATTGATAAGATTCTCTTGGAAATGGATTTTTTTTTGTTTTTTTTGAGTCCACATTTAAGTATAAATGTTACCGTTACAACAATTTTCACTATGTTTTTTCACAATAGTTGAGTTGACCAATTTTATTAACTCCTTGATACTTCGACAATTGTGAATTTTTTTATGAAATTTGTTGTGCTTCAAGAGTTATTGTAACTTGATGGGTAAATATTGTTGTGTATACACACTACTTATTATGGACATACATCCATAAATGATACATATTAACGTTCATAAATATTTACAATTTGTGAATATATATTCACATTTTAGTGGTGTGTACAAGGATGTGCATATTATTGTCCTAACTTGATATCTAATATGGAAAAAATATATTTTAAGCCGAATGGTAAGGGGTAACAAAATAAATCTCATAATTTTAAAAGTTATAAATTAAATCTTGAGGTTTCAAAATTAACAGATTAAACATTCAGCCCATATTAAACGCAAATATAATTCATCCACTTAAATGACTCGATGTTTAATTTGTTATTTTTAAAATTATAAAATTACTCTGTTAGTTTTTTAAACTTTAGAATTTAATTTGTTATTTTTGAAACTATAAGGTTTAATTTATTATATTCCATAAACTATAGGGTTTAAAATATATATTATCCTAATATTAATAAATAATAATACACTTGAGAAATATCAGTGTGCCCTTCAAAAACGATAGAAGATTTTTTTTTTTATTGCTATAGCATCAGTGTACATTTGTATGTATGAAATGAGCAATGCAGGGTGGGAATCTTCTGTTGTACATAAACACATAAGCTAAAAGAATGAGGCCAAACTCATCTTGATTATGTGTTTTGCAATAGCTTTTAGCTTATCTTAAGTTGAATAGAAGTATAGTTGTGAAACAAAATCTTAAAAAATTGTATAAGTTTTTATTATACAGTTCCTTATTATACATTATTTATTAATTCAAACACATGGTTGCAAACCAATACACAAACAATACATAAGTCTAACAAGTTGAAAATGAACTTCACTGGTCACTGGTCTCTGGTCAATTTCTATAAATTATACAAATAGACATCCCTATCAATAATAGTCCGTGAGGAAGACATCAGTGGTGTAGATGCAAACGTATGCAAGTGATAAGGTTATGCACTGCGCAATTTTAGTCAAGGAAACTACTTTAGTTTTTATATGTCGTAAGTCCTAACTCCTTTCTAGAAGGGACAAAGAACATACGAAAAAGTGAAAAAGTGAATAGGTTATCAAGATTCCGGTCAGAGTTGTTGTGCTGCGGTAGGGAAAAGTAATTGATGGGTGGAGACTAGAGTGGGACTGTGATGGAAGCATTGAGATTTTGGCCAAACTGATTTTGATACTTTCTAACCAAAGCTCTATAATTGCGTTTTTGTCCTTTTGCTTTTGTCTCTGAATTCTTTGTCCAGTGTGTTTTTTTTCTCTTGTCTGGTGTGGGGATGAAATTCGAGCCCTTAAAATTTATATTTAATCTTTAACTTTTGTTCTATCTTTTAAAATAATCCATATCATTTTAAATGTTTCATTTTATTCTTCAACTTTTGTTTTATATTTCAAAATTATCTCTATTGGTTGAAATGTTTCATTTTAATCCTTATGTAGTTATATTTTTAAGTTTATGTCAAAAAAGTCCCTATTGTTAACATTTTGATAGAAAAAGGTTATAAAAAATTTTAAACATTGGGACATTTTTACATAAACTTAAAAAATATAGACTAAAATAAAATATTTCAAAAAACACAAAAATGACAGGGACCATTTTGAAACATGGAACAAAGGTTGGGGACTAAATGAAATATTTAAAATGTTAGACCTTTTTAAAATATAAGGCAAAAGTTGAATACTAAATGTGTAATCTAGAATTTAAAATTGGAAGAGTTCTTATATGGGCCAAAGAGTCTTTCTCTTTTTGCTGAATAGTGGGCCAAAGAGTCTGGTTGTGGGTGGGAAGGAGAGCAATATGAAGCTCTTTGCATTGGTTAACAACTGGATTTGCATATGGGGAGTCCAAAGGCCGAAGCCCAGGCAAGCTATCCACTCACTACTCATTATGCACCTTTTCTTTTCTTTTTTGGCTAAGTTCTACTCATCATGCATCTGACCCCAAATAAATTGTGTTCATAGTTCATACATTAGCAGTTGAGTTGAAATAATTAGATAGCCTAATAATGTCTTAATAAAGTTGTAACAAAATTAAAAAATTAAGTGTAATTAAATTTTCTTAAATAGTGTTTTTTGTTCAAGCTCATACATAATTTGAGTCTTGAACATGAATAGAGAATCATTTCAATGCTCATGAAAGTTTAAGAGTTCTAATATAAATATAGGGTAAAATATACTAAGATTCTCTTCTTTTCATTCTTCGTATATTTTAGTACTTTTTTTATTATGTTTTTAATATTTATGTTATGCCAACTATTTTTATAAACAACATGGTACAAAAAGCAAATAATGTAAGGGTTTTACTTTTTTAGGCTTAATAATATTTTTTATTAAAATATTTAGCCAAATGCACGAGTTTTAACATAGACGAGATCCAGCCGAATATACAGATGTGAATAAGTTGAAGTGTTCACTTCTTTAATACATACATAAAATTCGTCTAATCAATAGATAAGTTCTACAGAAAAATGCTATTTTTCCAAATATTTTTTAAAAATGTATTGTTCAACAAAAATGGCCTAAAAAACATGCTACGCTAGCCATTTCTTTTTGCACAAACCCGGGTCCAGAAGAATTTGGAACATGGGGAACTAGTGAATTTAATAATGAAAATATTAAGACTGGAGAAGATAATCCATCTACCCATTTCAATGTGTGTCTGGTTTATGTAAGATGTCCCAGTCCCTATCTTATAGAATTTTGTACTCCTTTTTTCAGGTTACGAGCATGCTACATTGGTAAGTAGAATAGTATCCAATTCCAATCTTTGTCAACCTTCACCGTGGTGAAATACCAGCAACAGTTAGGCCATTTACAGAAGGAGTTGTTGAAGACTGAAACAATTTACCAACAGATAGTGCCGGTTGTCTTGGTGGGGGAAGTGCTATTGATTCATTACCTAGAAGTGCCACCACAGTGGACATGGTGGGTCTGTCTGCTGGATCTTCTTGCACGCACAAAAGTCCAATTTGTATGCATCTTTGGACTTCGGATGGCTGGCAGGATTCCATCAACAAAGGGTCCACAATTTCCAAATCTTTTCCTTCATTCCATAGTCCCCATGCCTGTTGATTTGTTTAAAAAAAAAATGTTTTATAGAATGTTTCCCAGTTGAAATTATATGAAGGAAAATTGTCAATTCAAGTGGATAAAGAAATGTACATATGCAAGGAGTGAGGGGGCATGCTCTGTAAGGTAGAAGCGGTTATTCCTTTTCCTGCTAATAATCTCAAGCAAGATTACACCAAAGCTGAAAACATCTGATTTTACTGAGAATAGTCCTTCCATTGCGTACTCTGGAGCCATGTATCCACTGTTTTGTGTACCAACATTATTGTTGCTATTAAAATTATACATAACAAAACAGGAAGAAATTTATAAAAATATATATATATATATGTATATATAGGAAGAAGCATCTTACTATGTTCCTACAACTCTTCTTGTGTTAGCTGTATTCTGGTTTTCACAAAAAATCCTTGCCATGCCAAAATCTGATATTTTGGCAACCATCTCATGGTCCAGTAACACATTACTAGCCTTCAAGTCCCTGTGGACGATTTTAAGCCTGGAGTCCTCATGAAGATATAGAAGTCCTCTGGCAATCCCACCAATAATGTTATAGCATGTCTTCCAATCAAGTTGTGGGCTTCTGTTTGAATCTGTAATTCGGTAATAAAGGAATGTTTAGTGCATGACATCATGTGTAAGTGAATTGTAGAAAACCTACAAGCAATTCGAAATATTAGCAAGCTTATGAAACAGAATGTAGGAAGAACAAACCAAAAATAAAGATATCAAGGCTTCTGTTGGGCATGAACTCATATATGAGGACCTTTTCCTCTCCCTCTATGCCACATCCCAATAGTCTCACAAGGTTCCTGTGTTGAAGTTTAGCAATTAGTATGATTTCATTCTTAAATTCCTCTAGGCCTTGCCATGACTTTCTTGACAGCCTTTTGATTGCCACTTCCTTCCCATCTGGTAACGTACCCTGAATGAATTCCATAGTCATACACAAATCAGGCTAATGAAGCAATACTGAGCTAAATGGAAAGTAAAAAAATAAAAAATAAAAAGTCTTACCATGTACACGGTGCCAAACCCACCTTGTCCAAGCTTGTTTGAGTCTGAAAATTCATTTGTAGCTGACCTTATTGTAGCAAGATCAATAAAAGGTAGTTCCTCAGAAATCACTAATTCACCTTCTCGTATGAGTGCAACTGCAGTGGGGCTTGCTAACTCGTGCAATAATGCATGATGGCTTCTCACCTCATCTGCCAAAAACATGAGTTTCAGTTACTACATCAGATAAATTAGGATGGTTAGAAAGTCAGATAAAATCACCTTGTCCTCTTCCCTTTTTCACTCGGAAATAAACAGCACAAGAGCCAATTAGAACCACTAGTACCGATATGGATATACACGAAAACACCACAACCATCCGAAATTTCCATTTTTTCCCTGTTTATCAATGGAAAGAATGGCCTCAGTTGCATCTACCATTAAAAGAAACAATACAGTAAAAATATTACATGGACCATATCTAAACTAAGGATGATAGATTGTCAACGTTTTCCAATCATTGTCACTTAGTAGTTCTATGTGTAATGTCAATTTTTTACTGCACACAAAAATGTATTGTGGCTTTTTTTTCTAAGTAAGAATACAATTCACTTATAGACAAGAATTGATCAAAGATTGGAATGTCTTACCTTTGGAAGTTGGGTAGGTACTATAGAATCTGTACATTTGGTACCTCACATTACAATTCCGACTAACAACAATTCCACCTTCACGAGATTTGCAGCAAGCCTTCAGATCCCCTAAGGCTGACACCAAACAATTACCACAGAATCCTTCTGAGATGTCCCTGGTACACTGTACAAGACCATAAATTGTTCTGTTCCTAGAATATTTAATTTCCCCAGTTGAAAACATGCGCTTAGAAGGAATAGATGCAGCCTCCTTTGTAATCTTATCCATTAAATCCATCAAAACCTCATTGAAATTAACTTGGTCTTGATCCGATATATTTTTCTCCTGACTATTCCTCTCAGGATACTTGCCAGCATAAAACAGAGTTTTTGGGAGTGCCCGGGATGAATAATGAACTTGACAAAGTTCAAACCATATTACTGCTTCTTCTTTCTTGCACTGCTGTATGATTTCCTGGCTAGCTTTCTTAACACAATTATTACAAGCTGTGGAGTTGACATCCCCTCTACAAAGTGCTTCCACATAGACTTTGTTACTGGCATCACCAAAAGAGGTGCTGTTGAATCCTGTTACTGAAGTTTTGGAAGGCAATGACTGAAGAAGGTTCATGAGGTTGTTTTCAAATGTGCTGTTAAGTGTGTAATTTTGGACATCATTTGAACAAAAGAGAAAGAGAAGATCTCCACTAGCAACGATACAGGGCATGTACAGGGGTATAATGAAGAAAAGCATAGCTGAAAGTGCAGCTTTGTCCATTCTATTCTTCCTAATGTGATAGCACATTGGATCAGCTAAAGATGGAAAAAAGAAATGTGCAGATATTCCAAGCACACCAGGTCCTTAAAATGTTGCGTGACTTTTCATTTTTGACAACAATGTGTTATGTACTTACTTAATAAATATCCTCTATCCCATTTTTTGTATTTTATTTTATATTCCACCAACTACAATATAACATATATCAAATTGTATTTGATTTATTTCCATTTTAAATCTTAATTATTTTAAAGGAAAAAAAAAAAAAAAAAACGTGATAAGTTTTAATGGAATATAAAGTAGAACATGGGATATAAGATTTATATTCGTACTTATGTGTAGGTCCTAAAATGCTGCGTGACATTTCATGTTTGACAACAACGTGTAGGCAAACTTTTCTATGAGGTCAAAGTGCTATTATTAACCATTACTTAGAAACTTCCGTGCTAAGAACTTGACCGGAAAGCAGTTGGTAGGACTAATAAGTATGCAAGCTCTTGATAATGACCCAAAAAAAAGAGTATAACATTACTTTCTGTCTTTTTAGTCTATATATGTCAAAGTAAATATTCGAGTTTAATTGTTCACTAATAGACAATGGCATTATATAATGACTAGCTATACAATAAGTTGTTTATCGATCTTCTTTCTATTGATCCGTGCTCCCAAAAGAGAAAATATTCATGCATTTGTTGGCTAAACATAGTAAACTAATCTATTTGGAGTTAGACACCCAAAAAAATATAAACTAAAACTTTTTTTTAGTATAAAACTAAGGGACAAAAGCTTCATCAACATTTATAGGCTCTTTATCTATTGGTATTTACAAGAACCAATTCAATCCAAAAAAGAAAAAGAAAAACACAATCAATCATAAGAAGGAAAAAGTTTATATTAAATTAACAATCCCATTAGGAGTTAGACACCCAAAAAAATATAAACTAAATTTTTTTTTTAGTATTAACATAAAATAGTTCTCAATGTGTTTTGCATGTGGCTCTCTCTCAATTGCTTGTTCCAATCTGCCTTTTTCATTCACGTTTTTTCTTCCTTATTTTGAAATGAGATTTCCTTCGCCTTTTGAATCTTCAGTACGGGCCTTTAACAATTGCAAAACCAAGATCGATAATATGAAAACAAAAATGAGAATCATAGGAGGCAAATAACTTTATTTTAAGAATGCATTTGGCTATTCCTTGGCATTATCAAATGCCTACTTAACCGTGCATAATAACACCCTATACTACCTACAAAAAAAAAAAAAAAAAAAATAATGATGATAAGGAACAAACCCACAAAGGCAATCGGACAAAGGTGTTTAAATAAGAGATTGGAGTGCAATCAATTAGAGAGATGAGGAGGTAAGGGAGATAAAGAGGTGAGGGAGTTCAAGAGGTGAGGCAGAAGAAAATGTGAGGAAGAGGAAAAGTCTATGAAAAGGGAGAGAATTAAATAAAGGTAAATGTTAAAAGGTAAGAGTGAGAGAATTAATTAATTAGAGGTATGGTGAAGAGGAAGGGTGTGGGAATAGGGAATCTGATGTGGCATCTTTAGGGAGAAAACTAAAACTTCACCTATTAGTTTATATAATAGATTGGTCTTGTATGACCTTTCAACTTGAAGATTGAACTCATTACTTGTTCCGTTTATTATGGTAGAAGCTAGTGGAGGTGGAAAATCGCACAAGCGAAGAATGAAATTGCAACTCAAGGACCTATTTTGCATGAGGGACGGGTTTTGCATTCCATTTATCACCTATAAAAAGGATCTTCTAGCAAAACAATCAAAAATCACTCCAAGCAAAAATCACTCCTAAAGAGAGAAATCAAACACTGAAGGAGGATCTTCAAGTAAAAACCGAGAGAGCTTCTTTTCCTAAGCACCCTCTTTTAATTGAAAATTTTGTATTGGTCAAAACCTCTGTGGGTTGTTGATCGTTTTAGTCCAAATTTTACTAACACTTTTGTGCTCTCTTTGGTAGAATCATTTTGCCCAAAGACCGAGGGGATCAGTAATGCTTCAAGACTTCTATCTTTATTCTAGGTAAGTTTTCTTGTGATTTTTATCTCCCTTTGTACGCAGCCATAGTCATGCATACGCGAAAACTCCTAGAAAACCGTAAATATTTTCTCTTTGCCTTTCTTTCATTTAATGCATTGGATTTCCAATATGCTAGAAATATGTGTTTAGGTCAAACCTTAGAGATAGGATATCCACCTCATGTATGGAATGAATTGAACTCATTTGTGTTTATTTTTATCAATATTTTCTTAAAGTAATTTATGCTTAGGAAAAATCCCGCTTAGGGGAACTCTTAATTAAATATGGTTACGAGGTACAAAGTGAATTATGATCCATTCGATTAGACCGGTTTGGGTGTCTAATACCTTCCCAAGTTCGCACTCTAACTCAAGATCATTTCATAGTCTAGTTATGTTAAACCTTTGTCTAGGGGTCAAAGTGGTTTTTTTTTTTTTTTTTTGCTAAAGGTCAAAGTGGTTTTTAGACCTAAACTAGGTGGAGACTTCTACTCTTTGCCCTAACCCACGAGCTAGTGATGTATTCTCAAACCCATGTCTAGGATGTGGCCACACTAAAAAACACCCAAGGCTTGGGGTGTTCACAACTTGACCGGTAGGGTAGAGCGCCTCTGACCAACCTCACTAGTTGGTCTCAAGTCTATTGAGTAGGTCATCCTCTTTTTAGTGTGTTTTGTCACTAACGCTTTGACAGGTGTGATGTTGAATAATTTTGGGAGAAGCATAGTCATTGATATATATATATATATATATCTCTTTATATATATATATATATATAATATATATATATATATATATATATATATATATCTCTTTTTCTCTCCCTTGATTGGTGAATCCTCTAGTGTTCAATCCTCATTGAACTCCTTGTTGTGGTTCCATTTTATGTTCCATCCATCTACAATTAGATTACATAAATTAAAGCCATTGTGTAGGTTCTTAAATGACCAGTCACTTAACGGAATATTCCTTAATATATATGGCTCTGCCTCTACCTGTTCATTAAGATGTCATTGTTAGGACTAAAAATTCATTTTAAAAAATGCCCTTGCAAATGATATCTATAATCTAAATTAAAACTCAGAGTAAAGAAAAACTTTTTTGGCTCCTCCAAATCCTGTCACATCAAACTCTCTATCTTCATAAAAATCCACGCCATTCCAAATTTGTTTCCAATGTTAATTCCTTCTCATCTAGATTAATCCATCTCATTCCCTTAATGGGAAAATTATAGAATACTCTAGGAGTACATTAAATGCGTACTCCTTCTTCTCACATAAGTGATGGATTCCACCATGAATTTTATTATCGGGACCCACCACTTATGTGAGAGGAGGGAGTACGCATTTAATGTACTCCCGAAGTATTCTTTAATTACCCCCTTTAATGGCCTCTTAAATTTTCTCCTCCTCATAATTGAATTAGCATTTTTCCATTATTCCACCAATTAATACCCCACTAATTAATATCGTGATTGTTTTGGAGTCCACGTATTAATACCCCACCGATTAATATCCACCTATTAGTGATTGTTTTGAAATGTCACTAGTCAAATGAAATTTAATTATAGTGTGATTGAATGATATATTGTAGAAAATGAAGTATATCTATAATTTAAATTAAAACTCGGAGAAGAGAGAAATTTTTTTGGCTCCTCTAAATTCTGCCACATCAGACTCTTTATCTCCATAAAAATCCACGCCATTCCAAATTTGTTTCCAATTTTAATTCCTTCTCATCTAGATTAATCCATCCCATTCCCTTAATGGCCTCTTAAATTTTCTCCTCATCCTAATTGAATTAGCATATTTCCGTTATTCCACCAATTAATATCCTGATTGTTTTGGAATCCACGTATTAATACCCCACCAATTAATATCCACCTATTAGTGATTGTTTTGGAATGCCATTAGTCAAATGAAATTTAATTATAGTGTGATTGAATAATATATTATAGAAAAGGAAATATATTGTTAATGATATATTATACAAAAGGAATGTGATTAGTCAAATACAATTTAACAATGATACATTGATAATATATTGTACAAAAAGAATCTGATTAGTAAAAGACAATATATTAACATCCCAGCAATTAATATCCACCTATTAGTGATTGTTTGGGAATGCCATTAGTCAAATAAAATTTAATTATAATGTGACTAAATGATATATTGTAGAAAAGGAAATATATTGTTAATGATATATTATGCAAAAGGAATGTGATTAGTCAAATACAATTTAACAATGATACATGTGATTGAATGATGTTTTGTATAAAAGGAAATATAATGATATATTATACAAAAGGCCTCCAATTTGTCAAATGTATTTTGATTGCCCAAAGTAATGGAATGAAAATGTATTATATTATAGACAAGAGTTACTTTGGAGAACATTTACTACATTATTTTGGAAATAAATTAGAATTGATTGTAATAAGGAAAATGCATTGAAGCACAAAAATTCTAACAGTGGACCCTCCATTACCAAATCCTCCATTATACATAACTGCTAACTGATTGCTAAACCCTTTCTCTCCCTTATCTCTTCAAATTCTTCAGTTATAAATATATCGATTAAATTTTTAGGTTATAAATTTCCAAACCCTTGCTCTTTCTTATCTTCACGAACTGGATGCTTCTAAGAATGAGGAAATTGTTGCTTCCCTAAACCATGCCCGAAGTCTTTCAGTTGTAGCATGTATATATTAATTCTATTCTCTCATGTGTTTACTAATATTCATTTTAGCTTTAGAATGATGATAAGATTACTAAATAATGTTAATCAATATGTTTACAATTTTAGCAAGAAGTAACGTATCTGACTAAAAGTGTGAGTAGGGAAGAGCACCACTTGATTCTGGTAGCGATGTTGAGAACAGTTTGTTGGAAGATTTCTACAGTGCTTAGATTTTGGATGAGATGACAACCAACAGAGGGGAGGTTAAACTCATAATTGTAGGCTTCTGCGAAGACATGTTCTTTTAGGTAAAGAACCAAAACAAACGCATTAAGGTTTCTACATATTTATACCACAATTGTAGTTTTGTTTTGGAATGTGATTTTTAATTTTTTTTTTTTTTCTTTCCAAATGTCAATTGGGCAGGAGGATTAATGTTGGAAGGTAAGTTCTAAATACATATCAACACAAGTGGCTGGAGTGGTAGTAGTAATGCAACTTATGCAGAAAGCAAGAGAGCAAGGCTTCCATGGATTTTTTTTTTTTTCTTCTCAAATGTAGACATTTTGTACGTTGTATATAGAAAGGTGCTTGCAAAAGCAAGACCCCTAACAGCCTTTGTGTCAAAGTCTTAAATGTATTTTTGTTTTTACCTGTAATACTTACTATAGTGGTTAGTAGTTCTTTTGCTTGGTCTTAATCCCAATATTCTTCTCAGCATTGTGATTTCTTTACCACTGAACAATATAAGTTTCATGTAATATAAATGTGACATATCTCTATGTTTTTATATTTTCAAATTTCCATGACTCTAGCAATTTCTTGATATTGATTTATTCGTCACAATGGAGATTTTCTCTTTTCAGTTTTTTTACAGCTTCTTATTAATACTTTGATGTTCACTCAAAATTATATATGTATTATACCTTATCAAAAAAAAATTTGTGCATCGCTCGGGTTTGTGACTAGTTTGTTTAATCGGTTAGCCCCAAGCACAAGGCTTGGGCAGATGCATTCAGCATGCATGACCTTCTCAAGAGCTACATCAACTAATTAAGGCTGTTGATCTAACCCCATCATCCAGCTAGCTGAGTTGAGTGCTCCGAAAACATTCTTTACCCAGATATCAATAGAACTTCGTTTGCAATAAATTACTAAGAGCTATGGAGGGCCATGGTCACATCAAACCACGACAAAACAGTGATGTCCAGCCAGAGCCAGCTAACTGAAGTAGCTACATGGAAGACTTCATAATTTACTTGAGAAAAAATCTTATTGGATACCTCCCTGAAGTTGAAACTAATGGATCAAATATATAAACATGTCATTTCAGTCTAATGTTTTTCTATTATACCTTGTTGTAAAAATTAACTGTTTGCGCAAAATTAAAGAAGAGAGAAAGAGATCAAATACACAAATAAAGAACACAAGAATTTACGTGGTTCGGCAATATGCCTACATCCACCGGTGGTGACAGGGAGAAAGCTTCAATAAGAAGATAGGGAGATTATAATAGTGGCACCTGGACTCTCTCAAAGAACCCAAACCCCAATTACACCCTAACCTCTCTCTCACCAAGAATAAACCTAGAGAAAAACCCTTCTCTAATTATTCTATATTGTGGCACACTTGAGAGCAAGAGAACTAGTCTATATATATACTTACATAGTCGGTTAGCTTGTGTGGTGCACAAGCATAAGACTAAAGGTCTTCTAATACCACTAGAATAGGACATTGGTTTGCCGCAACACTAATACCACTTGGGTCGGCTACCTTTGAGAGTCCTAACTTTAATAGGACTTGGTCTTATATGTGACCAACAAGGCACCGATTCAACATACCTTTTCACCTGTACTTCGGTTGACCAACCTTTATGCAGGTATGTCCAGAATCCAAATACAACTAGCCAAATAATGTTTGTCAAGTAGCACCTTGCTTAAGGCCATCTGCTTTCTAGGAAAAATTTCCTAGACATTAAATTCAATAAGAACTTATCTTTAGTGTAAAAGTCCTTCTTTACATACTCCAATGTCAATACTCAATATGCATATCAATTTTTTGCAAATAAAAAAATAAGGGTTAATACGCATGATACAAAACTCATCTTTATTTATGCATTCAAAGAGCCACAAGTCAACCAATTCTATATCTTTCTTCCTCTAAAAAAATTGTGATTGTATCAACACATAATCACACTCTGATCATTATTATACCCAAATTATCAAAAAATTAAAACCAAATCACCTTGCAAGTAAAGAAATTTCACCCACCAAAGTAATCCTAATAAGTTGTCTTTTAAGTTTATTTCAAATTTTATGTTGAATTTGAATACTAGATTGCATTTAAATCACATTCATACACAAGAATAAGCCAAAATAAGAACCCTAATTTGTAATTTTCATTTGCATATTGGGCCTTGTAGTTGCTCCAAAGCTGATAGATTGTTTTGCCTTGTAGCTCCACAAAGAAGATGTCACTCTAACCATCTCTCATCTTTTGGTTGAGTTCTACCACAAACCCATCTCTGAGGCCATTCCAAGACCATTATAAATTTGAAATATTTAATTAGAACAACGGATTGACTCATCTAGGCAAAACACTTGAAATTGTTAAGCCATTAACAGAGCAGTTGTTAGCATTTGTTTCATAATGATCAGTGAATCTCCCCACAGAGAAGGCAGGTCGTTCAGGTCGGCAAAGTGTCACAGTTTGACCTTTAATCATTTGGACAACAGAGAACATGGTTGGCCTGTAATATGCATCTTCTTGAACACATAGTAAACCAATATGTATGTATCTTAAAAATTCATCTGGAGAACTTGTACTAGTCAATAGAGGATCCATCAACTCCAACCCTTTTCCTTCATTCCATAATTTCCAAGCCTGTCGTGCATCATCATGATCTAACACGGTCAGCAAGTGCCACACTAGTAATCTTCAAGAACATACCATGTAATTTAAGCTAGACAAACTTACATATGCTAGGAGGCTTGGAGCATGATTTGATTGATGGAAACCAGAATTCCTTCTCCCAGTCATGATCTCAAGCAAGAGAACTCCAAAACTAAAAACATCAGATTTTATGGAATATAATCCATCCATAGCATACTCTGGAGCCATGTATCCACTGTCCAAATGTAAACAAATAATTGAATGAAGGATATGCTTCTATATAACTATCCACAAGTATTAAGTAGAAGCATAAATTTCAAATTAGACAAATGTTAATTAATTCTTTTTCTTCTTATTTGTCCATATTTATTTTATAAATAATGTTAAATAAAGAAAAGTGGATATCAAAAGTACTATTCTAATAATATATAGAACAATGCACTTACTATGTCCCAACTATTTTAGCAGTATTAGCTTCACCTTCATTTCCTTCAATGATTCTTGCCATCCCAAAATCTGAAATCTTTGGGTTCATGTCCTTATCCAACAACACATTGCTAGGTTTTAGGTCCCTATGAATGATTCTAAGTCGAGAATCCTCATGAAGATAAAGCATTCCCCGTGCAATTCCACTTATAATATTAAGTCTTGTACTCCAATTGAGTTGCGCTCGTCTTCTTTGCATCTAACCATAAAAATGTAGAGAAAATTCTTCAAAGCTTGAAAAAGAACCATAGGTTTATAATTAAATTTGTTATGATTTGAATTGATTATGAAGTTAATTGAAGGAAACAAACCAAAGAGAAAGACATCTAGGCTGCTATTGGGCATGTATTCATAGATAAGCAGCTTTTCCTCCCTGTCTATGCAGAAACCCAAAAGCCTGACAAGATTTTTGTGTTGAACTTTCATAATGAGCAGAACTTCAGTAGTAAATTCACTTGAACCTTGTTCAGAACATCCAGAAAGCCTCTTCACTGCTACCTGCTTTCCATCACTTAGTATACCCTACAAAAGGTGATTGCTTACCGTTCCAATTAACTTACTCAGGAAATAGAAATCAATACGTTAAATGACATAACAAATTTCACAACATTTAAAGTGGAAGGTTGTGTACAATAAATATGAGGTAGTGGTAGTCAGAGTGAAAGCGATGTTATGCTAATTACAATCTATCACGTCAATAGATTGTGAAATTTGTCGTGTTTGTAGCATTGTTGAATAAAAATACTTTAATTTAGACTTTAAACATTATCAATGGCCTATCCTCCCTCTTTTCTCAGAAATTAAGCAGTTATTACCTTGTAAACAGTGCCAAAGCCACCTTCTCCTAGCTTATTTGAATCACTGAAGTTGTCAGTAGCTGCACTTATGGATGCAAAATCAAAGTAAGGGAATTCCTGATCTCTCGGGTCATTTATTCCTTGAAAATTTTGGTGCTGGAAGTCTGTGTTATGTTGTTCACCAATGGAACGAAAAATAGGTCCTCGACTTGCAATTTCATTCTTCCCTGAACAGAAATAGTATTAGACAAAAAGAGGAAGTAGTAGATCATCAAGCAACTTTGTATCAATCATCCTTACTTCTTTTGGTTTTGTTATTCATTGCAAGACAATAGACGAAAGAAACCAAAAGTGCTACCCCTAGGCATACTGGTACAACTATCAAGATTATGATGATCCATGTTTTCCTTCCATTACCTGCAATTAATATTTGAAAGCAGTCATTTCCAGTCTATTATTGATCATTGTTCACTCTATTATTAATTTCATGGTTCAGATTAAATTTTACAAATCCAGAATATATAAATGACGTGGCAGTCCATATTAGATCCAAAAAATAAAATTTAAACCATGAAATAAACGAAATGGAGATGATCATGTTCCATAGAAAAAAAAATAATAATAATAATAATTTATTATGTTAAAAAGTGTATAAGGATACTTACTTTTCCCATTCATATTATTTCTCGAAGAAGTTAGATCATAGAAGTTGTATAACTCATAGCGCAAGTAGCAACTACCACTAAAAAGTCTTGCACCAACAGAGAAATAGCAGCATGTTTGAATATCTGTTATGGCCCTCTGTAGGCATAAGCTACAATTGTTGGCAGACAAGTCTCTACCGCACTGCACTACAGCATATATTGTATCATCTTCAAAGGGCTCTTCTCCTGTAGCATACATGTTAGCCAAAGAATCAAAAGCCGCCTGTTTTGTAAGGTTACTCAATACTTTGTTTACAACAGCTTTAAACAATTCTGGTTCAGGTATGTTCTGTTCGTTGTGTTTGGAAATGTTTCCTGTGACATTCAATTGGCCAAAGAAATTTTCATTTGAGTAGCGCAATTGGCAAAGTTCCTCCCCTACAAATGCTTCCTTTCTGTTGGGACAAAACTTCACGATATCTTTTGATGCAGCGCGTACACAGTCCTGGCAGTCGTTTCCATTTATGTAGTTGAAGCACATGTAGAGTCCATAAACTCTGTCTGGATAGTTTCCAATAGAAGTATTGTAGAACTTGGAAACAGAGGCATTTGAGGATAAAGAAAGGAAGAGATTTTTGAGGTTATTTTCAAAGGGACTACCCGCTGTGTAATTACTAGTGTTTGAACAAAGCTCATCAGGAGGGTCATCAAGAGGGTCAGCACAAGCAAATTCATAAAGAAGGGCGAGAAAAGAACAAAGCAAAAACAATTGAATCGTTCTTGAAACCATACTTTGCAAAACGATAATGGCCAAGTCTCTCAAATCACACCTAAGTCCATATAATACAAATTTTGCAGTCTTTTAAAAAGAAAAATCAAGGGAGTCTTTAATCCAGTCAAAAAAAATAAATCTGCTCAATCACTTTCCTAGATTTTGCCTAATGAACCAGTTTGTGGAAATATTTTATGTTTGACTGAAGAATTCAAAAGGAATACTATGAAAACGATTGATCATGATTCATGTGGGCATGTTCTCGCCAGAGGTGGTCCATTTTTCCTCGGCTTAATTGTTCTTTGGATAAAATCATTTGCAAAGAACAAACAAAAACTTGGTAGGAGTACTATTAATGAAGTTTCCAGGAAGATATTCTCTATTTGAAATGTTATTACGCCTTAACTTCAAATACTTTAATAACATGGACCAGTAACATCTTAGTATTTGTCGGCCACATTTTGAGTGGAAAAAAGATTAGTATATATAATAAGAAATTCTTTTTTTTTATTTTTTGTAAAATGTTGTACATATATTTTGGCACAACGGTTTTGGTCAATAGAAAATAAGCCTAATAAAGTAGAAATGTTTTCCACAATATACACAAAAAATGTTTTCTAGTCAATAGAAAATAAGCCTAATAAACTAGAAAATGTTTTCCACATTATAAAAGAGAAAAGCATTTTCCGATCATTACATACTCGATACACCACCAAAAAAAAAAAAAACACTCTGCCAATGGTAACTTTTCTCTCCTCACCCTATCTCTCATTCCATAGACTGACGATTGAATGTTGTTAACTAGCTATTGACGGACCATTGAAATGACATTTTTTTCTCAAATCAGTCACTTTCCCACATTTTTTTTTTGGTGCATATTTTTTTAATATGAGATTTAGTTTCCTATTTGAGACTCACAAATTGCCCAAAAATTAGGATTTTTTTTTTCCCATTTAAGGTCTATTTTCATGAATGAAAGTTTTTGTTCATATAATTATTTGAAATTATAAGAAATATCAACAATTTTCCATGCGAACCAAATAACAAAAATATTTTTTTGACTCATTTTCAAGGTCACAACCATATACATAAAAACAAGTAAATTGTTTTTTTAAACATACAAAAATAAAAAAAAATGGTTTCCGTCAAAACAAATAGAGTGTTCAAGTACAAACAAAATAACTATTGATGAGTTTGGGGATGATTTCTACAAGGATCATTTGCTATTTCCAATAGTAGAATTTATTAGGAAGATACTATTTCCACTCATTTTGCCTTCTTTCAATCCCACCATGTGCGGAAATAGTGATGGAAATTTGAGGAAGTGTAATTTATTTTTTTTCCTCACTCTCTTTTGTTTTTAATAATTAATAGAAGAATCCATAATGTGATACCCATATTCATATGGGAATTGAACCAAGGAAACACTACTCATCATTGGTAAAGTATAAGTTTGATAAGCTGACAACGGGCCCAACCCTACCAGATCTATTTCTTCTTGTGTGTAATGACGTAATGGCATTGAGTATTTTGATTGAATCAAAATTATGGACTGCCCAAGTCATCATGTAGGCCCACCCATGAGATATGACTGGAATATTTAGTGGGTCAAGATGTCCAATTCTCTGGGCTTTTTTTAGGGGGTAAATTATGATATATTTATTTAGAAAACATAAAAGGAGAAGATGGACTGGAATCCTCAAACCAAACAAAAAGAGACCCAGCGGACTAGGTTGTGAGCCAGCCCACTCTGGTTTATTTTGTCCAAAGATCACTTATTTCATTAATGGGCCACATATCAAATGCACTATGAGAAGCCGGGCTTACAATAAGAGTCGAACACTGAAAGATACATTTTTGGCAGATTCTTGTGAAAAATGTCATTTTGCTTTTGGCTTAAAAAAAAACTTCCAAAGAAATAATCTGCAAATGGATTGAAATTCACTCTTTTTTTTTGGATTATGATTGAAATTAATTTTGTCACAACATACAATCTGATCTAGTAACGTTGTACATTACAATCAATTGCTCAATTAAATGGACCTTCCTTCCCAATATGTATTAATTAATAAGTGTATTAACATACATGTCCTATTCCCATATTATAGAAACTTATGTATTAAGTTCACCATCATGGAAAACACAATGGCAATTTGTACGCGTTCATTGTGGTGAAATACTAGAAAGACTAAGGTCATTAATAGAGGGAATTGTTTCTAAAAATTCATCAATCTGAATGAATCTAGCTACAGCAAATGCAGGGTGTTTTGGTTCTGGAAGGGCTATTGATTCACTTCCCAGCAGAGTTACCACAGATGACATGTTGGGTCTGTCTTCAGGATCTTCCTGCACACACAAAAGCCCGATATGTATGCACCTTACAATTTCGGATGTCCAACATGATTCCATCAAGATGCAGTCCACAAACTCTAACACTTTCCCTTCACACCACAGTCTCCATGCCTATCAATTTAGATTGGAAAGGGAGTTATTTTTCATAGATGATATCCATGTTTTACTTTGTCTAATTCTAATTCAAGCATACAAAAGGTAACATACATATGCCAGGAGTGTTTGGGCATGTTCTGTACGGTAGAAGCCACTATTCCTTTTCCCACTAATAATCTCAAGCAAGATTACACCAAAGCTGAAGACATCGGATTTCACAGAGAATACTCCTTCCATTGCATATTCGGGAGCCATGTACCCGCTTTTTGTATATCAACATTATGGTTATTGTTATTATTATTATTATTATAAAAACTAAGAACCAAAAAATAAAAATAAATAAATAAATAAAAACTAAAAAAAGGAAGAAGCAGCTTACTATGTTCCTACGACTCTTTTCGTGTTAGCCATATTCTGGTTTTCACAAAAGATCCTAGCCATTCCAAAATCTGATATTTTTGCAACCATCTCTTGGTCCAACAACACATTGCTAGGCTTCAAGTCCCTGTGAATGATTTTAAGCCGGGAGTCCTCATGAAGATATAGAAGTCCTTTGGCAATCCCACCAATAATGTTATAACAAGTCTTCCAATCAAGTTGAGAACGCCTTTCTGAATCTGAAAATTCAATACTAATGTCTAAGTTCATGGAATCATGTGTAAAAGTGAATTGTAGAACTCTACAAGCAATCCAATATTATCAAGCTTATGAAATTAGGAATAACAAACCAAAAATAAAAATATCAAGGCTTTTGTGGGGCATGAACTCGTATACAAGCAGCTTTTCCTCTCCCTCTATGCCACATCCCAATAGCTTTACAAGGTTTCTGTGTTGAAGTTTTGCAATTAGTATGACCTCATTCTTAAATTCCTCTAAGCCTTGCCATGACTTCCTTGACAACCTTTTCACTGCTACTTCCTTCCCTTCTGGTAGCACACCCTGAAATAACCTCCAACTAGACAAATTCAGGACCAAGTAATAATTAGGCTACATAGAACTACGAAAGAAATGGTATTACCTTGTAAACAGTGCCAAATCCACCTTTTCCAAGCTTATTTGAATCTGAAAATTCATCTGTAGCTGACCTTATGGTAGCTAGATCCATGAAGAATGGTTCCACCGAACTCAACAATTCTCCTTCTTGTGTGATTGCAACTCTTGTGGGGCTTGCTATATCATGTAATAACGCAAGCTCGATTTTCTGATCATCTGCCAAAGGCACAAGTCTTGTACACTTAATTAATTAATTTTGATAAGACATAAGAGTTCTTTATTGGCAAATGAAATATAAATCTTATGTAATTAGCTACTCAAAAGAAAATTACCTCTCTGTATTCCCCTTTTCCTTAAAATATAAACACAAGAGCCAATGAGAACCACCGGTACCAATGTTGATGCACATATAACCACAACAACCATCCATAATTTCCATTTATCCCCTGCTTTACCATAAAAAAACTACTTAAATTGTACAACTTCTTTGGTGATCCAATTGGTTATATCTAACAATTTTTATTGGGCAAATTGAAACTTCTATTTTAGACACAATTATTTAAAGAAAATCCCCTTACCTTTGGAAGTTGGGTAGGCTAATAGAGAACTTGAGGCATTATAGAAAAGGTTCAAATCAAACCTCACGTTACAATTCCTACTAACAATAATTCCACGATTGCGTGAAGAGCAACAAGCCTTAAGATCTCCTATGGCAGACTTCAAACAGTTGTCACAGGAACTATTAGAGATGTCCCTAGTACATTGTACTAGACCATATATTGTTTCCTTACTCGAATATTTGACTTCACCGGTTACAAACATGCGCTTTGAAGGATCATATGCAGCCTCATAGGAAAGGCTGTTCATTAAAAACAACATAACTTCTCTAAATCGAACACGGTCTGAAATGATTTCCTCATTATTATCATTCAAGTCTATGTACTTTCCTGCATAAATCATAGACGAAAAGAATCTTTGGAACGAGTAGCGAACTTGACAGAGCTCATACCATATGATTGCATCTTCACGCTTGCACTGCTCCAAGATGTGTTGGCCTGCCTTCTCAATACAAGCCTGACAAATTGTTGAGTTTACATCGCCGCGACAAAGTGCTTGCGTGTACACTTGATCAGAGCTGTGGTCTCCTATTGAGGTGTTGTAGAAACCTGTCACCGATGTGTTGGAAGGCAATGACACAAGAAGTTGCTTGAGGTTGTTTTCAAATGTGCTATTACGTGTGTAATTTTTGGAATTTGAACAAAAGGTAAACAAATAATCATCTGCACTAGCAATATTGAACAGAATAGCTAAAAGCAGAAAGAAAAACTTTAACATTTCTTTTGTTTTTACTGATTTGCAGCTTTGCACTATTTTTCTTGTTCTTGGTGGAACAAAATTCTTACTTTGCAGCTTTGTACATTTCAGGCACATTCAGTCTTAATTCAACAAGGTGTAACCAAAGTTTTTATAAGGTTATATTAATTAACATTGCTATGTAACTTCCATGCTGAAGCTGGAAACTGAATGGAAAAGAAATGGGAGATTGAAGCATGCAAGTTGATAACTAATAATATTGACCACGCGGAATTTACCAATACCTATTTTAAGATTATTTAACACTGAAACTCACCGGCTCTGAGTCATACTTTTCTTTACAAGAGAAAAGTCTATGTGGTTAGTCAAGTTCGGATTAAGAAAGAATTATATCATTATCATCCAAAGAATTATAATAAATTGGTTGTTTTTAGTGTATAAAACATTATCTCGTTCATTTGCTATTTGCTATCGATGACCGGTCCATCTCTAGTTGTTATTAAGCAAGTCAATGGGACATTTAGAGTCCTATTGCGTTTGTCAAGTAACTAAAGAGAATATCAAAAGTCTTGCAATTTAACTAGTCGGTACTTTTTGGTTTCTTTAAAAGTAATATCTATGATTTAATCCTCATTTCCTCAACTATCGATTTTTTAAAAAAATAATTAGAAATATCGAATTATCAAAAAAAAAAAACTAGAGCCTAGAGGGAATCTATTTCTAATAATTAATGACCAGGTTCTCTTTTATAATCATTTCACATAAAAGATTTCTTGATAACCGGTTAACCCTTATGCCCCCTCACAAAATAATGATTAAAATAAAAATATATAGAATGAAAGGGAAATTGCCCTCATCACAAAAGGTAGCGAATCTTTACAAGATTTCATACTAGTAATTATGTGACGATAGTAAATGATCGTCACTGGTGCGGACTATTCTTTTTATTCTTTTATATTTGCATAATGTAATGCAAAGTCAACAAATAATATTACATGTCAATTGTCTTTCCTTTCTATGTCAAACTTAAATTAAATACAATATTTTACTTTTTATCTTTCAACGTGAAATGGGACATTTAATTTTAGTGTAAAAATGAAAACCATTTTACATCAATAATTCCTTTGGAAAGTAACTAAAGTCACAGATTCACTTACTCAAGAAAGGTGGCTCATACCATCATACTAGATTTTTTTTCATCTTCTTTGTGAGGGTAGTTATTTGTTCACACCACCTAAACCATAATATCTACATATTGTAATCATGTGTATCCATAAATTATGAGCATGCCCACAAATTATGGAAATTGATGTCTACAATTTTAAATGGTGTGAAATAGTGAAATAAGGGTGATATGAGTTCATCTATGCCTGCTTGCACTCGAAATTTTTCCAAGCATGTTGGCCTATTGTAGGAGAACAAGTTTGTCTTTTAATTAGGAAAATCTTCAGTAAGAGTCCCTCGGAAATAAATTGAACATATTTCCATTCAATCAGCTTTTATAATACGTTATACAATCTTATAAATTTTGGATAAATAATAATCCACACTGCTTACACAACATACCATCTAAATATCAACATTAATGTCCACAAAGTATAGATATCAATATCTACAAATCGTGGATATTGGTGTAAGGATAGTGTGAATCTAGGTATCATATATTGCCCTTTAAACTCATCAGGCATATGTTTCTCAATGAATAGGGAATCACTGAAGTCGTTTAAGATATTATAATTTTAGCCCCCCGCATTCAGCGTATTCGGCCTTTTGTAGATGATGAATGCCCAAACCCCTAAGGGCTTTGAGAAGACTACAGTTTCCCAGGGTATATGGTGAGCATTGTGGTGTGGCTTTTATGGCGTAGGCCGGTATTTCCAAAGTGGCAAAAACTTGATTAACGTGAATTTACCAGCCATGTTCGGGAATCTGTTCTGCCAGCCTGCTATCATGTTGCTGATTCGATCCACAATATCTTTGGTAGGTAATAATGGTCCTATACGTTTGTTGCTGCATGAATGGGACAGTTTTGGCTGTGAACTTTACTAGCCAAAATCAGCTTGCATCACTCTATCACATATTGTAATTTATTCGATCCCGGCATGTTTTTTTACTTGTAAGAAGAAAAAAGAAAAAAGAAAATCTTTTGGAGAGTATTCTCTCACTTCTGGGTTGGTTCTATGCTAATATTATTATGACCTCGTGACTGTGTATAATTTTTATGAAAATGAGGAGTTTATTCCTTCAGAATTCAAGGTGTACGTACACTGGAATTGCAAAAACAATATCACAAATGAAATTAAAAAAGCACATGCATTGTATAGGTAACTACGGCCAAAGAGATTTTTGAAACCGTGTCTTATACATTGAAGTTTGAAATCCATTCCTTGCCTCCATATCAGCGAGCCAAAATAGTAGAATTTGTTACAACATTGACAGAGCAACGGTTGACATTTGTTTCGTTGCAATCAGTAAATCTTCCCCCAGAGAAAGCAGGTCGTTGAGGTTCGCGAAGAGACACGGTCTGACTATTCAACATTAGACCAACAGAAGACATGGTTGGCCTGTAATATGCAATTTCTTGAACACATAGTAAACCAATATGGAGGTATCTTAAAAATTCTTCTGGGCGACATGAATCAGCCAATAAAGGATCCATTAACTCCAACTCTTTTCCTTCATTCCTTGACTTCCATGCCTGCACAATTATTTTACAGCATTCAGCTACATTCAGTATATATATGTGTGTGTTTGGATTATTATTTTTTTCTTTTAACTTTTACAATTTTTTAAAATCTCACTTTTATGATCGTAAATTATATGTTTTGCAACTCAACGTGCTTTCTCAAGATTATATTGCAACGAAACACATTTGTCTATCAATGTTGAAAAAGTTCTTAGTGCAAACAAGAACTTACAAATGCAAGTTAAGACCGGTTCAACGATGATTTGACCACACGCAGCCAGCGATATCCTTCATTCCAGTTATGATCTCCAAAAGAGAACTCTTAAACTAAAAGTAATTTAGTAACTTACACATGCAAGAATACTCCGGAGCCATGTACCCACTATTAAATTGAATAAATAAAGAATGAACAAAGATGATTAATATTAATAAGACCAATTGGAGCCAGCGTTCCTTCTTCCAGTTTTAGATAACATTAAATCTCCAACAAGAGAACTCATAAAAAAAAACTAAAAACATCTGACTTGGTTGAATATAATCCTTCCATAGCATTGTCTCCGGAGCTCTTTCTTGGGTAATTAAGAATGAGGAATGACAATAAATATTAAGAAAAAGATTAACTTACTATGTGCCAACAATTATTCCTGTGTTAGCTTCACTTTCATTTTCTTCGAATATTCTTGCCATTCCAAAATCTGAGATCTTTGGATTCATGTCATAATCCAACAACACATTGCTAGCTTTAAGATCCCTGTGAATGATTCTAAGTCGAGAATCCTCATGAAGGTAAATAATTCCTCTAGCGATCCCACTATATTAATAAGCAAAAAATAAAAAACAACAACAGTAATGTTTGAAACATTCTAACCTATTTTAGATAACATTAAAGGATTTGGGTAGATAAAAAATTCAGACACATGATTTTGCACCTTTTGCCATTAATATGAATTGTCTCCCCTCTCTTTCTTGGGTAATTAAGAATGAGGAATGACAATAAATATTAAGAAAAAGATTAACTTACTATGTGCCAACAATTATTCCTGTGTTAGCTTCACTTTCATTTTCTTCGAATATTCTTGCCATTCCAAAATCTGAGATCTTTGGATTCATGTCATAATCCAACAACACATTGCTAGCTTTAAGATCCCTGTGAATGATTCTAAGTCGAGAATCCTCATGAAGGTAAATAATTCCTCTAGCGATCCCACTAATAATGCTAAGACGTCTGCTCCAATTGAGTTGCACACGTTTCTTTGGATCTAAACCATGTAAAATAGACAGGAAATTTCAAAGTGTAATTAAGATTGCTTACTTATGGTTAAACGTTTAATTTGGACATAATTGCATTTAAGTTCTTAAGGCCAAAGAAATTCAAAAGGATATGAAGGAAATTAACAAACCAAAGAGAAAGACATCTAGGCTGCTGTTAGGCATATACTCGTAGACAAGCAACTTTTCGTCTCCATTTACACAAAAACCAGTAAGCTTGACAAGATTTTTGTGTTGAAGTTTCATAATAAGTTCAATTTCAGTGGTGAATTCCCTCAAACCTTGTTCAGAACTTCTTGAAAGTCTCTTGACGGCTACTTCCTTTCCATCGCTTAGTATACCCTACAAAATATCAATTTTTTTTTTTTTCTCATCAACTAGCCTATAAAAATATAAGGAAAATGCCATAACTCCTACCATACTATAAAAGGTTTACAAGTTGACATGACAATAAATGTAATTGGTAGTAATTCAATAACATAACAAATAAATGTCTGTATTAAAATATCTAGTATTCCTAATATCATTTGATAGATAATTATATTATGTTTTGGACTCAAACATGAAACATCATGAATGCCATGTTTTGTTAAATACACTAATACCTTGTAAACAGGGGCCAAAGCCACCTTGTCCAAGCTTATTTAATTCAGAGAAGTTGTTAGTAGCTTCACATATAGATGCCAAACCAATATTGGGGGATTCCTGATCTTCCACGTCTTTTCTTCCTGGAACATGAGTTATTGGGGTAAATCTTAATTTTATTCTTCCCTGAACACTAAAATGGTCATATAAGGAAAGAAAGAGAAAACAAACAAAAGGAACTTACTCTTTCGTATTCTTTTATTTTTTTCATAACAGTAGACACAATAACCTAAAAGTGCTATTGCCAGGCATGCTGATACAATTGTAGGGATTATGATCATCAATTTTTTCTTTCCACCACCTGCATTTTAAACCAATCATTTCAAGTTTATTATTGACAATCAATTATATAAACTATAATAAAAAAATAATTGTGTTAAAAGAGAGAATAGTTACGAATACTTACTTTTAGCTTTCAAATTATTTGGTGGTGCTGGTGCAGCACCATCAAAAGGATATAACTCATACCGTAGATAGCAACTATTACTCATAACTCTAGCTCCAATAGTGAAATAGCAACAGGTTAGAATATCTGTAATAGCTATCTGAAGGCATGTATTGCAATCTTTCCCAGATATGTCTCTAGAGCACTGCACTAGAGCGTAGATGGTTCTATCTATGAAGGGTACTTCACCAGTAGCATAGTACATGTTAGCCACAGAATCAAAAGCCGCCTGCTTTGTAAGGTTAATTAATGTGTCACTCACAGTGGATCTAAATTGTTCTGGTTCAGATATATTCTTCAAGTTTCGTCTAGGAATATTTCCTGTGACATTTAACTTGCCATAGAAATCTTTATATGAGTAACGCACTTGGCATAATTCTTCCCACATAACTGCTTCTTTTGCATTTGGACAAAGCTTCATGAAGTCTGTTGAAGCAATGGTTATGCATTCCTGGCAGCTTACATCTGTGACATAGTCGAGGCACATGAAGAGGCCAAAAACTCTATCGGGCTGGTTTCCAATAGATGTATAATAGAATTTGGAAACTGAAGCATTTGAGTGCAATGAAAGGAGGAGATTATTGAGATTGTATTGAAATGGACTGCCATCTAAATAGTTAGTCGTGTTTGAACAAAGGTTATAAGGAGGATCAGCACAAGCTAGGCCACAAAGCATGGATAGGAGAGAATAAAGCAGGAGAAATCGAGTAAAGCAAAAGCAATCAACATGGGAATGAATCATATTTTGCTTTCTTTGTAATAGCACAATTAATGATGATGAAGTACTACTTTGTAGATGAAGGTCCTCCTTGTATTGCCACAAGCAATATGCAAAACATGCAATCGGGGAGCACTCTCTTTAACCATTCAACTAATCTCTAAATTTCTTGGAAGATTTCTAAAATCAAATTAAATCAATCACTGTCTAGGATTTTAGTCAGAACCACTGTAAAGATTTATTATCATAATCACTTTATTATTTTGAGTAATAAAGTACAACATATTTTACAATAGTTGAATTGATAGTTTTTTATTAATTTTCATTTGAATCCCAACATTAACATCACTTTATTATCTATCATTCATAGTTTAACACATCAATAATTTATAAAAAATTTTGTGCTTATAGAGTTATAGACTTACTGTTTTTTTTTTGGGGAAAGATATATACGTGTAAGGTTATAGGTGATAATTTTATTGCTGTCTGGTAAAAAAAGGAACAAGCATATTGTAGCTTCTTGGACGTTGGGATTTTGCTTCCATCGTTTTCGAAAAAAAAAAAAAAAAAGGGAAAAGGGGGGACCATAGGAAAATAAACAAAGACTTTGGTAGCACCCATAATTAATCAGTTGGTTTCTGAATTCCAAGAAGCTGTTATTATTGCAATATAAAATTTATAAAATAAACCTAAGCCTAATTTTTGACGTTTTGTAGACCAACTTAAGATTTATTTCTTAACTTTTATGCCATATACACGAAGGAAGCAAAGTAGATTTGGTCACAAATGTTTTTTCAAATCCAAATAAATATAAAAACTATTAGACTACTGCTTGAATGATTAGAATTCAACAATATAACCTACGGTAACTACTAACCCAACAAATCCCACACCAATTAAAAGTACATGGTTGATTAGAATGATGTTTATTTAGCCATCAAAATATGGCGGAATTGAAAAGGTCTTTATTTGTTCTACATATGGAGATGCCTACTATACCCCTCCTCCTCTTTGACTCATCAAGCACAAAGCTAGGTCTTTCAATTTCCTTCCTAAAATCTTATTCTCAGGTATGTCAAGTTGTCAATAGCAGAGAATTAAGTCAAGCCCTTAAGAAAGGCTGTTATTTGTAATTTTGCCGCTTGCAATATATTTTCTCTGAATTATCAAAAGAAATTTTACATCAATAGAGAGCTAAAGGCCGTTAAGTCAATTGGCACTTCCCTCTCTTGTGGAAGGGTATATATGTTGGGGTTCAAATTTCTTTAACTGGTCATTTGGTTTTGTGTAATTTTTAGAATTCCCGATAATCTTAAAAGGGATATTCTTTAGTATTGAGAATATTTGATTACAAATAAGTCAACGAATAAAAATTAAAAATCCAAGTCAAATTATAATTGATACATTTGCTGTTCTTTTAAAAAGTAAAAGTAAAACACCAATGTTTGTAGCAATTATTATTATTATTATTTTTTTTAAATAATGGAGCATCTCTTTAACGAGAGCATATAGACAAACTTAATTACATATGTTTTTTGATAAATAATTACATATGTTACATCATTATGTTTACATCATATGCATGTGTAGCATCCTGGTAATCCCATAGTTTATATGGGGCGCCCATTAATTATTGTAGAAATTTTACATACGTAAACTAACATCTTAGAATTCCCGCTTTATATCAGAATTGTAAATTATTTTAATGGCAAAGAAGTCTGTATACTCTAAGGCAAGATCTCAAATTCATTGAACAATTTGACAACACATCCACGCTAAAGAAAATACTGGACAGAATCATATCATTGCCGACTTAATAATATAATAAAGACAATGACATTTGATCCAGCAAAAAAAAAAAAAGACAATGACATTTGATTTTGGGCTAACAGCAATGTAGCATCAACTTATTATGGAGGAGGTGATAGGCTTATTTGAGGAGGGATAAAGACAAAGTTAAAACGAACTAAAAAAATAAGAATAATGAAAGCAGGAAGAGAAAGATTTGGTTTTAATTATATTTAAATAAAGAAAATTCCTGTCTATTGGCACGGTGGCTTACTTTTTGGATATGGTTTGAAATTAAAATAACTAGCATGTACCCCGTGCAATGCACGAGATTTTATTTATTTAAATTTTAAATCACAAACAAAGACTAAAAATTAAAAAACAAAAAATTGTTTACCACTTCATAACTACCCTTCGCAACTGAAGTTTCTCTCTGTCTACCACTTCTTCACCGTGTTTTGCAAACTCACGCATTATTTCAACAATTTCTTCCCTACATTTTCAACATGGTCCATTAGATCCAAAAGTTGCTCAATACACTTTGATACTATGCATATATGTAGGCTTGTCTATTACATTTTCATTCAGCAAGGTTTGTTAGGTATTGTCATGAACTCAACCAAGACTTGTTATGCTCCTGTAACTAAAATGCATAATTCAAGAAACAATATACATAACTAACCTTTCAAGAAGTAATAAACATAACTAACCTGAAAGTCACATCATTCAACTCAATTCATCATACCCAAAAACAAATATTAACCAAAACAAAATATTTGCAATATTTTGGTTTTAACGTGTATTTATAAATAGTATCTTTATCTTAATCTTTTATCTTAGTCTTTATCTTCATCTTAATTTAATCTTTATCTTAATCTTTTTCTTAATCTTTATCTACATCTTAATTTTTTTTTTTTTTATCTTTATCTTCATCTTATTTTTTTCTTAATCTTTATCTTCATCTTAATTTTTTTTTAATTAAAAAAAAATCTCAGCACATATCAAATTCTAAGCTTGCCAAATGGCAAAACTTCAGCTGAAGGATGTCAAATTCTAAACATGCCAAATGGCAGAACCTCAACTGAAGGTCTCTTCTTTTATATATATTATTGATATGTGAGACACAAAAGTCTTAGTGAAATTCGTAAGTTCCATAAAATAAAAAATTTAAATTCTTAAGTTCCAAGTTAGAGATGTAACTCGTGAATCCCATGTTAATAAAAAATAAATAAAAATAAAAAATAAAAAACTCGTGAATCCTGTGACCCATGTAACATCAATGTGTCAAGATGACATTTCTTCCTCTTCTTTGTTTTCACTGGTGTACAATCCGGAAAAAATGGACTCATTTCCACCTAATTTTTTGTATGACGCGTTGAATTTTTTTCAAGACAAGTTCAACATTTTCTTTTTGATGAATAAGTATTGCATTCCAAAAAAATAATAATAATAATCAAACAGTTTACAACATTTCAAAACCTAGCTGCAAACCTACAAGGCTACAATAGCGAAATTGAGAGACAAAAAATAGACAAATAAGAATAGAACTACAGTTGAGTCCTCCCAGCGATTACAAAGAAACAAGACAAAACGAGTGCTCGTGACCAAACTTTCGTTGACAAACAACTAATTAATTAAGCTGAGAGTGACTTGACAAAATCTTGCAAGTTTTTCCTCCAACACGTTAATGGTGTAAGTTTTGTAATTACATGCAGCAGAGCCAAGTCTAAGAGCTGAATAGTCAGCACAATTATATTTTATTCTTTTTGCTAAGTAAGGAAAAAGAGAGGAGTGAATAAAAACTTATAAGTTTATGTCCATAATAAGGCTTTCAGCTACCTCAGTCCAATGTTTGACTCTATGTAATTATCTGGATCCAAAAAAAAGGGTAATAAATAAGGTAAGACTCCATTTGAGAGTTTTTGGCAACTTCTTAATTAAAGGATGCTTTAGATTTAAAAGAAAAATAGAGACAATCGTGTAATGCTTAATAACCAAATACTAATACTATAAGTTTGTTGCATCTAATTTTATTTTGAAATCCAATTCCAAGCCATTGTTTGATCCCAATTACCAAATTTATGTTGTATAGTCCATAAATTTGATAGGCCTTTAATAATTTTTTTTAAAAAATCTGGCCTTAGAATATGGTGGGCTGGTCTTGTGTGAAAGGTGTCTTAATTCATCAAATGGGCTAGATTTCAGCAAACGGCCCAGCTTAGTTATAGGGTTAACTTCAGCCGTTGAGTGGATCAAAATACTCTTTAATGCAACATAGGCACTCAATATCTAAGAAAAAAAAAAGCTCAAAATTAACAACAATGCTTTTTAAAGCCTCACTTTTTTCTAGTTATAATTATACTTTAACTAATTTTTAACAATAGTTAACAAAAAGCTACATCCAAATACACACTTACAATTTGATATTAATTTTTTCTTCACATTTACAATTCATGGTGAAAGCACAAAGAGACGCAATCTTGTCAATAATCATCGTGGTGAAAGACTAGATAAAGTAAGCTCATTTAGAGAAGGATTTGTTGCGGAAAGCTGATCAGTCTGAATTACTCTAGTCACAGCTAATGCAGGTTGTTTTGGGTCAGGAAGAGTTGCTGGATCATTTCCCAAAAGAACTACAACAGACGCCATGGTGGGTCTATCCGCTGGATCCTCTTGCACACACAAAAGCCCGATATGCATGCATTTTAATACTTCTATTGTCTGGCCAGTCTCCATCACCATAGGGTCCTATCAATTCCAATTCTTTTCCCTTCCTTCCACAGCCTCCATGCCTGTCCATGCACATTATATAATAATAAAAAAATTGTTAACGAATATCTTAAGGATAAGGTTAAGTGCCTTTAATACACCATTAAATAATATTTGTATACATTTAAAAAAAAAGTATTAAAGTCAAACCGTGCACAAACATGAAGAAAAACGCATTTTGCCACAATGAAAACATACAAACCAATGAATTATTGACAAGTGTATTTTTCTTTCCAAAAAATATGTGCAACTTATAATTAAATGTTTATTATTCTGTTAACATGTGCCATTAGGACACACCTTAAATAAAATTAATTTAACCAAAATTGAACCATTTAATTATTTCCAACTTAATTTTATTAAATTCAAGACTTCAAGCAAACAACAAAAACATACGTATGCAAGGAGTGTTTGGGCATGCTCTGTGAGGTAGAAGCCACTGTTTTTCTTTCCACTTATGATCTCAAGCAAGATCACTCCAAAGCTGAAAACATCGGATTTTACAGAAAATATGCCTTCCATTGCATACTCGGGAGCCATGTATCCGCTGTTTTGAGGAAAGCATTAATTACCATATATACTTCTCAAATAAATAAAAAATAAGTTTGGAAAAAAAAAAAAAAAAAAGAAGTAGGCTCACTATGTTCCAACGACTCTCCTAGTGTTAGCTGTATTTTGGGTTTCACCAAAGATCCTTGCCATTCCAAAATCTGATATTTTGGCAACCATTTCATGATCCAACAAAACGTTGCTGGGTTTTAGGTCCCGATGAATGATTTTAAGTCGAGAGTCCTCATGAAGATAAAGAAGTGCTCTAGAAATACCAACAATAATGGTATAGCATGTTTTCCATTCAAGTTGAGTACGTCTTTCTGAATCTGTATTCCAATACTAGAAGAAAGTTAATGCATGACATCATGTAAAAAATGTTTGTATGATGTCTTTGAACTAATTGGAATATAACTGTCAAAGATATTATGTCACAAGAGACCCAAATTTAATTTAGGCTCATCACCCATGTACTTATATAGCAAGTAGAGTAATCATATTTCTTATAGAGCAAGAAATTAAAGTAATCCTACCTACCTATATAGCAAGTACTACCTAGGGTTAGCTATTATATATACCTTATATTGTGCTGATTGTAAAAATAATTCAGAATTAAAAGATGAAGTCATTAAGCACATTCGATTTCGATTGTGGATGCAGGCTAGTTGAACCTCATTAACTCTCTTGTTTTCGCTCTCTCCACATCACACTATTTTTTTTTTTCTAACTATTTTAACATGATATCATAGTCATATTTCAAAAACTTTAACATGATATATATCTAAGCCAACTTTCTTAGGGTAAACTCGATCTATGTACCGAAGCCCATAACCCAAGCTTTGAAATTGATGCAGTCATTTCGACTATTAGTGTGTCGATGCATTTTTTGGCCACCCGCAACACATTCATCTATTGACACATTTTCCAACAATTGGTGTCAGCCATCATCATTGATCGTCGCCGTCTGCTTCCGCTACCATCTATATCTCACGTACAACTTGGTCATGATCTTACAAACTCAAGGTAGTGTTAGCGATACCATGGCCCAAGAGGCCCAAACTGAATTTAGGCCTATTATCCATGTACTTATATAACAAGCAAATTTATTTGTTATTGTAGAACAAGAAAATTAGCCCTAATTGTATTGCAAGTACTACTTAGGGGTTTTCCACTGTGTGGACGTAGGTCATCAAGCAAAATTATTTTCTTTTATATATTTTAACAATAACAAAGTTAATAAGAAATGGTGTGGAAGGAACAAACCAAAGATAAAGAAATCAAGGCTTCTGTTGGGCATGAATTCATACACAAGCAGCTTTTCCTCTCCCTCTATGCCACATCCTAAGAGCTTTACAAGGTTTCTGTGTTGAAGTTTGGCAATAAGTATGACCTCATTTTTTAATTCCTGTAAGCCTTGCCAAGACTTCCTAGACAACCTTTTAACTGCTACTTCCTTACCATCTGGCAGGACACCCTGAGAAGAATATCCATAATCAGGCATACAAAACAATACTATGGCCAATTGGTGGCAAGTCATTCTTTTGTGGGTTTTGTTCCAGGAGATCTCTCCCTCCCAGTCCTACTTGCACTCAAACAAAAAGTAAAAAATAAACAATACTTTGGTTTGGTCACATAAAAAGCCTAAAGATAAAGACAAAAGTTGGGTTGTTACCTTGTAGACAGTGCCAAATCCACCTTGTCCGAGCTTATTTGAATCTGAAAAGTCATCTGTAGCTGTCCTTATAGTCGATAGATTCATGAATTGCAGATTTTCAGGACCCACCAATTCACCGTCTTGAGTAATCTCAACTCCAGTGGGCCTAATTGCCAACTCATGTAATAGTGCATTCTGGCTTATCTCATCATCATCACCTCGTTGTGTTCTCTTTTTCTGCCTATAAATTGCACAAGACCAAATGAGAACTGCTAGAATTAACACTGGTACACACGTGACCACCACCACCATCCAATTCTTCCATTTAGCCCCTGCTTTTGATTAAAAACAAAAAAACAAATATTCCTTCAAATTCGCTTTATCATAACCACTTTTGTTAATTTTAGAATTCTTAGAGCTTTAACTTTAACTAGCTTTCCAGAATTTTGTGGATATATAATAGACTCATTCTTGTGAAGACAAGGGATTATATCTACATATTCAAAAATCCAATCATTATTAAATTAGTATTTTTTTTTTTCCCTTTTTTCTAAAGTGTATGACAACATTAACACATAGTAAGGAAATGCAAACAAAACATGATCATCTCTATTGCAAGAGTCTATTTTACAATTCAGGATTTTTTTTTTTTAATTTATTCTGATAGTATATAAAATGCTACATCATTTATAAATTTAAATGGTGTGACATTAACATAGTTTTAGATTTGTAATTTCTAATCTTAACTATAAAACGAAATCAATTTTGAATGAAGAGTATATTGAAAGATTGTATTTCATTACCTTTGGAATATGGGTAGGTTAATATCAAACTTGAGGCGTTGTAGAATTTGTATATCTCAAACCTCACGTTACAATTTCTACTAACAACAGTTCCACCTTGGCGAGAAAAGCAGCATGCCTCAAGTTCTGATAAGGCAGTCTGCAAACATTCAACACAGGAACCATTAGACATGTCCCTAGTACATTGAACAAGACCAAAAATTGTTTGTTTCTTTGAAACTTCAATTTCCCCAGTAGCAAACATTGAACTATCGTTCGCAGCCTCAATTGAGATGTTATTTATTAAGTATGTTAGAACATCATCAAAATGAGCAGGATCTGATATATTCTGCTCCAGATTATTCTGTTCATCCGCATACTTTCCAGTATAAAGATAGGAGGAAAAGAACATCTGGAAGGAGTAGCGAACTTGACAAAGTTCAAACCATATCATTGCATCTTCACTGTGACACTGTGACAAAATTTCCTGGCTTGCAATCTCTATGCAATTCTGACAAACTGTGGAATTGACATCCCCTCTACAAAGTGCTTGACCATAGACTGTATCTAAGTCCTCCCCAATTGAGGTGTTGTAGAAACCTGTCACTGAAGTATTAGAAGGCAATAGCTCAAGAAGTTGTTTGAGATTGTATTCAAATGTGCTGTTGAGTGTGTAATTTTTGGAATCAGTGGGACAGAAGGTAGCAAGAAGAGGGTCTGCACTAGCAACCATAGGGGGCATGAAGAAGAAGAGTGATGTAATTAAGAGAAGGATAGCTGAAAGTATGTCTTTGTCCATCTTCCAAATATGATAACACATAGGAAATAGAGATGGAAGGGTATAAGGTCTCAGAATGCCATGCTAGACTATTCATCCTTTGAGAAATAGACTTAGGCACAAGCTTGGATAAGGTTAAAGATTGTGGAAAACATTGTCCAGAAACTTCAAGGATGAAACTGGATACTGACTGAAAAAGATTGACTGACTATTCCTGGAGGTAATACTAATAGTGAACAGGACAAATTTCCAATAATATAATTTTTTTTTTTTTGACTGAATAGAGCCACTCGTACTATGTTTACATTTTATTCTGCAACGAATTTCGATGGCATAGTATATACATGCACCCAGATAAGATTCGATTAAAGAAAATGTCATTATTAGGCGTGCTTATAACATGGTGCCGTTTGTTTTTAGTCTATATCAAATAGGATTTTATATTACTTTCTACTAAATATTATTACTGATAGATCGACTAGCAGGTGGCTCATTTGTTAAGAGGTTAAATCATGTGACGGAGCTTATGTATGACCATTCATTTCATTAAAAAAAATAAAATAAATAAATGAATATTGACGGCCAAAGTTGCTAAAAAATATATATTTTTTTTAAGTTTTTGGGTCAAACATGACTCTTGTGATGTTTATTTGAAATATGAACTCGTTCAAAATCGTTTTTGTAAAAGACACTTTTAAACGTGAAAATCGTCTTTCTAAAAGACACTTTCTGACCGAAATTTTTATATTTCTTAAAATCGTCTTTTCTAAAGACAACTTCTGATCAAAATTTGGTCAGAAAGTGTATTTCAGAAAGACACTTTCACGTTCAAAAATATCTTTCACAAAAACGATTTTAAATGAGTTTATATTTCAAATAAACATCACAAGAGTCATATTTGGCCCAAAAACTTAAAAAAAAAATGTATTTTTTAGCAAGTTTATAGCAGAATTTTGACCATTCTACTTGAAGATTTATTTATGTCATGAAATTCCAAGTAAATGGTTTGGACTTTGAAAGGCATAGCATGTACATGGGAATAGATAGCTAATAACACACTGGTGACACAATTACATTGAGAAATTTAGGAAAGATGATGTATACGCTAGATACATGAAATAATTACTGTAAATTTATTGTGAGAATTGACTAGATATGCATGACCAACTATATGCACACTTAATTAGAAGTCAATTAACCATTTGCGTTTAATAAATGAAACACGTTTAATAAATGAAACACTGATGATGGTGTAAGCATGCATGAAATTTCCAAATCCATTTCCTTCAGTTCTTTTCCGCTAATGCGAAGAGAAGTTTAGTTGATTCAATTTTGAATGCACACATGTGATGTAATTAATTTAGAAAGTGATGAAAGACTTTCTGTTATATAGCACAGGAAGAAAGCTCGAGTATGTGCACTAATCATGATCAGTTGAAACAACTATGTTTAAAGTAACTTGTTTAATAAACCAATAGGTAATAAAATCATTAATGGGAAAAGATAGGTGACACAATTACATTGAGAAATTCAGGAGAGAAATTTATTATGAGAATTGACTAGATATGCATGACCAACTATATGCACAATTAATTAGAAGTCAATTAAAACCATTTGCGTTTAATAGATAAAACACTGATGATGGTGTAAGCATGCATGAAATTTCCAAATCCAATTCCCTCAGTTCTTTTCCGCTAATGCGAAGAGAAGTTTAGTTGATTCAATTTTGAATGCACACATGTGATGTAATCAATTTAGAAAGTGATGAAAGACTTTCTGTTATATAGCACAGGAAGAAAGCTAGAGTATGTGCATTAATCATGATCAGTTGAAACAACTATGTTTAAAGTAGCTTGTTTAATAAATCAATAGGTAATAAAATCATTAAGCTTCTTCAGATATTCATATGACCAAAACCAAACCAACTGAAGCATGCATGATAGAACAGCACAGCCAACTTTAGTTATTCTTACTAATTAATTATAATAAGTAAGAATATTAATTTGATAGTATGGATTGGCTGGGTGACAAGTTTTTTTTTTTTTTTTTGGCTGCAAGGTTGACAAGTTGTTTATCCGATGCTTAGCAAAAAAAAAAAGTTATTTATATATCCGATTCTGAGACAATTATATATAATGGATCAAGGTCAGTAGTATGATCTTATAAACTATTAGTCTATTACATACCTAACCACTAGCATTGACAAAGTAACTTTACATTTTCATACCTACCTAAATAGTAAATACAAGAGGCTTACTTCTTATATAATTAATGCATTAGTGGCTTTCAAGAATATAAAGATGCATAAATTAACTAGAGGCTTGTGATAAGTCATTTACATTTGTGGCCATACATTATGGCTTTCAGTTTGTGTTAGGACTCAAGAGTCCTTTCGAGACATGCAACAAAACTGGTAACCATGTTCTTAACCAATCTGGTACTCCTAGGTTGCCACAAAGCTAGGTGGAAAATGTTGATGAGGCTAGTTTTGCTAACAAATTTAGCAGCACTAGTTTTAAGCACTGATAAGTTTAACAGGGATGACTTCCCACCTGGCTTTGTGTTTGGTGCCGCTGCCTCAGCTTATCAGGTGATCACTTCAATTCCTTTATTTCTAGCGTCCACACATTAATTTTTCTCTTTAGTATACTTCGTGTGTACTTGGGGAGCTTTTTCAATAAATTTGTCTTGTTACCGATCAAAAAAGAAAAATGTAAAAATAAAGAAGCAAGTATCTGTTTTAGTGTTTTTTTTCTTTTTTGAATGCTTTAGTACTTGTGCAATTTAATTTCTTAACAATTCATTGAAATTAAAATCTAATTTCTTATATATATAATAAAACAAAAAGAAATTAAAATCTATGACTTGTTCTCATATAAATGATGTAATTGATAATTGAAATGGACATGTAGTGGATCTTTCTTTGGAATTCAAGGGGGACACAAAATTTCAAATCACTTTTATTGGTAATATGGTCTAACAATTAATCAAATATCTATAGTAGTACACATAGTACTATACTATAATAATGGAAGTCTTGGATTATCTCTTGAAATTTATGCTCTTATATGCTGTCATGTCGGAATAGAAAGGTTGTAGCTAAGGGCATTATTCGGTTTGAATGTTGTAGCCAAGGGCATTATTCCCTTTGTGAGAATTTTAAATATCAGGATTTACAAATTTTTATATCTAGCAAAAAAATTATAAATTTTTTAGAATTAAAATTCTATAAAAATATTAATCGTTCAAAATAATCTTATAATTAAAAACTCATTTATTTTGTAACAAAAGTATTAATAATTTGCCCATTATGATAAATTTTAAATGACAAAATTACCTTGAATATTGATAAACATCTTATTTGAAGGAAAATTAATATTTTATATATTAAAGTTAACTCTATGTAATTAGTTTAAAAAGGAAAAAAAAAATTAAAAGTTGAATTTAAGTTTACATTAGTAATTCTCATAAAAACAGGATATGTGACAATTCTTACCGAAAATGAGACCCATCAATAGTATGTCACAACATTAATTTAATTAATGAGACCCACTATTATGTGAGAAAAATGAGTATTAGAGAACATTGTATATATAATTACTATTTTTGTAATAAAATTTCTTCATGTATTTATTAATTTTAACATTTTCCAGGCTTCACATAGGCTACATGTACATATATACTAGCGAACACAGACGTTTATTTCTGTTTCAAACACATGATAAGGTATTAATGAAGTTTCAAATCCATTTATGGCTCCATCACCGTGGCCCAATATTGGAAATTGATAAGCCGTTGACAGAGACACAATCAGGACCTGTTTCGCAGTGATCAGTGAATCTCCCCATAGCAAAGGCAGGTCGTTCAGGTGTGCTAAGAGTTACAGTTTCACTTTTTAACATTACAACCACAGCTGACATTGTTGGTCTCTCACATGCATCTTCTTGAACACACAATAGTCCAATATGTATGTATCTCAGAAATTCATCTTCGTTGCATGACTCAATCAATGAAGGATCTAGTAACTCCAACGCCTTCCCCTCATTCCATAGTTGCCATGCCTGCACCATGATTATTCAATGCGTTTAGACAACTTAATTTTTTACTCCAATGTGAGCTTAATTCAGAAATCAGAAGTATAGTCTTAACTTCAACCAAAAAACTTACATATGCTAATAGGCTAGGAGCACGTTTTGATTGATGGAAGCCAGCATTTTTTTTCCCAGTTATGATCTCAAGCAAGAGTACTCCGAAGCTAAAAACATCAGACTTAATTGAATACACTCCTTCCATAGCATATTCTGGAGCCATGTATCCACTATTCAAAATATAAATAGAAAATAATTAATGTGTGCTACATAATTAAATAACTAAAGGCATACTAATCATTTAGAATTATAAGGAGCCAATGAGCTATAGCTCAACTGGTACTTTTTCTTCCATAATAATTGTTTGTAGAGCTTGTATCTTCAAGACCCACTAAGTGCGTATATAACTTATAATAATAAAAAACAGAATTATACGGAGTAAGTGAAAGCATATTTACCAAGTATGGCATTTTCATTGTTTGTGACTAATAAAATGGTAACACCAATAAGTAATTGAAAAGTTAGAAAATACTGTACTTACTATGTCCCAACTATTGTAGCAGTATTAGCTTCACCTTCATTTCCTGCAAAGATCCTCGCCATTCCAAAGTCTGAAATCTTAGGATTCATGTCATAGTCCAACAACACATTGCTAGCTTTTAAGTCCCTATGAATAATTCGAAGCCGAGAATCCTCATGAAGATAAAGAACTCCACGTGCAATTCCAGTTATTATATTAAGACGTTTGGTCCAATTGAGTTCTGCGCGTTTCCTTGGATCTTAACCATCAAAAGTCGAAAGAAAATCAATAGCTTCAGATAAGTTAACAAAATTTATGTATTAGTTATTCCTGAATATGTACAATGTTAGTCAAGAGCCAATTCAAGTAGCTAGGAAAATAGAAGTTGTGGCTTGTGAGGAAACTAACCAAAGAGAAAGACATCTAGGCTGTTGTTGGGCATGAATTCATAAACAAGCAGCTTTTCCTCTCCATATATGCAAAAACCCAGAAGCCTAACAAGATTTTTGTGTTGAAGTTTCATTATTAGTAGAACCTCATTCGTGAATTCCTCTGAACCCTGCTCAGAGTAGCATGAGAGCCTCTTGATTGCTACTTCCTTTCCATCACTTAGTATACCCTACAAAAGATCATTTTTTTTCTTCAAATAATTAATCAATCAAAATAAAAATGTTTCAAGTTGGTAAACAATAAACATAGAAATCAAGGATGGCCTTTTCCCCTTTATTATAATCATCATATCTATTAGTTTTTAAGAAACATTATAATTACCTTGTAAACAGGGCCAAAGCCACCTTGCCCAAGCTTATTTGAATCACAAAAGTTGTTGGTAGCCACTTGTATAGATGCCAAATCAAAATAGGGGAATTCCTGAGATTTTGATTTATATCTTCCTTGAAAATGCTGGTGATGGAAGTCTAAGTTAGTGGGATCACCAATGTATTGAACCCTTCCTTGTTCTAAATTTCCATTCTTCCCTGAACAGAAAAAATAAAATAATAAATAATAATGAGGGTATTATAAGAGAAAAGAGAAAGTAAAAAATAGTACATGTTATATTTTACCCTTTTTTTTCATATAACAGTAAACATAGGAACTCCAGAAGCACTATCACCAAGCATGCTGATACAACTACAAGGACTATGATCATCCATATTTTCATTTGACCTCCTGCATAATTATAGTATATATCATGTTAAGACAGAGAAAGTACTTTCCCTAACATATCAAAATTGGTGTTGTTTGCAAATACTTACCTCCTTTTTGTGGAGAACCAGGAGAGTTAAATGTGTCTCCATAAAAGGGGTATAATTCATATCTCAAGTAGCAACTACGACTGAGAAGTCTTGCACCAATAGAGTAATAATAGATACTCAAAATATCTGTTGTGGCACTCTGAAGGCATAAATTACAATCATTGGCAGACAAGTCTCTAGTACACTGCACTAGAGCATAGATTGTTTTATCTTTAAAGGCTGTTTCTCCAGTAGCATACATATTAGCTGAAACATTGAAAGCTGCCTGCTGAGTAAGGTTATTTAATTTCACTTTCACAACAGATCTGAACTCTTCTGGTTGTGAAATATTCTGCTTATTATCTAAGGGAATGTTTCCTGTGACATCCAATTTGCCAAAGAAACTTTTGTTGGAGTAGCGTAATTGGCAATTCTCTTCCCATACAACTGCTTCCATTGTGCTTGGACAAAGCTTCAAGATATCTTGTGAAGCGGTTTTTATGCAGTCTCGGCAGGTTTCGTTTGTGAAAAAGTCGAGGCACATGTAGAGACCATAAACTCTATCTGGGTCATTTCCAATGGAGGTGTTGTAGAATTTAGTAATAGAAGCATTTGAGGATAAAGAAAGGAAGAGATTGTTGAGATTATTGCGAAATGAACTATTAACTGCATAGTTACCAGTGTTTGAACAATTCCGATATGGAGGGTCGGCATAGGCCAGATTCAAGAGGAGGGCAAGGAAGACATAAAGAATATGCAATCGAATGAGTTTTGGAACTATATGGGAATGAATCATTTTTAACTTTCTGAGTGCTTGTACTAAGATAATGGAAAAATGTCTCTCATTATATAGTAGCTGAAGGCATTTTTTCTTTCTGTTACACCTTAGGCTAGAAGTGGAATAACCCAATCTTGGATACCTGGGAGTCTCTTAATAATTTAATCAAATGGTAGTTCTTAGGCCAAAACCAAGTCAATTATTGTTTCAAATTCAACGTTCACTAATTTGTGGAAAATAATATGTATTACTAAGAAAAGAAATGCATTACTGACCTGTCTCAAGTAACATTCAATGATAGCTAATCTTGGGGCTACATTTTTATTCAATGGGGACTCATTTTTCTTAGTTTATCCTACGGTATTTGTTATGTAGCTTCTGGGATCTTGTTATTATAATGATATGACTTTCTTGAAAGAAAAAGAAAACTATCCCAGTCAAGGAAAAATTTTGTAGCGTAGTAAACAATCTTAGCCATATGAATAGAAAAATTGGAGGGATCAGTAGTTTCCAGGAAGGTATAACTGGGTCTGAATTGTAAATTAAGGGCTCGTTTGGTACGCTGTAATAGACCCTGTAATGTAATAGCTATTACGTAGGAATAGCTATTCAGTTGTTTGGTTAGGTTTTTATTACGAGGAATAGCTATTCCATAGTAATAGTTATTCCTTAAAATGAAGAATAGTTATTCCTCCCAAAAAGGAGTGTAATAGCTATTCCTTTAACGTAATAATAAAAAATATAAAATACCCAAAAACCCAATCAAAACGTACGGCTTCTACATCCCCTCCATCTCACCTCTTTCTCTCTTTGCCGCTTCATCTTCCTCATCAGGTTTTCTCTCTCACCTCTTGCCTTTTTATTTTTTATTTTTTTTATTTCACGGTCTGTTTGCTGTATTGTTTGTTGTTCAGTTTTCTTCTTTTTGTACTGGTTCAGTTTTCTTCTTCTTTTTTTTTCTGCTGTAACGTTACTGGTTCAGTTTTCTGCTTTTTTTTTTTTTTTTTTTCTTTTTTTTTTTTTCTGCTGTAACGTACTAGTTCAAAAGAAGAAGATAGAAACAACTTTAACAATGAAAAGTACAACAGGTCAACAATGACTTTGAAAAATATTGATTAAAGGTTATGAGATATTTTTGAGAGTTTCATAAAAATATAAAAATTAAAAAAAGTTAAAAAAAAAAAGGAGATATTTTTGAGGGAAAGTGATACAGCCTATCAATGACTTTTGTACAAGACAAAAGAATATCCATTGATAGTCCTATTTTCAACATGTACAATATATATTTTTATGTTTATTTTTTGTGTTTATTGGATTTACAATATATACAGTATTGTTTATTTTTTTGTTTTTGGTTTTTGTGTTTACTGATTGGTGTTTTTAATCTGTATAGTACTGGTTATTTTTTTCTTTCTACATAACCATTGTTGTACAATTGTACGGTACTGTTCATAAAAAAATAACCAGTTATATAATTTTTTTTGCTTTTGGTTTTTGTGTTTACTGGTTGGTGTTTTTAATCTGTACAGTACTGATATATATATATTTTTCTTTCTATATAACCATTGTTGTATATTTGTACGGTACTGCTCATGGAAAGGTTTTTGTGTATATTGACGACTTGTTTTAAATGGTTATAAGATATTCATACTTGTGAAATTTTTTCCAAGTTCAACGGAGATCTTATATATATATATGTGTGTGTGTGTGGATATTTTAACTTTTAATAAAGAAAAAAAAATATTATTATTTTTCAATTTATATAGAAAAGAATACTAAGCAAGACTCACAAAAGTGTAGATATATAATGCCTTTCAATATATATATATATATATATTGAATACAGAACAAAAAAAATTTATTATTATTTTTTCAATTTATACATAATAGAATACTAAGCAAGACTCACATAAAGTGTAAATTTTCAAAAAGGGTATTTTAGGAATTTGACTAAAATATAATGTCATTCCACCACGTTTTTTTACTGTACCAAACTATGGAATAGAGATTCAGGGTTCTATTCATGTGTTGTTACCAAACTGATGAATAGTAATAGCTATTCCATTACAGCTTATTCTATTCCTTGTAATACTGATTCCTATTACAGTGTAATAACCATTACAGCATACCAAACGAGCCCTAAGCGTTCCATAGATTGTTAGACTTTGCAGGATATTTTATTGAACTCGTGGATAACTACCTTGAGACTGTCCCTAAAATAAAAAATAAAATAAAATATTTAAAAAAAAAACCTACCTTGAGACTAAGACCTACTACACCTAGCTTAACTTTTTTTTTTTTTTTTTTTTTGGCTAAAAACTACCCTGAGACTTCACTTAATTCAAATAAAAGTAGTAACCTCTGACCACAACGAAATCCAATGACTAATCTCAAATAGCTGCCAATGGCATGTATTCCGTGGGGGGTATATGAATATCTAGGGGTTAAGTTGCGCAACGCCCTACCCTAGAAAGATTATTTCAATTCTAAATTGATATATTTCATAACTCACATTAAATACTACAGATTTAAAAGTATACAAATTATATTTTATACACTGTTACATTCAAAAAGTAAAATTTTAATATGAAAAAAAAAAAAAAAAAAAAAGAAAAAAAAACTTGTTGTAAAATAAAAGAGATAGCAAGAGAAATGAAGAAGATAAACTCTTTTGAGAACTTTCTTATTAGGTGGTCATCCACACCAGAGAGAATTTCTAGAATTCCTATCTCACTAATCTCTCTGCTTCTTCTCTATATCAAAATGAAGCATACACTTCTATATATATATACCTTGGAAGCTATTATCATGATTCATACTTTAACCATATTCTCATAAGCCATGACTCAACATTTAGCACATGGTTCATACTTAGCCATGACTCACACATTAGCATATGTTTACACATAGTCATGACTCACACATTAGGTTTAACATTAGTCATGACTCACACATTAGGCAACATTAATAATTCACAACACTGGATTCCTAGTTCCTAAAATATATATATATAAAAAAAATAATAAAAAGACTTCTGAAATGGCTTAATTGGGGAGGCAAATTTCCAATTCACTAAAATTTTAGACTAAATTACAAATTACATCTTCTAAGCTTTGTTAAAATTTAATTCAGTCTCTAAGTTGTATACTAATTTAACCCTAAATTCAGGCTTGAACCCAAGCCCACCCAAAAGGCAACAAGTAGGTCCCATCTCACTTTAAAGGCCCAAACAGTTTATTATTATTCCGAATACCATATATCCTTATTATCTATGTTGAAATAACGAGAGTGCCCCTCTGTCTCTGTCCTCACTCCTCAGCTAGCTTCGGAAGCAGACAGAGCTGGCATTTTCTTTCCCTTTTCCCAAACAGATTTTTGTTAATGAATTACAGTGGAAACTAAATACCATTGCTTGTTATAAAATATATATATATATATATTATAGAGAGAGAGAGAGAGAGAGAGAGAGAGAGAGAGAGATTTTTTTTTTTGAGAAAGAGTGATAATAGTTCAATTATAAGGGAAAATCAGTACATAATTTGGAAACTAGCTCTGGTGGAACAGACTCCAACCAGGCTTCAAAAGGCTTATTTTGTCGAGCTCTTTTGGCAAGCAAATGAGCCATTACATTGCCTTCGCGTTTTGTATGCAAAAACAGAACCGATTGTAGACTCTGTGCTATTTGTTTGATGTCATCAATAATGTGCCCGTAAATAGTAGTGCAAGGTTCTCTGAGTAAGAGGGCATCCACCACAGTCTTTGAGTCTCCTTCCAAGACAAACTTCGTGAAACCCAAGTCCTTGGCAAACTGGATGGCACTTCTTGCAGCTGACGCCTCCAAAGCTTCTACTGAGTGAGGAAATGGAATTCTATGGCTCAACGATCCCATCACTTCTCCTTGGTGATTCCGAACAATAACCCCTATCCCGGCAGCATTAAAATCACTGAACACTGCACCATCGTAATTCACCTTATAGCTTCCCTGTGCAGGCGGATTCCATTTCACAAGTTCTACTGAGCCTGGCTACTGTGGGAGATATTGATCACTATCTTGTGCTTCTTGGAATTCAGTAAGACATTCACGTGCTCGTTGGACCACTTGGAAATTGTTATCAGCTGGTTGCTGCAGTCTCAGACGATTACGACGGTACCAGATGGACCAGCTAATCATAGAGAAGAGCTGCACTTCACTGGGCGATAGAATTGAGAAGCATTGGTGGAGGAGATCTATAAAACCCATGAAATTGGACGCACCAAGTTTTGAGAGCCCCATGAAATGGACTGCCAAACTGGTTGGACCATTTTGCACTGCCAAAGAGCATGAATTGTGGATTCTGACTGGTATGAACAGTTTGTGCAGCTAGGATCATCGAGTATGTGTCTATGGTGGAGATTGCTTTTGGTTGGAAGAGAGTTGTGACATGCGCGCCAGAGGAAATGACGAATTTTTGGAGGAACATTCAAGGACCAGACAGACTTCCACAGTTGGGACATTCGGGTTGGGTCAGATGAGCCTGGGTCTTCTCGGTGACTTTCATTCAATAGGAATTTGTAGCCACTCCTGACCGAGTACACCCCATTCTTTGTAGCACCCCATACTAGACAATCAGTTAGGCTTCGATGGCTTAATGGAATCCCCAAAATAGCAGTTGCTTCATGTGGTAGAAATAACTCATTCACCAGACCAGCTTTCCAAATTCTCAAATCTGGATCAATAAGGTGTGATACATGAGATATTGAAGTGTGTGTGGGGGGAGGGGATATGATACAGTGATGTTGGGAGCCAGGCAGCCACCTATCTCCCCAAATTCGAACACCAGCACCTGAACCAACCCTCCATACCGACCCTTTGGAAATAAGATCCCTTGCACTTAGAATACTTCTCCATGCATAAGACCCCTTTCCATTTGCATTAGCTTCAAGAATTGAGCACCGGGGGAAATATTTTGACTTGAACACCTTGGCCAAGAGAGATGATGGGTTGTTCATTAATCTCCACACTTGTTTGGCGAGTAAAGCTTCATTGAAAAAACCCAAATCCCTCAATCCGATTCCACCTCTATCTTTTGGCTTACATAAAGTATGCCAAGGCAACCATTGCATCTTTCCTTTGTTCTCTCCTTGACCCCACCAAAATCTGCGAATTAGGACTTCTATCTCCTTGATTAATCGGTTTGGAAGCCGGAAGCAACTCATTGCATAGGATGGGATAGCTTGAGCCACGGATTTGATAAGAGTTTCTCTGCCTGCCTGGGAGATCAACTTTTCCTTCCACCCTTTTAGCTTGCTCCACACTCGCTCCTTAATTTGCGTAAAGCTTGAATATTTTGCTCTTCCAACAAATGAAGGTAAACCCAAATACCTTTCATATTGTTTTATTGCAGGGACTCCTAACAAATTTTGGATAAACCCAAGACAGTTTGAGTGGGTAGGGACTCCTAACAAATTTTGGGGTACATTTTGAGTGGGAATTGGGGTAGACTTACTGAAGAAAGATGGTGGTCTTTTGTCTATTTATCTGTTGCCCCGATGCCTTCTCATATAGAGAGAGAATACCTTGAATTCGATGGACATCATCTGTGGTAGCTTTGCAAAAAAGTAGGGAATCATCTGCAAAAAAGAGATGGGTAATTTTGGGCCCACCTCTACTTATAGAGACTCCTTGGAGAGTACCTGCAATCTTTTCTTTTTGGATTAAAGAGTGTAGGCCCTCTGCACATAAAAGAAACAGATAAGGTGATATGGGGTCGCCTTGGCGAAGGCCCCGTGAAGGTTTAATATAACCATGTGGTTCCCCATTAACTAAAATGGAATATGATACAGTAGAGATACATTCCATTATAATTTTTACCCATTTGTTGTGGAAACCCATCTTCTCCATAACCCTCTTCAAAAACTTCCACTCCACTCTGTCATACGCCTTACTCATGTCGAGTTTAAGTGCCATAGAGCCTGTCTTCCCTGTCCTCTGGTGTTGCATATGATGCAATGTCTCGAATGCTACCAGAACGTTATCTGTGATCAATCTCCCTGGGATGAAAGCACTCTGTGATTCAAATGCAATTGTGGGCAACAATTTTTTCAACCTGTTTGCTAGGATCTTCGAAATGAGTTTGTAAATGACATTGCACAGGCTTATAGGGCGGAACTCCATCACTTCTTCCGGATTCTGAACCTTCGGAATGAGGGTGATATAAGTGTGGTTGATTGCTTTTAGGAGCTTTCCCGAATTGAGACATGTGAGGACTGCTGATGTTACATCCTTGCCTATGAGGTGCCAATATTTTTGGTAGAAAATGGGTGGTAGTCCATCGGGTCCCGGGGCTTTAATTGGAGCCATTTGTTTCAAGGCTACTTGAACTTCTTCTGCTGTGAAGTCCTTAACAAGCTGGCTGTTCATCTCTTCAGTAACCACCGATTGGATATCTTCCACAACTTCTTCAACCTGTTCGGGATTAGCAGTCTGAAATAAAGAGTTAAAGTACTCAATAAATAGAGATGGAACCTGGGCATGTGTAGTGGTCCACTGACCAGCTTGGTTTTTTAACCGAGTAATATAATTCCTCCTCTGCCGTTGAGTAGCTCGGCAATGGAAATACCGAGTGTTACGGTCTCCAGCTCTCAACCACTCAGCTCGAGAGCGTTGCCTCCATAACCGTTCTTCCTTGGCCAGCAATGAGTACAGCTCTGCCTTCAGCTCAGAAACTCGGTAATGGTCCAGACCTTGCATCGACACCCTCTCTGCTTCTTTCAGCTGGTCTTCCACTTTCTTGATACGGGATTTGACATTGCCGAAGCTTTGCCGACTCCATGCACGCAGACCCCTTCGACAAGCATGAATTTTCCCCCATACCGAGTACATTGGGACTCCAGGAATGTGATTCTTCCACGAGGCTTCTATCACGTTTTCACACCCCTGATCAGGGGTCCATACTTCTTCAAAGCGGAAAGGCCTTCGTTTTGGTAACACCATAGTTTCTGAACTCACCCATATGGGCTTATGATCTGACCATCTTCCTTCCAAGTGGTAAACTCGAGCTGATGGGAACCTCAGGATCCAATTTGAGGTAGCTACTGCACGATCCAACCTTTCCCATGTCATATCCCCAGGCCTATTATTAGACCAAGTGAATCTTGGGCCCGTAAAACCGAGGTCCACAAAGCCACATTCATCCAAAACATCTCGGGACAGCTGCATTTGGCGGTCTGATCTATTGTGTCTGCCTTGCTTCTCTTCAATCCTCACTAATTCATTGAAGTCCCCCATGCAACACCATGGAACCTTCATTTGAGCATTGAGTCGACGAAGCAAATTCCAGGATTCTTCACGCTTATGAGTCTCAGGGGCCCCATAGAAACCCGTGAAACGCCAAGTATCAGACTGATTTTCGTTCACAATTGCATCTATATGGGAAGGTGAGTAAACTAATAACTCTAAGCTTTACTTCTTTCTTCCAAAGGAGACAAAGCCCTCCTCCCTTATTTCTACTGTTTGCAACGAATTTATTCTCGAACTGTAACTGACAACGTAGTCTTTCTACCGGACCTTCATCCTGCCATGTTTCTATCAAGAACACAACAGAGAGATCTTGTGCACGTACCAAACGTGCTATTTCCTGAACTGTACGTGGGTTCCCAAGCCCACGACAGTTCCAAGCTAGGCAATTCATGGCTGGCGGCGGGGCTGCATCCACAGCCTCCGCCGATATGGACATGCTATTTGCTCCACATTGTTTCTTCAAGCATGGGGAAATCTGATTATTTTCTTCAAGATAGTTGGAGGATCTCTTTATGTTTATTGGATCAAAAAATCTGTCCTCAGATATGCCCTGTGATCTAGCAAGCTTCTTCCAAGACCTTTTTGCAGCAGGTAATTTTGTTTCCCCCACATGTGCGTCTTTTTTGTTTGTAACATCACCCAAGACCACACGTGAGGTATGCTGAGATGGGGATAAGGTGGGTTTGGGAGGTGGTATAGGTTTTGGAAGAATGTCTAAATTTGGAGAGACATAATTCAAGGCTTGGTCAATATCCCTGATTTGGCTCTCGAAATCATCAACCTGCTTTATTTTTTCCGAGAAAATTGGAACATATCCCGGATTTTCCTCCAAGTCCATATTGGTCGGGTAATCATCATTGATCAGAGGAGGATGGTCAGCCGGTGCCGCTGTTTGTGGGGGAGATGGTGTATTATATTGTTGTGGTACGGTGGTGGTATGGTATGGATTCGGTGAGGGCTGGTGGGGCGGAGATGGTGGGGCTATGGGCATGATAGGGGGAGGTGGGACATTGATTTTTGTGTGGGAAGAGAAAGGATTAGGTGGGGGTGGTGGTGGTGCCTGTTTTGGTTGTTTGGATTGTGGTGGTGGTGGTCGGAGTATGCCTTCTATCCTAATTTCTGTTTGTCTCCAAGGCCTTTCATTTGATGCTCTCAACCAAGGGCCAAATTGTTGGTCCTCCAATTGGAGTGTCTCTTGATTCCGCAGCCAATATGGACAATCCTTATCACTGTGTGTTACATGACCACACCAGTAGCAGAAATTAGGAAGTCTTTCGTACTTGAAAGAGATCCAGACCTCTCTGCCTTTCTCCAACATTGCCATGCGGCCCCTGCAGAGTGGTTTAGTGATATCAATACTTACCCGTATGCGCATTGCCTGGCCTCCATGTGCTGCTGTAGTACCACCAGTAACTTGGGCAATCCTTCCCAGCGAGGAACCGAGAATCCTGGCCACCTCTTTGTTCATCCTATGAACAGGGATGCCGTGAAGTTGCACCCAAAAGGAAGTCTCCGTAAAGGTGACCTCTTCAATAGCTTCCTCATCTTCTATCCGTTGGAAGACTACTAGGGACTTGTCATACGCCCATGGTTCTCCTAGCATGACCCTTTCCCGATCAGCTTCATCCTCAAAAACGAATACAAGTTTGTTATCATTCATATCACGTATCGAGAAACCTTGGTCAGTTCCTCCATAGTGGTTTGAAGGTGCGTGCCACTGACTCCACATTCAGAACTCTCCGTGTGAGGAACTTTGCAGCCAGGAAGCTCTTTGGTTGAGTTGTTGTGGAGGCAAGATCCACCTTTTGACATTCATGTTCGGATAATGAAAACTTCTCCCATAAGCCTTCTAGGGATTCCATAGATATGGTGGAACTAATGTGTATGAATCTTAGAAGGAGATGATAACCGAGAACTAAGAAACGCGAAAGAAAAACTCTACTAGAATCCTACGTGAGGAACAAAGCTTGTACGCCGACAAGGACTATTTTTCTACTGACGGCTAGGGTTTGACAGAGTCATTCCCTAGGTCAGAGAGACTGATAAAAAATGACTTAACTATACTGTTAAGGTTATCTTGTCATTTAAAAAATAAAAAATAAAAAAATGCACTCAATATTTTAAAGTGTTATAATAAAATTATAATAAAGCTAGTAATAAATTCATACACAACAATACATTAAATAAATTAAAATATTTCATTCAAAATACTATATAACCAATAATATCCATATGTTTCATAAAAAAATAACATCCATATGAATTAATACGTTAAACCAAAAAAATTCCAACCAATACATAAGAAAATATTCCACAATAAAAATAGTAAAAATATTTTTTATAACCCACAAATGGATCGAGCTATGTTGTCACGAATAATTTTCATCCCTTCATCTTGTATATTCTCCATGTTTTCTTGAGCATTACGATGTGTTTCACCAGCATTGCTTTCATTCCCACTTAAATCCCTCGTCTTCTCTATCATGTATTCTAATAAAATTATGCAAGACACAAGTAGTAACTACAATATTATGCATAAGAATTATAAAAATTATGCATTAAAAACATATCCTAACAACTATTCACCAAAGTAACATATCCTATCCTGACAACTATTCACCAAATTTACATCTACCACTTGTTAAAGTCAATGACCAATTTACATCTACCACCAACACTTTTCAGCTAAGGATAGTCATGGCAAATTGGAAATTCTTGCATCTTGAAAGGGCAATGTTAGTGTTAAGGACAGTTGCAAGTAGCTGGCATTCATTGAAAATTAAAAAAGGTGTAAACGTGGAGGGACAAAGGCCACACAAAGTGACAAAATAAAATCAAAAGGCCAAATACAAACTCGGCAGACAAACTCACAAACAGAAGGAGAAAAGTAAAAAATTTGAAGAAGAAAGAAAAGGAAATAGAAGGGGATGGGTACAAAGAAGAAGAAGCAGTGAAAGAAATGAGCCAAACCCAACAATGTGGGCGAGTGCCAATGAAGCTTTTTTTTTTCTAGTACACTAGTAAAAAAAATTTGTACACTTAAGCTTTGCATTCGAAGGAAGAAAGCTACTCGACCAAAGCAAACAGCAAGCTGAAATTAGAGTCTTCTCGTGCTTCAACCACTTTAGATTTAGTTCTCCTACTCTAAGTTTTGTAAGTGTTGTTAGCTCTATTCCCTATTTTATATCTTTTTACAAAGTCATGAAGTATACAGAAACAATCCAATAATTTATATTTGAACTTTAGCCACAAACTGATGAATAATTTCTTTTGGATACCTGAGATTTTTGAAGCAGATGTGCAGGAAAAAACCAGGATTGAAATTCTTAACACCAACAGTGAGTGGCACAGTATAGTAGAAAGAGTAGAGGAGAAAAAGAGAGGTTTTTTTATTCATTTATTTATTATTATTATTATTATATATACCTGCTTCTAGGCTTTTGGTCAATCAACAAATATTTGAGGTCAGTGTAGTAATCTAACAGGTGAAAAAATTGTGACGCGCAAACGTTAAAACCACCGTTTTCAAAAAAGCTGGGTTTAGCTTCGGTGTTAAAACGCTAGAATTTGGCGTTTTTAAAATCACAAATTCTTATAAATTGCTGGCCCAAACTCATCCCATTTTGCGATTTTGGTTCAAAATGTTGTTTTGTTCCATGCCAACGGGGGCCAAATGGAACCTAAAAGTTTTTTTTTTTTTAGACATGGTAATGTCTGACTAATATTGAAACTTGCCAATTCCTCTACTAAACTTTTTTTTTTTTTTTTTAAGATATGATATGTCTGACTAATATTGAAACATGCAAATCTTTGGATACAAGAGAATATAACTAGACTGGTAGATCTGATGTCCAGATACAAATGTTTGCTATATCCAAAGTATAGCCAATGCATGAGCAACTTGTCTACGAGTATGAATAGAGGAAACCTGGTTTACTCGTAAACGCCCACAAAAATGACACCTTAGCATATATGGTCGGTCCCGAGATTTGGGTTGTCAAAACCCGTCCCAAGTCTGATTACTCACTTACTATTAAATTTTTTAAAAACAATACAAAAAAGTCCAAATTTTTTTTTATTTTTTTTTTTATGCAAAATCAAGGTTACATTGTGATTTTAGCTTGAGTTACACACAACACAAAAAAAAAAAAATGTATTCCCAAATTATGGTGTTTTATAATTAGCACGACTTAAAGAAAACAACTTCTCCTTACATTTTTTGAAGCATATTCAATAAAAAAAAAAATCCAAACTAATATCTATTTAATATTATTATATGTCTAATAGTTTTTTAACTAAAAAATTCCTTAGTGTTAATAACAAATATATATATATATATATATATATATATATCACGATTCTACAAACCACAAAAAACTTAATACAAATAATAAATTAAAATTCATAGAAACCCATTAAATAAATATGTGAACACATACACGACAACATAAAATAATGGCTTGCCTTGCTACGCCCACAAACAAAAACACATGGCCAGTGACCACATCCACGTCAAGACAAAATTTTCAAACAAATTAGTAAATCAGACTGTGGAGACCGAACTCATTCATACAAATACTAAAACACATCACATATACCTCATTAAAAAGCACAACACTCCCATAAAAATAATAATAATAATTATTATTATTATTATTATGAGTACTAATAAAAAAATTTCTTTTATCTATGCTAATAATATATATATATATATATATATATATATATATATATATATATATATGTTACCCCCTTGGGAGGGTTGCCCAAGCCCAAGGGCTTGTGGGGCTTACCCCAAGGCCGACATTATTAGCATATCTCTCGTGGTATGACATTGCATCTTTAAATTGGCTTGGTGATCCGGAATGCCAAACCCACTTGTTTTCCAGAGCATGCAACATCTTACTGATCAAAAACTGGTTCCAGCTACCACCCCATGACCCCATTGGGCCCCTAGGATTTCGGAGGAAGAGACCCAGTCTCTTGTAGCTCATGTCACTCCTAGGGATATTAAGCTTAGCCTTTAGTCTTTCAAACCTTTCAAGGCCCCTAGCCCTGATGGGCTCCACCCTGGTTTCTTCCAAAGGTGTTGGCAGTTGGCACCAAGTGGAAGACTATGTTGTTAAAGAAGTTCTCTTTATTTTTAATAGTTGTAAGATTTGAGTATTTGAATAGTGGTAAGATGTCTAATTATTTAAATAAAACTCTTATTGATTTGATTCCAAAATGCATTGATCTCGAAACATAGGGAATTTCATACCTATTAGCCTTTGTAACACCATTTATAAAGTTGTCATCAAAACCATTGTGAACCGTATTAGGCCTCTTCCTAGTAATATTGTTTCCCCCTACCAAGTTGTTTTGTCCCTAGCAGACAGGGGATTGATAATGTCATTATTGCTCAGGAGTTAGTCCACTCCTTGCATAAGAAAAAAGGTAGGTTGAGTCAACTTGTACTGAAAATTGATTTTGAGAAGGCTTACGATAGGATGGAATGGAGTTTCATTGGTGAAGTCCTCTTTTTCTTTTAGTTTTCCCTTAAACTGGTTAACCATATATGAGATTGTGTTTCTTCATCCTCCATATCCATCTTGTTTAGTGGTGGCCAAATGGATGTTTTTAGGCCTCTAAGGGTATACATGGTGATCCTTTATCCCCCTATTTGTGCATTATATGCTTTGAATATTTGAGCCTTAAGATATTTGAAGACTTTCATATCAAATGTTGGAGGCCTATTAAAGCTTCTAGAAGTGGTCCTGTTTTTTCTCATCTTTTCTTTGATGATGACCTTTTAATTTGTGCTCAGGCATCAATTAATTGTTGTCAGTCTATCTCTGAGGTTCTTGAGGATTTTTGTTCCCAATCCAGACAAAAGATCAACTTAGATAAATCTAAGGTTTTATTTTCCCCAAATGTAAGTCATGACCTGCGGTCTAGCCTTTGTGGGATCATTGGTATTTCTAGCACCCTTGATATAGGTAGGTACCTTGGTTTCCCCTTAAAATCCAATGGTAGGAATTCTAGTGACTTCAACTTTGTTGTAGAGAAAGTCCAAGCTAAGCTCTCTTGTTGGAAAGCCAAGTTGCTTTCTCCTTCTAGTAGAGTGGTGTTAATCCAATCTATCACCTCTGCTATTCCTGCCTACTACATGCAGAACATTGCACTTCCTAGCAAAGTCTGCTCTGAGATTGATAGATTAAATAGAAATTTTCTCTGGGGTTCCTCCAAGGAGAAGAAAAAAAATGCATATAGTGGGTTAAGACAAAGATTGTAGACTCAAAAGTAAAGGGGGGCTAGGCCTTTATTCAGCTAATCCTAGGAACATAGCTCTCCTTGCTAAACTCAATTAGAGACTTCTTGAGGAAAAAGACTCCTTATGGGCTAAAACTTTAATGGCCAAATATTGCCCTAGTGGTCCTACTTCTAACTCTAAGAGTGTCATGTTAAATAGAGGTGCTTCCAGTAATTGGATGGGCCTAAAAATGGGTCTGGAGGCTTTAAAAGAGGCATCCGTTGGGTGGTTAATAATGAGCATCATGTTTCTTTTTGGTATGATTGATGGATTAGAGATATTACCCCCAGGGAGGTAGTTCAAGGCCCCTTACCTCTGCTCGAAGACCTATTTCGGGTTTGTGATGTTGTTGAGGGTGTGTGGGGACATGGGATTTTAGCAAACTCTCCTTAAGTATCCCTCCTAATATCCTTGGCTCCATCAAAGCTACTTACGTTTGCACTGTTAGTATGACAACTGGGGTGATTTTAGTCTTAAGAAAGCCGTCCAGCTAGCTAGCAAGCACCATCCTACTACATGTAATCAAAGGGATCCATCTTCGATTTGGAAAGTTAAAACTAGCCCTACAAGTTGCTTCTTTCTCTAGCAATGTTATCATTACAGTGTGCTGGTTAGATATACACTTGCTTCTCGTGGTTTGAATGTATCCTCTGCTTGCCCTCTCTATTTTTGTCCAAATGAAACTCTATAAGGCATGCACTAAGAGAATGTGCTGACTCTATTTCCTTTTGGAATAACATTATAACTCATGTCTCTTGCAAGTTGCAACCATTCTTTTTTTACTTCCTTTTGCCAAGTGGTTGAGTTTCAATTGTACTTCCTCTAGAACCCATGGTAGCAGTCATTGCTTGGCAAAATGTTTTTTCATTTGGTGTGTGGAATCTTCGGCCGCAAAGGAACCAGGTGGTTTTCAATCCTTGTCAAAAAATTCTAGACCCGATTGTAAACACTCTTTGCTTCAGAATTCTTTTGCCTTATGGGTGACAGTATTAAGTCAAATTCTAGCACCACCCAGGCCCCAACTCATGTGCTGGAGGCGCTGATTTTTTATTGTTCTGGCTCTACTTGTTCTCGTTTTATTAGTTGTTAATGAAGTTTGCTTTCAACCAAAAAAAAAAAAGGACCCACTTTTTACAAATTTATTCTCTTTCTACTATACAATTTTTTTTTATATTAAAAAAAATCAGGTAACCCATAACTCCAAACTCAACCTCCTGTATTCATATAAAAGTATACCCTGCCTTTTCATGGGTGTATAACATTTATCTATCATATTTCTGCATAACATTGTTTGTTTTTTGGCAGAAGCTCAAAAGGAAGTCATTTTTTACACTTGAATGGATAGGAGAGGTGCTGGCTCTTGAATCTGCAAGCCTTTTTTCTTCTCCATTACTTACAATATGGCTGGGAATCTTTCCCTTTGGGAAAGAACATCCCATGATTTCTTGCAACAAAAGAAACGTAAAACCTGGAGGCCTGCCACCTTTCCTGGCTTGGACCTTCTATGCATCTTCTTCCACATTTATATATACGTTGCTTGGAAACCAAAATCTGTTAAAAAAATTTCACAGGAGCCTCTACCATCCTGGCTGGAACAAAACTGGGTGTAGGCCATAACTAAGCTGTTGTGCTTTGTACACCTTGGAAATTATCTTTAGGTCGCATCATGAAAACGAAATATCAAACTGACCAACAAAAGAGATGAAAGATCAAGAGTCCAGAAAACCCCAATTACCAGATCTCCTGGTAGAAAGTAACTACTGCATAAACACACAATATGTGAATATAACTTGCCACACATGCCCTAAAGAGAGAGAGAGTACATGTGCATAAAAGAGTAAATTTTTTTTATATATTTGATCAGCAAAAGCCATCTATAACTGTGTTTGAAATCCCTTATCAACAAAACATTAAGAATGCATCTACCAAAAAAGGTTATTAACTTGTTGTCCAAATGCTATAGCATTCATTAGGCAATTATACTATACCCACCTGTGGTACAAAGCCTGTTTGGTTGGCCAACCTAGGGTTTCTAAAATGACACTTTATCTGCTTGAGATCTGCTTTATTAGCATCTATTATTATGCCCTTAAATATAAGGATGCAATCAATAATTAAAAGAAACACAAGTAAAGTGACACATTCTAAATCACAAGTAGACAAATTGTGACTTTCCTCAAAGCACATGATCTGCACATGCAAGTATACAGTAGAATTTGGCAGATACTAGTAGAGTAGACCTCATATGAGTAGTGTTACTTTTTAACCACATATTGGCAAACCGAACTTATCCCATACCACGTGGGAAAAGTATAATAAACCCATAGTTTTCTTTTTTATCGGATGTCCCCAAAGGGACTAATAAACCCATAGTATTAATAGTAAAACATGCTTAGCACAACAAATTAAACTCTATGGTTTCAAAAGTAACAAATTAAACCTCAGCCCATTTAAGTGGAATGGCATTATGTTTGGGGTTTAATTGAGCTGAGGGTTTAATTTTTTACCTTTTCAAATCTCAAGGTTTAATTTGTTACACTCCTAAACTATAGGGTTTAAAATGTAATTTTTCCTAGTATTTATAAGAGATGTTGAATGCAGTTTGATAAACAATGATTAAATTGTCTATCAATTTCGACTCTAAAGCTTCTTCTCAGAAAACAACTACTATAACTACAGAAAAAAGGAAGAAATATGTAGACGTCATGTCAACATGTCGAGAACCATTTCAGGTAAAGACAGAAAAGAAAATCATTACTCAGCAAATGTAACTTACATGGTGATGGTGCAAGTGATGGAGACAAGCCTTTTGCACTTCCCTTGTCGTGACCTGGACTGGAAGCATAAGATACTTTAGGTATAGGTGACAGATCCGGGGAAAACTGAGAAGTGGGACCCAAGGGAGGCGAGTAAGGAGTGGCAGAGGAAGGTGAAAAGGCAGAAGGACCCGTTGGGTGTGAGTGAGCAGTTGGTGAGGGGCTTGGATGATTTGTAAAAGCACGGTATGGACAAGGGTGAGGAGGATGTGCAGTTACAATAGAAGGTGCAGGTGAGGGATGATTAACAATTGGCAAGTTAGATGGAGGAAGAGCAAGAGATGGTGAAATTGATGGTTCTGAATGATCACTTAGCTCTGGAGATGGAGCTGGAGAAGGAGACGGAGGCGTAGCATGAAGTGTACCCTTTAGATAAGAAGATAAATTGATGCTTTTAACTTTACCAAAAACTGAGTTATTAAGGCCAAGATTTTTCTCAGAAGAGTCTGTGATCGTTTGCGCCAGCTGCTTCAATCTCTGTGGCGGAAGGCTCCCAAAATCTGACATGACTGAAGCCTGAACTGTAACTGGTGAAGCTATTGTGGAGCCAACCTGGTTTGTTATTTGGACATACACATTCTGCATGGAACGAAACGATAAAGTCAAACACACATCATCGAATTCAACACTTACATAAGGGTATCAATGGGTATTCAAAATGTCAGGTTACCCAGTTGAACTGAAACTGAACATTAAATTTTTGGTCTCAATTGGTGTGATGGATTTGGGCACGTAGTTTAGTACTACTCAGTTCACTTTTGGAACCAAGGAGGACTTTAGGACCACTATAAGGTAAGCACCTAAAAGCAGAAATCAAATGTCTCTTCATTTCCAAGAATAAAAATTACAACTTTTCTTAAATGACTACTTTCAGAGGTTACACTTTCATAATCATGTGAAAGGGTCATTTTGTAATTAGCTCCCATGAATTTTAAAAGATCCTTGCATAGGGATCATAAATTTTGTAAGAGAAGTTGCAACCATTTGATTAAGTGAGGTTTGATCTTGAAAATTGATGAAGCCTATCCCAAATTCTAAATGCCCAAAGTAAAATCTTCAAAAGAGTAATTGAGATTATACCTCGTAAGACATCAGATACAATCCTGACTTCAACTGATCCTTGAATTCAGTGAATTTTTCCAGTATATCAGTTATGGAATTATTGAGAGTAAAATTAAATAGAATCTGGGGAATCTGCCAAATTGACGCAAATTGCAATGGTATTACAGTTATCCCCCCTGGAAACTTCAGAATCTCAAACATAGATGAGTTCCCAAAAATTGATGATGTCAAAGTCAGATTGTAATGCTGAAGGAACAGCTCAATTAAAGATGATCTCAGAACACTTAGGGACACTTGATTTATAGGAACATTTATTGGATCAGAAAGAACACCAAACACCACATCAGTCCAGTTAGATGCACCAGATTGGTGCATGGATAAGATAGCCACCTGTTGACAGCAAGTGGGCCAAGTTAATTTTTCAATTTCAGTAAAAGTGGTAAACTGATATATAACAGAAGAAGCTTGAAATAAATTTGTGACTTGGAGGTAAACTATTTCCTTGAAATAATACCTTTGTACCAGAGATGGCTATTTCCCCGAAGATATCATACTCTAATCTTCCAATGTGTGCAACAAGCTGTGAAACTGGCTTATCTAATCTGAAGTAGGCCTGAACTGTGGCTGGAAAAGAAGAAAAAATAAAATAAAAAGATATAAGTATTGACTGACAAGTAAAAAAAAACAAAAAGATATAAGTATTGACTGACAAGTATTAACCTATTTACACGAGTATATGAATGAATTCAAACTTCACAGAGTTTATAGGAGTAGTAATTAGTGAAGGCTATAAAGTGAAGATGCATATTGAGTCCACTAAACACATAATTTAAATTATAAAGTGAAGCTCCACATAGATTCTAAACCCGAAAATAATTGTATTTTCTGCTATAAAAAGTGTATAGTACTGGAAAAGATTCAGTCATGCTGGAAGAAGCATCTACACTAGCCACTGGAAATTAACCCTCTTCACTTTTAATTTCCAAAGCATTTGTTTGTTTCAATTACAGTGCTGGTGGAAAAGATTGTCTAGTATAGAACAAAGAAGATATGGAAAACCATTGCGAGGACAAAAGGTACAATATTTGAATGTTTGATTTGCAACAAATAATTCATTTAGATGCAACAGGGGTCATGAAAAAAGAAGCATTGCTATGAGATCCCACTAGAATGGAGTATGGCTAATCATATTCAAATTCGAAAGAATATATCTAGTTTCCCATTAGGAGATAATTAATATTATTTGTAATTTATCATCTCTACTGCAAAAAAATAAATAAAGGATTTATAAAGAATTACAAAGTCAATTACAGGCAAAGCAGCCAGATATATTCGAGAATTGTTAGAGTAAACGAGAGTAACTGCCAAATTTTTTTTTTTTTTTTTTTTTAATTGATAAGTTACACAAATACCCTATGGATCTCAAATGCACAACTTCATCCATCCCACTGTTCTTATGGAGGGTTGGAGGTGCGGTTTGAGCTAGAACTCATTGGCAAAACTGTTAAAGTTTCTAAACAATGATCTAAACGAAAAAAAAGTTAATGCCGTGTTAAAGTGCAGGAAGGGCAAGAATTTAGAAGGTAACTTGTGATGAAAAGTCATTCAGGTGCACCTACTGCATCAGGAAAATGGAGACATGAAAAATTACATTTAGTCACAAAATCGCATTCATATGTGACTGATTGCCACAAAAAGCTATTGCAATCAAGCAGATTACCTGTCTTGGTCACTGCTTTGTTAGAAAATCATGATCCATTTAACAATAACTTCCTAAAATTTAATAGAATTACATTAGTTCATGAACAGGGCCTCCATTCATTTTCAAACAGAATTGACACTTTCATAACCATGTTGTTCCCCTCTTCAGCCTCCAACTTATTAAAATACTATCCAACCTATTTCAGCAGAAACACATGCATCGCATCAGAATTCTAGGGTATAACATCCCATCATGTAGATGGAGAAAACATCATCCTTGACAAGGAAATCAACTTCCTGCCAACCGCAAATAGCTTGTAATTTAAGAAACATAAAATTGTTGTGAAATCTACATACAAATTAATAAAATAGAAAATCAGTATTTTACAGGAATTTACAAAAGTAAGATTAAAAAAAATAATAATAATACACGCTTCAAATTAATAAATAAAAAAAAATATATATTTATTTGATAGGAAATTACAAACAAACAAAAAAAAGGCCACCCTTCGAAATGGTAGGCTGACCCCAAAGTTTTGGAACTAAGGCTTTGTTGTTGGTATTGTTACTTGCTTCAAAAGCTTAGAGAAAAAAGAAGAAGTTACAAATAACAAATACGTATGTCAAGCATCTACTCAAAATAAATCTAATTTAAAAACAAAACAAGAAGGCAAATAACTGATATTCATCTGATCAAGATATGAGAAGCCCCAATGTGAAGAGGAGAGAACATACAAAATTTCAACACACACAACCTTGTAGTCAAAATTCATTTAAAACAAGGTGGAAAAACACATAAACAAAATTTTCAATAGCCCCAATTACAAGGTAACTTGCTACAGACACGTCAACTGAAAACATTAGGAACACAAATTACAAGGTAAACTACCAACAATACAAAACCATTAGGTAAAGTAAAATACCAAATATTCATTTGCTCTAAAAAAAAAAAAAAAAAAAAAAAAAAGTGAAAACCCTAATCACACAACGATAATCAAAAGTACCAAATACCCATTTGCTGGAAGCATCAGAAAACCCTAATGACACAATTAAAAGCAGCAAAAACACAACATACCCAATTGCTAAAAAAAAATAAAATAAAATAAAAATAATAAAAAAATAAAGAAGAAGAAGGATAGAAGAGAAGACATACATACCACTGATCTTAATTTCATCTTTTGCATCGAACCCAGTATTCATTGAATGAAAAGGAAGGATCCAGAAGATCCCAGAAACAAAAACCGAAAAAGTGAGAAGCAAAATGAAGAAGCACTTGAAACTGAACTTGTTTGCTACTCTTTTGAGAGCCACCGAACAGAAAAGTCCAGAAAGGAATCCATTATTAGTCTCAGTCTCATGAAGACTCTGCTGCCCACGCAGATTTTGTTGTTGTTCACTTTTCCCCATTTGCAGGGCATCTGGAAACCCCGCCGCACACTCAGACTCTCTTTCTCTGTAAGTCACAAAAGAACACAAAAAGGCTCAAGTCAATGAGGAGATGGAGAAGGTGAGAGACAAGTGTTGTTCATGCTAATGGCTTTGCCTCGCCTGCATTGTCATTGACCAATAACCAGTGTATGTATGTATAAAAATAAAAACTCCTCCTCGGCTTTTCTATTCCATTAGTGTGTGTCTTTCACCACTAGAGTTGTGCTACCATGTGCTCACCCTCATGCTCTCATCCTCCAATCTCCAATTTCCAATCTTATTTAAATACATTCTGCCTACGTAACTCGCTACCATATCTTTACAAACAAGCCACTTGGTTATTCGGTCAAGTGGTAATCCGCTCTCCAAAAAATCTTCCTCTATGAGGGTGTGGGTTCAATCCCTGAGAACTTCAAAATATACGTGTGTATGAGTTTATATTTCAAAAATATATATATATCTTTACCAACAAATAATGAGACACAATTTTCTTCAAAAAAAATTAAAGTATTGTTTTGGCCTCAACTCTAAAATGCACAATCAACACTCTTATTTAGCAAATAAATAAAATACTCAACACTCTTAAAAGCTTAGTATTCTAAACATAAATTTTGGCATTCTAAAATACAAATCAACTCTCTAAATTCATTATGCGGGATGAAAGACAAACTTTCTAAAATTTAAGGACAAAAACCAAATTTCAATCAAAGTTTAGGACAAAAACAATATTTTAGCAAAAAATAATTAAGAGTGCTCAAATGGCAAGTTGTTAATAACTTGATAGTAAATAGTAAAATTACTCAACGGTTAACGGTAGACTTATATGAAAATCAATAACAATGTGTCAATTTAAAGATTATGAAAATAAAATAAAATTGTGTCATGAGGTTTTTCTATGAAATCATAATGAATATCATACCTTAAAAACTTAAAAATAAGATAGGATATTCTTAGAATAAGGTAAGGCATAATCATTATAGATTTAATTGCCAATTAAAACTAATTGTATTAATTATTCTTGTAACTAAACCTAAGGGGTAGTTTAACTGGTCCGACCCTGGGTGTACTCCCCAATGGTCACTAGTTCAAATCCCCTCAGGGCCACAAATTGTCTTATAACTCAATTAGCACATCTTGAGACATTCAAAATCCAAATTTTCATTTATCCAACTATCGAATTATCGAAAAAAAAAAAAAAAAAAAAAACCTCAGCTTTACCTCAACGAAACTATATCATCAATGGGCAACAAAATAATAATAATAACTTAAGATTCATCAAATCCCATATCAATATATCATACACAGATACACTCACTTCTCGGTTTATGGTGATATCCAAAATGCTATTTTCATAATCCTTTCATTCACAGTCAATTCGAAAACTACATTATTGATTGTGGATTTTAAAAGACAAAATACAAATTTGATATTTCGCAATTATAATTCAAAACATTGATGAAAACTAAAGTAAAGTTTGTGAATTAAATTATGTATAATAACAGCACCATCCATCTTTAAATCAAACTATGTGTTCAAGTTTATTAATGAAATGGATGCCATAGGATCCTAAATTTATATAATAAAGTTGCAATGTTGAGGTGTCAAGCTATGAATGATAAATAATAAAACGATGGAAGTGGTGGGTCCAACTAAGAGCTAATAAAAGCCTGTCAACTCAGTATTGTTGTGAAATTGCTGTGTCTATAGCACGAGTGATTATTCAGTAGTCTCGAATTACAAATAAATTCGTAATCCCCTCTCTCACATGAATGGTGGGTCTCACTAATTAAATTCATGGTGGAGCCCATCACTCTGTGAGAGGGAAAACTACGTATTCATTTGTGGTTTGCAACTACTGAATAATTTTTCATATAGTACTATTCAAATTTATAATATTGAATTCTTAATCTAACGATTAAGAGCGTTAAAGTGAGCTCACGAGGGCTCATGAAAAAAAGTTCTCATTCTAATATTTCCCTTACACTATTTCTCTTACCTCAAACTCTTACTCTTTTTTTTTTTTAATTAAATATTTTACCAATTTTTTAGGCTACCGAACGTTGAGGAGAAGCAAAGGTGAAAAAAGAAAGGGCGTGTGAGCATAAAGAGAAAGGCATCTCCAATGGATAGAATAATAAAGTGAAAGAAAATAAATGTTTCCTCCACTAAGTTTTGAATAAATATGCCAATGGACTATAATCACTAAAGTCTAAAGCATAGCAACTACGTTTCTTTTGGGTTTGATCATTAATATAACATATCATTTTTTAACTTTTGTTCTTTTGGGTCTTACTCAACGTAGTGACAAGGGAGTAATGAAGTTGACCAAAGGGTATCATACACGTGGATTATTATTATTATTATTACTATTGGGGGTTTGCTCAATGTAGTGATGAGGAAGCAAGGAAATTGACCCAATCAGTGTCATACAAATGGACTGACAATTGGTGGAGAATTTTGTAATCTATTAAATTGATCATGTCATGTGTATACTTTATGCATATTGGAGTTGGAATGATTGCCTACACATTAGGGAGTTATGCCTAATGTGATTGGACAACCATCTCAACTTTCGTGAAATCGTATTGGACAAACGTCCTTTTTCTTCTTTATTATTTCTTGCAGATGCGCTGGTTTTTTGTGAAATGCTCTTCCTTCCTTCTTTTTTAGTTATATTCTAAATATCACATTTCCAAAAACTTTTAATTCAACCTTACATTTTAAATCATTTTTCAATTCAAGTCTTTTTTTAATATGTAATTAATGGAAAATGATTAACAAGGGCATAGTGGGATTATTTCAATCTATGTACCTGTTTGTTATATATGAATATATTTTACTCCAAGTCAAACAATATCATTTTATTTAAGTATTTTTCATGAACAGTTTCAAATATAATATTTTTTATGGTTTGAATTGCAATCCTTTTGAAAAATAGGGTTTAACGTGAAACTTTCAAAAGTGTAGGTTTAATTTGAAACTATCTCTAAATTATTAAATTTTAATTTTTAATTAATCCTTTCTTCTTCTTTTTTCCAACTAATGAGAATGAAATTTTTTTATTTTTTTTTTCCATTGGCATAGGACATGCCAACCATTTTGGGCATAGAGAAAACAAATCTAAGAGAGCTCAAACATAAGAGAATGCCCAATCCAGGAATGACTTAACTAAGGTAGCTTCTTTTTCATTTCTTCTTTCTCTTAACAAGTTAGGTTTGATTGAGGAGACTTTTTTTTTTTTTTTTTTTTTTTTTTTTTTAACCCAGGCTGTGGAAAAGGCACACTAACCTTTGGGGGCTATTGTAGGGTTGAAAAATAAAAATTATAGCACAACAATTTTAAATTGAAGTTAACTTATTTAATAATATTATTGGTGCCGTGAGTTTATCATACTGCTATGTTGTTAGGTAAGGTGGCCAACACATCCATAGGGCTTGCCTTATTAAACCAATAAAAATATGGGTAGTAATTGTCTAACACAACCTTACATCACCTTTTTTTTTTTTACTCCATTCAAAAATTGTGAATATATCCACAATTTACACTTAGCCTCTTATAAACAAATCATAGAAGTTAGGTCCCTTCAATTTGTAACAAATGATAGTTAATTAAAAAAATAATAATAACAAAAACAAATGATAGTTATTATAAATAAATATAACCTCTAAGATCAATGACACATTCCGAGAAAGCTTAGCTTCGAATCATAGAAGCTATGTCCCCTTAATTTATAGAGAATCAAGCTTGAGAGTCCCTAGTGATTAATGATTAATTTAAGTTAGGATTTTATAACTTTTATACATTGAACCAACACCAATCCACTAAGCATCGTTGGATCATTAAGACCTACTTTCATCCCCTCCTCTATAAGTGGATCTTGCAATCAAGCTTCAAAGTGAGCCAATTGAAAGTGTAAGGATCAACTTAACGGAAAATGATTCTCTTTATTCAAAATGAAATGTAGAGAGTCCCTCTTTATTCAAAATGAAATGTAGAGAGTCCATTTCATGGTTCAGATTAAATATTACAGATCAACAGTATAGAAACTGTAATGTCATTTAAAATTTTAAATGAATCATGCTTCAAAGTGAGCCAATCGAAAGTGTAAGGATCAACTTCACGAAAAATGAACCTCTCCATTTGAAATGAAATAAAGAAAGTCAATTTCATGGTTTAGATTAAATATTACTAATCTAACAGTGTAGAAACTGTTAGCCTCTTATAAACAAATCATAGAAGTTAGGTCCCTTCAATTTGTAACAAATGATAGTTAATTAAAAAATAAATAAAAAAAACAAATGGTAGTTATTATAAATAAATATAACCACTTAGCTCAATGACACATTTCGAGAAAGCTTAGGTTCAAATCATAGAAGCTATGTCCCCTTAATTTATAAAGAATTGAGCTTGAGAGTCCCTGATTAATGATTAATTTAAGTTAGGATTTTGTAACACCAATCCACTAAGCATCGTTGGATCATTAAGGCCTACTTTCATCCCCTCCTCTACAAGTGGATCTTGCAATCAAGCTTCAAAGTGAGCCAATCGAAAGTGTAAGGATCAACTTAACGGAAAATGATGCTCTCCATTTGAAATGAAATGGAAAGAGAGTCCATTCCATGCTTCGAATTAAATATTACAGATCTAATAGTGTAGAAATTGTCCTGTTATTTAAAATTTTAAATGGTGTGATAGACTGTACATTAGTAGATCTAGGATATAAATCTAAATCATGAAATGGACAAATGGAAAGGATTCTATTCTCAAATAAACACTCACATCAAAATCCAATGATGGTATTCATAAAATCCTCATATACTAATAATCCGACATTTTGCATTATGCTAACCACATTTCTTTACCTCACCTTCTTAAAGAGGAAGATATTATTTACTAATTGATTACATAATATATATAATAATATAATTAAAGTGAAAATTCAACAAATGATTAAGTTAATCCAGTCTAATTTTGTGCCAAGTATCCCAAATTAGATTTCAATTACACTTTATTTTTGTGCCAAGTGTCCCTCCAATTTAAAACTGCTTTAAGTCTATTTAAAATTATTTTCAATCCATTTGAAACCAATCCAAATTCTTTAACCAAAACATACCATTACCACAATTATAAACCTCAATGAAAAATTAAAATTTTCCAACGAATTGGTTGTGACCTTTCAATCAAATTTCATAATGATGAATTTTTCATAGCTAATTTGAAAATATGGTCATTCTACAATACCCACACACTTTTTGTGGGTATGATACTTACTCAATTGGTACCATCAAATGTGATGTAAGTACCATCATAAATGATAATGATACTATTTAATGTGATATTGGAACTATCATTTTTATATATATTGAATTTAAATAATGAATAAAAATTTAGGGTACCAAGCAATGTGATGGTAGATACTATCATATGTGAGGTAATTACCATCATGTGTGACATTGATATTATCAATGTGAGATTTTATCTATTAAAGGTACGATACCAACAAGAGTATTGTAAAATAACCCTTGAAAATATAATAAACATTAATAAAATTCATTGTATTACAATAACAAAAAATTAAATTAAGAAGTAAAAACTAAGCATATAATAGGTCCACAAATTACCCTCTCTTTTTTCTTATGATATATTTACAAATTTTTCTTTTTAAAAGTTGACAACATTTGAAAATGAATTTCGGTAATATTAAACTTAGGTGGGAAAATTTTATATGTATTATTCTTAGGATTACAATCTAGAATTTAAAGTGAAATCTAACACCTCTTCTTATTGAAGAGGAGAAATAAGTTGGGTGCTAACCTTTAATTAAGGAGGCGCTCCTTCTGCGAGTTAAATATTGGTTACTATCGCCTGTCAGGCTCACCGCCCTTGTACAAATGAGCCTATTTTCTCCCAAGTCTTTTTCACCAGAGTCAATGGGAGCTTTAAAACTGATGAATTATTAAATAATAACTTGGTCTAAATAAACTTTGAGACCAGTGACAGTAACACAACATAGAATAAATTAAAGAAACTACAAGTCTAGAAGGATATCAAACTCTTCAAATTTCTAAAAAATCTATCTAAAACAATAAAAAAGGCACAACGAGATAGGGGCATAAAGTTATTTAATATTACAGTTCCAAGGGGTTAATTGAAGTACCATTTAACTTGGATTCCAAATGCCTCAAGAAAGAAATGTCAACCAAGTTAAAATCCTACTGTTTCCCCACCAAAAACCACTACCCCAAGTCAAAATCCTACTTGATAATTATTGGAAGCATGTGCAATATAAAACCACAAATTTGTAGAGATTAGTAGGATGCCCAAACAGTACCATTTACCTTATGCGAAAATGATCATCTTTACTTTCCCAATTTTTTATTTATTTTTTGAATCAAAGTAAGAAATATTAAACGGAATAAACTATATTTTAAACCTAATGGTTTAGAGATGTTTTAAATTAAACCACATAATTTCATAAGTTTGATTTTAAATCCTCCACTATAAAAAACATTTCAATTTAAACCATACACATATTTAGAGTGACACCAATAAGTGAAGGTATTTAAACAAAACAACATACATGCGGTTATTTCAACACTTGTGTCTATTGTGCTGTAAATGTGCCGTCAGCACCCCTCCACCATGTCGTTTTGTTTAAGTGTTTTTCATCATTTCATCGGAATATTGGTCTTTTGAATGTGGAATTGGAGGGGGACTCCATGAATTAAAACGTTTTCCAAAGTGTAGGTTTAATTTAAAACTTCTAAAAGTTTGACATTTAATTTGAAACCATTCTTAAATAGGGAGTTTAAAATATATTTTGCAAACTAGTCAATTACCTCCATGATCTTGGATTTGAATGATTTGATGAAGCTTTTAATATGTTGCAAGTTTGCAAGAAATGAACTTGAATTTTTTGTTTTTTTAAAAAAATAAAGATTCTCTTCATTTCCAATAAATTAATCGTGTAGGTGAGAAGAGTTTAGCCCCTATCTTTCAAGTTATTTTTTTAAACGTTATAAATGGAAACCTAGATTACACCATGATTAACACATTAAAGTTCTTCCCTCACCTGAAGTTTCAAAAAAAAAAAAAAAAAGGATAAAAAAATTAAAAGAAGGCCTAAAGCCTAAAGGCCTGTGTCTTGAAGGCCCAAAAAAAAAAGAAAAAAAGTAAGCTTTGTCTTCATGGAGAGAGACCACAAGAAACCCGGTTTGGTCTAACACCAAGAGAAAGATACTCAACCACCAAGAATTTGATGTTGCCATTTTTCATGGTGGTTGAATTCCAAAGCTTTGCTTGTCCTCTCTTCACAAGACAACCAGAAGTTTTTGCAATTTGCCTTAAAAATATACCAAAATTGTATTGATCTTTGGCACTTGAGAAGTTTTCTTAAACCCTGCAAAAAAATCATATTTAAAATCAAATTAAATCTTAGAAATCCCTTCCCATTTATTTATATTCTTAGAAACTTAAAGACTTCCCTAACCCAACTATTTATTTTATTAATCTTGGATTGGATCAACCTAATAATAGTCAATATTGAGTTTTAAAATTCTATTTAACTACATTCAAACATCAATAAATAAAATAATACCATTGTGTCCTTAGTATTTCTAAAAATAACTACGTGTATACAACAGGGAAAAGATCTCTAGATCTTTGTTCAATCTAGATGGGGATCTCTAGATCTATGTTTCCCTTTGCTGGAAATGGTTGGTTCTTCAAAATCTTTGTTGATAATTTTGGGACTTAAGACAATAAATTAAGTATATTTAAATATATATATATATATAGTTAAATATCAATTAAATATTATTTTTTTAGTGAAACAACTTAAGATTTCAATTGGGTTAGATTTTTATTGACTAAATATTTAAGTGTCTTCTTGAAGGTGAGGAAAGAATGTTCAACTCACATTTAAAAAAAAAAAAAAAAAACAATTATAATCCTAATTTGGAGCAAGTCGGGGCCTTATGCCTAAGCCTTGAGCCGAGAATCAAAACCCGTTACTCAACCTAATAGAGTCAGGCTTTGAAGTAATTAAAGTTTACACGTCATTGTAGCATTTAGACCAAATGACCATGAAATTACGTTGATACTTTCACATATTATGGGTAAAGTAAGAGACATCTCTATTTTCCATTGGGGAATCATTAGAATTATTACTTCTTAGCTTTCAATTTACCTTTGAACTAACTCGAGCTAGTTCACAAGCTACTTGATTAATTTGTCTTTTTCCCACAAATATGACTAAAGTAAAATGGTTAACCTCTTCATAATTCTATGATAATAACTAATAATTAAATTATAAATAAAATTATATTAATCGAGATAAATGATAGAATTTTTTATTAACTTATAAAAAAATTAGATTCAACGACTTGTTTATTGTTAAAAATTATATATTTTTATACAAAACTATTATATTAATAAATAAACTTAAATAATAATTTTATATCTTATGAACTTATTTACAAACTTACACAATCTAATCTCAAGTCTATATAAGTATTTTTTTTTATACATGTATACATATAAATATATAATATTACGTATACTTAAAATCGATTTTTATATTCATGAGCTTATTCACAAACAAATTATTACGTTTAAGCTCGGCTTGTTTAATAGTTGAGCCTAAACTTAGGTTCGAGCTTGACTGATTTACTAAATAAACAAATTTTTTTCGAGCGAAGCCTGAGCTACTCATAAATAGCTTGATTCATTTACAACCTTAATTATATATTAAGAACAATTTAAGCATGTATTCTCCAATTCTAACTTCTTTTATTTATTATTATTATTATTATTATTAGGATATCATGTTATAATATTAATTATAATAACTAGTAGTGTTACGTGTGTGTTTAAGGGGGATTTTTCATTAAAAAATATAAAATTTTATTAAAAAAATATACCATTTTTAGATCACAAAAATTTAAACCTTCGCATGTTTAGAGATAATTTTTCTAAATAAAAATATAAAATTGCAAGATGTTAAAACTTTAAACTTTTGATATAATAGATTAAAAAAAAAAGGTTGAAAAACTAACACATTTATCCTATGTCCAGTCTAAAGCAGGTCAAATGAGTTTTGATTCCAAAAGAATGAATGGTATGCATGTTTCTTCCAACTCATGTGACCGCAATCTCAATGGCGTGACAGATTTAAAGATACCGTATGGGTCGAATTTGGACAGCCAAAAAAATGCATCAATAATTCCCCTGCTTTGAGTCTCGTTACAAAACAAATGTAATGCACTAAATGAATCTTTTGTTGTCATGGGGTTTTGGACATAATAGTACCAAGGCACTTTTTTAAGTTTGGATATGATCAAAACATCAATATCAGCAATTAAAAACACTTGAGTGATCCATCCACAAACATCCGAAATCACAAAGCCACCCCCATCCCAATTGCTCTTCATATTAAAACATGGATCCTATTTCCCTTCATATGAAACAAGAATAATAAACTAACAAGACAGGATACAAAGCCACCGAGTGTTAAAATAAAAGGTAATAAGATATATATCATTTGGATCAGACTGCAAAAAGAGTTTTTCATTTAACTTAAAACTCAGATTAGTCAAAATTGGAGAGCTACAAAAATCATTTGCCCATCTTATGAGAGCTTAAGGGAATGAACTGCAATTCCATTCTGGGCAGATTGTATACGTCCCCACCTTCCCAAACGAGGTTCCTGTTGCAGAGATTTTATCATGTTAAAATATAAACTGTAGACACCAAGTGAACCATTACATAAAGAAAATTTTATGAAATGGAAGAAACTAAATTGCAATCAAATGAATAGCTTTGAGAAGCCTTATCAGCCTCACAATAGAGGGAAGGAGTGACCTCCAAGGTACTAGTGATTAGTGAGAACTAGGATTCTTTTTAGCCAGAAGTTCAGCTTCACGATTACCTCATAAATTTTCAAACTTTAATCTTTTCCTTGTAGATACGTTAAAACATGAATTTCTTTTACCCCATTTGACATGTTTCCCTATTTTTAGTATTGGTTCCAAATGGATCCTTCTGGTTCTGTTGTCTACACATTTTAGGTGCTATAAATATATTCCAACATCTCCAGGATTTAGGCAAAAATAAACAGACCTCCCTAATGTTTTTGAAAACTATCCTTCAATCCTTCTTGGAGGATTTTATTCACGAAAATTATAAATTGATGAACCTGCCTAATCATTTTTGACAGCATGTGGATACGTTTCACTTGAAAGGGCAAAAGGTTTATAGGAATCCTGTCGTGATAAAATAGAGGAATTTTCTGGGATTTGATATTATTATAATCATGCCATTTACAATTTTCACTTGTGTCAACAACAAATTGGATTGAAGGAATAAAATTCCTCTGTCTCACTCCAACAATCATAGCCTGTCAGATGTCCCTCTTTTTTCCTTATAAGTAATCACAGTTTTAAAAAAAAAAAAAAAAACATGCATAGATGGAGGATATCAGAAAAAAATTACCTGCCCAACTCCAGCAACCAGGAACTGCCCAGATTTTGCAAAAGCTAAGGAATTCACAAACCCAACCTGTGTTACACAAATGGTTTAGGTAAGCAAAAAACACACTTTTTGGTGGTTCTCATAAACCGAATCAGACAGCCAATTAGATGGTGAGCCCAACATGAATAATCCAAAGGAAGAGATCAGAAAGAAAGTAAAAAAGAAAAGAAAAAAAACAGGGAAGGAAGGGGGGGGGTGGTTGACTTGATTATAACCAAGTTAAGGGCTGCACTCTGGCTTAAAACAGTGCACACAAAGAGTATAACCAGTTGAGGTAGAGCAAATTGGCTAATAGAAAAAGATATTGGATAAATCTAGAAGAGTATTTCTGAATTATTCAAAATTCTCAAAGGATTATTTATCATTTTCAATTTCTTAAAAATAAGAATTCATTCACATTTTAGCTTCTTTTGCACTTATAATCCTCCATCAAAACAGATATTGAACAATGAATTTACAGCATTATAGATAGCCTAAAGTTTCAGATCAATAGTTACTGGGGGAAGAAAATCATCCAATCATAAAAAAGATGGAAGCAGCTATATTCACGCTGTTGGTAAATTCTCATCACAAAAAGTTTTAAGTATTATTTTCAATATTGATTTGGCTTACCAATGGAAGGTCAAACAAGGGCCGAATGTCCTTGGCCTCACTTTCAATAGTCCATAATCGAACAGAACCATTACCAGCTCCTGATGCAGCAAGATCACTGCTTCTACACGCGGTGACAGAACTGACCCAAGAATGTGCTGATAGACAATGATAGCTTTCAGAACCATGGTTACCATTTTCTGCAGTATGGAAGTCAATAGCATATCATTAGAATACAGGTGAAACGAGAAAACACAAATCAAATTCAATAAAATATATCCAAATACTGGTTTCCCACCAATTAATGTTAGATTGATGGACTTCAGTTAAAAGACCCAAAGAATAAAACCTGGTTTCCCCTCCAAGGGTAAAATAATTTTAATACTAACATGTAAATGACAGAAGGCATGGAATAAGAAAATGGATGAGATATTTTCTGGCTGACTGCAAAATCTTTTACTTAGTCCAAAAATAGAAAAATCCAAGAAATTTACAGATTGATAGGACCACTTCAACATTACATATAATTTCCATGATAGATAATATGAAAACAGAGTTTTACACTTTTACCTAAATGTCCATTGGGGATCTTTTCACTATCCTTTTGCTCGAGATTCTTGTTTGCAGCCAACGAAGCATGGGCATTCTTTACAATGTAAACAGGCTTCTTTCGCAATACGGTCCAAAGCTCAATACTTCCATCATCAGAGCCAGATAAGAATTCATCATTACTAATAAAACAACCACATTCCAGAGAAGATGCAGGGGCACGAAATACTAAACGTGACTCCTCAGGGACCTATTCCAGAGAAGGTGATGTCAAGACCAAGTATAACAAAAAGAAAGACAGATCCAACTGATATAGAACAAAACACCACAAAAACTTTAATTTACTACTGAAAGAAAACAATAAGCTATATAAAGATGTAAACCATAATGATACTATAAATGTGTAATATCCACAGTAGCAATTGGAGTCATAGTTTCAAGCATCAGTGAAAAAATTGGAAATCTTGCTCACAATAAAGGTGTTATCTAGATCAGAAAATCAGCCAACATGTAGTTTTCTGTTTTATGAATAAAATATTTTATTAAAAAAAAGGAATGTAGATTACACAGGATGTTAACCTACTAATCCCGAACAATCACAATCTGAAATTGAACAACAACAACAACCAAGTTTTCTGTTTTATGAATAAAATATTTTATTAAAAAAAAGGAATGTAGATTACACAGGATGTTTAACCTACTAATCCCGACCAATCACAATCTGAAATTGAACAACAACAACAACCAAGCCTTAGTCCAAATATCTTAGGGGTCGGTTATGGATCCTCAACAGACTAGCAAGGTGCCACATGCAATTGAACAAATCTAAAAAATATACAATAGGGATATTGCCTAGGGCATTCATCCAATCATTTGATTATCATAATATGGACAGTTTAATAACGTGAAAAGGACAGACCCCTGTGACATATTTTATATCTTTAGTTATGGAAAATCAAATGCATTTTTTCTTCACCTACAAGAAAGATTGATCTCCCTCTTCTAGAACAACAAACCCCCCCTCTCCTCCCTCCCTCCTCTTCCCAACCCCACCCCTTCTTTTTGGAATGATTAGTTTAAGTTTATTAATTGTACTCTTGGAAAGGCAGTCAAATTCAAATAAGCTATCCTGCATGCTCATTATAATCATTCAAGGACTATCAACATGGACATTGTTGTGAAGCAAAAGCCTTTTCTCCTTATTGGCATTAAAATCACAAGTAGAGATTCCACAAATTTCCTTATGAAATGTGATGGCAAAGATCTAATTTAAGTACATTAGAAACTGTATCCTTTCCTTTTTTGAATACAAATCTTTATAAGCAATTGCTTCCTAAGAATATATTTCATGACCAGACAATCTCTTAACAGCACCACCCAATCAGCTCCATGTATAGTATGAAATACAAGGACAACACATTAGTTAATTATATCATCTCCTTTTTAGTGAGAAACTCTTTGAACGAATTCTTTTAGAGTCAACCCATGAATGCCATAATGTCTAGCAAAACCCACCTTTCAAAGTCCTCTTTCTCAAATATTAGGGAATATTTTTCCACACATAGGGAGAGGACACTAAAGGCACACGTATCAGTGGTGCTAGTTCATGGCTAGTGATCATCCTTGTAGTTAACAAGAAGAATGCACCTCATTTGAGGAGTTTTTCACAGCCTTCTCTGGCTGGTCAAAGGATGAACAGGGAAAAAATACAAATGTGTGCTACCTGCACGTCTTTTTTTTTTTTTTTAACTGCCTGAATGTCACATTCTGCTATTATGCAAGGTTGCCATTATCCATGTACTTTTATTTCAACTAAGTAAATCTATATGCAAGGAATCACTGACAGATGCTTTACCTTAAACAACTGCATGCTTCGATCACGTCCAACAGTCAACACCCGTTCTTTCCGTAAACAATCAATAGTTATTACATCACTTTGGTGGCCAAATAATGTATTTATGTAGGCTCTGTCTTCTGCATTCCATATCTTGACTGTTCGATCAAATGAACCAGAGAAAAGTTCTGAAGTCCCTTGCCTAAAGGTTAAACATGATATGGATCCTCTGTGACCTGGAAAAGCCTGTTAAACACAATAAGAATAGCACATAAGATCCACAAACTTTCAGCTTTTAAGGCCCTAACAGCATAAGGATATAAAAACTTATATCAGACAGATGGGGTTCAGTGGGTGATGCCAAGAAGGCTAATAGATTTATTAGACTGTTGGCAAGGCAGATTTGGGCGACATCGAAATAGTGAGATTTAGAAAGCCATTCTACGTTACTTGATGTGGTGCCTTTGGTGGGAGAGAAATGATCAAATTTTTTTTTTTTTTTTTTTTATAAGTAGAAATGCTCAAAATTTTGAAAGGTGTGAACGGACTATCTTAGACCTGAAATTGCAGTTCCTTAGAACCTTGTTTGAATGGATGACAGCGACTAGATTGTTTTCATTCCCCAATTTATTATAGTTTATAGATCATTGTAATCTTAGAGCTTGATTGTGTTGTATATCAAGAATACGTCTAGTGTACGTACTTGGTGCATTTTTTTCTCACAATAAAACTTATTTATCAAATAAACAAGGCTAGTTGAGTCCCTACCCTCAAGTCAAATCATAAAACCATTATTCAGGAACTGAGTTTGCTATCAGCCAAATGAAAATTGCACTAAGCCGAAACCTGTTAACAATAAAAGGTTTCACTTTAATATATTAAGTGAGAAATTTGGGGTGATTTACTATTTGGGTTTGGGATATAGTCCAATTTTTGTTTCTTTAGATTCTTCTCATTATTCGAGGATAGAGAGCAAATGTAAAGGTTTAAGAAATGACCAGATGGGACATGCAGTGGTTTTGCTTAAGCGAACTCCAAAATGTAGAATTACCCCTCTAATTCAAGGCACAGCATTTTTGGAGTCGATAGGGAAAAATAAAACGGTGCATATAAGCCTGTCCATTCAATAGAGGCTCTATTGTTTGTCATTAAATGTCTCATGTTCTGATAGGTTCACATCCCAAGCCAAACCTAATTCAAGTAGTTGTTTAAACTAAAACCACAAGAAGTTTTGAATGATCACGCATATTTTCCAATAAAAGAAAGTAATAAACTAGATTTACCTGAATATGCCCTCGTGTACGGGTATCCCATAAATGAACATGGCGATCTAATCCTCCAGTTGCCAAATACCGACCATCAGAGCTAACAGCTAGTGCTAAAACATGTTTACTATGCTTTGTAGCTACACCTTGTCTATCCTTAACCCCATGGGACTTTAGTACTTGGTCACTAGGCCACTGGTATTTTTCACGTTTCCCACTATCTACATCCCAATGAAAAATGGTGCCATCCTTGGAAGCTGAAAAGCCTCTTGAGTCATCCTCTGATAGAGCCACTGCAGTGACAGATTGTCTGTGCTTCAGTAATACTCGGAATCCATCGGTAGTTTCTGGCTTTTGTACCCTGAATTACATGTATTGAACATTATAATAAGCACCCTAAAAATTACATTCATAGATCATCCACAAAGATTATACATTTGCCAATTTGTTTGCTAATCAAAGTAGCATCCAAATGCTATAAAATTTGACACTAATAAAAAGAATACCTAGACGCCATGGCACGGCGAACGCGGCCGCTCTCCTCCAGCTGCTCCTGCTGCAAAATCTTGGCAACCAGCGAGTCCCTCAGGCCTTCCTTCTCACTTTCCCTATGAATCCCTTCCTCCACCTCCTCCTCCTCCTCGTCCTCCTCTTTTTTCCTCTCAAGTTCGAGATATTTGTCCACGAGTGCCTTGGCAATGCGCTGCCTCTTCTCGCCGGCGGTCTCCTCCGCCGCCATTTCAGCCTCGCTGTCAGAACCAGGTAATCCATAAGGCTCCTCGTCCGACTCGCCGCTATCAATCACGTCGAGATCATCGGCAATCTTCCGCCGTTTCTTCGATTCCGTCATGAAAAATGGATCCTCTGAAAATTGCTTCCCCTTTCTTGCTCCACCTTTCGGAGCTGCCGCCGAGACTTTCTTCTTCATATTCTCGAACGAGAGAGAGAGAGAGAGAGAGAGAGAGAGTGTGTCTGTGTGTGTATTGTATATGAGATAGATTGTGCTAAAAGCTCTTTGTTTTGTTTTTCTCTTCCGGCGGGGCTTTAGGGTTTTTCAGAGGGTTTTGTGTTTTTTTCAAGGACTAGAGGTTTAGGCTTTGGCGGCGAGTGAACGGACACTGAGACTTGTCGTTACTTGTTACAACTTGTTTTTTTTTTAGGGTATGCGCGTAACTGTGCTGCATATTTTGGGTTATGGCCTATTGGATCACACCGGATTAAGCCCAAATATTCCAACCATGCTTTCTTAAACCCATAACTTTACTATACAGTTTTGGGTCACTCCAGTCCAGTCCAACTGCAAATTTAATTAAAACTTTTAAAATACAATAAAAGTATATAAAAATATTGATTACAATGCACTGTACATCTACTAAGTTTGCCCGGTTTGGATTTTGCCCCATCATGTTTGAAAATTTGAATCTGTTACTTTGAAGTTTGGATCCGTTTAGATATTAGCCCTCCCATTCATAAAACGTTAAGACTTAGACATTAAGTGACAACTTCGCAGTTTGAGCACGTGCCCAGTACAATGATGTGTCAAATTTTGACACATCATCCCCCTTAAAAACCATGTCGTTCACTCCTTTGATTAAAATACACTCAATGGGAATCCAAAACCCACCATTCTCCCTTTGCCCTTTTTAGATTTTCACCCTCTAAGTTCGAGAAAGCCTTGCAAAATGAATCTCAAGGGATCGAATCGTTGAACTAAGATACAATTCTCATTACAAGGGTTTATCGCACATTATCCGCAAGTGTAAGGTATGATTTTTTATTGAATTTGTTTAATGTTTTGTGTGGGTTTTGTGGAGTAACTGATGTCGAATGTTTAGGGTTTGTGTGGGTCATGGATGTTGGGCTATCTTTTTTACATTTGTCTATTTGTACTTGTTTTTTAGTTTGTTTGTATTTGTTTATGATAAATGGGTTGAAATTCGTGATCCAACTCACTGGTCCACTATGTTGTGCTTTGTGTTGTCTGTTTGACACTAATGAGGCTGTATTATGATATGTGTAGGTTTAGTCTACTGAATATGGAGGATTTTGATATTACTCTACACCATGGGGGATATCATACCAACATGTCTAGTAAGACTGAATATGTGGGAGGTGAAGGTATAAGAGTGATCACACCATAAATATGTGGACACTTATGTACCATAGCCTAGCCTTATGGTGGTTGGCTACTCCCTTAAGTGGAGAGAATTATAAATAATTGTTTAGTAGTTATAAGTGGTCACTGGAAGTTATGGAATTATGGGAGAAATTATCCACATTCTAAGAGGTGTAACTGTTGGTACTTTGTTCCATAAAAAGGACTCTTGTTAAACTCAATATTTACAAAAAATTATATTACGTATAATTCTTTCTTTCTCAATTAATAAACACCCTAACGGGAATCCACCATGTCATCACCCCATTTTGGTCCTCGAGATTTTTTTGGCATTGACATGTAAAACGAGGCGGTCCGAGGACCCCAAGATTGGTCCAGAATCCACCTAGAAATGCCCGGTATCGCTGAAGGATGATAATAGGTGCCAATTTAAGGCTATACCCTAAGGTTCAGCGAATTTTACCAAGTCCGACCAAGTTGACCAAGACTTTGACTGAGCTCTACTAAGGATCAAACTGACCGTTTCCTAATTTTCATGAAGAACATAGTGATACCTTTTTAGTCAATAGCTCACGGGCCAGAAATGGATTTTAAACAAGAAAGTTATGGCCAAAACCATGAAAATCACCCCAACACTTAGTAAATTTTGCTAAGTGTTTTGAACAAAAAAGAGCTTATTCAGGGGAAATCTCTTGCACACAAATTCTTCCCAATCCATACTAAAGTGATCCAAAAAGTAACTCCTTTCTTGAACTAGGCAAGTTTCCCTACAATTTGGTTGTCTCGATTTGCTCGGAGCATCTCCAGTTTGGCCGGAATCTTAGTTGAAAAACGGTTCACCGTTAAGTAAATCACTCCAAGTTCCCCCGTTCCCAAAGCTATAGTTTGTCGGTCTGAGCTCTGGGCCCTGCAAACTCTGTACCATCGAAACAAAGGTATCGCAGACTTTCTAGAAACACTAAAATCATTTAAACCTGACATCGGGAAGGATGAACCGAGGGCATGAAAAGCGACAAATGTGAGTCCAAATTCTGGAAAATTGGCAAAGAAGCATGTCCGAAAGGCCATCTTGAAGGTATAAGAGTGATCACACCATAATAGTGTGGACACTCATATACTATAGCCTAGCCTTTTGGTGGTTAGCTATTCCCTTAAGAAGAAAGAATCGTCAGATAACTGCTAATAACCACTTAACGGTTATTGACGGTTACTAGGAGTTGAAGCAATTGTAGGAGAATTATTCTCCAATGCCCAAGTGTTGTACCTGTTGACAATTCTATTATATATAGGATTTACACTCAACACAATTAACACAATTAATCATATGTTGTATTCTCTCTCTCTCAAGTGATAAACACCCTAACGGGAATCCACCAGTTTTATATTTTTCTCTATTTTATGTTTTCCTACAGTGGTATCAGAGCAATGTTCTTAACACAATTACTCTAATAAGAATTGTGTCAACCATGGCTATGCGATGGTAATGTTGAACCAGTCAGTTGCATGATCAAGATATGATTTTGTACAAGATGATAGTGGTGAAGATGCATGTGGATGGAATAAATAATGGCCGTTGGTACATGGTGTAGGCAACGATGGAAAGGAGGCAAGCATCCTTTTGAGACAACTTATTCGGGGATTGGAAACTTGTGAGGATTGGCACAGTTTCTTTAACAAGATTGTGTCAATGGACTCCCTTGGTAATTAAAGACATTGATGGCAACACAATGATCCACCGCTTGGGGCATGAAAGTGGTAATCTCATGGGGGCCAAGTGAGTAAACCATACATGTTAAACAATTACAAAACTGGTGGTGGCTGTTCATGATTGTTCATGTGTGTAGAGTTTTAGAAAACATAAACGACAAATATTCTTTCCAGTGACCATGCCATTGTCGAAGGAACCCATGGGTCGTCTGAAGACTGAAGTGAGGAAATCGACGTATAGTGATGGCGGTGATGCTTGAAACGCTGCATCAGTTCAGTTCGGGCAAAAGATAAAAACTATTTGCATTGTTTTTTATTAACAAAAAGGAGCTTGCACCGTTTCATGTGGATGAAGAACATTATAGAAGAAATAGTTAAATACAAATGTTTCTAAACCCTTGGATAAGAAGACTTGACTTTTGTGAAGTTAAGTCCCCAACCTGTCATGTTTAGAAACAAGCAAATAACCATGGAAACTTGGAATGACAAGTGGGCCCACATTCTATCCACACGAAATGTTAAACTTACAAACAAGTAGATAAGTTTGATTTCTGGTGTTCATGACACAAAAATGACTCAAGGAATATAAGATTTAAGGTTGGTCTTGGCGAAATTGCTCAATTTAAATCCAATTTGACAATTTTCACCTCCGAAGGTTTTTGGGCATGTTATTCTCAAATTTGCGGTCAAATTTGAGAAATTCCAACAATGAGATGAGATTTGAAAGTGCGAATCCTAGAAAATGCTCAAAGGTAGTATGAAAGGAAATGAATCACGAAGTGTAGGAGCATAGGCTGAAAATGGCTGAGATAGATCCCAGACCGAGTTGGGCGTAAGCAATCCAATGCACTCAAGGTGACCACATACTAGGATTTTCATCCTAGTGAACTGTAAGTTGGTAAAATTCAATAGCGCTCTTTATTTGTTTAAATTTTTGGACACATGATATTGCAAAAATACTTGTTGCTAGTATTTTTGATATGTTTAATACATATGATGAGTCATGATAATAGTTACATTAAATTGTACATGGTGATGTGAAATGTTATGCACATATAGATTGACTCGCCATAGTCTCACATGATTAAAATCTATGAATTTGATGCCAAAAATGTAGCCACAAAAATATAAGAATAGTGGGAAGATACCAAGAGTTTAGTTTTCTTGGATCACATGTAAATTTATTTTACATGCGAAAGAGACTGAGTTTATAATGTGTCCAAAGAGCGGAAGTTTTTCAGTCTCAGTGGGCATTGTAATATGCATGATGGTGGAATCATCTTGATTTGATTGATACATGGCTTGTATCTAAGTTTTAAATACAAATTCACATTTGTTGTGAAGGTGGGCATCATACATGAATTGAGAAATATTTTCTAAGATAGGCTATGGTATGACAGTTTCTTGGTTAGGCAAGAAACAAAGATGTGTTGTTAAATATATCATGTGAGATGATTTTTACATAGCCTACAACACAATGATATATATGACTTATGTTGATGTTGTAAGTTGTGTGGTTTGTGGATGATAATGCTTTATAAATAATTTGCATTAAGGTATACCTGGCAGATTGATCAATATGCTTTGCAATGTCCATTATCTCGTTAATAAAAAGTTGGAACTAATAATTCCAGGGACAAGCACATTGATGTATAACTATATTCAAAATATAGTGGAAGAGAGGTGATAATAAGTCGACTTTATCCTCTCGATCGAGATGGTGGCCGATCCCATGACCAAGGGATTGACTCTGAACCAATTCAGAGTGCATGTAACAGGAATGAGACTGAGAGGTAATTCAGTCAAGTTACATGGTTCTGCAAGATCGGATGGACCTGGGGACACCTAGGAAAACGATCAAATGCAACTCTTGCAATATAGAATATTGGTCAGGAATAATTGCAAGAGAATCACTAACGGGAATGGGAAGTCACAGATCACATGGTTGTAAAGTCCATTATATGCATCATGTGAACTGGGTGATATCCACGTTTGGTTAGTGAAAGACGCTGATAAGGTCACTTGAGGAAAGCCTAGGAAGTACTTGTGGAAATTTCAGCGCAGATCGATGTATTATTAAATACATGCGGCTGAAGTCGTCAATGATAGTATGGGTATGGACTGTTTTTCCCATCCATAAAGATTGGTGCCAGTCACTTGAAAGATAGTGATTTGAAAGTCGCCTGGAGTATAATATCGGTTTGATAATATACGAAGATAGGTGCGGTCAGAATGGATGACAAGGAAAGTGTGCACACAAGAGTATAGTCATCTTCTGACGCCGATCTTTATGGTTTATACAGATGAGAGTTGGTATGGAGTTTTGTTAATGGTACCAGGTTAACATACCAACTAGCTCATGCGATTTCACTTTATAGTGTGATCAAGTGGAAGATGAAGGTTTAAGAGTGATCACACCATAATAGTGTGGACACTCATATACTATAGCCTAGCCTTTTGGTGGTTGACTATTCCTTTGAGAAGAGAGAATCATCAAATAACTGTTAATAACCACTTAACGGTTATTGGCGGTTATTGGGAGTTGAGCAATTGTAGGAGAATTATTCTCCAATGCCCAAGTGTTGTACTTGTTGACAATTCTATTATATATAGGATTTACACTCAACACAATTAACACAATTAATCATACATTGTATTCTCTCTCTCTCAAGTGATAAACACCTTAACGGAAATCCACTAGTTTTATATTTTTCTCTGTTTTATGTTTTCCTACACATCTTGGCACACAAAATTCTCTCAACCCTTACCACAATGATAGAAAAAGTAGGAACTTTATTGAAGACAACAAGTTTATCTATACGCCGCATGTCTCAGTTTGCCAAGAGCACCCCCGATTTGGCCGGAATCGTCATTGGAAAATGTTGGTTAAACAAGACACTTGGCACAAATCAACTCGGGTACCTTACTTTCCAAGGCTATAATTCATTGTCCAGAGCTCTGAATCATGTGAAATCAGTGTCATTGGAAAGAAGATGATTCAAGCTTTCTGAAGACACCAAGATTGATCAAACCCGACCATGAGAAGCCTTCAAAAATTAATCCAAAAAGGGCCAATCAAAATGGCCAAAATGGTGGAAAACTCGGAAGGAGGCTTGAAGTAGAAATCGGGTTGGGAAACCCTTGTGCATCACACAACACCATGGTGCGTGATGCGTCTATGAGAACCATGACCCTTAACTAATAAAGGTCTAAACATGATTCTAAAAAATGGTGAATTACACTGCTTTCCATCCTAATCACTAGGGATAATTACAAATGGAGTTGCCACCTAACTTTTGTACAAAAAGCTAAGAAAAATGTACTATTTTTTATTGATCGAATAAATGATACAATATTTTGAAAAAAGTAAATAAATTACATGGTTTTTCCCTAGATACAATCTAAGAAAAAATAAAATTACAAGGCTTTGTATCCTAAATACAATTTAGAAACAAAAGTAAATAGGATACATAAACTAATCTAATCATCCCCTAAGATTAGGATTTGGGGGCTAGGGGATTGGATGGGAAGGTGGCACCCATCCAACCTGACCTAGGTCAGTCTTTAAGGATCCATTAGTCTAGCAATTGTGCATTAAAAATTAATCAAACAATTAAAATTAAAACCTAATCATGCATTCTACACAATTAAAGTTGATACATTAAATTAAAAAAGAAAGGATTGTACCTTTTGGGATGCAACCTCTTGAATGAGTGTCCTGGATTGAATTTGATTGTAACGGGATGCGGCCTCTTGATTGAGAATACCAGCTCCAGTCCTAAAAATTATTTCTTGAGAAAAACCGTTAAATTTGATTAAAAGAGATTAAAAATGGAATTGAAAGATTGGAAACATAGATTACAAAAAATGGTTTTTGTAATCTCTGGACTAGAATATAAGAACACACTTGTGTTCTTATTCCACAGTCTAACCCTTTGCAAAAATTCTCTTGAATTTTGCTTAGGATTGCTTTGACTAATTTTTCCAACCTCCATTAAAATGAGAATATTTTCTATTTATATGGTAGCCCTAAAATGAAACTACCCACATTCTAGACCTCATAGGAGCGCATTAGGGTTTTGGAAATTGGATATACTTCATGAAAATCCCGAAATTCTGACTGATTTTTAGGCCCAAATTGCGGGCCCATTTTGACCCTCTAAACGTTTGAATTTGGAGATGGTCATTATGCCTATTTGTAGACCATCATGTCATCTTTCCAGCCCAATTTGAATCAACTCAATTGGATAACTGAGTCAAAAGTTATGATCGAAATACCGATGAGTGTATAGGCTGGAAGCCAAATCCAAATTGGGCTTTGGATAATTCCGGGTTTTTTCACCTTTGGTCAACTTCTAGTGGATTTAGAAGTCCTTATTTGGTTGAATTCAAGATTTCTTGATTTTTATCAATTTATTAATAATTAATATGATAATTATTGGTCGAAATAATTATTCCATTAGTTAAAAATAAATCAATTTAAGAATTATCTTTTGATGAATATCTTGTGCATGAATACTTACCATTTGAAGGTGTTCTAAACCAATATGAATTATTTATTAATTGATTTTAATTGAATCCTTTAGAGGACCAATTAAATTAATTAACAAGTATTCCTATGCATGTGAGCTTATGGTAAATATCATTTCAACCAATCAAATTTATTTCCTTAATAAAATCTTGGTTTTTAATTCGATTTCCAATTAAAAAAAATGCACTCTCATTCTTACTTCAATTTTGATCACTTAAAATATGATTTAAATTTATGGACCAACTTTAAATTTTCAAGTTTGTGAAATTACCATTTTACCCTTTATGCATTAAAGTGTAAAAAAGTGAAATTAATGATTGCAAAATAGGATGTCAACAGATGCCCCTCATTGGTGGAATTTATGCAATAAATAAACACCAATGCAAGTACGACATCTCATTTTGTGACCATTAATTTATTCACGTGGGGATATAATGTCCTCAGACATTTGTGGGAATGCAACTCTGCAAAGTTGTCCTAAAAGAGAAAGTGTGAGAATACAGTTCCGTAGAATTGCCTCAAAGAGGAAGGTTTTGAGAATACAATTCAGTAGAATTGCCTCAAAGGAAGTGTTTTGAGAATACAACTCTGCAGAGTTACCTCAAAAGAAATGTTTTGAAGATACAATTAAGTAAAATTGTCTCAAAGGGAATATTTTGAAAATACAATTCCGCAAAATTGCCTCAAAGGAAATGTTTTGAGAATACAATTCTGTAGAATTGTCTAAAAGAAAAGGTGTTGTGAGAATACAACTCCGCAGAGTTGCCTAAAAGAAGAGTGTGGGAATACAACTCCGAAGAGTTGCCTTAAATGAAATGTTTTGAGAATACAATTCTATAGAATTACCTCAAAGGGAAGTGTGGGAATACAACTCAAGAGAGTTGCCTCAAAGGGAAGTGTGGGAATACAACTCCGCAGAGTTGTCTCAAAGAAAATATTTTGAAAATACAATTTCGCAGAATTGCCTCAAAGGAAATATTTTGAGGAAATATAACTTCGTAGAGTTGCTCTAAGACAAAATGTGGGAATACAACTTCGGAAAGTTGTCTTGAAATGAATATTTTGAGAATACAATCCCGCAAAATTGCCTCAAAGAGACTTTTGTATAATACAACTCCAGAGAGTTGTCTTGAAGGAAATATTTGAGAATACAATTCTGTAGAATTGCCTCAAAGTAAATATTTTGAGAATATAATTATGTAGAATTGCCTCAAAGAGAAAGTGATGTGAGGATACAACTCCGCAAAGTTTCCTAAACTAAAAGTGTGGGAATACAACTCCGCAGAGTTGCCTTAAATGAAGTCTTTTGAGAATACAACTCCGTAAAGTTACCTCAAAGGAAATGTTTTTGGGATGGAACCTCCGCAAAGTGTCCCAGGAAGAAATTTTGTTGGATGCAACCTCTTTAGAGTGCTCCAGGAAGAGATGTTGTTTTGATGACACTGACTCAAGGTCACAATTATAATCTTGGATTTTTTACTCAGGGTTAAATTTGATTTTCCACTTAGGGTCGATTATTTTTTTTAATTTGGATGATGACTCAGGGTCGAATTTTTTTTAATTTGGATGATGACTCAGGGTCGAATTTTTATTATCTTGATGATGACTTAGGGTCAAGATTCATTTACGTTTAGCTTTCAGTGGATGACTTTAGGTTAAGAATTTCAATTTTGTTGTACGATTCGAGGTCAAGGTTTAATCTTTGACAGGTGACTCAAGGTCAGGAATTAATTTTGATTAAAAGGTGATTTGCTCAACTTTGAGGCTTAAATGATTGATTTTGGAGATTGTTTTTAAAGTGCTTATGAAGATTTGTCCATGAGGAAGTTTTTCCATGAAGATTTTTTTTATTGTTAGCATTTTTGGAGATTCTCATTGTAAAGAATTTTTTATTCATGGAGATTTTTTTAATGTTTTTTTTTTTTGAAATTTTGTTGTTTGAGATTTTTCCATTCTAAATATTTGTTCAATGCTCATCTTGAAGGCTTAAAAATTGTTTTAGTTTGCTCGTATTGAGGCTTAAAATCTTTGTGTTGGTTATTTGACTCAGGGTCATTGGCTTAGGGTTGGATTTCAAAATGGATGCTAACTCAAGATTGGAGCTTGGAATTTTGATTGACTTAGGGTCAGATTTGAAGTTTGAAATGATTTTTCGACTTTGGTTGTTTATATGGGCTGGGTTTGCACAATTGAGTTTTCTCATCTTGTACCCGAAACTTCATTGATGGGTTGATTTTGTTGTTTATTAATGTGACTCTGAAATTTTAAGTTTGGTGATTACTTTGTGATCATGGCTATGATTGGGTTTGTTTCATTAAAATGGGTATGGCCAAATTGGATTGGGTTTTGCTGAAATTTTGCAACTTTGAGGCCAATTTTTTTTTTTTTTTTAAGAACTTTGTTGTGTTGATTTTCTTGAGTTTGGTTGATTAAGTTTGAGATGGGTAATTGTTTTGGATTGGCTCCATTTGGTTAAGATTTTATGGTTTGTTAGCTTGGCGCAGTGGTTTTGCTTTGATGAATTGATTTAAATTTGGATGTTTAGCTTTAAATTTGTTTTCTTTGAATTGAAATTGTTGTTTGTGGTGATTTTTAATTTGGTTAGTCAATTTTAAGTCTTGATTATGTTGAATTAGACTTGGTTCATTTTCTCGTGATTACATGATGGTGTTTGATTTGGTTCTTTGTTTTAGTTTTGATGGCTGTAGTGGGTAAGTTTCAGTGCTACAATTAATTTCTTAAAGTAGTAAAAAGTACTTTAGTCAGACTTTCCAAAAATAACCACCTCCTTTATTAATGTTTACTTTTGAATTTATAGTACACAGTACATTGTACTTTGTTCCCTTTCCCCAATGTGGGACAATTCTTTATTCAATAAAGTACAATAAAGTACAAAGATTCTATTGACAAGTACTATATTCTATGTGCTTTAGGCTTTGGGCCGAGCTTTGCATTTTGACTTGTGATACGGCCTGGGCTGAGCTTTGTGCTTTGGCCTCTGCAATAGGTTTGGGCCGAGCTTTGCATTTTGACTTGTGATACGGCCTGGGCTGAGCTTTGTGCTTTGGCCTCTGCAATAGGTTTGGGCCGAGCTTCATATTTTGACTTCTGATAAGAGCTTGGGCCGAGTTTTATACTTTACCCCTTGATACAGGCTTGGACCGACCTTGATACTTTAGCCTCTCTCGTGGGCTTGGGCCGACTTTTACATTTTATCCCTTGATATGGGCTATTCATTTATGGGCCTATTTTAGATTTAGATTTCCCCACCTCCAATTAGGCATGTTTTCTACTTATATCCTTGTATACCGAATAGGTTTCCTTAAATTTTACTGAATTTTGAGTTGGTTTCTATTTTTGACTTGTTAGTTTTCTCGGACTATAGCTCTTGGAATCCCTTAAGTTGAGGAAAGCCAAAGTCGAGTTAGTTTTTCCAACTTTCTTTTCTTTAAGGAGCTCAGTTTTTGGAAAGCTTGGTTTCGACCGAGGCCAAAGCCGGGTCGGTCGTTCCAACTTTTATCCTAATAGTCTTCTTGGGGTTTTGCATTTAGGAACCCTCAGGTATGACCGAAGTCTAATTATATTTTAAGCTTTTAACTTTAACTTGCCAGTCCCCCTGGACCTCAGTGCTTGGGAACCTCTTCGGTTGACCGAAGCCTAAGTCAAGTTATTTTTAAGCTTTTAACTTTTAACTTGCCAGTCCCCCTGGACCTCAGTGCTTGGGAACCTTTTCGGTTGACCAAAGCCTAAGTCAAGTCATTTTTAAGCTTTTAATTTTTAACTTGCCAGTCCCCCTGGACCTCAGTGCTTGGGAACCTTTTCGGTTGACCAAAGCCTAAGTCAAGTTATTTTTAAGCTTTTAACTTTTAACTTGCCAGTCCCCCTGGACCTCAGTGCTTGGGAACCTTTTCGGTTGACCAAAGCCTAAGTCAAGTTATTTTTAAGCTTTTAATTTTTAACTTGCCAGTCCCCCTGGACCTCAGTGCTTGGGAACCTCTTCGGTTGACCAAAGCCTAAGTCAAGTTATTTTTAAGCTTTTAACTTTTAACTTGCCAGTCCCCCTGGACCTCAGTGCTTGGGAACCTTTTCGGTTGACCAAAGCCTAAGTCAAGTTATTTATAACTTTTACTTTTAACTTGCCAGTCCCCCTGGACCTCAGTGCTTGGGAACCTTTTCGGTTGACCAAAGCCTAAGTCAAGTCATTTTTAAGCTTTTAATTTTTAACTTGCCAGTCCCCCTGGACCTCAGTGCTTGGGAACCTCTTCGGTTGACCAAAGCCTAAGTCAAGTTATTTTTAAGCTTTTAACTTTTAACTTGCCAGTCCCCCTGGACCTCAGTGCTTGGGAACCTTTTCGGTTGACCAAAGCCTAAGTCAAGTTATTTTTAACTTTTACTTTTAACTTGCCAGTCCCCCTGGACCTCAGTGCTTGGGAACCTTTTCGGTTGACCAAAGCCTAAGTCAAGTTATTTTTAAGCTTTTAACTTTTAACTTGCCAGTCCCCCTGGACCTCAGTGCTTGGGAACCTTTTCGGTTGACCAAAGCCTAAGTCAAGTCATTTTTAAGCTTTTAATTTTTAACTTGCCAGTCCCCCTGGACCTCAGTGCTTGGGAACCTCTTCGGTTGACCAAAGCCTAAGTCAAGTTATTTTTAAGCTTTTATCTTTTAACTTGCCAGTCCCCCTGGACCTCAGTGCTTGGGAACCTTTTCGGTTGACCAAAGCCTAAGTCAAGTCATTTTTAAGCTTTTAATTTTTAACTTGCCAGTCCCCCTGGACCTCAGTGCTTGGGAACCTCTTCGGTTGACCAAAGCCTAAGTCAAGTTATTTTTAAGCTTTTAACTTTTAACTTGCCAGTCCCCCTGGACCTCAGTGCTTGGGAACCTTTTCGGTTGACCAAAGCCTAAGTCAAGTTATTTTTAACTTTTACTTTTAACTTGCCAGTCCCCCTGGACCTCAGTGCTTGGAAACCTTTTCGGTTGGCCAAAGCCTAAGTCAAGTCATTTTTAAGCTTTTAATTTTTAACTTGCCAGTCCCCCTGGACCTCAGTGCTTGGGAACCTCTTCGGTTGACCAAAGCCTAAGTCAAGTTATTTTTAAGCTTTTAACTTTTAACTTGCCAGTCCCCCTGGACCTCAGTGCTTGGGAACCTCTTCGGTTGACCAAAGCCTAAGTCAAGTTATTTTTAAGCTTTTAACTTTTAACTTGCCAGTCCCCCTGGACCTCAGTGCTTGGGAAACCTTTTCGGTTGACCAAAGCCTAAGTCAAGTTATTTTTAAGCTTTTAACTTTTAACTTGCCAGTCCCCCTGGACCTCAGTGCTTGGGAACCTTTTCGGTTGACCAAAGCCTAAGTCAAGTTATTTTTAAGCTTTTAACTTTTAACTTGCCAGTCCCCCTGGACCTCAGTGCTTGGGAACCTTTTCGGTTGACCAAAGCCTAAGTCAAGTTATTTTTAACTTTTACTTTTAACTTGCCAGTCCCCCTGGACCTCAGTGCTTGGGAACCTTTTCGGTTGACCAAAGCCTAAGTCAAGTCATTTTTAAGCTTTTAATTTTTAACTTGCCAGTCCCCCTGGACCTCAGTGCTTGGGAACCTCTTCGGTTGACCAAAGCCTAAGTCAAGTTATTTTTAAGCTTTTAACTTTTAACTTGCCAGTCCCCCTGGACCTCAGTGCTTGGGAACCTTTTCGGTTGACCAAAGCCTAAGTCAAGTTATTTTTAAGCTTTTAACTTTTAACTGTTTATGAACAAGGATAGTGAAGTGGTAGGGACACCAGATTTACCGTGGTTCGGCCAATGGGGCCTACGTCCACCTTTTGTTTTTCTTATTCATTATTAGTTTACAACTTGTGCTAAACATCCATACCAAACTACCCCCCTTTTTTTTTTTTTTTTTTTTTTTTTTTTTTTTGAACGGGAGGAAAAGGATATGAACTAATGGAAATACTTCCGAAGATTGCTGACATTCCATGGCCGAGGCAAGGGTAAAGAATTCAAGTCTTCTAGGTGATAGGCTCCTGTTCCTGTGACAAATCGCACCCTGTACGGTCCTTCCCAGTTTGGCCCCAGCTTACCGTCGGTCGGGTTCTTTAGTGTTGCCCAAAACTTTTCTGAGGACCAGATCTCCTTGTTGAAAGGACCTTGGTCGAATGTTCTTGTTGTATCCCTTTTTCAGTTGCTGCTGGTAGGAGGCTAACCTGATCATTGCTTGTTCTCTTCTTTCTTCTAGTAAGTCTAGAGCTTGGGATTGAGCCAGATCATTCCTTGTTGGTTCCCATTCCGATGTTCTGAGAGTGGGGAGTCCGATTTCTAATGGGATGACTGCTTCCGATCCATACGCTAATGAGAATGGGGTCTCCCCTGTTGACCTCCGTGGAGTGGTTCTGAAAGTCCACAAGACATTAGGTAATTCTTCCACCCATCTTCCCTTGGCATCTTCCAGCCTTTTCTTGATTCCGTCTAACACGGTTTTGTTCGAGGCCTCGGCTTGTCCATTACTCTGAGGGTATGCCGGTGAACTGTACACGTTTTTTATACCGAGTTCTGAGCAATACTGTCGTGAAAGGTTTACTGGTATACCGAGTTCTGAGCAATACTTCGTGAAAGGTTTACTGGTGAATTGTGTCCCATTATCAGAGATGATAGTTTTGGGTATTCCGAACCTGGTTATAATATTCTTCCAGACGAACTTGATCGAATCTCTGTCTCTGATGTTTGCCAATGGTTCGGCTTCGACCCATTTTGTGAAATAGTCTGTTGCCACAATCAACCATCGTCTATTACCTGTTGCTTTAGGTAAGGGTCCGACCAGGTCCATGCCCCACTGTGCGAATGGCCAAGGACTTACTAATGGCTGCAGTTCTCCGGCTGGTTGATGAAGCGAATGTGAGAATCTTTGACATTTATCGCACTTTCTGACATAATCCACTGCGTCTTTCTGCATGTAGGGCCACCAATATCCCTGGGTAAGAGCTCGGTGTGCCAGAGATCTGCCCCCAGTATGACTTCCACAGATGCCTTCATGTATCTCGTATAGCAAATCCTCGATAACGTCAGGGTGAACGCATAAAAGATAGGGTCCCGAGAAGGACCGTCGGTAGAGTTTCAAGTCCTTTGACAACCAGAACCTCGCGGTTTTCCTTCTGATAATTTCGGCTTCCTTTTTCTGTTCCGGTAGAACGCCCTCTTTAAGGTAGGTGACATAGGGATCCATCCAACACGGCCCGAACTGTAATAGCATTTATGTAGTTCGCAGGTTGATCGGTGCTGGGCGTTGTGAGGGTCTCAATTGGTATAAAACGTTTAAAATCTGCACTCAGAACAGATGCCAACGTTGCCAATGCATCCGCGTGATTGTTCAAGTTTCGACCGATCTGTTCGATTCTTACTGTTTCGAAATCGGTCATGGCCGTCTGAACTTTCAACAGATAGGCCGACATACGCTCATCCCGAGCCATGTACTCCCCGTTGATTTGACTTGCTACTAACAACGAATCGCAGTAGACGATCAGACGTCTGGCTCCCAACGTTTTTGCCGATTTCAATCCAGCCAGGACTGCTTCATATTCGGCCTCATTGTTAGAAGTTTTAAAATTAAGACGAATCGATTGTTCAATCACGGTTTCATCCGGCGTTATTATGACCACCCCGGTTCCTGATCCTTTGGAATTGGAAGCTCCATCTACATACACCTTCCACCACCCTGTATGGTCGGGCGAGTCTTCTTGGGGTGTTGATTCGCCTAAGTTATTTGGTTCCGAGGTTGGTGCGAATTCTGCAACGAAATCGGCTAGCACTTGCCCCTTTATGGCAGTCCTCGGCAGATATTTTACGCCTAACGCACTAATCTTTGCTCCCCATTTCCAAATCCGTCCCGTGAAGTCGGCCTTGTTAAACATGGCTTGCACTGGGTATTGCGTTACCAAGTAAACGGTGTGTGCTTGAAAATATTGTGGTAGCTTGTCGGCCGCAGTGATCAATGCTAGGCCGACCTTCTCTAAAGGGGGATAGTGCGTTTCTGCCTCCGTCATAGTTTTGCTTGCATAATATACTGGACACTGAACGGTATCTTTGATTCGAATCAATACGGCACTTACAGCTCGGTCAGATACGGCCAAATACAGAAAAAGTGGTTCACCTGGTGTGGGGTTGGACAAGAGCAAGGAGGAAGAAAGATAACTCTTCAGATCTTCAAAGGCCGAAACGCATTTGTCGTCCCATTTGAAAGTAGTGCTCTTTTTCAGGAGTTGAAAGAAGGGCTGGCATCTGTCAGCGGATCTTGAAATGAATCGGCTCAAGGCTGCGGTCATACCTGTTAGGCGTTGGACTTCTTTGTGAGTTCGTGGTGCTTTTAGTTCTTGGATGACCTTGATTTGATCTGGGTTTACCTCAATACCTCTATGTGATACCATGAACCCTAGGAACTTTCCAGAGCCGACCCCAAATACGCATTTTGAAGCGTTCAATCGTAGTTTGTGCAGTCTTAATACCCGGAATGTCTCCGTCAAATCCTTTAAGTGGTCTTGAGACAACCTGCTTTTTACAACCATATCATCAATGTATATCTCCATTGTCTTCCCTATTTGATCTTTGAACATCTTAGTGACCATCCGTTGATATGTCGCGCCGGCGTTTTTTAGACCGAACGGCATTACTTTGTAGCAGTATATCCCCAGTGGGGTGATGAATGCGGTTTTTTCTCTGTCTTCGGCTGATAGGGCAATCTGATGGTACCCTTGGAAGGCGTCCAGAAAACTCATTCGGTCGTGCCCGGCTGTTGCGTCTACCAACTGATCGATCTTGGGTAAGGGGAAGGGGTCCTTTGGGCATGCTTGGTTGAGGTTTGTGAAGTCTACACATACTCTCCACTTCCCGTTTTTCTTTTTTACTACCACTGTGTTAGAGAGCCAAGTAGGATATTGGATTTCCCGTATTGCTCCAGCCTGCAATAGCTTCTCTACTTCCTTTTGTACTGCTTCTGCATGCACTGGAGCTGATCTCCTCGCCTTCTGTTGCACTGGTTTGGAGTGAGGATCTGTGTTCAGCCGATGTTCGATGTAATTGGGATCTACACCTGGTACTTCGTAGGGATCCCAAGCGAATACGTCCACGTTGCCTACGAGGAAGTCTATGAGTTCGGTTCGGTTGCCTTGACTGAGCTCTCGGCCGATCTTGAAATACTTCTCTGGATCAGAAGAGAAAATCACCGTATCTAGTTCTTCACAGGACGAGTATGTCTCTGTGTGGGTATCCCTCGCCTTCTCTAACTGCTATAAACCCTTGGAGCATTGTGACACCATTTTCCCTTTTTGTTTTGATTCTGGGGGATTCTGTTTGACCGCCGCCATGATGCACTGCTTGGAGGCAACTTGGTCGCCCTTAATCTCCATTATACCGAAATCTGTTGGGAAACGGAGTTTTTGATGGAAAGAGGAAGGCACGGCTTTCAACCTGTGCAGCCATCTTCGTCCCATAATTGCTGTGTAGGGGGACGGCACGTCTATTACCACAAATTCGGTTTCCAAACTGATTGGTCCGGTATGGACGTTCAATGTGATCCGTCCCATCGGCCGAATGCTTTCTCCTGAAAATCCAACTAGAGGTGCGTCGTAAGGTTGCAGGTCGGTCTGTTTGAGACCCAATCCGTGAAACAAGTCTGGGTACATTATTTCAGAACAACTGCCTTGGTCTACTAGTACCCGTTTGACATCCGAGTCCCCAATTCTCAATTTGATCACTAACGGATCGTCGTGTGGGGTCTGGACATCTCTCAAATCCTCGTCGGAGAAGAAAATCTGCTGTTCATTTTCTGGATAATCCATCCTCGGTTTTTTGGACATAACTGATCCTTCATGTATTTGAAAAACCTCTCGAAGGTGTTGAGCTTTCTTTAAGTCGGATTTTAGTCGATCGTATGAATGCCCATTCGACCGAGAAGTATGGATTGTTTCTATGATCCTTGCAGCTGGTTTGGTGTTGTGAACGATCGTTGGCCCTTCATGGTAATGCTGTCTCTGGC